>BSBM01000399.1:5572500-6772500 GCA_027924585.1 Larix kaempferi | reverse complement strand
ACGTACATTTTGAACTGAGGTCTAGGGACGATGCAGTCCTATCTTCAATTCTCGGAGACATCAATATACGGATCAATTCTGGGACTGAAGTCCAGGGAAGATACAATCCCCTACCTGTTCATTCATAACTTCATTATCGGAGACCCAGTCTATGGCTCAATTCCGGGACCAAAGTCCGGGGAAGATACAATCCCCTACCTGTTCATTCAGGACTTCATTATCGGAGACCCAGTCTATGGCTCAATTTTGGGACCGAAGTCCAGGGAAGATACAATCCCCTACCTATTCATTCAGGACTTCATTATTGGAGACCTAGTCTACGGCTCAATTCTGGGACCGAAGTCCGGGGAAGATACAATCCCCTACCTGTTCATTCAGGACTTCATTATCGGAGACCCAATCTATAGCTCAATTCTGGGACCGAAGTCCGGGGAAGATACAATCCCCTACCTGTTCATTCAGGACTTCATTATCGGAGACCCAATCTACGGCTCAATTCTAGGACCGAATTTCAGGGAAGATACAATCCCCTACCTGTTC
The DNA here is from genome assembly GCA_027924585.1 of Larix kaempferi. NCBI lineage: Eukaryota > Viridiplantae > Streptophyta > Pinopsida > Pinales > Pinaceae > Larix > Larix kaempferi. The sequence goes on along the minus strand of BSBM01000399.1, from coordinate 6,771,960 downwards.
ATTCAGGACTTCATTATCGGAGACCCATTCTATGGCTCAATTCTGGGACCGAAGTCCAGGGAAGATACAATCCCCTGCCTGTTCATTCAGGACTTCATTCTCGGAGACATCTTGTCTACAACTCTCTTTAGGACTAAAGTCCAGGGATGATCCAATCCCCTCATGTCCACCAAGGACTTCATTCTCGAAGACATACATCTATGGCTCTCTTTAGGACTGAAGTCCAGAGATGATCCAATCCCCTCATGTCCACCAAGGACTTCATTCTTGAAGACATACGTATACGGCTCTCTTTAGGACTGAAGTCCAGGGATGATCCAATCCTCTCATGTCCACCAAGGACTTCATTCTCAAAGACATACGTATACGGCTCTCTTTAGGACTGAAGTCCAGGGATGATCCAATCCCCTCATATCCACCAAGGACTTCATTCTTGAAGACATCTATCTACGTCTCCTTTTAGAACATGTGTTCAAGGATGATGCAATCCCTCTTCTTTCTCGGAGACACCTGTCTACGGTTCCTTTTAGAACATGTGTTCAAGGATGATGCAATCCCTCTTCTTTCTCGGAGACACCTGTCTACGGTTCCTTTTAGAACATATGTTCAAGGATGATGCAATCCCTCTTCTCACCTTATACCCTGTCTAAGGACCATCCACCAACCTCTCTATCGGCATCACCAATATAGGTATCCATATCATCGACCTCACTGTTGATGCAGGCAAGCTCATCATAAGTGATCATGTCACTCCCCCTTTCGAGGAGGGTCCTTCTGAATTATATTAAGTTTGTCTCGGAAAAATTTACTTGAGGTAGAGGTTTGGTTAGTACATCGGATCGCTAGAGGTTTGGTTAGTACATTGGTAACTTGTTACAAATTCGAATTTTAATTCTTTTCTGCACCATATCTCGTCTATAGAAATGTCAGATCTCTATGTGCTTTGACTTATCATGGAACACTGGATTCTCTGCCATTTTGGTACAACTCTGTTTGTCACATAGGATCACAGTTGGGTCCATTTCTATGTCAAACAATTCTGAATCCATACCGCTTCACAACTAGCAGAGCAAGCAACCATATATTCTGCTTGTGATGAGAGCCACACTAGATTGCTTCGATCATGGTTGATCCTAGACAATAACATCCTCTCGATGTGCTCTTCCTGTCTGATACACTTTCTGCCCAATCAACATCTGTGTAGCCATCTGAAGTCATGATCTCTAAGATAACATAGATCAAATTCTATCGTATCCTTTAGGTACCTCATCACATGCTTTGCAACTAACAGGTGAACACATCTAGTTTCCACTAGATACTGACTCAAGGTGTTCACAGCAAAGCATATATCTAACCTAGTATTCGTTAGGCACATCAATGACTCAATAATTTGTCTGTACAGATTTATATCCATTAACTTTGATGAGTCATCTGCTAACAACTTCAAGTTGGAATCCATGAGAGTGTCCATTCCAACACATCAAGACCTTTTAATATTTCTCAGCATACTTTCCCTAGTTGAGAAAGATTCCTTCTGAGCCTTGCCATACTTCCATACCTAGGAAGTAATGCATCAATCTGAGATCTTTCATTTTCATTTCTGCAGCCATATTCTTCTTTCTTTTCATGATCTGTTTCTCATTCCCTATCAGAAAGATATTATCTACATACAATAATAGTATGATCCATAACCTTAAGGTAAAGGTTAGGAACAACTTTACTTTTGGTAAAGCCCAAGCTTATCAAGAAACTTTCAATTCTCCCTTTGTGACTAAACATCATTCACACTCTGCATTGAATGATCTTCTGCATATCTATCTGTGCCATGTCTCGTTAGATGGGTCTACTGATATGAGCCTCAATATCATTTGAACTCTGTGGTGAGTTCCTTCTTGCATCCATGTCATATGTGTATAGAAACCATATTCAACCTTGTAGCAAAGGTTGAGATCCACATCACCCATGGTGATCATTAAGCTCATCAATTGATTATCGATCCTGGGTACCCATACAGAACCTGATTCACACTTCTTCTTTAATTACATCATTAAGAGAATGGCCTTATCTAGTCACTTGGAGCAAACATCTCGTCATGATTCTCTTCCTTTTTCTAAGAGAATCTTCTAGCCACGAGCCTTCTATATTTTGTTTGATTTGTAAATCTTCTTGTTGAACATCCATCACTTGTTCGGTGTTCATCATTCTTCATGATCTTTCCTACATATCAAAATTAAGTACATGATTAGTAATACTTCATAATCATGAAATCATGTTGACATGATAACCTATTATGCATACACATATCATTTACATAGTTATGCAACTATCTTGACCAATACTTTGGCACAACAATTTTCCATATCCTGTATGCATACAGTGGCTATCTAGATGCCTTCCATCTCTACCAGAACATACTTTCGAGAGTGTGCACATCTCTCAGCATGTCAGTAAAGAGGTTTCATTCTAGACAAGCAACAATGGAATGTTTGTCCAACTTACCAATCATATGCATATTAGTAGTATATTGTTCAATGCTCTATGAATGTTTACACTCAGCATGATATATTCTAAGAATACAAATATGCACACAACCTATTACAGGCAATATCATTTACTATTTCAAATAAAAACTCAAATACTTATCTTTTATGTTTGTGTGGTTGCCTCCCGCTTGATCTTCTGTATGTCTTTTGAACTTCTATTCATTCTGTACCACTATGCATGCTCAAGTGTCATCCTCATGATCTCATACACAAACATACATTCATTAGTATATTCTCAATGTTATCAAAACATTATAGTTCTAAATAATCTTGAAAATGTATAGTCATGATTATAGATAATATTCAAGGTTTCAGGGAAGTCTTCTTTTACTCATGCATATTCTTGTTTGATCTGGTTAGTTAAATCATCAACCAAGATAAGATACATAATATGTATAAACCCTTGATTACAAACTTTATGAATAAGCATAACCAATCATACCAAGTATACTTATATAAGGGATCCTAACACAAGGTAAGATTCTAACATGACATAGGAAAACATACCTAGATTAGTATACTTGCTTAGTTATGTCTAACATACCTAATCAATATCTTCTTTGTTCTCTTCAATGATTTAGAGATCCTATGCTGGAACCTGCATATCTCATTGGTTAAGCATAATAGAACAAAGTCATATATACCTTCTAAGTAGAAATTCTATGTGATCAAAGATTATAGATGAGTTTTTGTCTTCATGTTTATCATGGTCATGGAACTTGATTTGTCTTTCGTGATGTACCTGTATCTTGTTAGCAGACAACATCAACCTCATACAACACCACAGTGCATTAGTACAATCATATAGCCCTAATCAATGAATGTCTTCTATCATTCACATGCATTCATACTGTTACTAGGGTGATAAGACAATTCTAACATTAACCAAGATTGCACTAATAAATAATATGAAGACAGACATATTATGAACTTTATCAGGAATCAGATTTCAAGACATACCTGTATCTCCTTAAGACATACATGTCGAGACTTCTTGTAGTCTTCTTATGTAAGGCCTTAGCCTCAACTCCCCCTGAAACTTGATCTGGAGCTTGATTAGGGTTTGTTAGAGAAACCCTAAAAATTCAATCTTTGACTTTCACACTTCTGAATGGATGGAAGGATGTGTCTTCCTGAGCTGATCAAACTAGCATACTTCAATTTTGAAATCTCCAAAATTTGACCCCTCAAAATTTGCCTTCGAAACTTCTGGATCTTCTGGACAGGATCCCGAAATAGGGTTTGATGAAACCCACCCTTCTGCCCAATCAAAAGGTTCGATCCAAGGCTCTAAACTCTTATTTTTTTGAGGAGCTTCCAGCCGTGGTTACAGACTTCAAAAATTCCAACTTTTGTTGAAGCCCTAATTTTCCATCTTTCTGATCAAAATCCCGAACTGGGGTTTGATCAAGCCCGGTCTTCTACCGAACCAAAAAATTTGATCTTGGTCTCTAAATTTCAATTTTCCTGAGTAGCATTCAGCCGTGGATTCCAATTCCAAAAATTCTAACTTTCTCCAAAACCCTAAATTCCGGAAGCCATGAATGAAGGTGCTCCGAAAATAATTATGTTTTGACAGAAATATGTACCTGATTGTTTCTGCTATAACTCCGAACTTTTCGCTCCATAGGGTCTGAAAAATTCTTCTACAGTATCCTGACCTTTCATCGTTCCATCTCGATAGGTCTGACCTCAATTGGATTTTCTGAGAGAGAGTTAGGCCAAGTGTCGCAACGTGACCTGTTTATGGGATAAAATAGGAGAGCGCACTTGTACGGCGTGCCATGTGTCACTGGTTCAACTTCGGCCTTTGAAAACGTTTCCTCAGATAGTACAGTCTGTGAAATACCTGTCACTTTTTATGAAATTTCATTTGGAGCTTCCTAGCCCAAGTTATGACCTTTTTCCAAGGTCACCTGATTTTGACTGAGATCTGGAAGAGGCAAAAACCCTAACTTGCACTGATCATAACTCACAAAGTACAACGAATCGAAGGGTTCCCTTTGGACACAAGGTACCTGGAGATGTTATCTACGACCTCTAAACGTTTCAGATCCTGAACCTTCACATAAATGGATTTATAGCAAAAGTTCCACGATGACTTGTTTTTTCTATGTAAAACCCAAACCTTCAAATTGTCGCAAGTGAAGCAAGTGTCGTAAGTGCCATACATTTCCTTCCTTCAGGTTAGCTCTGATACCATGTTAAGATTTAATATGCTAAGACAAAAAATAGCAGCATTACATTCCATTTCACAATAATAGCATATACAGGATCACTGAAGAAACAACAAGCACAACATAAACACAAGAGACACAGATTTATCCTGGGAAACCCTCATGGGGTAGAAAACCCAACAAAGCTTCCTCAATATAGATGACCAGCAAATACAAAAGATGTAACCCTGAGCATAAGCTCCTCCTTCTCCATAGCAGACCTTTCTCTCATAAGTGCGCCACTCTCAAGTGAGTGAGTGTGTGTAAAATGAGGAATACACCTCCTGTATTTATACACTACTTCGACTTGTCTTTTACACAAATCATGTAGGCTCGTATTTAACCAATGGGTTAAATACCCCACTACAACTGACTGGGCTGACTCCTCTATGGTGATCTAATAACCCTTTGACCCACATAACACATACAAGGCCGACCCCTACTAGGGAAGTCTAATAACCCAAGTTACCACATTCCGACGGAGGAATAAACATCTCCGGATATACAATAAGATCTTCATGGAGGAATGAATCATCTCCGGAATAATAAAGTACAAATATAATATTCTTTGAAGTTACAATATCTCAACACAGGTAGTGGTTCTTCCACATGTGCGACCAGTCGCTTTCTTCCTCTTTTCTCCTTACCCGTCGCTTGGAAATAATGGAGCATCTTTACCAAAAATAGACCATCGATGGTCTAACCAGAATCTGTGATGTCTTCCATCCAACACTTTTCTTTTTTGGATCCCCATAGACTAGACACATCGCAGCACTGTCTCCTCGTATCATTTAACTTCACAGCTTTCTCGATGCTACGCTGCGCGTAACTTCGCAGCATCCAAAATAGACTTGTCCAAAAAGCCTTCAGCCAAACTGTGCTTAGTTCTGCAGTTCCAAAATCTGATCTACCCAAAAATGCCCCACTTGGGCCAGGCCCAACACTTTAATCCGGTTGATGAGATGGAAATTTGACCAAGAATGAGGAAGAAACTAAAAAATATAAGTCACAGAGTATGATCATGGTTGGGTATTTTATACTCGTATGAAATTTATATAGTCTATAGGATGGATACCATTCATACATTTCAACGTTGATTACTATAACTGATATGGGATGTGTCTAGGAAGCACGAGGGGGAAAACAGTTTGACTGAATGAGTTAGATCTGTTATGGTGGAAGCTATAAGAATATGTAGAATTAGTAAAGTAGGATTACACTACACATATAAACATAAATACGCACAGAAAATATGCAGGAATGTGAACTGTTCTTCTATTAGATGTAAATAGGTAAAAATCATGGATTGCATGTTACAATATTATACATGCCTATATAGATTTCTGAGATGCTTGGGTGGTTTCCCGTTACATTCAGTTACAAAGAAGAAGTTAGAACGATTCACCATTTCAACCATTATAGTTGAATGGAAGATAGAGAGACGGTCTGTTGAAGTTCGACAGTCACTGGTCGCATGTCGATGCTGCTTGTCAATGTCACAAACTGTGAGGATGTTGAACATGTCAAAGGTGTGAATGTGTCAAGGTGTTTCGAATTTGAGACTCGTCAGAGTTGTGTTGAATTCAAAACCTTTCGTAGATAACCTATCGAGTCGAAGTCGAAACTTGTTGAAGTTGTATCAATGTCGATGACTTTCCAACTACGATGCAGATGAGACCTCCTTCCTTAAGAAACAATGGACCCGATTGTTTGCTCACGAAGGTGAGGAAACTTCTCAGTCAATTCAGTAACAGAGTACCACTTTCCTTGAGATGGGATTTGTCTAGCCTTGGAAACCTAAAACAAGGGAATTGTGTTTGTCCTTGTATGGCGTACTCATCGTCCCACAATGGTGTCGCAAGGAAGAGGCTCATCTAGATGGATGTCTTTTGGTTTTGTTGTCTGCATGTCATTTTGTTCCAACAAGGGTGCATGGTATGATCGAAGTAGATCCACATTGAATACTGGATGCATACCCAGGCATGTAGGAATGTCGAGCTAGAAATCGTTTTCTCCAATATGTCGAAGAATACTGTACGGACCATATCACAAAGGCTTGAGCTTCTTGAATGGGCCTGTAAAGCGCTCCTTCTTGAGATGTAACCAGATGTTATCCCCAATTTGGAATGAATGAGGAATATGATGCTTGTCGTGTCGAGCCTTAGCTTTCTCGCTTGCTCTGTGCAACATTTCATGTGCTTGCTTCTAGATGTCGCATATCTAATGTCTGAACTTTACTGCTTTATCAACTTCTCGCTGGCTGTAGTCGATATTGCTCGGCTGCGTCGAGGAGTTGATCAAGTCGATAGGATTTGAGGTTTGAAATCCATAATAGATATCAAATGGACTCTTTCCTATAGAGTTATGCTAAGCATGATTGTAGCTATGCTGGATGTATGGAATAATTTCATCCCATGTGAGTCGATGCTGGTGATTTTACATGCGAAGTAGTTGTACTACAAAGTGATTCACAACTTTCGTCTATTCGTAGGTCTGAGGATGGAAAGTTGTTGACAATGAGAGTCGTGTATCTAGCGATTTCCAGAGGGACTTCCAAAATATGTTGACGAATCTGGCATCTTGGTCGGAAATAATGGTTGTGGGTAAACCAAAGTGTTTCCAAACATGTGTAAAGAAGAGATGAGCAGTCTGCTACTATGTCGTGATCTTCTTACATGGTATGAGAATGGCCATCTTGGAAAATCGGTCGACTACTACTAATATCGCGTCATGCTAATGTTTGGTAGTAGGATAACTCATCAAGTAGTCCATAGAAATAGATTCCCATGGTCAACTAGGAACTGGTAGAGGTGTATATAATCCCTGTCATCGATTAGGTGGCTTAGGAATGGAATAAACCACGCACGATTGAATGTACTTGTTGACGTCAGATTTAAGTGTAGGCCAAAATAAATACTTCTACAAAATAGAAAGTGTCTTTGCTATTCCAAAGTGTCCTGTAGTATTACTGTAGTGCGCATCCCAAATGAGTTGTTGTCGGTGCTCACCGGTCAGTACACAAAGTTGTCCAAACTTGTCTAGCAAGGTGTCTCTCAGGAAATATTTAGAGTCTGAGGTCATCGACTTGTCAGTCTGTAACTATCAGTAGACTGCTGAGAAGTCGATTTCGTCCTCATACAACTATGGCCAAGTGGTCGTGTCGTATCCCTGCATACTCATCACTGTCAAAAGGAGAGTAATGGGTGGTCGACTGAGGCAATCGGCGGTGACGTTAGATTTAACTTTCTGATACTTAATCACCAACTGAAATTGTTGTAGGTAATTAATCCACTTGAGTTGTTTGTTTGTATGCAATTTTGATTGTGTTAGAGCGAGTTGTAGAGGCTTATGATTAGTGAGAATGACCATTTCCTTGCCAAGGATGTAATACATACATTGCTTGAGAGCTTGCACAATGGCATACAGTTCTTTTTCAGATGTTGAGTATCTTCTAACTGTGTCATTAAAAGTCTTGGAATGAAAAGCGATTGGGTTTCCAGACTGAGTGATCACTGTGCCCAAGGCATAGTCTGATGCATCTGTCTCAATCATAAAGGGCTAATGCAAATTAGGTAAAACAAGCATTGGTGCAATGCAGAGCTCGTGTTTGAGATATTCAAAAGATTCCTGTTGTGTTGCTGTCCACTAGAAGACTATTTTTCCATTTCCCTTCATCAATTGATTCAAAGGATAGGCTATGTGACTGAAGCCAAGTATGAATCGTCGATAGAAATTCGCCAAACCAAGAAAACTTCTTAGTTCATGAATTCTTCTAGGAATGGGCCAATCTTTGAGGATCTGTACTTTTTTTGGGTCGACGTGAATGCCCACAGAGTCAATTACATATCCCAAATATTTGATGTCGGTCATCACAAAAGAGCACTTGTCCATGTTCAGTTGAAGCCAATGTTGTTGGAGAGTGTCGAGGACTTGTCAAAGATGTTTGACATGTTCTTCCCATGATCGACTGAAAATCAATATATCGTCGAGGTAGACAATAAACCATTTGTTGATGAAAGGTTGAAGAAGGTTATCCATATGTCGCATGAAGGTCGCAGGTGCGTTGGTTAAGACCAAAGGCATGACTAACCATTCAAACAATCCTTCATTGGTTTTGAAAGCATTTTTCCACACATCTGAGGGTTCGATTGGAATCTAATGGTATCCTAACTTGAGGTCGAGCTTAGTAAAGAATTTAGCACCTTTCAGACAGCCAATGAGCTCCTCTATCCATGGTAGAGGGTACTAATTCTTCATCGATATTTTGTTAGGAGCTCTGTAGTCGATGCACATGCACCAAGTACTGTCTTTCTTCAGAACTAGGACGACTGGACTTCCACAAGGAGAGGAGCTGGGTCATTTATGACCTTTGTCAATTAATTCTTGTATCTATCTGTGAATCTATTCATATTCGAGAATGGATCTTCTATAAATAGATGCATTAGGAAAAGAAGAACCAGGAACAAGTTCAATGGAGTGTTTTACCTTACAATGTTGAGGTATTCCGTCTGGAGCTTGAAAGAGGTTCTGGTACTCATCGAGAATATGATAGACTTGCTGCTTCTGTCGAGAGCTACATTGGTTGGTGACTCGACTCATTGTTGCAGTATTCTTGGAATGTTGTGGCTTGATCATGATTAATGCAAACTTCTGAGCATGATTGATATGCTTGTTTGTCTATTTGGCAGATATCAGTGCAACCGTCGGTGTAGGTTGGCACTCTGGTATGCTGCACCATCAATTTTGGATTTTGACAATCACCTTCTGAGGCCATGACTGATAAATTCCATGTCTATACCAGAGGTAAGGTTTCCCAAATAGGGCTTCGAGTACGGATATTGGTGCCACATCACAGAGTACTTCATCTTCAAAAGGATTTATGAAGTAGGTGAGTTTACATTGTCGAGTGATCCGAAGTTCTTGTCCATCCTTCATCCAACTGATTTTGTAAGGATGAGAATGCAGAGTGGTAACAAGACCTAGTTTCTTCATGAGATATTCGGAGATGAAGTTCTTCTGGCTACTATTGTCTACAATCAGATGTAATGGGTTTCTCTAGATAGATATCCATGTATGGAACAGGAATTCTCGTTCCTCCTTGTCGACAATAGTCGAGGCTACTGGAGTGGTCAAGGTCGAAAGGGCCATTGCATCTCGATAAGATTCTTCCACCGTCTTGTCGAACATGTCGTAGGTCGACACTTTTTCCAAAAATGTCTTTTGAGCTTTCAGATGTATCATGCCAAGATGAGTGGTGGTAATTGCACCATTTTTCGATCGACGGTTGTTTGCTATGTTCCCTCTTGTGAAAAGGCTTCTTACCATGGTCTGGATTTGGCGGTGCTGGCTGAGAAGATTTATACTTGTCGAAGTCAGCTGGTGCCTTCTTGTTGGGTAGTCGTCCTGATGTCGGCTCTGTCGTGAAGCATTGTTTCCCTTTTTGCTTGATTTCCAGTTTGTTGGCATAGTGGAATGCATTTGCAAGCGTAGTGATAGTTATAAATTCCATCTCCTGTTGGATGTACTGAGACAATCCGCTAATGTACTTTAGATAAGCAATTTCTCTTCTTCTTGGATGCCAAGTCTCGTCATGAGTCGATAGAACTCGTCAGTGTAACTATGTACTAATTGATCTTTCCATTTCCTTAGCTGTTGCCACTTCTTATACTGCTACTCGAGGTATTTCGGCGGGTAAAATTCCTTCTAGATGTGTTCGACTAATTTATCGCATGTGTCGATGGGGTCTCTGCTTTTCTCCATCTTTGTCGAGAGGTTCTCCCACGAGCAGTGCACAGAGGTTGACATATTTAAGGATGCAATGGTGACTTGCACAGAGGTTGACATCTTTAAGGATGCAATGGTGACTTTTTCATCTTCGGGGAGTTGATTTAAAGCGTAATAGGATTCCAATTGTTGCACCCAATTGTCGACGGATTCCACGTCAATCTTACCTTCAAGATTCAGTATGTCCAATTTCATTTGCACTTTGAAGGGGCTGATTTTATCGGAGTGAATTCTCGTCGAAGATCCTCCTGATGTTGAAATGAATCGCATGAGAATCTCGTTGAACTAGGCGAACATTTCAGTTCGTTGTTGATCCAGAGCTTACTCAATAAGGTATGTTGTCTTGTCATCTACATGTCTATCATCTATTTCTTCTGTCATTTCTAGAGGTAGCATCTTCTTGGATTGCAGTAATTGCGAGCGAGTTTGAACCGGCATAAGTCAGGTAACTTCGAGAGAAGTGTATATGCAAAACTTAAGCACGAAACTGAATGCTCTCATTTGAGTCTGCTCTAATACCAATGATCTGGGTCGTGTCTAGGAAGCATGAGGGGGACAACAGTTTGACTGAATGAGTTGGATCTGTTATGGCATAAGCTATAAGAATAAGAATAATGAGAAAAGTAGGATTACACTACACAGATAAACACAAATACGCATAGACAATATGCAGGAATGCGAACTGTTCTTCTATTAGATGTAAACAAGTAAAAATCATGGATTGTATGTTACAATATTATACATGCTTATATAGATTTCTGAGATTCTTGGGTGCCTTCCCATTACGTTTAGTTACAAAGAAGAAGTTAGAATGGTTCAACATTTCAACCCTTACAGTCGACTGGAAGACAGAGAGACAGTCTGTCAGAGTTCGACAGTCATTGGTTGCATGTCGACGCTGCTTGTCGACGTTGCAAACTATGAGGTTGTTGAACATGTCGAAGGTGTGAATGTGTCAAGGTGTGTCGAATTCGAGACTCATCAGAGTTGTGTCGAATTCGGAACCTATCAGAGATAACCTGTCGAGTCGAAGTCGAAACTTATCGAAGTTGCATCAATGTCGATGACTTGCCAACTGTGATGCGGATCAAGAATATGTATCATGCTGATTTGACCATGCAACCAATGATTACAATTAATTCATTGACCAGAAGACATTTAAAAGTGGTGGGTATGAATGTGCTGGAATCCAATCGACTATTATGTCCATGATTATTATGTCAAAGAGCTATTTGGATCATATTCCATTGCTCAAGTCATCAATTGAAACACATACTCACCAATAGAGATCGGACTACTAGCTTAAGTCATCGATTAGTCACCGACCAACACACTCCATCCACTATGACTTGATGAATATGACAGGAGGGGGATGTCGAGTATGGAAACTGTGACTATGCCAATCGACTTACTAAATGATCATGCACCACCGACCAGAAAATTGTCGCATCATGTATATTGGTAAAAGCATGTCCATCGACATTGCGGATCCAATGGTATTTTGTAATTGACTAGTTGTATTTTGACAAGTGGTAGCAATATAGTGATACCGATAGCATCCTTTCGGCTATCATCTTGTCCTCTAGGTTCGACTGATGCAGTTGGCCCATAACTAGTCAACCCTTCTCTTTATCGCTTTTATGGCCTATTCTTTATCTATATATGAGATGTCACGCATTGGATTTTATGAAGTATATTTTGGTCGACTGGGTTTTAGTTGGAATAAAAGTTGGGGCAATGTAAAAATAATTGGGACCTTGTGGTCAATAGTAAAAATATCGTCAGTATTACTGTTACACCAAAATCTCGTCATCGTGAGTTATGTGTCCTCTATTTTCCCTAATTCCTAAAGCACCCGGGCCAAATAATTGAAAGGAGAATTGATGCTATTCATTTTACCTTTTGTTTTCAACCTGACACGCCCTGCTCATTGACAAGATAGGTCATATAATACGTGATGCACTCTGCACATTGACATAGCACATCGGTGAAGCTAGTTTCCTTTACACAAGGTGTGTCATCCCTCAAATATGCAAGTTTCCTGTGTGCAAGGTGCGGTGTTGTTAGTTTAAAAGGAGAAAGAGAAGCTTCGAGTAGCTTCTAGAATCCTTGGTTATGTGGGGGCTTATCCCTATGAAGTAGGAAAGGTGGCATTCAGTTCCCTTATCTTTTGGGATGATTCCTTGAGCTTCTCCCAAAAATCCTCAAATGTCCTATCCCTTTAGGCCTATAAATACAAAACCCCTCTCCATTGTTAAGGAGGAGGAAGATAGAGCACTTAAATGCTGGTGAAAATCTGCTAGAGTTGCCTCCTTTTCATTGAGTCAATAGGAAAAATATTGGATCTTTGAGGCTAGGATCATATGGAAGGAGTTACAATGTCAAAGATCATTTGTAACATCTCTCTATGTACTTCTTATAATTACGTTAATGCAGATTTTTCCATAAACATCTTGTTATTATTAGATATTTGGAACTGGCCTCTTTGACTACTAGTTTAGATTGATCTATGTTTATATGTTGTTATTACTTGCTTGTTTCTACTCGTTGTGCATGTTTTTGTAGCCAGAGATCTGAAGGCCAAGACCTACATCAAGCAAGGAGATAGTACTACATTTGTAAGGTGAGTTATCTTCTGATATTATTTGCAATTTGATCAGTCTAGGAAACTAATTTGTATTGTGTACTTCTTTTGTTCTAGATATGAACCATTCGGACTAAGGAGATTGGTTAGTGTCCGCACTAACAGATTGTCTGCAGACAAAATTGGCGACCATATTGGGGAGAGGTATCCCATATTCTTTGATTTGTTTATAATCTTTGATTTCTTGGTTTTCTTCCAATAGCCTCTCAATTGCCTCTTTTTCATTGGATCTGCTTATCGGAGATTTACTTCATGATCCAGACTCTGATTGGGACTTTTAGCTTATCCATTTATCTTTTTGTTCTTGATATTTTTAATTTTTTCAAACTTGGATTTCTCCCGACACCCCTGGGTAGTTTCATTCCTACATCACTGTAACAATGAAGCTCTTTACCTTTAAACAGTCTATGTCGCTAATACATTTTTCCCATATACAACCTCTTGCATCACTAATGCACTTCCCACGTGTGCAAAGCACATCCTTGGGATTCCAACACTCTGGTGTACACTTGTATGGTCAATCTCCCTACAAAAATTAGTGCATAGGGTAAAAAAAATCTCAAAAATTGGTTCTGGCATGTTTGTTGAGGTCTGTGTTTTGTCCTTTATACCCAAAGTATTCCTCGGACCTACTGTGCTTTATCCATGGTCTATTTTTGGAATTTAGAGTTCATTTTGAGTCCTAGTTAGTCAAGCAGACATTTCTCTAGTCATGGTAAATTTCAATTGCTCACGAGTACATCTAGTCTTGTGACTCCCTCTCAACATCATTGATTTGTTCACTCGGATTTCTAAACCCTCCAAAAGTTAAGCTGTTGTGATTTTTGCAAAATTTGGTGTGGATCTTTATCTTGTATTACGTTCTTGGGTGATTAATTTCTTGAGAACTTCTATTTGCTTGAAGATTGCAATAGTAAGTAGTCTATAGTTTTCTGAATCAAGGTGTAAGAAGTGGCATCATTCTTAGATTTTTTAGTACATTAGATTGGAAAATCAAAAAGTCTTTATTATCTTCATCTCGAGTACATTACTTGGGATTGTGATAATATCTTTTAAGGTACTGTTAGATCTACTTTAAAACATCTATATTACTATGAAGTACGTGAATCTTCAATGTCATAAATCCACAATCATTTCTCAGCCCCTAACATATTTAAAATCTTGAATTAGAAGAGAATTGATTTGTTTCATATTATGTTAAAGAAGAATATACATACGTGAAATCTAGCTTGATGTGCATCCTTTCTCCTTTGCCATGAGCTATCCTTTCTCCACCCTTTCCTTTTATGCATATGCCAAGCTTTCTAATCCTCCAAATATCTCCCGCATGCCTTTGCTCTTCCTTTTTCCTCCTCTTACCATGCCCCAAATGCCTTTGTTTTATAGCATTGGGAAATGGGATCTCAAGTTTCTCTTTTCAAAGTGGGATTATCCCTTTTCATGATTTTTTATTATTTTATCTCAAAAACCCACTTTCCATAATATTTTTAGGATTTTGTTACAACTTTAGCATATTTAAGTACAATTAATGCACTTTTGTGCATTTCTTCTCACTATTTGAATTATGGAGCTTATATTTGAGCCTTCAATTGAGAATTTCAATCAATGAACCTTGTCTTTTTAGGATCCTTCTTTCTTCACGCAATCCTTTCAGTTATGGAAGTAGTGATTAGATCAGAGAGGATTGTTCTCTTCTCTATTTTTATTCTATCTTCATGATGCGGATGCATAGTAAAAATATGCTTCTACCTTCACTTTGTTAAGGGTGTTAATTTGATTGTTAACAGATTCCCCCTAATGTGTGAGGTCTAAAGTAGAGCTAAGGGACGAAATACATTATTTTTGTATTGATACTATTCATACTTATACTCTTTATTGATCAAATCAAAGATGAGGAAAGGATAAGCTCATGGACGCAGGATTTAGGATACATCTGCAAGTCAAACATATAAATTTATAAAATATATAATATCTTCCTGAGGCGGGCATACTCATGCTCAACAGTAAAAAAGCATGGCCACGAACAATACACAATGGATCCATGTCAAAAGAAAAAAATTCAGAAGTGTAAACATGCACTTTGATGAGTGCGAGAACCAGGTCTTAATCGAACTTCTAACATGGTAGTTTAATCTTGTGCGGCTCGAGCAGTTCATCGATGAGCGATACAAATTTTTTCCCAAGGTATTCAATACAAACCGACGATAGTACGATTTTATATCATGCGAATAAATGAACTAATTTCAAGCATAATAAAACACCATCTGATTACCTGTCGTTGATGTATACCGTTAATAGATGCGAAGAGACCCACCAGTAATGATGATGGACTCTAGGGTACTGAGTACAAACTAGCAAGTGTGAATAGATGTTATGAAGTCGACACTTGTAGAATCAAACAATCAGGGTTCATTGATGTATACCCATTGTCATTTGCAAGGAAAACTGCCACTAATGACTACAAGATCCAAGGTACTACTGGGTTTCTAGATCCATTTCCTAGATGATGATTTGGTGTCTATAGTAATAAATCCATTGGAAGGAGGGCATTAATTCATCCCACATCAACTAATACGAAACAAAGATCAATATTCTGATATAATTTGGTATAACTGCGAGATCCAACACTGTATAATAACACAAGGAAGGCCGGCATGATTGGTCAAGAATATTTGAGGAATGGCCGACTCTGTTTGAACTTCCCTTCAACACATAACATGACACAGAATGGACACTTGGAAACATAGGACTTTGAGTAACTGAACTTAATGAAATCCACCAATGCCAAATGCATTAGCGAAAGCTCCATTGGTGATGGGAAGATAACCCATCGGTGGAGATTTGTTTAAAATAATGGTATAGTTTCCTACGGAAAATTTAGATGGTGTATTGATAGTAGATACCAAATTATGTGCCATGTTCAAGGGAGACAAGGACTGACTGTTGCCATTTTATTCAATACTATAATATGAAATGATTCAATTCTCTCCCTTTTTTGGATTTTTGTGTTTTTTAATTTTTATGCCTTTTCTATTTTATCAGTTTGAAAAAGAATGAAGAATGGTATAGTACATGGGAGGGAACGAGTGTTGGATGGGCGTACGCCTATTTTTCAAGGGCACGAGTTAGGCCAAGGAAAATATCCATATTGCAAACAAGGGATGAGCTAGTTGTGCACACTCTTACAGATGTTCCCTCCATGGGTAGGCTATCTGAAGAAAGATTATGTGTCGACGGACGGTGAAATAATACCATGTGACTGAGGTTATCCAATTTGGTATGATGGCCAAGTAGGAATGGGTCAATGAGGTTTAATTCATGTTGAGTCTTGTGAAAAATGCCAAAATCATAAATCATCATGAATCATGGTCTATCTCCAACTACCAGAATCAAATAGTTTGAACTATCAAAGTCTCCAAGTCATGTAATCAAAACCATTTCACTATCCAACTGTTTAGTAAGAAACCGGTTCAAATGTGCATTTAATATCTAAAAAGATAGCCAAAATTGAGGAATGATGCATCTTTCTATAATTCAAAAGGATACAATTTGTACATGTATGAATAAAAGATAAGTAAAAATAATAATTATTTACCATATTCATTGTAGGTGCGGTCAATGGATGAGAGGAAGTATCTCCTTTCAACATGAATTTCTAGAAGTTGTGAACCTTTATTCAGTGATCTGCCAGTTGTGGGTGAGTTTTGATGCCGGACTAGGGAATTTTGAATCAGTTTCACATGTTTTTGAATTTTTCAAATATTTTTGTTGTTTTTATGAATTGTTTTTGGGTTTTATCTTGAAGAAAAAGAAACAAAAAGAGAAAAGAATTTACACTATTATTTTTGGTCTGTGCAAAGTTACACACTTTTTGGTTTATGATGTAAGCTAGTTTATTTCGGTTTTTACTTATGTCCTTAAATGATATTGTTATCTCCCAAATTGACCACCATCATTTTGGGTGACAGAATGGGTAAAATTTCTTATTTCTATGAGTCTTGGGCTTCAAATTTAAAAAAAAAACAGGTTTCGGCAGCTAACACTTTTTTGCAGGAAGCCAGTTAGCTGCCGAAAGGGCCCATTTTCGGCAGCTAAAGGCGTTAACAGAAAAGACATAAGCTGCCGAAAAGGTTTTTACAAGAAAAATTAAAGGATTGGGTCCGTATTCAGTCCCACATCAAGCGAGCCTGTGTTTAAGCCGCCGAAAGGAAGAATAGAGCGCAACATTAGTCCGCAGGAGGTTCTCAGCAGGGTAAAACTCAGTGGAAAAGGAGGAGTCAACTTTTGATTTAAACTCCATGATTTCAGTAAGAGGTTCCTCTTTTGTCTGCTACAAGATATTCTCTCATGTCACAATCTGCTGAGTCTCGCTTTCACAAGCTGGAGTCTGCTCAAATCTTGGTTGCAGTGACAGGTCATCATCCAGCTCTATGATTGACAGTTAAAATCTTCAGCTACAAATCAGGAATCATAAACGAACTCCTTCTTTCAACAAATAACTGAGACTCCAAAGGAAGGGTATCTCTAATCAACTGAAAAGGTAGCTAACCCTCTGATTCGATTTAAGAGGAACTCGGCAAAACGTTAATAACACAGACCTGTAACAGAAAATTGGAGGAATTTTCTGCTGAAACCACGTGATCTTGCGGGGATATTTTGACGGCCTTCCCGAACTCCAAATTCAAATCTGAAAGCACCAGTGGATAGCTTAGGTTCTGTAGATCAAAATCGACTATTTGAACAGCCAAAATGGACATCGGACGGTGGAGAAAATCGATTTTTGCTGAAGGCAGTTTTTTTTGGAATTCTACAGGCTTTCGGCAGCTTAGGCGGGTTTCTACAACACTCATTAGCTGCCGAAAAGCCAGCTTTCGGTAGATAAGTCATGAAATTGGCAGCACTATTAGCTGCCGAAAGTCTGTTTTTGGCAGATTTTCGTATTTTTGCACAGATATCATTTTTGTTCGAGGATAAAGCACAAGGCCAGTCTTAAGAGACGTATTATGAATTATATTATCCATATCTAAAGGTTATTGGGCGAATTTTCAATCAGGGGCATATTTTAAATGACTTTCACCTTGAAATAAGGGATGGCTCTAAGGGATTGATTGCCACATCAGCTTCTTGACTGTCTCTGCGCCCAGCTAAGATCACCGAGCCTTGGGAGGCTGCTGCACTTCATCGACCACCGAGTTTTGAAGAAGATTGACACATCATCAAGTCCCTTGATTCAAGGAATCAATCCTTTCTCTTTGCATTTACTTTTTTAGTTTGATGTTTCAGTTAGCTCAGCCAGATCCACGTTTTTAGGATCTGAGAATTACTGTGTAAAGGCTATAAAGCCTGAGAACCAAGACTTTGTGATGGTTCGAGCTTGGAGAGACTTTGCCATATGTTTTGGTTGCTTGTTATAATAAAAAATCACAGTTTTCTCTTGTTGTTGTTATCAGATATTTTCATCCACCATTGTTCTGCACTCTGTTCAAATTAGCTTAGCCTGTGCTCATGATTTGGATTGAGGAACTTCCTATTGCTGTGTGTGACCCGATGTTATGCATGTATTTGGTTGCATAAACCCTGCATGTTAATATACTTGGTTGTCTCAGCAATATTCTACATACCATTTCTGTTATTTATCATCTGATTTACAGTTTCTAAGAGCACTGGCTCATTTAACTATTTGATAAGCAACCTTTCCATCGAGCTATTGTGGTATCCCATCGATCCATTTACTGAAAAGGGTATTGAATTCTTAAGTTACCAAGCATACTTAGCCATAACCACTAAGTAGTTTCTTGGAGGGCTAACAAATTGGCGACCATACTGGGGAGAGGAGTGAGAAGCTGATCTTCCTGGGAGAACGACACAGATCTACTCTTTGATGATAGACAAGGGGTAGACACTTACTGGTTATAATCATCTATCTGGCGACTCCATGAAGGACGAACTCAGTGGCGACTCCATTGTTCAGAATCTGTTGGTGATTCCACTGGGATGACATGAACAGAATCTTAGCCAAGAGGTATGCGTTCTGTGATTTTTCAAGCATTGCTGGTTTTCCTAATCAAGTGCCTGCTAGAGATGAATGGGAGAACAGTCTTCCTAGATTTCGAGGAGAAGAGGGGGAAGTGCCAGCTGAACATTTGCTGGACTTTCATGACTACATGCACCGGTTGCAGGTAGTGCATGAGGATGTTCAGATCCGACTCTTCTGTTGTTCATTAGAAGGGATTTCCCGTGATTGGTATCGGTCTTTGCCTAATGCAAGTATCAGTTCTTTAGCAGATTTTCATGCTGCTTTTCATGTGTTTTGTAAAGATATATTCTCAGCTGATCTTCTTTATCCTGAGTGTTGCCATGAGTTTGATCTTTCAAAAGTAGATCTTCAAGAAGAGTATGCAGCTGAAGAAAATACTCTTCACCATGATCCGGAGGTCATTGATTCACCTCAGGATAACCTTAATGATGCTTTTGACATCATATCAAATGCACTTACTGATGTATGTTGTCTTGAAGATGAGATTGTTCCCTCTGAAAAGTTTGAAGACGTTGAGCAGAATGACATACCAGCAAGTGACATTTTCAGATTTGTAGAGTTTAAAGAGGATAGCTTACAATTTCCAGATTTGCAGGAGCTGTCCAATCTTCAGCTAGAACAGGTGAACCATGATCCCGAATGTATTGATGTTGCAGCAGCATGTGTTATAAGCAGCCCACATCTTCCAGACTTGCAGACAAAGGCAGATTTCAGCATTAATGAAGAGAATGATGGTGGTGAGGAACTGAACAGTCCAGATCAGCAACCTATCGTATATGTTCCTCCAGCAAAGATCCAGCAATCTACATTCATCAATGAGTTCGGTGAAGGAAATGAAGAGCAGTTACAACACAGTCAGTTGCAGCAACAGCTTCAAGAGGTATTTCATCATGTTTTTCATGATCCTATTGCTGATTCTTTAGATTCTATGAGCAGCATAAATCCAAGGATATTTCTGTTAGCAGGTGATTGTTTTGATCATCTGTTCGAACCTTTCTTCTGCATGATATGGTATTTATTATTGTTGGGATCAAGTTTCAGCATGATGCCTGTAAATCACAATCTGACATGGATGCATTGGAAATCCAGTGTTACTTGATCATGCTGCTCCTATTAGTTAGTGTAGGAGTAGATAGGAGAATAAGCTCTTTTCATGAGCACGTAGATAAGTTTTCAGTTGTTATTGAATAAGCAGAGCAGGCTGCATGTAAGCTACAGGTTTGCAGAGGGATCAGTGTTAAAGACTTAATGACTCCATGCCCAATGCTAAAGGCTACTGGAACTACTTGTTCTTCGGAACCTCACTGGGAGGATTCCATCCCCGAGTAGGAGCCAGATGTTATCTCCCAAATTGACCACCATCATTTTGGGTGACAGAATGGGTAAAATTTCTTATTTCTATGAGTCTTGGGCTTCAAATTTTGAAAAAAAACAGGTTTCGGCAGCTAACACTTTTTTGCAGGAAGCCAGTTAGCTGCCGAAAGGGCCCATTTTCGGCAGCTAAAGGCGTTAACAGAAAAGACATAAGCTGCCGAAAAGGTTTTTACAAGCAAAATTAAAGGATTGGGTCTGTATTCAGTCCCACATCAAGCGAGCCTGTGTTTAAGCCGCCGAAAGGAAGAATAGAGCGCAACATTAGTCCGCAGGAGGTTCTCAGCAGGGTAAAACTCAGTGGAAAAGGAGGAGTCAACTTTTGATTTAAACTCCATGATTTCAGTAAGAGGTTCCTCTTTTGTCTGCTACAAGATATTCTCTCATGTCACAATCTGCTGAGTCTCGCTTTCACAAGCTGGAGTCTGCTCAAATCTTGGTTGCAGTGACAGGTCATCATCCAGCTCTATGACTGACAGTTAAAATCTTCAGCTACAAATCAGGAATCATAAACGAACTCCTTCTTTCAACAAATAACTGAGACTCCAAAGGAAGGGTATCTCTAATCAACTGAAAAGGTAGCTAACCCTCTGATTCGATTTAAGAGGAACTCGGCAAAACGTTAATAACATAGACCTGTAACAGAAAATTGGAGGAATTTTCTGCTGAAACCACGTGATCTTGCGGGGCGATTTTGACGGCCTTCCCGAACTCCAAATTCAAATCTGAAAGCACCAGTGGATAGCTTAGGTTCTGTAGATCAAAATCGACTATTTGAACAGCCAAAATGGACATCGAACGGTGGAGAAAATCGATTTTTGCTGAAGGCAGTTTTTTTTGGAATTCTACAGGCTTTCGGCAGCTTAGGCGGGTTTCTACAACACTCATTAGCTGCCGAAAAGCCAGCTTTCGGTAGATAAGTCATGAAATTGGCAGCACTATTAGCTGCCGAAAGTCTGTTTTTGGCAGATTTTCGTATTTTTGCACAGATATCATTTTTGTTCGAGGATAAAGCACAAGGCCAGTCTTAAGAGACGTATTATGAATTATATTATCCATATCTAAAGGTTATTGGGCGAATTTTCAAAGTGACAATGCCAAGCAATATAAGTGTGTGCCTTAATGACTAATGTACAAAAGTTTATTCAAAGAATACAATATAATACAACAAGTGTTTCAAGGCATAAGTTCCTACATGAAGTATTTCTTCAGATAGAGACCATTTCTTATCTCTGACATAGGTTCCCCATGATAATTGATCAATTCATATGCTCCTCTCTTTAACATAGTTTTGACTACAAGTGGGCCAAACCATTTTGGTACAAATTTCCTTTCTCCAATTTTGTCTTGGTTTTGGTCATAAACTAAAACCAGATCGCCTTCATAAAAGACTCAAGGATGTGTAGACTTGTCATATTGTGTTTTAACCCTTTTTTGTGTGCTTCCACATTTAGAGAAGCTTCCCTTCTACTTTCATCAATATAATGAAGATTGATAATCCTTTATTCTTTTGCAAAAGTGTTAGGTAGGAGTTAGACTGCTATTTTTAATGATAGGATTGCACATTCAATTGGTAGCACAACTTCCTCTCCATAAACCAATTGGAAAGGAGTGAATCCGGTTGCAGTTTTAGCAGTGGTACGGTAATCCCAAAGAGCGGTAAACAACATTAAGTTCCAGTTAGTTTTGTTCTTATCAATCGTCCTCTGGAACATAGTTTTCAAAACCTTGTTGATGGCTTCAACTTGTCCATTCACTTGAGGGTAATATGGCGAGGAAAATTCCCACCACAACCTAACCTCTTGGTAAGTTCATCCAGAAAGGAATTCCTAAAATGACTTCCATTATCAGTAGTGATCTCTTTGGGTACACCAAACCTTTCTATCACATGATTGAATAGGAAATATGCTGCAATTTTACCTGTGCAGTTGAATGTAGGCATCGCCTCAGCCCAATTGGTGAAGTAGTCCACTCCTACGATGTTGTAGTGGTGGCCATCAGCTAAAGGCAGGTTGATTGTCATAAAATCAATGTCCCATTTTGAAAATGGACCCACAGTTACTACAGGGTGTAATGGAGTAGGATGTGCGCGCATTTTTCTTGTGTACATTTGGCAAGGGTGACACTTTTTAACTGCATTGATGCAATCTTTGAATATTGTAGGACAAAAGTATCCTACACGTAATATTTTATGGGCAGTTTCCAACCCATAAATATGACCACCACATGCCCCATCATGGAAATCATTCATAACTTGTTCAGCTTCCTTGTGTACTAAACAATGTCTTAAGATCATGTCTACTCCTCGACGGTACAAAGTATCCCCTATGATGAGGTATATTCGTGCTTGGTGTCGAATGTAATGTCGTTCAATGCTAGAAAAAAAGGGATCAAACTTTTGGGTTTGGATATATGTGATAAATGTTACATACCAACGATCTGATGTTTTGATGAGGAATACATGTTCATCTGCCCAAGATTCAATAGATACAATATCCTCTTTCTCACAGGGTAACTCAGACATTAGTTCAGCAAATGCCAACGTTTTTTTGGCTTTAGCATTTTTGAACTCGAGATCAAATTCTTGCAAAATTACTATCCATTTTGAATACTTGCCACCAATGATATGGTGGGATAGAATGTGTTTCATGGGGTTCATCTCAGCCAATATGGTCGTTTTTCTTGGAATTATATAATGTCTAAGTCTTTGGACAACGTGAACTAATGCCAAGGACAACTTCTCAACATGGGAATATCTCAATTTGGGACCCGCAAGGCCCTTACTAAGATAGTAAATAACATGCTCTTGTGATGATTCATCTTCTTGTGCCAATACCATTCCTATGGTGGAACTAGATGCTTCCAAATATAAAAAAAAGTCTCTACTATAGTTCGATGGACTAAGTACTGGGGCAAATACCAAATATTTCTTTATTGCATCAAATGAACGTTGAGTTTGGTCATCCCATATGAATAGTGCATCTTTTTTTAGAAGACGCATGAAACCTTTATCTTTTTTAGCAAAATCCTCGACAAATATTCTCAAGTAATTAGCTTTCCCTTGAAGGATTTGAAGTTGTGTTATTGTTTCCATGGAAGGCAACTGAAGTATTGTCTCAACCTTGATGGGATCCACCATAATCCGTTTTTTTGAAACTATGAACCCAATTAATCTCCTAGAGTCCACACAATACATGCATTTGTGTGGGTTCAAGCTAATGTTTTATTTGGGACATCATTCAAAGACATCTCATAAATGTGCACTATGTTCAGCTCTCCTTTTAGATTTGGCTTCCAAGTCATCAAGATAAACCTCAACGATTTTCTTAATGTCATGAAATGCGTATGGCATGGCTCTTTGAAAAGTAGCCTCGACGTTTTTAAGGCCGAATGGCATTTTTTGATATGCAAAAGTCCCCCATGGGAATATGAAAGTTGTTATATGTTGGTCATCCTCTTTTATCTGGATTTGGTTGTAACCATAGAATCCATCCATAAATGAAAAGATTTTGTTCCTGGCACATTCGTCTATAATCTAATCAATGAAGGGTGTGGGATAGTTGTCTTTGGGACAAGCCAAATTTAGATCCATAAAGTCAGTACAGACCCAGATAGTTCCTTGTTTTCTATTAACCGAATTGGGGCTGGATACCCATTTAGTTAGAGGAACAAGATAGATGAATCCATCTTTCAATAGTTTCTCGACCTCTGCTTTGATGGCAGTTGATTTCTTAGGGTTAACCAAACATAGCTTCTGTCGCACTGGTTTAACATTGTTATAGGTTTCTATCTCATGTTCGACAATGTTGGGATTGATGCCCAACATTTCTTCATAAGACCATGTGAAAACATAACAAAACTCCTTGAATAGAGCAGTATAATGTGTGATTTCCTCTGGAGAGTAATTTGCACCTATGTTGATGTTTTCAACCATGTCATGCTTAATGGATATATTGATTGGGATGGTTTTCGAAATGTTTTCCAAGTTTACCTCCAAACTCACATTGTGTGTTTGGATGGGGCATTGGTATTCGTTCATGTCATCATCGAAGTAAAAAATTTCGGGTTTGACTTCTAATGAATCGATCTTTGGAAGAAATGAGGATTTGTGATGCATATCCTCCCAGGGTCATTCAGAGATATTCATGACTTCAAGGATGGCTTCATCCGAACAAAAAGTATGATACAGGATTTCATGAGTAATATGAGAGTTCATGGTCCATATAGGTGAAGTATAAGGATCATATTCCTCCATCTTGGAATGATTTTGATATGAGTCTATTGAATCCATTTGAATAGCTTGATAAGAAAGCTCTACGATAGAAAGGGGAACACTACTCTCTATTTCATTATGTTGCATAGAATTTTCTATATTTCCATCACCCTTTTCCAATGAGGTGGAACCAATTTCTGATATGGACTTAAAAAGAAAATTTAATGGAAAGTATAATTCTGAAGTAATAGTGAAAATTGGAGCAGTGTTAGGGGTCGATATTGGTGGTGGAATTGTGAAAGTTCCCATGAGGGATGAATCTTTGAACATTCCTACCCCAATATCTTGAATCATCGTTTTCGAATCCCCTACAAAAGGTACATTTGATTGGAGACTAGTTTCATGTGTGCAGTAATCTAGTTGATCAATCGTGATAATATTCCCTTGGTGGGGGAACCAAATAACTCAGAATACTAAAGACACTACAGCCATCATCTTATGTATCCAACTACGTCCCAATAGAAAATTGTAATCTATGGGTGCATCCACTACCTGAACATCTACTTGAATTGTTTTACCTCCCAGTACAACTGGGCAAGCCATGAGAAGTCCATGAGGTGGGAACGAATGACCATCAAATGCTTTGAGTATTGTATGGGATTGTACTAGGGTGGGTGATCCCAAAGATTTCCAACATGCTAGTGACATGACACAAGTTGAGGCTCCTTCATCCACAATGGTTCAAAAAATGTTCTTACCATGTGAAGTCAATTTGATCTAAAATGTGATTTGTGATGGAAGCCTACATGTGGATTGTTCTAAGTCAAAAGTTATCAAATTTCTGTCAGATGGATCGATAGCACCAATAAAAGACAATAGTGCCTTTCGTTGAGCAAGAAAAATTTGCAATACTTCCAAGGCGAAAATTGCACAAGGATCTTGAGCTAAGTCTTCAACCACATTGTAGTTTTGAGCAGATCGCGTGTTAGGATTGTGTGTTGTTCTACGGAAAACCCCTTTTAGAGGTCGAGGTAATATGTCTATGGTTGATTTCTCAATGGTTAGAGAACCACTAGGATGAGATCCAATTTTTTCTGCATCTTTCGAAGGTATGTCATAAGAATGAGCCATTGTTGAATATGTATTTCATGTTCACCAATTGTGAAGATATTAGCATTGGGTGGATTTCCCCCTTGTCAGGGGTTTGCTTGGTTTCCTCCTGGTGGAGGTATTGGTGCTGCAACAACCATCTGTTGTTGTTGGGGGAAAGGTTGATTTAGAACAGAAGGTGGTTGTTTCCCTCCTTGTTGTGCCAACATTCAATGAATATCATCCATATGAGGAAAAAGGTGAATAGGATGGCCCCCTTGGAAAATTTTGCAATGATATTTGTTTTTCCGGTTTTCATGATTGCCTCTAGTAGGATTACTCACCTTAGGTGCATCTCCTATCCCAGAATTAGCATTGGGATTCTTCTTTTGTTTCTTCTTTTTTCCTTTTGGGTCCGCAGTTTGAACTGTAAGTACTTCCAAAGTTTGGGTGGGAGTTGCGGATTGATGTGTTTCCTGGCCAGTTGTGGGTTGCAAATTTTGAACCAACATTTATCCCAATTGTTGGGTAATATGTTCAAGTTGGTTGATGGATCCAATCACACCATCAGTATGAGGTCATTTTGGTGGCCTAGCTAGATCAGACACAGTTCTTACAGCATGAGGTATTAAATCATAAGGTGTGTCTGATTGGGAATATATCAAATCCATCTATTGATCACTCTGAATGAGTTGTTCTTCAGTCATGGCTCCTGACATGGCTACATATTTTCAAGAGTAGGTAATAGTGATTTTATGAAACAGTCTGCTAAGAATTGATCAGGGATTTTGGTTTTTATAAGCCTTCGACACCTCCTCCACTCGTGGATATGATCCGATATGTGAGTAGCGGTGGACTGCCTCAGTGATGTTAAAAGTTTTGTTCCCGTCTCATAGCGGATAGGTAATTGAAAATGTGTCAGAAATACCATAGATAAAGTTGAAAATTACGTGAATGTATGCCTAAAAATTCAATGTACCATTTCACAACAGTTCCTATTAGGGTCTGTTGAAACAATTTCAACCTAATACTATCATCAACTAGGGAATTGGATAAACACCACAAATGGAATGTCATCACATGATTTGATGGATCCTCCCCTGGTTTTCTGTCAAACTTGGGTATTTCTTAGGATAGTTTGGTTGGTATGGTTGACCATCCATTCAAATGTAGAACAGGATCATTGGTTAGCCGGGATAAATCTGGTAGATTCAATGTGGCCAAAAATGGTGATTTGACTCATGCCATAGAAAACGATTGATACGTGGGTGAAGCTTGATGAATCCATTGTTGTTGTCCTTGAGCTTAAAAAGCATTCCAAGAAGGATTACCCCCTTGCGGAGGTTGCATCCAAAAAGATTGGTTACTTCCTGAATCTTGTCCATTCCATTGTGGAACAGGATGCATGTATGGATTTCCCCCTTGTGGAGGTATGTTCCAATGAGATTGGTTACTTGGTGTAACATTACCATTCCATTGCAGGATAGGATTAATGGGTGGATTTCCCCTTTGTGGAGGTGGGCCCCAATAATATTTGTTACTTGTCGGAATCAGACCACTCCATTGATTGTTTCCTTGGTTTTGATAAGCATTCCAAGGTTGATTCCCCCCTTGCGAGGGTGGTACACAAGAAGATTGGTTACTTCTTGGAACTTGACAAATCCATGGTGGAATGGGGTTGATAGGTGGGTCTCCTCCTGGTGTGCTACCTATTGGGGGTATGGGATTTCCACCAGGATTTATGCTAGGAAAAGTTGGATGATGACTTCTCGAGGAACTTCCAGTCACTTGTGGAGCATAAACCTAGTTGGCATTATTGTTCCATGGTCCATTGGTTATGCTAGGGATATTGATATTCTATAGTAAAGGATTCCCCCCAGAATTAGAACTTGGAAAAATGTTTGGTATGCCAATAGGATTTTGGTTTACACCGTGCTTGTTTTGACCGTGATTAGCCAGACCACATGGGAAACCAAAATTTGGTAAGGCACACCCCCCAGTAGGGATTCATGTAGACAAAGTGGATGTACTTCCGGGATTGGAACCCGAAACTATACCAACTGGCACTGAAGTGTTGGTTGAACTTGTGCTAATGGCAGGCATACTAACTATTGGTATTGATGTAGAGGCCAAATTGGAAGTATTGCTACCTCCAGCAACTGTTTGAGGTTGCGATGATGTAGTCCCTTGTGCTCCTAATGAAGCCATAGGGTCAATTGTGGGATTTTGCATATTATTCCAATATCTGAAAAGAGGATTGATGTAATCAAGTGGTTCACTGATGTGAAGTACCACTGGGTCTGAAATATTTGTCAAAGGTGGGTTTATGTTATTAGTTGTGTTGTTATCTAGTGTTTCAATTTCAAATGGAGAAATATTATCAACAATGTATGTGTTTTCCTTAGTAGGTGATGTTTCAGTATTTGTTTGATGTTTTTCTTCTCTATTGTTGTTAATTGAATCTAGAAGTTGTTCAATTTCCAAGTCACAAGGTTGGGTGTTTTGTATTCATCTCTTGGATGTAGCAAGGCCTTCAATTTCTGATGACTCACCTCACTACCGCCGTTATTGGCGGATCGGGAGAGTAGCCACTTTGAAGAAATTGATAAAAGGATGTGTTTAAAAAAAATGATTGAAAAAATAGAATAAAGCAATCCTAAGGCAGTCTAGATTCAACAAAAATAAAAAGTGTCCACGCAGTAAATTTTTTTATAAATACAAGTAAGCAAACTACTTTTCCAAAGAGCCGAAGCTCAGTGAAAAGATGGATTAGAGGACCTTCCAAAACTAGTAGTTATTGAGGGATATGAGGCCTCAAACAATTGCTAGCAGCGAAGGTATGAGAAATAGTTACAATAAAATTTAATCGCCAGGGGTGCAAGTGTTGGTTCCTGACCAATCACCCACCCAAGGAGTAAAAGCTTCAAAGTCTGTCTCAGGTATTGCAAGAGTTCCCCACTTACAATAGCCTATGTGATATCCTAGGAAGAGAAACTAAATCTACCACTTCACAAACAACGACCGAGCGGAACAATTGTAAGTCGAGGACAACTCTCATAACCAGGTACTCTAGAAAAGTCATGTCACCCCCAGGACTTGTCACTTCACATAAAATTCCTTGATGAGCTCATGTTCCACTAAACAAGCAAGAGGGGGGAACCACCCTTACTTATCCAAATTGACCTCGTGCTTAACGCACGTGTTAGAAGCGCTTTCCCGACAAGCGTTTTTTGCTACTAATGGATTTAAACTCTCAGTAATCAATTCTAGTTTCAAAATTTTTGCATCCCAGGAGTGTTAACTCTCTAAACCTAATACAGGGAACTAACCTATTCTTGTTGGTGATATGAAAATCAAATGTTGGTCAATTTTTAGATTAAGCGCCAAATTTTAATGGTAGTTTGCTTAGTTTCAAGAGTGGAAGTGAAACTGGTGGTGTGTTGACTGGAAAAATATGAACCAAACAATGCAATATGCTCACTACTCTACCTTTTCAATTCGATGAATGTTCTAGACTAATGAAAGGTTAGAGGTTCATGTGTGTCTTTCAAACATGCAAAATGTTTTGGTAGATTTTGTATTTTTATGCACATTTCTTCTGGAATATGGATAATAATTGATTTCAAAGATCAATGTAAACCAAACATATATCTCAGTGGAAAATGAATCTAATTATATTACATGGGGGATATCTATTTCTTATTTGCAGGTCCACCTGCGAGTGCAATCAAAGAGGATATGCAGAGCCCTTTGGAATGCTTATGAATTAAATTCTAGACTGTTACACTTGAGATCCACTTTCTCATTCACAAGATCGTACAAAGGTCCATGTGAAGAGGATACAGTGGCTCGAAAGAACAATGCTTGAAAAATCAAATCCTATATTGTTACACTTGAGATCCACTTTCTCATTCACAATATTGCACAAAGGCCCAAGTGAAGAGGATATGGTGGCTTGAAAATAAGATACTTGAAAAATAAAATCCTAGACTGTTACACTTGAGATCCACTTTATCATTCACAAGATCACCCAAAGGCCCAAGTGAAGAGGACACGATGGCTCAGACACAACTTATCACAAGAAAATTGAGATCTAAAGCTACAAATTCCTCTAATTGTGTGGGAGTAAAATGAAAATACTTGTACATCCAAAACAAAATTTGACTAATTAAAGTTTGTTTTTGCTTTTGGAAGAAAATTGTTTTCAAAATAACTGAAAGTGTGATGTTCAAAATTTTTTGTTTTTCAATGCAATATCTTTGTGAAATGTGTATAAATTATCTTTTCAAATGTTATAACTTATATTTGGTGTCATGTTTCAAATTAGCAAGTTCATGAGATTCAAGAGTTAAAGGGTCTTAAGTTTCTTCAAACAAATATTGATATTTCTTCATTTTTTGTGATTTGCAAATTCTTAAATGAATAAAAAACAGTTATATATCAGTCACAACAACATACAACTTGAAGCAAATGAATCTACCACAAATTTAAGAAAATTTTGAAATAAATGTCAATTTGGGCCATTTTTGGAGGTTTTTGGTAAGTAATTCCAAATCTAAGGATCTCAAACTCTCCCAAATTTTCCTTAACTAGTGGTAGGATGATCCTAAGAAGTTTTAAAATATTTGTGAATTTACGCAAGTACAAAAAGAAAGCCTCAAAGCTTCCCTAAAACAATGAAAATTCAAAACTAGGTCTCTTTTCAAGGTTCTTCTTCGTGTTTTTTTAAAAAAATTTGTTATTTGCAAATTATGAAAGGAGTCAAAATTATTTCAGCTATCAGTCACAATAATATCCAATCGGGTACCTAACAGAAAAATAACAAATAAAAAAAATTAAAAAATTAAAAAATTAAAAAAAATAAAAAAAAAAATAAAATATATATATATATATATATATGGCTTTAAGCAAGTGGATCTAACACAAATTTAAAGAAAATTTGGAAATAAATGACAATTTGAGCTATTTTTAGTGGTTTTGGGAGGAAAATTGCCAATCTAAAGATCTTAACCCAAACACTTCAAAAATTTTCAAAAATTTTCAAAGTTAGTGATAAACTAATATTAAAATATTTATAATCCCTAAGAATGTTTGGAAATTCAAAAATATAGGCACCAAACAACCCCAAAGCAAAGAGATCTCCAGACTAGTTCATAATTCATGCAAATCTGAAACAAGGAGGCTTTGAAGCTTACAAAAATTTGAAAATATCCCAAATATTTGGCTAAGGAGGATAAAAATGAGGTCTTCACTCTGATATCAAGGATTCCTAATACCATACAAGAAGAAAATATCAGCGAAAGAGAGGAAAGAGGGAAGAATTGGGCACAAATCTCAAGAAAAACCTTCAATGCACTCTCTAGCAGGAAGGTGAGATCTAGCTTCATCTTTGAAGTTTTTGAGAGTGTAGGAGTGAATATAGGCCGTTTTTTTAGCCTATAAACCTGAATCATAGGTTCTTGAATGGATAATAAGGAATTCTTAGAGTAGATCTGAAAGTTTAAAACATCCAAAATGAGGAAATTTTCAAGAAAAAACCCTCAATGCACTCTCTATCAAAGGAGGCTGAAATCTAGATTCACCTTTGAAGTTTTTGGGAGTGTATGAGTGGATCTAGTACATTTTTGAGCCTATAAACATGTATCATAGGTTCTTGAAAGGATCTTAAGGAAAATCTAGAGTAGATCTGAAAGGTTAGAACACCAAAAATGAAGAAATTTGCAAGAAAAATCAACTAGTATGGTCGCCAATCTGATAATAGATTTTAAGGTAGTGTTATATCTACATTAAAACATATATATTACTATGAAGTAGGTGAATCTTCAATGTCATAAATCGACAATAATTTATCATCCCTTAACATATTTAAAATCATGAATTAGAAGACAATTGAATTGTTTCATATTATGCTAAAGAAGAAGATACATACTTGCAATCTAGCTTGATGTGCATCATTTCTCCTTTTCCACGATCTATCCTTTCTCCACCCTTTCCTTTGATGAATATTCCAATATTTCTAATCCTCCAAATATCTCTAGCATGGATTTTATGTTCCTTCTTCCTCCTCTTACCATGCCCCAAATGTCTTTGTTTTATAACATTAGGAAATGGGATCTCAAGTTTCTCTTTTCAATGCGGGATTATCCCTTTTTATGATTTTTGATTATTTTCTCTCAAAAAACCACTTTCCATAGTATTTTTAGGCTTTTGTCACAAATTTAGCATATTTAAGTACAATTAATTCACTTGTGTGCATTTCTTCTCACTATTTGACTGGTGGAGCTTATATTTGATCCTTCAATTGAGCATTTCAATCACTGAACCTTGTTTCTTTAAGATCCTACTTTCTTCACTCAATCCTTCTAGTTATGGAAGTAGTGATTAGATCGGAGAGGATTGTTCTCTTCTGTATTTTTATTATGTCTTCATGTTGCGGGCGCATAGTAAAAATATGCTTTTGCCTTCACTTTGTTAAGGGTGTTAATTTGATTGTTAACAAATTGTTGTGAAGAGTATTTCATGTTTTGCATAAGTGTTTAAGAAAATTTGAAAAAGCTTAAAAAAATTTCAATACTTATGTTCTCTTGGTTTTGAAAAGTTCATATTCATTTCCTTGAAAATATTAAGTGAATTTAGGCCTTATCGAAGTATTGCAAAATCTAGTGAAAGCGCTCATAGATTTTGCTTCGTTGAAAAGAAAAAGGGAAAAAATATTGTTGATTTGGTGTGTTGTTTTCTATTTTTGTTGGATTACATGAAAGAGTAATTTTAGTCTTTATGTTAAATTGGAAAAGAAAGTAGAGGCACTTTGTTCATTTTTATTTCGGAAAAGAAAAGAATTATCCTTACCTTAATTATTTTTCATCAAAAAGAAAGACGAAAGACTTGCACTTCATATAGATTAATTTTTGCATCTTGTTTACATTCCAAGTCTACACTTCATGAATTCACCTAACCGTACAAGATCAAATCAAGAGGTATCCTAAGTTTAAATTGTATAGAAACTTGTGTAATAGGGTAGATATGTGTTTCGACATCTTAAAACGTAGCAGTTGTCATTATCTGCATGCACTGCATCCCGGGGGCTTGTAGTTATTCCATGTACCAATTGGTATATCGAATGGCCTTTCACGTACCTTGGGGTATATAGAAAGGTACTTCACTTACTCGATAGTATATAGGAAGGCTCTTTTCATATGGTTGTGCATTAGACACCACTATTACGGATTGGATCTCCCATGTACCTTGAGTATATCAGGAGACCCCACTAGGACTCATGAAACCATGTGAGTTAACCATTGGTCGTCTTGGAATTACAATACATCGAGAACAGCACTCAAGGATCTACTACACACATACTACGAGGTAGTCATGTAATACGGTCAGGGGTATAGTCCTAATCCTCCCTAGTTAGTGCTCTGAAAAATTGGGTTGAGTATTACTGTTGGACCCTGTAGTATATTGCGAGTTCCGACACCTTGATAATCACATGAGGTTCCATACTTTTGAATACCACCTATAACATAATTTTTCTTGCGGATTTAGCTTGAGTAGGACTTGAAGTGTGTTTTTCTTTTTCAGAAGACTCTTAGGATAAGCTTTACATCAGTCACCCTGGTTGAGCATCCTTTAAGAAGATCCCATGGAATATTAAATTTTCCACTTGAATATCCCCTTATCCAGGAGGAGAACTCAAGGGCAAGCATGGACCAACCCATAACATCTAAATCATCTGAAGAAGTAATTCCTATCCTTGAATCAAGAGTAAACTACTCTCCTCATGTAAATCCACCCATCACTGATCCTATAGGACCTTTGTTAGTGGAACAACATCCTCCACATGACACATCTTTTCATCACTCGCTTGAAGGTCTCCCCATATCCTCCGATTGGATTTTCAGTCAACCCTCGGATGACTCGATAGAGACCGCTTTTGGTCCAACTGCATCATTTTGGGGAACTTCCTTAAGCCATAATATTTCCGATTTTGGTTCACTTCCGATGGTGGAAACTCCACCATGCCTTTTCCCTCCCTGATGGCTTCCCAACAATCAATTTGTTGCACCAGTCTATGAGAGAATCAAACATTTACGCTCACTTTGTGAGCGGGTTAGGCATTAGCTTTTCCTCAGCGACCCAATCCAGAGGTACAAATCCATGAACAACATTCCCCTATAATTTATTTTTCTTTCCCTTCAACAAGAATTTCGAAACCCATCATCACCACTTATGAACTAAGCCAACCATCTTTCCCATCTGGTACACCTCCAGATCATTCGATCGGTTCTACACCCCACTTGACCCCTACAACTAGAGGGAAACCTTCAGCTACAATCAACTTCGTAACTGGAACACTACCTCTACCTCAAAATTCGAGCGGAGGTTACCCTCTATTTAGTAGTAAACATATGATCATGGGTCAACCTAAAATTAATGTTCAACATATGCTTAATGGGAATACTCCAATTAGTGTACAATTTTCAACCGAGGGGAAACCCCTAGTCAGTCGAAAAAATCTAACTGGAGAGCATCATCCAGTTAGGGGACAAAGTGTAAGCGGAGGATATCCTTCATACAAGAACTACAATATGGTTGGAAATTCACTCCCATCCATGAGACAACTTACATGGGAACATCAAATCGAGGGACCATCTACTTGGACCCAACCCCCATGGGGGCATACATACCCAAGTAATCATAATATTATAATAGGTCAAAACTATCCAAGGAATATTTTTCCTAGATTACCCTATCCCGAAAATATGAAAACCCCATGGGAGCATCATAATGTTCCACCACCTATACCTCCATATGATGGACCACCCCCCCACCACCCCCACCCCCACCACCTATCCCAGCCCCTCCTACACCACCTGTCCCACCTCCACCTACACCACCCGGAGGACCCCCTTTAGGTCCACCTACTAATCTGAGAGGACCACCTCCATATGCCCAACACTCTATGGGAGGACCTTATGATCATTCGATCCAGAGTCCTACTGGTACTCATATTCTATATCAATATTACCAGTATCCACATCCAAACTGACAATTACCATTTCTCGCTATGTTAGATATGCCAGACATGTCACATTTCACCAATGATCCCATCCAACATGGTATAAATTGGCCAACTATTCATGTGAAGTTACCATCGGACATACCTAAATTTGATGGTAAACCCGGTGGGGATCCCAAGATCCACGTAATGACATACCATTTGTGGTGATCCTCCAATTCCTTAATGGATGATTTTATCCATCTGAGGCTTTTTCAACGAACCTTCACCGGCAGTGTTGTAAAGTGGTACATCAAGTTACCACCACACTCTTTCGTCGATTTTAGATCTTTATCTATGGCCTTCTTTTACTCATTTTCAACTGTCGATCCACTTGGAAACTGACATGGATCTTTTGACATCCCTTCGACAATCAACCTCCACTCACATTTCTGATCATATTCATGAGTGGAGAAGGAGACGTCACCTCATTAAACCTCCCAATCAAGATCAACTACTCATTGATTGGTTCACGAAGTATTTATTACCTATCATAGATAAATACGTTTCTATGGGAAGGGATGTTACAGAATAACAAGCCATATCACATGCTCAATACCTAGAATTAGTATATGCTCAATCTATCACATTATATGACATTATTCCTAATGCCCCATGCCCTAAACATGACCCAACAAAACCTCCTACGAGATCACACACCGATGGAATCATTAGTTCCATTCATACCCATCCTGCTGCTCAATCGAGTGGATCACAGAACCATCTTGGTTCAACTCCATCCTCGTCATAGGCTTGCAACAACACCAATTGGTCACCCAACCCTGCTTCCACTATGGAGGTGAATTCAGTTCAATCTGCTTCACCTCAGAAATACAGTGGTAAGAAGAAGAACAAAGGAAAATCCAAGAATTCTTCTAACCAGCAGGATCCCAAAAACAATCTTGATCCTAGTGATACAAAACAGAAACAGAAGGTCAAATATCCTTGTTTACTATGTGGTGACTATTGGCAAGTGGTTTGGTAAGATGGTATCGCAGCATCTTCGATGCTATGACAAGGAAGAAGATGGCGTGAAAAGCGATGGCGGAAGATGATTTTGTGCATGTGTGGGTCAATTGTACCGCGGATTGCGGGTTTTGGGTCATTTGGACCACATAGTATGTAATGTTCAGTCAGTCATACCGCAGAATGCGGGTATTTGGTCATTTTTGGACTAGGCCAGTTAGAGAGTGGGTCAATTGTCCATAATGTTAGTTAGGAATTCATTAGTAAGTGGACAAGAATTGTAAGGCGGAATCCTATATATAGATAAGAATTGTAAGTGTTGAAAAATACAACTTGCTGGAGAATAAGAGGAATCTCTGATGTTGATTGTATGATTTTCGATATTTTTTTGATGTCAAGAATCATTGTGGAGATCTAGTTTTTGCAGAGACATTGTATCTAAGTTAACAATGATAATATGATGAAGCTATTTTGGTACAATCTCTGTGTTCAATTTGTTCAGTTCTGGTAATGCAATGATGCACTATACAATTAATGACATGTTTCTCTGATGTGATATTTTCTTTACAATTATTGTTTTTGCAATGATGAATGTTTGGGTTAATACTATGTTCAATGCTTAAATATCTCTATCCCAGTTATGCACTAAGTTTAAGTATTCCGGCCGCAACCATCCTCCTTCATTCGACAGAAACATGGTTCCGTTTTCCCTTTCTGGATGCCTCGGGTGAGACCTCATCTCCTCCACAAGTGTTGCTGGGCGGGATAAAACCTATCTGGGTCGGTGCCCAAGGAGACTGCGGTATGCATCGACAATGAGTAGGAACCCATGTCGACTAGGTTCGAGCCAAGAGTGACAATCACTTCATGAAATAATGTCCACATTGTGACGAAGTGAAAAAGTTTCTCAAAGTAAACCCCATACCCGTAGTGTTAGTAGACCCCTTCTCCACACAGCAACAACAAATGGTTGCACAACCACCACCTCCTTCTCAAGGAGAACCATCCACAACCACTCATGTTCTCATGATGCGCAGCGAAACGGTCAACTTATTTACGAGGTCACGTACATATGACTCTATTCTCTATAAGGAATCTAACAGAGGTAATATTTAAAAATCCTCCCCATATACATCCAATGCTCCTCCACCTCATTATCCCTTGACCATAGAGAAACCTTTACCAGATGCAGTATTGCGTCCACCAAAGAGCACAATTCGGAAATCCATTTTCAACCCTAATGCTTGGGCCGCTCAATGATACACCATTATAGAATATCTAGCCCAGGACCCTTGTGCTATGTCAAAGTTATAAGTCATAGAAAATTGGCCCAATCAATGTAATACTCTGATATCTGCTATAGGAGAAGTATATCCTAATTCCTCCAACACTATTATGTTCAATTTAGAGTATTTCAAGCCGAGGCTTTCCCACCAATTAGCGTTTCAAATTGTTACCAATGTTTCTGGGAAAAGTATCCATCATATTGTTTTAGACGAAGGAGCCTCTACTTCGGTTATGTCAATATCCTGTTGGAAATCCATTGCCTCTCCCGAGTTGAACTGTTCCCCCACTACATTAAAGGCATTTGATGGACGTGGACTTCAACCCCATGGGCTATTACAATCCTTAGCCATAGAGTTGGGAGGTAATATTGTTTCCATTAATGTGGAAGTAGTCGCTGCCCCATTGGATTATAATTTGTTACTTGGTCGAAATTGGTTCTATTCCACGACCACAGTTGCATCATCTATCTTCTACATTGTACAATTTCCCCATTATGGGAAAATTGTCACCATCGACTAGTTAGATTTTTGTATACCAGACACCGCAACTCATCCCGCATATAATGTCCCTCTTTTGGGCCACTCTTAGCAAATATATGAGAGTGTGAGGGATGGAATTCTTAAAGAATCATACATGATGGGATTCTTTACAACACCAGATCCCCCATCACATGTTTCCATGGTGAACATGATCTCATCTATGATTCCATCCTCCTCCAACTCAACAGACCAATAAATTGTGCCCGATCTTAATCATATGTATTTGATTGGAGACGTCATGCCTCTCATCCCCGCTAAATACACTTAGGAGGCCATCCAATCAACACCTGATTTACTCAATTCCCACCCTTCAGTGGCATCTACCTTAGTTTCTCTGTCACCCCATCATAACTCATCCCTACCATTAACTGGTCATCTTCTCCAGAATTTTCACTCTAATGAATCGATCATGGATATTTTGATCCCGGATGAACCTCCATGGGAAGACCTTCATCATCGATCATCCTTCCTTCTGCCTCTTGACATGGTATAGAATGTGTTTCATACTATTATTTTACCAGATGTCTCCTCTCACCCTTAATATCCTATTCTTACCCAGGATACGGTAAACGAGGGGAATTTCGAAAACATCATGCCTACCATCACTTTAGACATCTCGGTAAAACCAAGAATCATGGAACATATTCACATAGGCCAAAATTGTTCTCCCAATGAAATCAAGACGTTTATCGCCTTTTTTAAACAATTCCAAGATGTTAACTTCATGGTTTATTGATATTAATTTAATGTTTTTCGACTCACTTGGAAAATAGATTTCGGCTTGCAGGTTATGGGTATCAAATGGACCTTCGTTCAGAGTCGTGTTCACATTGCAAACTTTTAGCCGCATCCAGCCCATCGTTCAACCCTTCATTCATCCCACGAAATCATCGGTTGGCATATTCCTGCCCATTAAAGACAAAAACAGAAATATGGGTTCTGTTAGCAACGTGGTGGTTATGGTTGGTGAGTCCTTGTTCTAGAAGATTTACTTCCCTACTCGCTCAACTCGACAACACATGACTCTCCCCACGTCAATGCTCTAGAAGATTCACTTTCCCGTTCACTCAGCTCGCCAACACATTCTCATGCCCATGTCGACGTTCCAGTAGCTCCATCCTCTGACGCTCAGCCTGCCAGCACATGCTTCTACCCAGGATTAAAGGAAACTAACACGCAGTTGTTCGCATCAAGGAGAATCAGCGTCGTGGAAGCAAGCAGACAGCCTGTGCACTGTCATAAACCACCATGCAGCTGTTGTATAGACATTAAAGAATTCTATTTTTAGAGAGGTTGACTATGATGACCTTCTCTCCCATTGTAAACTTATATATAGACGCCTCCTTTGGAGAAATGCAGACGTCATATAGCACAGGAGATATAGACATTTACGCTATCAGTAATTCATAGAAATGTTGTATAATTTTCTCAGTTAATGGAAGCTCCTGAATTTTACTATTGATATTCTGTTGTTGGTGACTAAGTTGATTTAATTTCAATTTCTGATTTTTGGGAAGGGCTCATCATCAACCAGAGGTTTTTATTTATATTTTTGTATTTTCCTTTCTGCAAGTAAATAGTTCATTTTCAAGTGTATGTAATTGATTCTGTTTTCCTGTATATGTCATTTCCTTATTTTTTGTAATATGTATCTTGTTTCTAGCTTAATTTAAGTTTTCCAGAATCGATAATGGTCGGACAAGCATAGTGTTTATAGTTTTATTTCAGTCTTTTGTAATCAGATAAAGTTTAGTTAGCTGTTGTCTCAAGTTTAGTTTATAATTAGAATTAGTTCTGTTAGATTCTTTCCTGTAGCTGTAGGTTAGTTTTATTCATATCTCAGTTTTGTTTGATTAGTCTATAGACATAGTTTATTTCTTTAAACAAATGATTAGAATAGGTTACTTCTCCCTATCTTATATTCTAAACATTCTATTCTTTGCTTCCCTTGCACCATAGGATTATATGCATCAGCCAGTTGGTAGTTAAGATCATCCAAACTACTTCTTTCCTTAGTTTAAATCGTTTTCTTCCATCCGGAATGTCATTCGAACAGTCATCCAGATCACCATTCGGACCTTAATACTTTCTGCATTGTTTTTATGCTTATTTAGAATCCAGTTTCTTAGGCTTTTTAACTGTAATATTTCTTGCTTTTAATTAGCAGGCTTAGATGTAATTAAGATCTTGTTTCCCACTAGATAGAGTTTTAATTAAGTTTCGTCATCATTCTTAGTTTCCATTTCATCTTCCTTAAATTTGCTTTAACTGTCTTTCAAGATATGTCTTTCATGTTTGATTTGCCAATAGGTTACTATTCTAGAATCTATGAGTTTCATTCTTAGTGTAGTTTATTATATACTCTTAAGGTTTATTTCGGATTACTGTTAATAATTTCATTCTCCAAGTTATCTCAGTTTTGATAGTTTCTTCATTAAAGCATAGGATCAGTTTCTCATTCACACAGATAATGAAGATGTTCATGAAATAGAGTTTGGTTCAGAAATAAATATTTTTATCAAGTTTTCTACTTGCTTCTAAATAAAACATTTTTATCAATTTTTCTACTTGCTTCCAAATCAAATTCAGTTCAAGTAAATATCTTTATTAAGTTTTCTACTTGCTTCTAGATTTCATTAGTTTCATATAATTTTGCTTATGGACAGAAGATAGATCATAATGTTTAAAATTAATTGTAATTGGTCTCTTTGTAGTTTACATCTCTTTTTAGAAATTAGGTTAGATTTAGTTCCATTTTTCTTTGCTATCACACTTGAAAGTCATTACGATACATTCTCTCCCATCCCTATTACATTTGATACACTTCATTAGAATCCCCAAGGAGAATGGAATTAGATATTTTAGTGTAGTCTTGAAATATTAATTGAATGCATGAATAGTTGTTGAATTCAATAAGTAGTTTGTAGTCTGTAGTTTGTAGTTTTTATTTTAAGTCAAGTAGTTTCCATTTTCATAAGAAGTAGTTTTCTTTTTTATCAATATTTGTTCTTTTCCCATTATTTAATCATAGAGTATAGTAGTATAGCTTGATACTATTATGATCTGTTGGCTTAGCCAGGTTTAACTAGTTCCTTCGTTGTCTTTCTGAAGTTTGACTTGGTTTTTCATTTTGAAAGATCTTTCGATCTTTTCTTTATTAAACATTTCGAAGGTCTGCCAAACCGAAACTTAGGTCCCATTCTACCTTAGAATATACTGTGCCACAAGTCTAATATTACCAACCCTGGTTGATAATTAAATATTTTGGTGATTCCTTAAGACAGTAAATACACCTCAACATTTTGGCACCACTGTCGGGGAGTTGTAGATAGGTAGAATTCAGCTGTAGATAATTAGGATTTTCTTTTAAAAACCTAGTTATAGATTTGGATTCTTCCCTTTGAAACTTAGAAATAGGCTGGTGGCGGGTGAGTGGCAAGATGAGAGGTAAGAACCTGTGCATCTATTATAGCAGGCATCCCCAAAACCCAGCAATAGTAGTGATGCATTAGAGTTTATTTCCATTATAGTTAGTTTTCATGAATAGGTCTAGAGACTCACAAGGTATATTTATTAAAACTAGTCCTCCTACTAAAATCCCTACTAAAATTCCTACTAACCTATACGGGGGGTGTGCCACGCCAACTACTAACTCAACAAAAAGGTATCAGAAGACACCTAAAGGGGATAGTCCTACTTGGAAAGCTAAGGAAATCCTTTCTGGAAACCATAGGGACATCAGAACAGTCTATTCATAAAGAAATTCCACTAAAGGAACCTCAACCTCATATTGAAACTGAACATAGACAAGAGGAAACTCACAAGGGTAAAACTTCAGAACCTCCCAACCCTCCATTAGTCCAAAAACCAAAAGACACTACTTTTTCAATAGTAGGTGGTCCAAACTTAGTAGATTTTGTTGACCCTGCACAAGTAGACGCTCTTTTTGAAAATTCCGTGAATATAGTTATCTCACAGATTGAGACAACAATAGTAGGACCTTCAAAACTAGATTCCCACGTAGCTGGTAATTCTCCTCCTAAAAAGAAGAATACTCTTCCTGAAATAGAACATTAGGATATCATATATTCACCAAGAAAGGAACCACCTAGGTATTCTCTCTTTGGAAATCAAATCTTCATGGGGGATGAAAATGAAGATCATGTCCAACAAGATGAAGAAGAAGGAGAAGTTAGAACTGAAGGTACCTATGGGTTCCCTATCTTGGACACTGCACATGATGTAACTATGAAAAACATCTCTACCTCCTCACTACCAACCTTTTATGGGAAGAGTAGTGAGGATCCAGATACATTCTTATTCGAGTTTGACATTTTGTGTAGGAGTTATAATTACCTACAAGATGGCCAAAAATTAAAACTCTTTCCTACCACATTAAAATATTCTTCTCTCCAATGGTTCATGTGGTTAGGAGAATCT
Source organism: Larix kaempferi (assembly GCA_027924585.1). Lineage (NCBI taxonomy): Eukaryota > Viridiplantae > Streptophyta > Pinopsida > Pinales > Pinaceae > Larix > Larix kaempferi. Next base: position 6,729,773 of record BSBM01000399.1, on the reverse strand, counting down.
AGTATTAGAACTTGGGAAGACATAAAGAATGCATTTCTACGGAAATATCAGGATTATTGTAAACCTAAGGACTCTCGCAATGATATTTTCAAAATTCAACAACTTGAAGATGAGAGCTTAGAAGACTATCTCGAGATATTTAACTATGTGTTACACAAATCCAAATATAGTGATTTTTGAGAAGATGCAGTAAGAACACTCTTCCTCAAGGAAATCTCAGAAGAATTCTTAGAAAAACTTAATCTCATGGAAGCAGGAGACATCTCTCATAATTCTTTTTCACAAATTTGTGAACTATGTAGGAATTACTCTAGGATCAAAGAGAAAAGTGGAAGACATTTTCGAGAATCTTATGCTAGGAACCTAAAAGGAAACACATTCGGTCCTGACAGAGTTACTAGGGTAGAGTTGGGAAACCTATTAGAAATTTTCAAAATAGATATCTTAGGAGCCATGGGTTCTCAACTAGATGCACTACAAGCTAAAAAGAGACAGGATGAAGAGCGTGTAGTAATGAGTGTTTTCTGTCCTAGGTGTAGAACTAAACATCCCCAATGAGAATTTCCATTGAATAATGTTTCAGTTTGTCACCTTTGTACAAAAGAACATCCGAATGATAATTTTCCATCGTTGCCCGGGTTGCAAACTATATACAAGAGTGGAAACTTTGGTGAAACATCTAGGATGCCTTGGCAACCTAGAGATCAACCATCATATCAAGGTCCATCACAAATTCCACCCTATTACTATCCTTATCAACCTCCTCAACAATGGAACACTTCAAGTTGGAAAAATTGGCCACTGCAGTACCCTCCTCAGAATGCTCAACAACAACATTTTCCGCACAGATGGAGAGGACAATCTTATGCTCAACCACCTCCTCCTATTCCTAACTATCCTTACCCACCTAATATTCAACCACTTTTGCCTGGATTTGTACCTCCTTCACTACCCCCTATCCCAAACCAACCTCACCATTTCCAAAATATGAATCCTCCAAGACCCACAATATTACCTGCACAACTGATACTGAACCCTAAAAACAAACCAACCCAAGATATTAATAGCATTGGGTTGTTACCTCTTCCATCATATGCCATTTCGACTGCACCAATAGATGAGATTCAACTGCGGTCTCGAAGAGTTTTGCAAGATCATCCCAAGTCATCAGTTGTTATCCTTAAAGAGAATGAAGAAGAAAACGTACCTAGTGAAGTTTTGAATGATGCTATTCTTGAATATGTGGTTATTCCTAAATCTTCAACACATAACCATCCTTATGAAGAAGTAATTATAGGAGAAAAATCACCCCCATATCCAGAGCGTCTGGTAATAGAAAAACTTGTAACATATGTAGATTATGATATGATTAACGAATTGAAAAATATTTGTATTAAGATCCCTTTGTTACAAGCCATTAAGGATATCCCAATCTATAGTAAAGTAATAAAGGAACTCTGTATTAAAATACCAGGGAGAAAACAAAAAGACTCTCCAATGATTCATGTAATAGGTGGAATGTCAGATTGTATAGAAAACCAACCTAGAATCCCCAAGTATTCAAATCCAGGAAACCCTATGGTGACTGTTATCATCAATAACACCTCCATAGGAAACACACTTATTGATATAGGAGCCTCTATTAACCTGATAACTACCACAGTTTTAGAAACTCTCAATTTAGGACAGTTCCTCCACCCTACCCCAACAATTCTAGAATTAGCAGATCGCATGATGGTGCAACCTGCTGGGATCTTAGATGACATCATTGTATCAGTAGCTTGATGGGAATATCCCGTGGACTTCATGGTCATTGAATCAAAAGACCCTTCCAAAGGTCACCCCATTATTCTGGGAAGACCTTGGTTGTCTACTGCCAATACATTTATAGGATATAGGGATGGAGAGATGATTATCTTTGATGGGTTATCTACAAGAAAACTAGCCTTATACCCACCAGCACAGCCAGTAACTGAAAACCTGTTTTGGTTAGATTGTCCTTTCGGGGATGAGAACTTGGAATAACTTTCCCTTGTTAGTGATTTCTCCTAGGCACTTCAAGAACAAAATACCGAGAATGTGTTGAACCAATTTATATCTTCAACAACATGTATATACTTTCCTCAGTATTTTTCCCAGCTTGACCAAATATTTGGAGATGAATTCCAAGAAAACATGAGCCTCTCAACATTTACAAGTACACCCTGTGTCTTCGCAATCAAAGAACATCTAGGATCCTATACCATACCTTGTGAGGTTAGTTCCAACAAATTTCTACATATAAATGCAGGTTTAGATGAGAGTCAGCAAAAAAAATTACTAAAAGTTCTCAAGAGTCAAACTGGAGCATTTGCATGGGAATACATCGATATGAAGGGTATACACCCAGATACCTGTATTCACCACATTTACTGTTGATGTATATGTAACTTCGGAATGTATTTCATCTATGTATTTCATATATATTTATTGTACCCTTATAAGAGATGTGTTATTCCTCTATAAGGAAGTGTCGTCATGTGGATTGACAAGTGTTGCAAGTGTGTGTACTTGCCGATGGGTTATTAGGCCACCATCTGTGGTGTCGGCCCTAAAATATATATTATATTGTGGATGTATCTAGATAGACAAGTCAGCCCCATAAGGTCACTGGGAAAACAGTTTAAGTATAAATAGAGATCGGGAGATCTCTATTTGGATCATTCGGAAAGACACACTTCTCTCACTCAGAAAGTGGCGCACTAGTGAGGAGGAGGATCATCTGCTCTAGGAGACTATCTCAAGTGTATTTTGGTTGTACTTTGGTTGAGCCATTGCTCTCTCTATCTCTGAGGAAGTTGTGGGGTTTTTCACCTTAGGGTTTTCCCCACGGAAACTCTGTGTCTCTTGTCTCTCATGCTTTTGATTCTTATGATGCTTGTCATGCTTATTGTGATTGTTATGCATTGATATACTATATATGTTATTCTCTCAGTAAAGATCCAAGAGTATTGTGAATTAATGCTCAAATTTTAACATGGTATCAGACTCAAACATACCTCCTGTCAGGAAGCCCCAGAGAAGAATGAATCCAACCCTAAAGGATATAGCAAAAGATGAATTGCAAAAACTCCTTGATGCTGGTTTCATTTACCCAATTTCCAACAGTAAATGGGTGTCTCCTCTGGTGGTAGTTCCAAAGAAAGTCACAGGGAAATGGTGTATCTGTGTTGACTTTCGATAATTGAACAAGGCCACTCTTAAGGACTACTTCCATTTAACTTTCATTGACCAGGTGTTAGACACCTTGTCACGGAAACAATATTTTTCATTCCTTGATGGGTATAGTGGATAAAGTCAAATATTAATAGAACCTGAGGATCAAGAAAAGACAACCTTAAATTGTTCTTGGGGCACATATGCCTATCGAGTGTTGCCATTTGGCCTATGTAATGCACCTACTAGTTTCCAGCGTGCCGTATTATGAATCTTTGCTAACCTTATACATGATTGTGTAGAAGTTTATATGGGTGATTTTACAGTTTATGGTAATACCTTCCAAGAATCCCTTGACAACCTTGAAATAGTTATTATTCGGTGCCAAGAAACAAACTTAGCTCTTAGTCATGAAAAATGTAAGATGTTACTAATTGAGCACATAGTTATAGGACATCATGTCTCTCTTCAAGGTATCAAGGTGGATCCGGCCAAGATAGAAATAATTGTTAATATTCCTCCCCCAAAAAATACAAAGGAAGTAAGAAGCTTTCTTGGCCATGCAGGCTATTATAGACATTTTATTGAAACTTTCACTAAGATAGCCACACATATGTTCAAACTACTCATGAAGGACACAGAATTTCAATGGACTGAACCTTGTCAACATGCCTTCGAAAATTTGAAGGAAAATCTATCAGTGGAACCAATACTTAGGGGCCCTAATTGGTCCCTTCCCTTCCATATATCCACTGATGCTTCCGACATAGCTATAGGGGCATTTTTAGGTCAAAAAGAGGGACATACATCACAAGCCATCTACTTTTCTAGTAAAAATTTGACTCCTGCATAATCGAAATATACTGTTACTGAAAAAGAGTTTTTGGCAGCAGTCTATGCCATCAATAAGTTTCGTCATTATATCACGGGATATGAAACTTTTATACGCACTTACCACTGCCATTATATTTTTAATGAATAAACCTATCACCAATGGCAGAGTGACTCTGTGGCTTCTTTTGTTACAAGAATTTAACATCACCATTTTTTATCGTCCCAGTCGAGAGAATGTGGTAGCATATTTTCTCTCTCGAATTCAAACTGACAATAATGCTAGTCTTGTCTATGATAGCTTTCCAGATGAAAATTTGTTCGATGTGTCTGTTTGAACCCCATGGTTTGCAGACATAGACAATTATTTAGCAACTGGAAAGCTACCAAACCATCTCTTTCCACCTAAGAAACATAAGATCATAGTTCAAAGTTCTAATTATTCTTGGGTGGACAATGATCTTTTTCATACTGGTCTTGATCTCATTATTAGATTATGTATGAGAGGATGAGATGGAAGAGATCCTTCATGCATGTCATGGTAGACCTTGTGGTGGACATTTTTCTAACAAGAGAACAACATACAAAGTGTTGCACTCTGGATATTACTAGCCAAGAATTTTCAAAGATTCTACCAAGTATGTCAAGGGGTGTGACAGTTTCCAAAGAATGGGTAGACCTATGCCATACGATGAGATGCCTTTACAACCCCAAGTTACGATTGAGCCTTTTGAGAAATGGGCTCTAGATTTGGTTGGGCCAATTTCCCCTATGTCTCACAAGAAGAAGTACATCCTAGTCTGCACAGATTATGTCTCCAAATGGGTAGAAACTAAAGCCTTCTTCCGAGCCACAGAGAAATCTGTGGTAGATTTTATATATGAATAAATATTTACCCGATTTGGTGTACCTAGGGAAATTGTAAACGATCAAGGATCTCATTTTACCTCCAAGTTGATGAAAGAGATTACCGACAAATATGGTATTAGTGTTAGGATATTCCTATACTCCATCCTAGTCCTAGCAGCATTTTCATTATTTGCATTTTCAGTCATGCATGCACTTTTAGGGTTTGCATGCATTATTTAGGGTTTGCATGCATTTTCATGCATCCCAATCATCAGTCCCAGCACCTAGCCCTTAGTTAGCTAGCCCCCAGAGCTTCCTTCCTCTCAGTTTCATCCCTCCTAGAGCTTAGTGCACCCTCCTTTTACCTACTGCATGAGAAGGCACCCTTCCTTACCTACCATTTAGTTATCTTCAGTTCTCTCCTTGATTTAAGGCTAGACTGACTCTCAACTGACTGTATCACTCCAATGGACCTCTAGTGAGACTTGACTACCCATTCTGAATTCAGTTAGCTCTTCATGCACCCTCCACTTAGCCTCCTTCATTCAGTTAGTTCCAGTTACACCTACCACACTTAGTTAGACTCAGTTTGACTTATGGTTGATAGTTACTTGAGCATTGATGACTCCACTGATGATGAGATAGACTACTAGTTGTGCTCCGATGACACTCCAGTGATCTTTTGATCACTCCATGAAGGCTAATTCAAATTTCCACCTTAGCATTCGAATCCTCATGCATTGTACTACTTATTGTCCATATTGTGATTAATTAATTAGTGTGTGTGAAGTATTTTTTCTTCTATCCGAGTTCTACTGTATTATTATTATGTTGCTCATTATACTGCATTGACCACTCTTCTTCTATTTTCTTGCTTAATCAATTACTTTCTTGTGAGGTATACATCATCTCTTATATTTGCTGTGAGGATTTTCACCTAGTATCAGAGCATGTTGAGAGTATTATTTATCTCCATTCCTAAGAGTTTTTTGCAGGTTATTATCAAGATTTCGAGTGCAGCAGTTGCAGCAGTTTCTACATTTATGCAGCAGTAACAGTTGCAGATATTCTCTATTGTTTTTGCAAGTCTTCTACAGCTTCAATGTATTCATGAGGAATTAATCCTCTTTCTCCATTCAACTATGATGAATGGAAACCATCAATGATAGTACATTTGAAGAGACATGGTCTCTTTTATTATTGTTTTGAAAGAGAGTTCTAATCCTCTGAAGAAGAGTATGACTGGTTAAATGAAGGCGAAATAGATTGTCTAGCCATGATGTATGCTATGTCTTGATGCATGTTATATCACCTCCCTGATTTTTCATCTCCAAAAGATCTATGGGCCTACCTGGATGAAAGATTTGACAGATAGAATGAATGGATTGGTCCAAACCCCTTCGAGAGCAAGCAAAGTGATGCATTCACCCTCCTTGATGATCTCATTGATCATGAACCAGTATCAAACATATCTCATATTGAAGTTGTCCATAAAGAAGAAGAACTTGCATATTCTACACTTATGCTCCAAATTTCTTCTCTTTCTATGCCAGCTCACACTCTAAATGTTGCACAAGGTCCTAAATCCTCTCTTGCACCAGAGTTTGTTGGTTTGCATCATGATCACATGATTATTTTGGACGTAAAATCGGCTATTGGAGGTAATGCATTCACTATCCTCAAACAATCACCTCTTATTTACTACTATATGATCATTATTCCATGCTTTCAGAAGGTTATTGAAGAATATAGCCATTGCCATTCACTTGGGATAATTTCTCATGCACATCATGGTTTTGATCTCACCCCTGCTGGTTCAAAAGAGATCTCAAGAAACCATGGCCATTCACTTCGGATAATTTCTCATGCATTTACTGGTTTTGATCTCACCTCTTACGGTTCAAAGGAGATCTCAAGAAACCATGATTCAAGTCTTGGATCTAATTTGGATTCTAAGCAATCACTACTTGGGATAATTTCTCATGCATATAATAGTTTTGATCTCACCCCTGCTGGTTCAAAGGAGATCTCAAGAAACTATTCTTCAAGTCTTAAATATGATTTGGATTTCAAGCTATTATCTTATGGTTTTTTTTGGCATAATCTCACCCATGATGGTTCGAAGGAGAAGACAAAAGACTATCTACACATTCATAGATTTGATCCTACCTCAGTTGATTTGAATCACAGGTTTAAGGATCATCCTCATACTTTTGGATTTGTTCTCATCACATTCAATCTGAAGAGCAACTACAAGCACTTGATTTCTGAGCATGATCCACTTCTTCCCAAGAAGAAGATACCCCTAGACATATGACCAAGCATCACACCTGCTTGAGTTTGGAGCATTTATTTTTGTGTGTGCCTTACAGTCTATTTTGACGAGGGGTATTTTTCCCATGAGGTTTTCCCCATTTCCTCGGTTTATTGACTATTATTATTATTCATTGTATTGGGTGACCTTTGGTCTTAGTTACCAGGGCCCAGGATAGATTAAGCGGGGGTGCTAGGATATTCCTATACTCCATCCTAGTCCTAGCAGCATTTTCAGTCATGCATGCACTTTCAGGGTTTGCATGCATTATTTAGGGTTTGCATGCATCCCAGTCATCAGTCCCAGCACCTAGCCCTCAATTAGCTAGCCCCCAGAGCTTCCTTCCACTCAGTTTTAGCCCTCCTAGAGCTTAGTGCACCCTCCTTTCACCTACTACATGAGAAAGGTGCCCTTCCTTACCTACCATTCAATTATCTTCAGTTCTCTCCTTGATTTAAGGCTAGACTGACTCTCAATTGAATGTATCACTCCGATGGACCTCTAGTGAGACTTGACTGCCCATTCTAACTTCAGTTAGCTCCTCATGTGCCATTCACTGAGCCTCCTTCATTTAGTTAGTTCCAATTACACCTACCACACTCAGTTAGACTCAGTTTGACTGATGGCTGATATTACTTGAGCATTGATGACTCCACTGATGATGAGATAGACTACTAGTTGTGCTATGATGACACTCCAGTGATATTTTAATCACTCCATGAAGGATAATTCGAATTGCCACCTTGGCATTCGAATCCTCATGTATTGTACTACTTATTGTCCATATTGTGATTAATTAATTAGTGTGTGTGAAGTATTTTTGCTTCTATCTGAGTTCTAATGTATTATTATTATGTTGCTCATTATACTGCATTGACCACTCTTCTTCTATTTTCTTGCTTAATCAATTACTTTCTTGCGAGGTATACATCATATCTTAGATCTGCTGTGCGTATTTTCACAATTAGACATTGTAAATCTTCACCATATCACCCGCAAGCTAATGGTCAGGTAGATTCCACCAACAAGGTATTAGAAGCCATCCTGACTAAGACTATCTAGTTACACCAGAAAGACAGGGCAAATATGCTCCTAGAATCCTTGTGGGCTTATAGAATAACTTGGAGGAACACCACTGGCCACACACCTTATGAACTCGTTTATGGTAAACAAGTTCTTATACATGTTGAATTTCAAGTCAAAACCTTTCGTATGGCTGCACAATTAGGGATGAATCTAGAAGAAGCATAGAGACAACGAATCATGCAAATAAATCAATTAGACAAGATTAGGCAAGATGCTATTCATCGCACAATTTTAATACAAAACCAATGAAAAAAGTGGCATGATAGATACATTAAACAAAAACAATTCAAAACTAGAGACTGGGCATTGGTTTTTGATTCAAGGTACAAAAACTTTAAAGGTAAATTAACTGCTCGTTGGATGGTTCCATATGAAATTGTTACAGCATTTGATAATGGATCTGTTAAAATTAATACAATTGATGATTCTCAAATTTCCTTTGTTGTAAATGGGCATAGACTTAGACTTTATCATCAACCAATATCTAAACAATATTTTGTGCAGAATGCCTTACAATAGGAGGAAATGGAACTGGTAGAAGAGGAAGTCATTCCTCCTTCCCCTAGTTCTTGAATTATTTTGGGTTATCTTCATTTGTATATATGTAAATATGTTTTTGTTTTTCAATAATAATAGTTATTTCTAACAACTGATTGCATTTTTTACAGGAAATTCATTATTATGATCAGCTTATAAAATTTTGTCAATTAAAACAAGAAGACTCTTTTCCTTTCCTTAATTTTGAAAATTTTACATAACTTTCTTTGAACATATGTTCTTGTTTTGAATAAATTTGAATCATCTAACAAGTGGTTTTGCAGTCAATTACCAGAACCTTATCACTATAATCAAACAAGGAATATTATTTGAGAAGGGAAGCGCTCCAAAAGAAATTCATAATATATCATAACTCCTTCTCTTTCGATTATTGTTGAAAATTCAAAATTTATAGTGAAAGGTTAAAGCATTCTTTATATCATTTTTTTATGTATATGGTATTTTATTCAAACATGTACATTTCTGATTTATCATTAGAACAGTGGCTTAAGACCTACTCTAATTATTATGATCTTCAAAAGCTCTATCTTACACCTATGGACTACTAGCTCATCCTAGACTCATTATCAAAACTTGTCTCTTAAGCACTTTTAAAGGTATCCCAAAAGTGAGTGATATTTCTATTCTGTGGGGAACATTAATTATCTTTTATGAAGAGGATGTACTCAGAGGTCAAAGAATAGATTTAGGTTATTATCTTTTGACATGATCTATAATCTCGGCCATTTTAAATAAAGTTACTCATAAGGTTCACTCTAAAAATTTGAATTATGTGTTTAGTAGGCTTAGCACACTCTAGTGCTAACCAGATTCCTTACAAAAAAAATTATATATATATATATATATATATATATATATATATATATATATATATATATCATTATACAAGGCAAACCCGCTGGGGTACTGAATAGGCTCACTAGCATCGGGTCCATGCTAAGTAAAATCTTAAACAAGGAAGCTAGGTAAATGTAAGTAAACCCATCAGCGTACTAAACAGGCTCGCTGGCAGAGGGGCTATGCTTGCATGGTACCAAGATAAACCCGTCGAGGTACTGAATAGGCCTACTGGGAGTGGGGCAATATCGGGTAAAAGAGGTTTGGTTAACGCATTGCTATACACATGGCTCATAAAAAACCTGAGTATACAAACACATGTTTAGGCCAATTATTTATACTATCATTAGAGAATGGTTGTAAGTTGGACATGGACCCTGTCATCTATTGATGTATATGTAACTCTGGAATGTATTTCATCTATGTATTTCATATATATTTATTGTACTCCTTTAGAGATTTTTTATTCCTCTATACGGAAGTGTCGTCATTTGTATTGACAAGTGTCCCAAGTGTGTTAACTTGCCGATGGGTTATTAGACCACCTGATGTGGGTGTCGGCCCGGATTAATGTAACTATGGGTTATTAGACTAAAAGAGACAAGTCAGCCCCATAAGGTTTTTAGGCAAGACTGACAAGTATAAATAGAGATCGAGATATCTCTATTTAGATCACTCCTTACTCATCTCTACTTCACTTAGAAAGTGGCGCACTAGTTGAGGAGGAGGAGTAGCTACTAGAGGAAGACTATCTCTTTGCTTGGGTTGTACTTTGGTTGAGCCATTTCTCTATCTATCTTTGAGGAAGTTGTGGGGTTTTTCACCTTAGGGTTTTCCCCACGGAAACTCTGTGTGTCTATTGTCTCTCATGCTTTTGATTCTTGTGATGATTAACATGCTTGTTATGATTCATATGCATTGATATACTGTACATGTTGTTCTCTTAGTAAAGATCCTAGAGTATTGTGAATTATTTCTCAAAATTTAACATGGAATCGGAGCTAACCTGAGAAGAAGACATTGTGCAGTGACGAAAACTAGGGTTTCTTGTTTATTGGGTTTCTCTCCATAGATTTTGGAAAAGCAGTATAGTAGATTGACTCTACTCATCAAGGAGAATCTATCTATCCAATCATAATTCAATTCTGAGCATTTTCAGTTTTGGCCCTAAAAATTAGGGTTTCCACAAAAATAGGGATTTCTGAAATCTGAAGACATAGCTGGAAGCTCCTTGGAAAAATCAAAGTTTAGAGATTTGGATCAAGATTTTTGGTTGGGTAGATCTCCAGGAAACTCAAACCCTAATTCAGGGTCCTCCCCAGTGAACTTGGGAAGACAAAAAGGCATTTATGAAGGGTGAAGCTTTGCAGATCACAAATTCTGAGTATACCAGGCTAATAAGCTCATCAAGGCGCATCTTTCTATCCTTTCAAAAAATTGAAATTCACATTTTGAATTTTTAGGGTTTTTTCGACAAACCCTAATCCGCGACCAGATCCAGTTTTCAGCAAATCAAGTGGTAAGACCTAAATCTTTTCTATTTCCATTTGAAGTACTCTTTAATGTCTCACCACACCAAGCTTGAGGATAACCTTGAAGGAGCTGATAACTTTCGAGCCTGGAAGTATAGGATTGGGTTAATCCTGGAAGAGAGTGAGTTGGAATCATATGTAAAAGAAGACATCCCTATCCCAGAGGATGAAGAGGCTAAGATATTGCATAAGAAGAATTTGTTCAACACAAAGAGAATCATTGTTGATCCCATCAAATACCATCTCATACCCCATGCGTCATCTCTGAAGACACCCAAAGAGATGTTTGACTCTTTGACCAAGCTATTTGAAGGGAAGAACATAAATCGGAAGATGACTCTACAGAATCAATTGAAAGGGGTCAAGCTATTGAATGGAGAGACCATTCAATCTTACTTCTCCAAAGTCTCTCAGATCAAGGAACAACTTGAAGCTGTAGATGAAGTGGTGGAGAATGGAGAAATTGTGATGACCACTCTGAATGGCCTACCTAGGTCATGGGATTCCTTTATTCAAGGAATTTGTGCAAGAAAGAAATTGATCTCCTTCAGTAGACTATGGGAGGAGTGCTCACAAGAAGAAGCTAGGCTTGTAGCTCAAGAATAAAAGATGGGAAGTGAAGATCAAGCTCTCGCAGCTCACACCAAAAGAAGCAAGCCTAAAAGGGAGCACTCTTAGCAGAAGATATCCACTCACTTTCACCAAAAGAATAAGAAGGACCTAAGGTGCTTCACATGCAATGAGAAGGGTCACTTTGCTTTAGAATGTCCCAAGAACAAAAGGGATAACAAAAACAACAACAACTCTAGCAAGAAGAAGAAGGGCAGCAAAAGAAGGTACCATGCTCATACTGCCGAGGATGATGAACCTCCAAAGAAGAAGGCTAGGACAAAAAGTGATGATGACTCATCAAGTGAAGAAGAGTATGTTCTAATCTCTACTCTCACAGGTACTATCTCTCATGGTTGTAATGATTGGCTTATTGATAGTGGTGCTTCCAAAAAAATGACTTGGTTTAAAGAATCTTTTGTAAATCTATCTGAACATGAATCACCCCATAAAGTGAAACTTAGGGATGATTATCAATACCCTACCAAAGGAAGTGGGGAAGCCTTGTACAACCTAGAATCTGGAAAGTCCTTGAAGATGAAAGATGTGTTATTTGTACCTGGGCTCAAGAAGAACCTTCTCTCCATCTCTGCATTGGATGCAAAAGGCATGAGGGTTGCATTTGTAGATGTCCAAGTCCTAATGTGGCCAAAGGATAAATCTATTGATGATGCAATGGTGATTGGAGAGCAAGAGGGAGGATTGCACAAATTGAAGGGACAACCTGAACATGCTATGGTGACATGAAGACAAAGATTCATCCATAGTCATGGATCACATGGAGGTATGTATGATTTTGTTTTGAAAAGGTTAACTTATGAGTTATGCAGGTCATTGAAGAGAACAAGAAAACATTGCTAGACATAACTAGCAAATATGGTGAACATGTATGTTTTTCTTATATCATAGGATCTCTTATATAAGTATGCATGGCATGATTGATGATGATTATTCATGAAGTCATAGGTTTGAATAATCATGGGTATATGCATATTATGTGTCTTACCTTAATTAATGATATGACTAACCATAAGAGTCCTATATAAACCTTGAATGCTAATGCTTATTATTTCTGTTCGAAATGATCATGACTATACATGCTTGAGATTATTGTGTTTTGATAGTATTGAGAATATACTAATGAATGTATTATTTTGTATGAGATCACAAGGATAACACAATCATGATATGAATAAGCATGCATAGGGACCAAGGATGAATATAATTTCAAGGACAGGTAATCCAGGAAGCAAAGATCAAGAGGGAGCACACTCTAGTTGCCCCTACAAGGAAGCAAAGATCTCGAAGAAGCACACTCCAGTAGTTTATGCAAGGATGCAAATATTCATAGGGAGTTTACCATCTTTCTACATTCCACAATAGAAAGGTGTAGAAGAAGCTACTTCAGTATCTCCTGCAAGGATGCAGATACTCAAAGGGAGTCCACCCAACAAACAAACAAAGATAAGTATTTTAATTACCATTTCTTACATATTTGTTGGTTTAAATAAAATTGTTCAATGATGTATATGCTTATGTTCCTAGACTTAGGATATGTATTGTGCATATTAGAATGATTTCATTAATAAAACAGTATACTACTAGTATGCATGTGATGGGTAAATGGCCTATGGCACTCTACAACATTCCATTGCTACTTATCTAGAATGAAACCTCTTTGCTGATATGTTGGGAGTAGTGCAAACTCTTAACAATGTTTTGGTAGAGATTGGAAGGCATCTAGAAAGTTACAGGATATGGATGAATGTTGTATTGAAGTATTGGCTAAAATAATTGCATGACTGTATGACATATTTCTTTATGTATAAGAATTTGTTTTGAAAACTATGAGATGTTTCTAATCATGCAATTTAACTTGTCTTGTAGGAAAGATCGTATGCCATCACCTACAAAAGAAGAACTACAACATTTGTTCAGCAACAAAATTATCTATTGAAGATATTGAAGTTCCCAGGATATGGGAAGAATGCCATGATTCGTCGATCATGAAGAATGATGTTTGGGATGTAGTCCCAAGACCTAAAGGGAAGTTTGTTATGACTTCCATATGGATCTATCAGATCAAGCAAGCTGCAGATGGCAGCATAGAGAAATATAAAAGTGATGAAATAGAAGATACACCAGATGGATTTCAAGACAACTTTCTTGAATGGTGTAGTTGAAGAAAAAGTGTATGTGGAGCAGCCACTTGGTTCTAAGACACATGACAGGAAATCATATATGTGCAGAACTTGGTATGGTAGATAGGCAGCTTTCTATCCAGTTTGGGCTTTACCAAGAGTAAAGGGGGTTCCAACCTTTACTACAAGGTTGAGGAAGGCAATCCAGGGATACTCTTATTGTATGTGGATGACCTGTTTGTAACAAGAGATGATAGATTGATTGTTGACATGCAGTTGAAGCTTGCTACCAAGTTCTAGATGAAGAACTTGGGGATGATGCACTATTTGTTTTTGGCATGGAGGTGTGGCAGAGTGCAGATGGAATCTTCCTTGGACAAGGGAAGTATGTAGTAGAGATTCTGAAGAGGTTTGGGATGATGGACTGCAAGGCCATGGCCACACCTATGGCATCGAACCTGAAGCTTCTGTGTGATGCTTCATCTAAGTTGGTTGATGTGACTATGTATCGTCGGATGATTGGGTCCTTGATGTACCTGACGAACACAAGATCAGATATTTGCTTTGTGGTGAACACATTGAGCCAGTTTTTTACAGATCCAAGGAGTGTTCATCTGGTTGTTGTAAAGCATATTCTGAGGTACTTGAAGGGTACAGTTGATCATGGGCTCAAGTATGATGTGAATCAAAAGTTTAACCTACAAGGTTATGTTGATTCAGATTGGGCAGGCAGTGTTGTAGATAGGAAGAGCACTTCTGGGTGTTGCTTCAATATGGGATCAGGTGTGATCTCTTGGTTTAGCAGGAAGCAATCCTGTGTAGCACTGAGTACAGCCGAGGCAGAGTATGTTGCAGCTTGTTTGGCTAGTTGTGAGGCAGTATGGATTTGGAAGCTACTGTCTGAGTTATTTGATCTCCCGCTGGAGGCTACTGGTATCTTTTGTGACAACCAGAGTTGTGTGAAGCTATCTGAGAACCCGATGTTCCATGACATGTCGAAACACATAGAAATCAAATATCACTATATCAGGGATATGGTGCAGAGAGGAGTAGTGAAGCTCCTGTATGTTGCGATGGATGAGCAGATTGTAGATGTGTTGACTAAGCCACTAGCCAGAGTGAAGTTTGAGTACTTCAAAGAGAGGCTTGGTGTTCTTCAGATCGATGACACTTCGAGGAAGAAGTGATGGAGACATTTCAAAAGTCATTCCAAGCATGTTGGAAGGAGGATCCTTCACATGGCTGTGGATGTGAGTGTTGGATGATGATCATCAGGACGATGTTCCAGTTTCTGCTATGTATGATCAGTTTGATCATTTATGTATGTACGCATCATGTTGGATGATGGATATGATCAGTTGGATCATTTATGTATATACACATCATGTTGGATGTTGGATATGAACAATTGGATCATTTATGTATATATGCATCATGTTGGATGTTGGATATGATCAGTTGGATCATTTATGTATGTATGCATCATGTTGGATGCTTGGACCATGTATTTGTATATGTATCAGGTGGATACGTTGTGTGATCAGGTAGATCATGTATATTGATATGTATCAGGTAGGTACAGTGTGTGATCAGGAGGATCATGTATCCATGTATGTATCAGGTGGATACATTGTATGATCAGGTGGATCATGATGATATGTATCAGGTAAATACTTGGTATGCATCAGGTGGGTGCAGTGTATGATCAGGATGATCATGGATGACGAGCTTCAGGATGTTGCTCCAGATGACATGCATCAGGATGATGCAGTGGTGATGATGAGGATGATCATGTGTACATCAGGATGATGTATGTTGAGTATCAAGTTGATACTCTGTGGCCGTGGATCAGGTTGTGCAGATGAGCATGTATGGGAGATCCTATAGGTTAGAGTTGTGTACCCGTAACAGCCTGGGATGCTCTTTCGAGACATTGCTCTAAGAGGAGATGTAATTTGTGCCCTAGGAGATCCTTCAGGTCGGAGTTGTGTACCCGTAACATCCTGAGATGCTCTTGCGAGGTTTTGTCCTATGGCATGTAATTTGTGCCCTGGGAAATCCTTCAGGTTGGAGTTGTGTACCCGTAACATCCTGGGATGCTCTTTCACGGTTTTGCAATGACCACATGTAATTTGTGCCCTGGGAGATCCTGTAGGTCGGATTTGTGTACCCATAACATCCTGGGATGCTCTTTCGAGGTTTTGTGGTGGGGTCACATGTAATAGCGCCCTGGGAGAACCTACAGGTTGGAGTTGTGTACCCGTAACATCCTGGGATGCTCTTTTGAGGTTTTGTGACGCACATAATAAGTCTTGAGGATTCCACAGTATGGCCAGTGATGATGAAGACCTACAGGTGGTGGGCCTACATCTAGTATGAAAAAGGACTGGTTCTGTAGAACTTCCTATGACGAGTAGATTCAAAGATTGGTTGAGATAGTAGTAGTGATGATGTCGATGATTCAAGGTCGATACATCGATGATGATGATCCAGAAAAGAAGACTTGTTCTAGATGATCTATGTCGAGAAATACCTTCCTAGTTAAGATGGAGTGTTGATGTGTATGTAACTTTGGAATGTATTTCATCTATGTATTTCATATATATTTATTGTACTCCTATAGATATTTGTTATTCCTCTATACAGAAATGTCGTCATTTGTATTGACAAGTGTCCCAAGTGTGTTAACTTGCCGATGGGTTATTAGACCACCTGATGTGGGTGTCGGCCCGAATTAATGTAACTAGGGGTTATTAGACTAAAAGAGACAAGTCATCCCCATAAGGGTTTTAGGCAGGACAGACAATTATAAATCGAGATCGGGATATCTCTATTTAGATCACTCATTACTCATCTCTACTTCACTCAGAAAGTGGCGCACTAGTTGAGGAGGAGGAGCAGCTGCTAGAGGAAGACTATCTCTTTGCTTGGGTTGTTCTTCGATTGAGCCATTGCTCTATCTATCTTTGAGGAAATTGTGGGGTTTTTCACCTTAGGTTTTTCCCCACGGAAACTTTGTGTGTCTATTGTCTCTCATGCTTTTGATTATTGTGATGATTGACATGCTTGTTATGATTGATATGCATTGATATACTGTACATGTTTTTCTCTCAGTAAAGATCCTAGAGTATTGTGAATTAATGCTCAAAATTTAACATCATATAATTCAAACAATACCTAGGCTATGACTATCCTAGAAATGGGACCCATAACCATATAAATGTTACAAACTCTAGGGTGAACTTTATCTATATTCTTTGGATGACAAGAGATCTTTCAAATGAGTCATGCAGGACTAGCTTTCCTATGGCATTTTTCGCATCCATTATACTATCATTCTTCATATGGTATTCTTAAGCACTGTTGTATTCTTTTTGATGAATGTACATATCTAAATCATCTACATTTATTAGTTAATATTTCATTTTCTTACAAAAATTATCACAGCATTTTAGAAGCTATCGGCAAAACTTTCAATTGAAAATATTTGAATATTAATCAATTTTTCTTCGATGTCTTGAGGACATGCCATAATTTTTGTTTGGGGGAGGTTCAAAACTATCTTTATTTTCTGATTATTTACCAAAAATCTATTTATCTATGACAAAATGATAGGTTTTTTTCAGGAATAATGTGAAATAGAAGGAGGAGGATTGTCCTAATCAATGATAAATAAAGAGGAACGCAACTGAAAGATCTAGAAAAGCGAAGTTTACAGCATCTTTTGTGCACTAACATCCTAAGAAACTCCCTGTAAAATCAGCTTCAGTCAGCATCAACAAGCAGATCTTGTACAAACAAAAGTCTGTATGAAGGGTTGAATGACGAGTCGAATGCCGATCCGAATGAGGTGATGAAGGAGGCAAACGAACAACGATCCGAATGGAGTGCCGAATGAAACCATAGCTTATAATGGCTTTATTAAATATGCCAACGTATTCAAATTTGAATATTATTGATAAATCTAATTGGCTAATTATGTCAGGAATCAATCAAATGTCAATTTCGCAAGTGGTCTCATTTCCTTATCCATCTCACCTCCATTAAATGAATGGATTATGCATCATTATGATCTTCAGAATCAGTACATGACCTCCATATGGTCTTAATTATCCTATCGTACGATCTACCATCATATTAATCGAGTCATCAAGATATCTCACGTGTAATCCATGTCTATAATTTCATTTCGAGAATTACATTCAACCTGCCCAAAGTTTGACTTTGGACATGGTTTAATATATCATAACCACACGTATTCACTAACTCACGCATTTCTATGTTGGCACTCAGTTCAAGATCTTTGAATGATAAGAGTGATCCCTCAAGCATGCTAAGTCCTCGCCTACGATCATTCAACCATTCAAATGGAGTTCAATTTAAACTGACGACTGCGTGAATTTCACTCCATTCTGTTTGCTTTCCATATTTTCTATCAAGATCCATCCCCTGCAATTTTTGTGCATCCCCTCTATCCATCTGCATCCTTCGACCTCTGTTCAATATGTCAATCTGTCATGAACCTAGAAGTTACGAGGACTTACTTCGCATCCCTGATTTCAAAGAGTGTCATGAGGTATTCCTTCGAGCCACATGGGGTCCGTTTCTCCGCCTTCTCCAAGGCCATGACCACGAAATTTCACTACTTTTTGCTAAGGGATTCGATGGAAAGATGGCCAAAGTTGGCCATCTCACTTTTTATGTGACGGAAGAATCTATTGCATTGACCACAAAGCTTCCTAGGGAGGATGCCCATTGGCACAAACATCTCTTCCTTCCACGGAAGGCTCACAGATTTGCTTTGAAGGACGAATATCAACATGTTGCTAGAACAAAAGGATTCCATCGGGAGTGGGTCAATCTGGAATACCTAGATCCCTTGAATTTCATAATCCATCTGATCACTTGTGAGGGTAAGTTTACTATTTTTAAAGTCTGCCATTTTAGATTGCTAGCACATTTTGTTAACAATCAGACCCTCAATTTCCCATTCTATTTCCTGAAAAAGTTTAGAGAAAATGTCAATCCTATTGATGTATATGTAACTTCGGAATGTATTTCATCTATGTATTTCATATATATTTATTGTACCCTTATAAGAGATGTGTTATTCCTCTATAAGGAAGTGTCATCATGTGGATTGACAAGTGTCGCATGTGTGTGTACTTGCCGATGGGCTATTAGACCACCATGTGTGGGGTCGGCCCATAAATATATATTATATTGTGGATGTATCTAGATAGACAAGTCGGCCCCATAGTGTAACTGGGCAAACAGGCTAGTATAAATAGAGATCGGGAGATCTCTATTTAGATCATTCGGAAAGTCCCACTTCTCTCACTCAGAAAGTGGTGCACTAGTGAGGAGGAGGATCATCTGCTAGTAGGAGACTATCTCAAGTGTATTTTGGTTGTACTTTGGTTGAGCCATTGCTCTCTCTATCCTTGAGGAAGTTTTGGGGTTTTTCACCTTAGGGTTTTCCCCACGGAAACTCTGTGTCTCTTGTCTCTCATGCTTTTGATTCTTGTGATGATTGACATGCTTGTTCTGATTGATATGAATTGATATACTACACATGTTATTCTCTCAGTGAAGATCCTAGAGTATTGTGAATTAATGCTCAAAATTTAACATGGTATTAGAGCTAGCCTGAGAAGAAGACATTTTACAGTGACAGAAACTTGAGTTTCTTATTTATTGGGTTTCTCTCCATAGTTTTTGGAAAACAAGTATAGTAGATTGACTCTACTCATCAAGGAGAATCTATCTGTCCAATCAGAATTCAATTTTGAGCATTTTTAGATTTGGCGCTAAAAATTAGGTTTTCCACAAAAATAGGTATTTCTGAAAACTGAAGACATAGCTGGAAGCTCCTTGCAAAAATCAAAGTTTAGAGCTTTGGATCGAGATTTTTGGCTGGGTAGATCTCCGGGAAACTCAAACCCTAATTCAGGGCTCTCCCTAGTGAACCCAGGAGGACAAAAAGAAAAATATGAAGGGTAAAGCTTTGTTGATCTCAAATTCTGAATACACCAGGCTGATCAGCTCATCAAGGCGCATCTTTCTATCCTTTCAGAAAGTTGAAATTCACATTTTGAATTTTTAGGGTTTTTTTCAACAAGCCCTAATCTGGGACCAGATCCAGTTTTCAGCATTTCAAGTGGTAAGACCTAAATATTTTCTATTTCCATTTGAAGTACTCTTTAAGATGTCTCACCACACCAATCTTGAGGATAATCTTGAAGGGGCTGATAACTTTCGAGCTTGGAAGTATAGGATTGGGTTAATCCTGGAAGAGAATGACTTGGACTCATATATAAAAGAAGACATCCCTATCCCAAAGGATGAAGAGGCTAAAGTATTGCATAAGAAGAACTTGGTCAAGGAAAAGAGAATCATTGCTGATTCTATCAAAGACCATCTCATACCCCATGTGTCTTCTCTAAAGACACCCAAAGAGATGTTTGACTCTTTGACCAAGCTATTTGAAGGGAAGAACATAAATCGGAAGATGACCCTGCGGAACTAATTGAAAGGAGTAAAGTTTCAGAATGGAGAAACCATTCAATCTTATTTTTCAAGGGTCTCCCAGATCAAGGAACAACTAGAAGCAGTGGATGAAATGGTGGAGAATGGTGAGTTCGTCATGACCACTCTGAATGGATTACCTAGGTCATGGGACTCCTTCATTCAAGGAATCTATGCAAGAAAGAAGTTGATTTCCTTCAGTAGACTACGAGAAGAATGCTCACAAGAAGAACCAAGGCTTGTGGCACGAGAAGAAAAGATGGGGAATGAAGATCAAGCTCTCACAGTTCACACCAAGAAAGGGAAGTCCAAGAGAGAGCCATCTCACTCCAAGAAATATTCACATCATTTCAAAGAAAGAAGAATATGCTTCACTTGTAATGAGAAATGACATATTGCCATAAATTGTCCCAAGAACAAGAAGGACAACAACGACTTCAACAAGAAGAAGAAGGGGAGCAAAAGAAGGTTTCATGCTCATGCTACTGAGGATGATGAACCACCCAAGAAGAAGGATAGGGCAGAAAGTGATGATAGTAATGATGACTCATCAAGTGAAGAAGAGTATGTTCTAATCTCTGCTCTCACAGGTACCATCTCCCATGGTTGTAATGATTGGTTAATTGACAGTGGGGCTTCCAAACACATGACTGGGTTTAAGGAATCTTTTGTGAACCTATCTGAACATGAATCGCCCCATAAGGTGAAACTTGGGGATGATTATCAATACCCAATCAAAGGAAGTGGTGAAGCCTCCTACAACCTAGATTCTGGAAAATCTTTGAAGATGAAAGAAGTCCTTTATGTACCTGGGCTGAAGAAGAACTTACTCTCCATCTCTGCATTGGATGCAAAAGGTATGAGGGTTGCATTTGTGGATGGCCAACTCCTAATGTGGCCAAAAGGAAATACCATAGATGATGCAGTAGTGATTGGAGAGCAAGAGGTAGGTTTGTATAAATTGAAGGGACAACCTGAACATGCCATGGTGCATGAATCCATGGAGCCAAGTGAATTTTGGCATAGAAGACTTGCTCATATGCACAATAGGGCACTTCCAATTGCAAGCAAGGCTGTAGAGGGTCTTCCTAAAATCAAGACCAAACATGAAGTTGTTTGCAAAGGATGTGCAAAAGGTAAGAACATTAAGAAGGCTTTCCCAAGCAGTGAAAGCAAGGCAAAGGATATCCTGGAAATCATCCACTCAGATGTATGTGGTCCTATGTCATCCAGTTCTCTAAGTGGGTATGTTTACTATGTCTCATTTATTGATGAATTCTCCAGGAAGACTTGGGTATACTTCTTGAAGAACAAAGATGAGGTGTTTGATAAGTTCAAGGAATTCAAAACCTTGATGGAGATTCAAACTGACAAGAAGATCAAAACATTCAGATCCGACAATGGTGGAGAATTCACCTCAAGTGACTTCAAGAAGATTTGCAGTGATTCAGGGATTAAGAGGGAGTTGACTGCTCCTTACAATCAACAACAGAGTGGAGTTGCAGAAAGGAAGAACAGAACAATCATGGAAGCAACAAGAGCAATGCTACATGACCAGGATCTACCTATGCATCTATGGGTAGAAGCAGCAAGAACAGCTGTATATGTGCAGAACAGAACACCCCACAAGATATTGTACAATAAGACACCAGAAGAGGTATTTTCTGGTAAGAAACCTGAAGTCAGCCATCTCAGAATATTTGGTTGTCCAGTATTCACTCATGTCCCAAAGGAAAAGAGGACCAAACTAGATCCTTCAGGAAAGAAGGGTATCTTTGTGGGTTACAGTGAAAGCTCGGAGGCTTACAGAATATACTTTCGAGGGTTCAAGAAGATTGATGTCAGTAGGAATGTGACATTTGATGAAAACTTAGCATTCATCAAATCAAGGAAGGCACCTATCGAAGTTTATGAAGAACCTAAGGAAACTAGATTTCAAGACACTACCATGACTGAAGCAATTCCAGAAGTTGTTCGTGAGTTTGAAGATCCGCAAGAACCTATAGATCCACCCTGTGAGGATAACTCTCACAAGAGGAAACCTGCATGGGCTAGAGAGCTCATTCAAGATGCAGAAAGATTTGGCATTCCAGAAGAAGAACACAGAGCAAAGAAGAGAACCAGATCACGTACTAGCTATGTTGCTTTACTCTGTGATATTATGAACAAAGAACCTTCCAGTTATGAAGAAGCAGCGGAAAAGAAAGAATGGAAGGATGCCATGGTTGAGGAATACCAATCAATAATGAAGAATGATGTTTGGGATGTTGTCCCAAGACCTAAAGAAAAGTCTGTTGTGACTTCCAAATGGATCTACAAAATCAAGCATGCTGCAGATGGCAGTGTAGAGAAACACAAAGCAAGATTCGTAGCTCGTGGCTTCTCTTAGAAAGAGGGAATAGATTATGAAGAAACCTTTGCACATGTAGCCAGGTATACTTCCATCAAAACAGTACTCGCCCTGGCTACAATAATGAAATGGAAAATACACTAGATGGATGTCAAGATTGCCTTCTTGAATGGTGTAGTTGAAGAATAATTATATGTGGATCAGCCACTCGGTTTCGAAATACATGATAGGGAGTCATATGTGTGCAGATTGAAGAAAGCCTTGTATGGCTTGAAACAAGCTCCCAGAACTTGGTATGGTAGGATGGACAATTTCCTATCTAGTTTGGGCTTTACCAAGAGTAAAGCGGATTCCAACCTTTACTACAAGGTTGAAGAAGGGAATCCTGTGATTCTACTCCTGTATGTGGATGACTTATTTGTAACAAGAAATGACAGATTGATTGCAGATACTAAGAGGAAGCTTGCTGCTGAGTTTGATATGAAATATTTGGGAATGATGCATTATTTCCTAGGTATGGAGGTGTGGTAGAGTGCAGGTGGGATCTTCCTTGGTCAAGGTAATACAAAGTAGATATCCTGAAGAGATTCGGGATGATGGATTGCAAGACCATGGCCACACCTATGGCATCAAATCTGAAGCTTCTATGTGATTCTTCATCTGAGCCAGTTGATGTCTCTATGTATCGTCAGATGATTGGGTCCTTGATGTACCTAACGAACACAAGACCGAATATTTGCTTTGCTGTGAACACATTGAGCCAGTTCCTGATGGATTCGAGGAGTGTTCACCTGGTTGCAGTAAAGCATGTTCTAAGGTACTTGAAGGGTACAGTGGATTATGGGCTCAAGTATGAAGCAAATCACAATTTTAACCTACAGGGTTATGTTGATTCAGATTGGGCTGGCAGTGTTGTAGATAGGAAGAGCACATCTGGATGTTGCTTCAGTATGAGATCAGGTGTGATCTCTTGGTTTAGCAGGAAGCATTCCTGTGTGGCACTGATTACAGCTGAGGCAGAGTATAATGCAACCTGTTCAGCTAGTTGTGAGGCAGTATGTCTACAGAAGCTACTATATGGGTTATTTGATCTCCCATTGGATGCTACTGGTATCTTCTGTGATAACCAGAGTTGTGTGAAGCTGTCTGAGAACCCAGTGTTTCATGACAGGTCAAAACACATAGAGATCAAATATCACTATATCAGGGATATGGTGCAGAGAGGAGCTGTGAAGCTCCTGTATGTTGCGACGGATGAGCAAATTGCAGATGTGTTGATGAAGCCACTATCCAGGGTGAAGTTCGAGTACTTCAGGGAGAGGCTTGGTGTTCTTCAGATCAAGGACACTTCGAGGAAGAAGTGATGGACACATTTGCTGAAGCCATTCCAAGCATGTTGGAAGGAGGATCCTTCACATGGCTGTGGATGTAAGCACTGGATGATGAGCATCAGGATGATGTTTCTGCTTTGTATGATCAGTTGGATCATTTATATGTATATGTATGTACCCATCATGTTGGATGTTGGATATGATCAATTGGATCATTTATATGGTTGTACGCATCATGTTGGATGCTGGATATGATCAGTTGGATCATTTATATGTATGTATGCCTCATGTTGGATGCTGGATATGATCAGTTGGATCATTTGTATGTATTTTGTATATGCATCATGTTGGATGCTTGGACCATGTATCTGTATATGTATCAGGTGTATACATTGTATGATCAAGTAGATCATGTATATTGATATGTATCAGGTAGATCATGTATGTTGATGGATACATTGTGTGGATCATGTATCTATGTATCAGGTGGATACACTAATAATGTATGATGATATGTATTAGGTATATACTTGGTGTGCACCAGATGGATGCATTGTATGATCAGGGTGATCGTGGATGACGAGCTTCTCCAGATGACATGCAGCAAGATGTTGTAGTGATGATGATCAGGATGATCATGTGTAGATCAGGATGATGTATGGTGAGTATCAGATGATACTTTGTGGCCATGGATCATGTTGTGCAGATGAGCATGTCTGGGAGATCCTATAGGTCGGAGTTTTATACCCGTAACAGCTTGGGATGCTCTTTCGAGACATTGCCTTGGGAGGACATGTAATTTGTGCCCTGGGAGATCTTCAGGTCGGAGATGTGTACCCGTAACATCCTGAGATTCTCTTGCGAGGTTTTGTCCTATGGCATGTAATTTGCTCCTGGGAGATTTGGAAAGGATGAAAAAGGCCTCAGATGCTTCAGCCAAGTTTTTCCATGACCACATGTTATTTGCTCCTGGGAGATCTAGACAGGATGAAAAAGGCCTCAGATGCTTCAGCCAAGTTTTGTGGTGGACCACATGTAATGTGCTCCTGGGAGATCCGACAGGTAGAGCTGTGTGCTCGTAACAGCCTAGGATGCTTCAGCCAGGTTTTGTGGTGAGATCACATGTAATGTGCTCCTAGGAGATCCGACAGGTAGAGCTGTGTGCTCGTAACAGCCTTGGATGCTTCAGTCAGGTTTTGCGATGGGTCACATATAATGTGTGTTAACACCCAAAAAGTGCTCACTACCTCATCTACCACATTATATGGCTCATTTGTCCATTTTCCTACCATATTTCCCTTAAAAACCCAAAAAATCCCACTAAAATGCCTCCAAAAGGCCACAAAACCCTTAAAATAACCTCAAAAAGGTTAAAAAATCCATTTTTCCTCCAAAAATATCCAAAATTCCTCTAAAAATAGCAAAAACCCCCTAAAAAGGGAAGGAAAAATATAAAATAATGAGGAAAATGAGGAAAAAACCCTATACAGCTGCCCAAAACCATGTGTTTCCCAAAACCATGGGTCAGCACTCCACCACCAAAAAACTATAAATAGGTGATGGAGATCCCTTATTCCATATCCACAATCAAGTATACCCTTACTCTGCCAAAATCTCTCTCGAAACCCTAGTTCACCATTGAACTACTTTCACCTTGAGAGCCACTTTTGGCCCATTCCCACCATTGGAGAAAGAGAAGGAGCACATTGGAGCTTGGAGCAACCCTCTTGGACATTGCAAGGGGCTTCATCAACCTTCACTTTGAAGGTAACATTAATACAAAAAACCATTATTTAAATTTGTTGTTTATGTTTCATGCATGTTTTAGAATAGTTTCTATTTCTGTTTTAGCTTAATAATTTACATTTACTGAACTGCTACTAAGGAGTCCATTCTCCTTAGTAGGTGCTCATTTGCACAAGCTAGGGGTAAAACCCTAGCTACAGTTTTGGCGACTCCCCTAGATTTTCAATTTCTGGTTTCTGTTTTAAAACTTTTTCCCTTTCGGCTGTCCCTTTCGGCCGCCGTACATCGCATTTTTTTCCTCTGCAGTCGCGTCCCGACCGCGTCTTTCAGGCCTTTACCCGTGACCCGACCGCGGCTCTCAGACTGTTTCTGACGCCCTGCGGGCGGATTCAAGTCTGTTACCTGCGATCCGACCGCGGCTAATCAGCCTGATTGCTGCAATCTGACTGCGCCTGTCGGCCACTTTCCCGCGTCCCGACCACGTCTGTCAGCTTCTTTGCCGTGACCCGACTACGTCTTTCACCCTGTTTCCTGCGTCTCGACCGCCCCTGTTGGTCCGAAAGCCGCGACCTGACCGCATCTGTTTCCCTCAAACCCGCGGTCCGCCTGTTACGATTCGCCACCGACCCATGGTCTGATTTCTGCATTTTTCCATGTTTTGAGCCCAGCCCCTTTTGCTGCAATATTTTCTGCATCTGAACAGCCCTCTATCCTACCTGCAGCCTCACTCCCTTACAGCCTTTCTGCAACACAATTTCTGTTCCTTTTACAGAGTCTTTTTAAAATTTCAGTATTTTTAATTCAGAAAATTTTGCAAGTTAAAGTTTCAATTCCAGCATTATTGATAGTTAGAAGTTGCCCCCCTTGTGGCACTTCTATTTTCGGTTCATCACCTCACGAGCACACACTCTGTCACATAATTCAAGTGAGCCTTAAAAAGTACCTAACTAAACCAACATTCTAACCCCACTTGGGGAACACAAAAGAATCTTTGTAGTTAGGTAGGGTCGGGGGGGTAGGCTTCCAATAACACCCCTCGGTCACTTTCACTTGAGACATAGTTGTTGTCCAAATAGGGAACCAAAATCCCCTAGTAATTTTTGACATGGTCACGACCAGTTTGTCAGAGGGCCTCTCCCTTATGAGGGTTGAAGTCGGGAGACTGGTTCCGGAGGCCTGAGTGGAATACTGCACTCCATTCAGTAACCGAAGGGCTACCTTTCGCGGTTCACGGGATATCCCTGTGTAGGGGTATTGCGGTAAATGGACTAAACGGTAGATTCACCTTTCTGGACGTGTCATGAACGGGGTATCTTAGTTGCCATTCTTCTAGGATTGACTACCTGGTGTCCCTCCCGGTAGGGGGATATCATAGCCACTTGGCTTTCCTACTCATATTGTCTGACTTGGATTTCATCACCTTGCAGAGGATATGTTTAGTTGAGTCAGAATACTTTTAGTTAGGTGTTTGCATGCTCCTTTACCTCCCTTTGGGCTAGTGAGTCCACCATTTTATGTTTCTAGGAAACCTGCTGCTTGTTGGTATTCTGACCATCTTTGTTGTTACTCCACCTATTGTAGCACAGCTGTTGCAGTGGGTGTTTTGAGTTGGTTGTTGGCCTGAGTGCCTTGTTTTTTAGCTCTCCTTCTGCACACTCGGTTGCATTAGGATTTTTTGAGCTTTTTTTACTCACCTCAACCCACAGAGATTAGACCTCATCTGTCACCATTGAGTCCCCGAGACATTCTCGGTGCCTCAGGGGCGAGCCCCCACAGCACGGTTCACTTGACACCACCCGTCATAGATTCCGATCATCATCCGTTGATACCACTCATCACAGATCTAGAGCCTTGTCACTTGACTCCACTCGTCAGCGACGTAGGTCTCTGTCACCAGATATTGACGCACCTTACTTTACCTCTGATTCTAAGACAGAGTCTGAGAACCCCATTTACACTGCCCCCACTAGCCCCATGGCTGGCGTGATTTCCACTCCTTTTGTTGTAGGGACCATTGGTGGCACATCCACCACTACACTAGTTATTATACCTGCTTTGGGTATGCCCTCCATGGGGCCCCCATCTACTTCTCCCCTCACTGCAGCGATTCCTGCAGCTGGGATACCTATTCCCACTTCATCAGTGGTTCACACTACACATGGTGGTGCAGGCCCCTCCTATACTACCTCTGTTCCCCCACTTGGGGGCACCATCCCAAATCCTATCCCTCCACTTGGGGGCATTGGCCCCAACTTGGTCCAACCCACTACTGTGTCACATCCTCCTTCCAGTTTTCCATTCATGGCTAGCCTCAACCTACCTGACCTGGCTAGATTGACCAATGACCCTATCCGATACGACCCTACATGGCCTCATATGCCTACCAAGCTTCCCTCGGACATCCCTAAGTTCGAGGGCAAGGCCGGTGAGGACCCACAAAACCATATCATGTCTTTCCACCTATGGTGTTCCTCTAACTCCATAGTGGATGACTCTGTTCGCCTCCGTCTCTTACAGCGCACCTTCACTGGCTCTGCAGCCAAGTGGTATATCGAGCAACCTCATGGGACCCATGCCACCTTTTCTTCCCTTGCCTCGACCTTTCTGCAGTTCTTCCAGTTTCCTGTCCGCTATGACGCGGGCGTTGAGATCCTCCTATCTTGTAGACAAAACACGGCTACCCATATCACGGACCACATCCATGAGTGGCGTCGACGCCGTAGCTTATGCAAGATCAAACTAGACGACCGTATCTTCCTAGATTGGTTCCTCAAATCCCTTCTCCCTGTTATTGCTAAGGATGTAGCATCAGAAAGACCCCAGTCTGAAGAAGAGGCCATCCTTAAGGCCCAACAGTTCGACCTCATTTACGCCCAGTCGGGTTACCTTTATACCATTATACCTGACGCCCCTCACGGTGAGTCCTCCCAGCATGATGCGCCGGGGGCATCCCACGCTGCAGACGGTATCATTGGCCGTGTTTCTTCGCATCCCCAACCATTTTCCATAGCACGTCCTACCCCTGGCCCCGACCTTTCGCGGGCTACCTCACAGTCTGGAGCAACCAACTCATATGCTCCCATGACACATCACCATCATTCCCATGGACCTAGCTGTCCACCTCAGTGCTTCGGTCATGCGCCCTCTGCTTACGCTCACCCGGCCTCACCTCAGCCCTACTACCATCAGCAGGCTGCCCTAGCTCCTGCTCCCTCACAAGCACCACCCGCTTATTATCCGCCACAGGCAGCTCCTGCAGCAAACCCACAACCTGCTCCGCAGCCATATCAGCAACCCCCTCAAGTTGCTGCACCTGCTCAGCCTCAACCTGCATACCATCCACCGCAGCCTGCTCCAGCACCTGCGCAACCTCAGAATCCACCTGCTGCCCAAGGGCAAGTTTACACCCAACAAAACCCGCAGCAAAACCAGAACAACCAACGCAACCAGGGCCAACAAAACCGCGGCAAGGGCCGTAATCGTGGGAACAACCAACCTACAGACCAAGCTGGTCAACCAACGAATCCCCCTGACAACAATAATGCATCCCCTGCTAACCAAAACCCTGATCGCCCGCCCAAGCAGGCTAAAAACCCCAATTTGCGAACAAACCATCCTTGTTCTATTTGCGGGGTATATGGCCACTATACACATGCTTGCCCACACTTGGAGCGAGCGCGGCAACTCTGGGTTGACGATGCCCACCGCCAAGGGCAGGCAGCTCCTTAGGCGCCTCCCAACCCCCCTCAACCTCAGCAGCCACCTTTGGTGCTGCATAACCCATTACCAACCCAAGGCGTCGTGAACACTCAGTCGTTGGCTCCCCCTCAAGCCAACGTGCAACCCCACCAGCAGATCACGTACGCTGCTCCCGATCAACCCATGTTTGACTCGGGAACTCACCACTTGTTGATGATGTCATCCACTGACATCAACCTCCAGACTCGTCGGAACCAGTATGGCTCCACCACTGACGTCCCTCCCACTGATAAAACTACTAACGCCCATCCCACCGATCAAGCGTTACGTATACCTCCACCTCCACTTGATGGTGCTCCCAAAGCACCTCGTTTCCCACTTCGCTGTATCAACAATAACCCCAATGCGCGCGCTGCGTCAAACTACAACATTGTAGACGACCTAGCCCAATCTCCCGCAGCCATGTCTGCGTTAGAAGTCTTGAAGAACTGCCCTTCCCAGCACAAGACTTTACTCTCCGCCATTGGGGGGATTGACCCAAATGATTCAAATTTGATGGCATTTGATTTAGACCAGTCTGAACCTCGCCTGCCTTCCACCCTAGCGTTCCAAGTTTCTGTTTCCATTCGGAATCTTGTCATCCATCGATGCATCATCGATGAAGGTGCCTCCACATGCGTCATGTCTACATTCGTATGGCAAAATTTGGGATCCCCCACTCTCCAGCAGTCCACCACTGCATTACGCGCCTACAACGGTCGTTCGGCTCAGCCACAAGGCCTCCTAGCCAATGTCCCCGTCCAGTTAGGTGGCAAAACTGTACTCATTGACATTGAGGTAATCAATGCCCAATTGGATTATAACCTTTTACTTGGTCGCAGCTATATGTATGCCATGCGGGCCGTTGCCTCTTCCGTCTTTCGCACCATGATGTTCCCCCATGAGGGACGCCTGGTTAAGGTTGACCAGCTCACCTACTATGATCCCAGTGCTCCCGCGGCACCTGAAAATGTTCTCCCCATGGTTGAACAACCTGTTTCTTCTGCCACCACCTCGTTTGTTTCCTCTACGGGGCCTGGAGTCTACTCAGACGCGCCGATGACCTCCACCTTTCAATCCATTCCTCCCCCATCATCTACGCCCGAAGTGTCTGACTTATGTACCTTGTCCCATGACAACCAACCACCTAACAATCAACCACCCTTGTTGCCTAAACCACCATTAATACCTAGCCACATTGGTGTTACACCGATCCATACCATCCCCTTTCTAGTCCCTCCATCGGGAGTAGTAAGCGCCTCGGTCTTGGCTACCCTTAGCCTCCCGGGGTTAACTTTGGGATTACCCGTATGGTATCTTTCGCCTCCCGTTCGCCCGCCGACACCAGACATCGTCCTCCAACCGGTGCAACCCATGGCTACTACCTCTCAGCCACCTCCTGGTGTCTCTACCCCTCCATCCTCCATGACTCGCCCTCCTACTCCCAAACCCACTGGGGGCAGAGGTCCACAACCTTACACTGCTGTACCACCTCCCAAGACAGTCAAAAACCCTCCAGTATTTCGTGCTCCTCCCAAATGCTCGTTGTACGACGAGTTGGGCCACGCGACGCACCAATGCCCACAATTACCAGCATTACAGAAGCACATGCAGATGCTCGACGATGACCCCAACATCCCAACTGTCGAACTAAACCCCACTCCCAAACCTAA
Organism: Larix kaempferi; assembly: GCA_027924585.1. Taxonomy (NCBI): domain Eukaryota; kingdom Viridiplantae; phylum Streptophyta; class Pinopsida; order Pinales; family Pinaceae; genus Larix; species Larix kaempferi. Next base: position 6,698,455 of record BSBM01000399.1, on the reverse strand, counting down.
AGATAAGTCCCTACATACCAACCACCCTTGCGCCATATGCGGTATTTACGGGCATTACTCACACCATTGTCCCGATCTCCCGGATTACAGAGCGGCTCTCTATGAGATGAACAATCTATATCTTGAGACGGCACCACCCACCATTGAGGAGATATACCCCCCGGTCTCTCCCCCTTCTGGAGAGGTTAATATCATCTATATGATCTCTTCAACCACTACCCCCTCGTCAACTGATTTGATGATGCAAACTTTCCATACTGATGAGGAAGTTCTTGAGGCCCTGACTGCCCCGGATTATCCCTGGGATGACATGCACCACCGTTCCTATTTCATCCCAGAAGAATCCTCCTCTAGCACAGCTACCCAATTCACAGTTGAGTCCAAAGACTTCCTCCCCACCAAGGTCAACTGGTTCAAGGACCCTATTCTTGCTCCTGACGCCTTCGAGGAGGGTAACATGGCCAATATCTCACCCGTTATCCACATAGATATCTCTGACCCCCCTGGCGTCAATGAATGCATTGCCTTAGGAGCCTCCTGCAGTGAACACGAGATTGAGGAGTACCAAAACCTCTTCAGAGAGTTTCGTGATGTCTTTGCCTGGTCCTATACCGAGATGCCTGGTCTCGACCCCACTATCATAGAGCACCACCTTGACACCTCTGAGTCAAGGGGCATAATAGATTCCCTCGACCCTGGTATAGGGGGCATGATCAATCATTTTGAACCTTCCCCATCACATCTATCTCAACATGTCAATGAACCCATTGTTCAAACCAACACATACGTGATCCACAATCACAAACCCCTTGCACATAGCATGGGGGCAGGTCATTAAACCTGCTCACTTTTTCACATGTGTGATCTCAACCATTTTTGAGGTCACATGTCACTTGTATATATGATTTGATTTGATACACCTAGTATTCTTCCCCCACGGGTCATCATTTCTCCCCACCACTGCATCCTTGGCTTGGTGGGCTCACCTTTGACCATTCCGGAGTCCTTATAACCTCCGTTTTTCGCACCATTTGCACTGTCGGATTCATATTTCCGAGCTGGTGATGATGCTTGAGCTCATTTCTCGCTCTCACCCCCGATTTTTTGGGTATTTTTTCCAAAATGCCCTCATCGCCTCGGTTTGCGTGCCACATCGGTCGTTATCCATTTTTGACACCCTTTATATCGCCGGATTCATTTTTCCGAGCTCATGATGATGCTTGAGATCATTTCTCGCTCTCACTTGGTACAATTTCAACATTGTGTCTCGACACCTTGCTGCCTCGGTTTGTGCGCCACATCGGCCGCTATCGGATTGTTCCACATTTTTACATAAGCCATTCACTCCTGCCATACTGCAAATGTTTCATTATTTTGCCACCATTTCATCTACCCCGCAAGGAGGCCCACCAGTGTTCCCACCTACCCTCGCTCTTGGTCATCATTATTGATCCTTGATTGAACACTTCCTCCTTGCCTGGCCATTCCTTTTGTTCGGTATAATTTTATCCCTTTTTCGGGCCGGACAAGTCCTTTACGAAAAAGGCACTTAGGGAGTTTCTGTTAAGCTCTTTTCTGACTCCTAAAACAATGAAAAGATCGCCGAGCAATCTTGCTTCCTTTCATGCTCGTTAAAGTACCTGAAAGGGTGTCTATCTGGTATAAGTTTAACCCTTTTCCGGACCTGATAGACTAATTACGAAAAAGGAATACTCTAGTCACACCGGCTAGAAGAGTTCTTCATTGCATCCTTTTATGCTTCTTTGGGCCTTGGAGACTAAATCTACGAAAAAGAAACCCCCTGGAGTCTTCTTACTTGCTTTCAGACTCTCTAAAATTGAAAGCAACCACGAGCATGCACTGTCCTGGGCTCGTAAAATCCACACGATAGTACCATTCCATTACTTCAGAGTCTTCTTATCGCTTTCAGACTCCTTAAAATTGAAAGCAACCACGAGCATGAACTGTCCTGGGCTCGTAAAATCCACACGACAGTATCATTTTACACACACTTCTTCTAGTTCCTTAACCCATGAAGAAGTCCCCTCCCGTGCCTCCTGGCACTTTGATCAATCATCTCGGCAGCATCCCCAATCAGGTCGCCTTTGTTCAGAGTATTCTGCAGTCTCCTACCATTGTAACACAGCTTGAGTCTCCCTCAGCCCAGTAACCTTCCTAGATCCAATACAGCTATGATCCCTTTCCCCTCAGTCAGTTTCATATGCTGCCAGATCATGCCCATTATCATACTCTGAACAAAGGAAGTTTGAGTCCACCCACTCTACTTGCCCAGTTGTCCCCCCACAGTTTTGTCAGTCCTGCCATCAGCACTATCACATTTCGGTCCTGCACCTCGCGCTCCTGTCAAGGAAACATCATTGCCTTGATAGTTGCAGGTCTCCCTCTGTCGACGACAGCTCCTCTATTCCAGAGGATAGGCCCAGAGGTCCCTACGCCTTGGACTTATCACCATCTGTGGTAAGTGCCTATGGATCATTCTGAGAGGAGTCATCATTGCCTTTCCGAGTGGTTGTTCCTCACATGCTCGACTTCAGCACCTTGATCGCATCGTTGAGGATCGCGTAGGATTATATCCCATCAGTTTTTAGTCAAAGACCCCGGATTTCCCCCGACTCTAGCACATTGGTGAGTCACTTCGGAACGCCCAGTTCTATGTTCCTGCAGATGTCCGGGCTGCGTTGGCGATTGTATTCGGAATCCATCCAGCTATATGCTTCCTTGAGTACCCATTTTAGTTCCAGTTCAGTGTACCATTGAGAGTATGACCCCAGTCACTATGATCCAGCAGCTCATCAGTTCCTTTGGTACCACACTCAGCTGCACTGTTGATGTTCCAGTGCACCAGTTCTTCAGTTACCACATGATCAACTCAGCAGTATGTCCCAGATTTGGGTCCCCTCTGGACTTTTATGATGTACACAGTGGTCATGTATCTTACAGGTCCTCCTTTTCGGGCCTCACAGTTCTGTTTATGTATCTTGATACGAGCATGGGTATGCCCGCCTCGTCCATATATTGAGATTATTCCTCAGTCAGTATTTGAGGTCATGTATATGTCAGGTCCCCAATTTTTGGACCCCATTGTTATTATGTTATATCCTGATACGAGCATGGGAATGCCCGCCTCGTCCATATGATCAGATGATTCCTCATCCATTCTTGAGGTTATTTACTTTTAGTTCTTGCAGTTGTTCGGGATCGTTGTTCCGGGCTTCAGTTTGTTTCTTCTCTTCTCTCCACACCCAGGAAAACCATTCATGACTTATGATGTCCATCGGCCATACGATGAGCTCCTGCCCTCGCACATCAGGGGGCAATCTGTTAACACCCAAAAAGTGCTCACTACCTCATCTACCACATTATATGGCTCATTTGTCCATTTTCCTACCATATGTCCCTTAAAAACCAAAAAAATCCCACTAAAAAGCCTCCAAAAGGCCTAAAATGCCTCCAAAAGGCCACAAAACCCTTAAAATAACCTCAAAAAGGTTAAAAAATCCATTTTTCCTCCAAAAATATCCAAAATTCCTCTAAAAATAGCAAAACCCCCTAAAAAGGGAAGGAAAAATATAAAATAATGAGGAAAAGGAGGAAAAAACCCTATACAGCTGCCCAAAACCATGTGTTTCCCAAAACCATGGGTCAACACTCCACCACCAAAAAACTATAAATAGGTGATGGAGATCCCTTATTCCATATCCACAATCAAGTATACCCTTACTCTGCCAAAATCTCTCTCGAAACCCTAGTTCACCATTGAACTACTTTCACCTTGAGAGCCACTTTTGGCCCATTCCCACCATTGGAGAAAGAGAAGGAGCACATTGGAGCTTGGAGCAACCCTCTTGGACATTGCAACGAGCTTCATCAACCTTCACTTTGAAGGTAACATTAATACAAAAAACCATTATTTAAATTTGTTGTTTATGTTTCATGCATGTTTTAGAATAGTTTCTATTTCTGTTTTAGCTTAATAATTTACATTTACTGAACTGCTACTAAGGAGTCCATTCTCCTTAGTAGGTGCTCATTTGGACAAGCTAGGGGTAAAACCCTAGCTACAATGTGCTCCTGGGAGATCTGATAGGTAGAGCTGTGTGCTCGTAATAGCCTGGGATGCTGCGGCCAGGTTTTGTGACGCACATAATAAGTCCTGAGGATTCCACAGTATGGCTAGTGATGATGAAGACCTGCAGGTGGTGGACCTACATCCAATATGAAAAAGGACTGGCTCTGTATAACTTCCTATGATGAATAGAGTCAGAGATTGGTTGAGATAGCAGTAGCAGTGACGATGATGATGACGATGATCTCGAGAAGAAGACTTGTCTAGCAGAACTGTGTCGAGAAATACCTTCCTAGTTAAGAGGGATTGTTGATGTATATGTAACTTTGGAATGTATTTCATCTATGTATTTCATATATATTTATTGTACGCTTATGAGAGATGTATTATTCCTCTATAAGGAAGTGTCGTCATGTGGATTGACAAGTGTTGCAAGTGTGTGTACTTGCTGATGGGTTATTAGACCACCATGTGTGGGGTCAGCCCTAAAATATATATTATATTGTGGATGTATCTAGATAGACAAGTCGGCCCCATAGTGTAACTGGGCAAACAGGCTAGTAAAAATAGAGATCGGGAGATCTCTATTTCGATCATTCAGAAAGACACACTTCTCTCACTCAGAAAGTGCCGCACTAGTGAGGAGGAGGATCATCTGCTCTAGGAGACTATCTCAAGTGTATTTTGGTTGTACTTTGGTTGAGCCATTGCTCTCTCTATCTCTGAGGAAGTTGTGGGGTTCTTCACCTTAGGGTTTTCCCCACGGAAACTCTGTGTCTCTTGTCTCTCATGCTTTTGATTCTTGTGATGATTGACATGCTTGTTATGATAGATATGCATTGATATACTGTACATGTTATTCTCTCAGTGAAGATCCTAGAGTATTGTGAATTAATGCTCAAAATTTAACAAAGCAGTTGGGAAGAATACTGTTAATCCCTCTGGTAGCTTGTACCATCACTGTCTCATTAAAATCCCGATCATTCACCAGTTGGAAGACAGAGGGAAAACCTAGGACCTTTTTGTATTTGAAATACTAAAACCTCATTTGATCGAGAAGCCTATTGTCAAACCCTTTGCTTCTCGAAAACACCATCATTTCCAAACCGGTATTAGTGAGCCTACACAAGCCTCTACGCAAGCAGAATGAGACACTAAGCATGTGTGGATTGCTGAGGATCCCTCAGGAGACGTGCACCTTGTCCATCCATATCCTTCTCCTAAGCTTGCCTTTGGTGACCCTACTTTGGAACCCCCACTTTTTCATCATTACCCACTATATCCAGGAGAACAACTCGTGACTAGTCCATTGACCAGTCTTTCATCCAGACTGTCATTCATCCATCACGTTTAGACGACCACACCCTCGAAACACCCCTCCTCACATTAGCCAATGTATCTGCTAGATTGTGTGAAGCCCCTACTGCTATAAGTTATCCTACACACAACGAAGACAGAGTTCCTGAAGAACATATTGTTGAACTTGAAACATTTTCAAGAGAGTTGAGTCCTCAAAAGGACCTAGAACATCGCATAGAACAACCCATTCTAAATCAGCAGGAAGTGGATAGGTTGACCCAAGGGATAGCACGGTTGACAAACCAGAATCAAAACTATGTGGAAACAATCTCTGAGCTTCATAAAGAAAACAAGGTACTACACACACAAGTAAAAAGCATTGAATGCTTGGTCAACTCCAAAACATCATCCCATACTTCTCTCCGGATGAGGTATGACGCCTTGAAGGATTAGTTCCAAAATCATAGGGCTAAGTCCACTTCCTCTTCCAAGTCGAAGGCAGTTGCTACCGCAACTCAGCCTTCTTCTTGAATTCCTCTCCCTTTTTATCAGTGGCACCTAGCATATCTCCGGTTTGGGGGAATGTTGGTGTCCATTTTGTCACCATTTTTTATCATCAAATATACTCTGAGTGGCGTTATTTTCACTATTTTGATATAATAAATCACTCTTCTTTCCATTCAGACTGTCAATGAGACCCAGGTATGATCGTATTTACATATCACGTGAATCTTGGCAAAATATCATTATTTTCATGGTTTATTGATATTAATTTAATTTTTTTCGACTCGCTTGGAAAATAGATTTTGTCTTGCAGGTTATGGGTTTCAAACAGACCTCCGTTCAAACTCGTGTTCATGTTGCAAACATTCATCCGCATCCATCCCGTCGTTCAGCCCATGAAATCATCGGTTGGCATATTCCTTCCCATTAAAGACAAAAACACAAATATGGGTTTTGTTAGCAACGTGGTGGTTATGGTTGGTGACACCCTATTCTAGAAGATTTGCTTCCTTGCTCGCTCAGCTTGAAAACACATGACTCTCCCCACGTCAACACTCTAGAAGATTTGCTTTCCCATTCACTCAACTCGTCAACACATGCTCATGCCCACGTCAACGTTCCAGCAGCTCCATCCTCCCACGCTCAGCCTTCTAGCACATGCTTCTACTCATTATTAAAGGAAACTAACACGCAGCTATTCACATCAAGGAGAATCGGCGTCATGGAAGCAGGAGGACAGCCTGTGCGTTGTCGCAAACCACCATGCAGTCGTTGTATAGACATTAAAGACTTCTATTTTTAGAGAGGTCGACTATATCGACCTTCTTTCCCATTGTAAACTTATATATAGATTCCTCCTTTGGAGAAATGCAGAAGACATATAGCACAGTAGATATAGACATTTACGCTATCAGTCATTCATAGAAACGCTGTATAAGTTTCTAAGTTAATGGAAGCTCCTGAATTTAATTGTTTATATTTTGTTGTTGGTAACTAAGTTGATTTAGTTTCAATCTCTAATTCCTAGGAAGGGCTCCTCATAAACCGGAGGTTTTTATGTATATTTTTGTATTTTCCTTTCTGCAAGTAAATAGTTCATTTTCCAGTGTATGTAATTAATTTTGTTTTCCTGTATATGTCATTTCCTTATTTTTTGTAGTCTATATCTTGTTGCTAACTTAATTTACTTTTCCATAATTGATAATTGTCCACCAAGCATAGTGTTTATAGTTTTGTTTCAGTCTTTTGCAATCAGATAAAGTTTAGTTAGTTGTTGTCTTAAGTTAGTTTATAATTAGAATTAGTTATGTTAGTTTCTTTCCTGTAGCTGCAGGTTAGTTTTATTCATATCTCTGTTTTGTTTGATTAGGCCATAGACATAGTTTATTTCTTTAAACAAATGGTTAGAATAGGTTACTTCTCCCTATCTTAGGTTCTAAACACTGTATTCATTGCTTCCCTTGCACCATAGGATCATATGCATCAGCCAGCTGGTAGTTAAGATCATCCAAACTGCTTCTTTCCTTAGTTTAAATCATTTTCTTTCATCCAGACTGTCATTCGGACATTCATCCGGATCGTCATTCGGACCTTAATACTTTCTGCATTGTTTTTATGCTTATTTAGAATCCAGTTTCTTAGGATTTTTAACTGTAATATTTCTTGCTTTTAATTAGCAATCTTAGATGTAATTAAGATCTTGTTTCCCACTGCATAGAGTTTTAATTAAGCTTCATCATCGTTCTTAGTTTCCATTTCATCTTCCTTAACTTTTCTTTAACTGTCTTTCAAGATATGTCTTTCATGTTTGATTTTCCAATAGGTTACTATTCTAGAATCTATCAGTTTCATCCTTAGTGTATTTTATTATATGTTCTTAAGGTTTATTTCAGATTAGAGTTAATAATTTCATTCTCCAAGTTATCTCAGTTTTGATAGTTTCTTCATTAAAGCATAGGATCAGTTTCTCATTCACACAAATAATGAAGATGTTCATGAAATAGAGTTTGGTTCAGAAATAAATATCTTTATCAAGTTTTCTACTTGCTTCCAAATCAAATTCAGTTCAAGTAAATATCTTTATTAAGTTGTCTACTTGCTTCTAGATTTCATTAGTTTCATATCATTTTGCTTATGGATAGAAGATAGATCATAATGTTTAAAATTAATTGTAATTGGTCTCTTTGTAGTTTACATCTCTTTGTATAAATTAGGTTAGATTTACTTCCATTTTGCTTTGTTGTCACACTTGAAAGTCATTACGATCTGTTGGCTTAGCCAGGTTTAACTAGTTCCTTCGTTGTCTTTTTGAAGTTTGACTCGTTTTTTCATTTTGAAAGATTTTTCGATCTTTTCTTTATTAAACATTTCTAAGGTTTGCCGAGCTGAAACTTAGGTCCCATTCTACCTCAGCATATATTATGCCAAAACTCTAAGAGTACCAACCCTGGGCGATAATTAAATATTTTGGTGATTCCTTAAGACAGTAAATACACCTCAATAGTGCGTTTTCGTATCGCAAACTACTATATCGCAAACTACCTTTTGGCCTTCAAAATGTTGGTGCTACATTCTAGTGAACCATGTTGTATTCCTTTCACCATATAAAGGATTTTGTGGAACCTTACCTCGACGATTTTCCTTCTTATTCAAATCGTCGTGAATTTCACATCTATCATCTGACGACTATATGCCACAGATGTCGATGATACAATATCCGTTTAAATCCCCATAAGTGCATATTTTGTGTGGATTCCAAACGACTCCTTGGATTAATCATTTCCAAAGTTGGGATCTGCATTGATCCCCTCAAGGTAGAGGACATTGTTTCCCTACAACTACCCACAGATATTACAGAACTTCAAAGTTTGCAGGGAAGGCAAACTACCTACGTCATTTTGTGTGTAATTTTGCAGAGAAAAAATAGGGTTACATGCGATTGTTAAAGAAGGGCATCCCATTTATTTGGGATGAGTACACCCAAAAGTCCTTTGACAATCTCAAGTATGCTATTACTCAAGCGCCCATGTTACAACCCCCAAATTACACCAAGGATTACATCCTTTATCTTGCTGCCTCTATTTCAACTATCACTATGATTCTAGTATAGGAATATAGCAACGCACAGGAACATGTGATATACTACCTTAGTAAGGGTCTCATCGACTCTGAAACCCATTATTCACATGTAGAGAAATTAGATCTGGCAGTGGTCATCGTTGTCTAGAATTTATGTCATTTTATCTTGCTCCACACCACTGCCATTATTGTTGATTCTAAACTTATCTACCACATTGTCACACGTCAAGTATTGGGGGGAAATATTCACATTAGATCATTATTCTCTAAGAATTCAATCTCTGGTTTGAAAAGGCCAAATCCTAAAAGTCCTTGGTATTCATGGAGCTCATTTGTGATCTTCCCCGTACTGATCAAGAACTTGATCCCATTGAATCCCTCCCGAATGAGTCATTGTTTTTTATTAGTACATCTTACCCTTGGTACAGAGATATTACATTGTATCTCCAAACCCAACACTTTGGTCCTCACTTATCCTGCGATGAACGTCATCGTATCCATCACCATGCGAAATATTACTTGATCATTGGTGATACACTATATTGCTATGGTATTGATTCCATCCTACGATGATGTTTAACTCATGAGGAGGCCGAGGATGTCCTAAATGATTTCCACTCAGGGGCATGTGGCGGTCATCTTTCTGGGATGGGTACAACCCAGAATATCTTACGTGCTAGATACTATTGTCCATCCATTTTCAAAGATTGTATGGAAGTGGTCAATACATGTCCTCCTTTCCATATTTTCCATTATAAAAAGCGCTCGCACCCAACGCCACTCCATCTAGTTATCGTCGTTGGACCCTTTGCAAAATAGGGCATCGACTTCATGCATTGTAATCCTACCTCAGCTGGGGGGCATGGTTATATCATTGTCGCAGTAGACTACTTTACCAAATGGGCCGAGGCTATTCCTACATATAAGGAAGACAACGAAACTGCCGCACTCTTTATGTTCAATCACATCATTGATAGATTTGGATTCCTCAATCCATCGTCACCGATCACGAATCACATTTCCAAAACAATATGGTGGATGAACTAAGTGCCAAGTTTGTTTTTCAGCATGAAAAATAAACCCCCTACTATACTCAATCAAATGGACAAGTAGAGGCCATTAACAAGGTCTTGAAAACCATGTTTCAATGCATGGTGGGCACACACAAGTCAAATTGGCATGTGATTTTTTTTTCATCCCTTTGGTAATACTGGACTTCCATCAAAACTGCCACTGGTTTTACACCTTTCTAGTTGGTGTATAGACTAGAGGCAGTATTGCCTATTGAGTGCGAAATTCCATTTTTAAGACTATTCGTTGAGCTTTTACCGAACACAACCGCTGAGGAAGAATGATTCTTACACTTGGAAAAATTCGAGGAAACCTGCCATGATGCATCTCTAACCAATGAAGCGCATAATAAACGCATCAAGGCCCAATACGATAAATGCGTAAAACCATGTATCTTCAATGAGGGTGATTTGGTCCTTACTTACAACCAAAAACATGATAAGTTGGGGGTAGGAAAACATGAGTCCATGTGGCATGGCCCATATGTTGTGAAACATGTTTTGGAAAACGGAGCCTATGAATTAGTCGATTATGATGGAATATCCTTAGGGGATCCTCACAATGGGCTCTACCTAAAGCGATACTATGATTAAGTTATTTTGCATTAGTACTTTGTATATATTGTACATGACGTGTGTTTGTGTTTGGTGTGACACTTTATTTTAGTGTGTTAGGATCTTATCTCAATTTTCTCTTATACCATGCTCTTCTTGGATTCGTAGACGATGCTATCTGGAACACCCGCAGCCTCGCCTCGGCAGCATGGGTACTCTATTCTCCTATTGGTGAACTAATAATCTTACGAGGAACTTGCCAAGGTCCTGCAACTAATAACATCGTCGAATATCACGCGGTGATTGGATTATTGACCGATGTTTTTTCCTTGGTGTGGACCATGTTGTTATCTACCTCAATTCTCAACTAGTGGTCTCTCATTTGAATCGTGTCTATGCCATCTGTGACCCTATATTACTCCACTTGTTTCGGTGGGTATGTCTCTTGGAAAGGTCTTTTGAGTCCATTTAATACCTACACATTCCAAGAAGTATGAATACGGTTACCGATTCCTTGGCTAATTTTGTATTAGATTGGTATATTACACATTCATAAACATTTTTATCAAGGATGCATAAATTAACATAACTTGTAAACTGTTCATAGTGTATAGGAAAACACACATAATATCCAAAATCCATCATAAAAACACATGTATAAAACCGCTAGATAGTGTTATACCTCAATATTACACATTACGTCTTAGTGTCACATCCTTGCACCAGCAACCTAAACAACACTTCACCTTAAAGATCATATGACCATCCAGAGTGAAATCTATTGATTGAACACTGAAAGTAAACATCTCACCTACCACGTGTCACCCAAACAAACCTCATCTGAGGAAATTATCGTGCTCTGCTCAGTTCTAGGGGCGCGATAATTAGGGTTTCCACCCCTTGCTCCTACCCTAGGGTGTGATAATACCGCGCTATGATCATCTCTAGGGGCATGGTAATCCATTTTTAGCCTTTTTCCTTGGACTTTGGGATCTTAACTTTCGAGAGATATCATTGGGATTTCTAGCTCTGATTTGATCTCAACTCCTATCTCTGTTTAGTGGGTCTAATCCACTAAATACTCTCTAGATCCATATTACTCTCTTGTTGGTTAACCCTCCCACATACTATAAGAGAGAAGCCTTCCATGACCCAAAGGGAGGAATTTTGGGGCATCAAACCTATGGTCATAAACCTTTTGCAGAGATAGCAAGAGGAAGAATAACTTGGAGCTTGAGTTGGCTTGGACATCAAGCAACTATTTTGTAAGCACTCTTGAGTTCTCAATAAAATATAACTTGTCTTGTTTCCCTATTTATGTGTATTGATCATGATTCATTTACATAAATTGTATTCATTAGAATATAGATCTAACTTGTGATTCCATTACTTGGAAGATGTTGTGCACTTGTTTGTTGTTTTGATCTTGATAGGTTCATCGCGAGGACTTCAGGATCAAAGACTTGATTGGACAAACATCTGAACAGACGGTCAGTTGTCTTCTTTCTTATCTTTCAGATATTAAAGTTGAAAACACTAGTTTAAGATCTAAGGAATAAGGTAGATTTGTTTCCTTTTTGTCTTAGTTTAGAGTTGATTTATACCTCTCTGACCTAAGAGAGTTTCTCTTTATCCATAGGGAGAAATATCTGTAAAAAAAACTCACAACTCCACTGGTTTGAACCCTTTTTGATTGCGTTCTTTTACTTTCAGTCATTCTTGATTGTGATTTTTCTCTTCCTTCAAACCAGTAGTGAAAGTTGGTCTTTTTGACCTCCATTCACCCCCCTTCCCTCTGCATCAGCTCTCTACCTTTGATCAATAAGTCCTCTGGGTCTGCACACCCTTGAAAAGTCCAAAATTTTTCTTAAGCTAGAGCTTTTTTCATCTTTTTGAAGATTACCGTGCCCCCATTACTTCCCATAGAGCGGCAATATACAGTTTACCGCACCCTTTACTCTTTCTGGAGCGCGATAATACATCAGTACTTCTCTTGGGCCTATGCTAGCCACACGATAATTCCTATAAATAATTTTGTCTCTTAGCTTGCTTGGTTCCCACAAGTCATTTGTGACCTTCTCTGCCTTTGGTTGTTTTTCTTATTGCTCACTAGAACTCTACAACTTTCTTAGCCATGGCACATTGCTTCCACTTCATTGTTTGAAGCCCTGTAGACAACTTCAGAACATTGGATTCATGGTCATTAATTATCACCAGATCTACTTATTCATTCCCAATTGCTTCTTGTCCACATACTCTATCACTGTTAGCCAGTTGCAAGTCTTTTATGGTTTGCTGGTACTTCCGGTTCGAGCTTGAATTTTTTGAGTTAGTGGCATCATATTCATATTGATCACCCCTTCATTATTTTTGCATTGGCTTGATCCTTTCATCATAATCAAGTTTTTTTCACTATTTTCCTTCCCTTGATTATATAACTCTAAAGATTACATCGTTCTTATAAGCAATATCTTTCCCATTACTGCTATCAAAATCAATATTGGAAATTATCTTTTGAGAACATTGTCTTTATTTTATTTGAAAAGATCCAGTTCATACTTTTGCACATTAGGAAGTGAATCATTCATCTCTGTTTGCCACATAAATTCTCATTCTGAAGCATTATAGTTGTAGATCAGTTACATTTGAAAGTAGTGTTCATTCAGTTTGGATTATTTGAAAAAAGAAACAAAAAGTTGTTTTTGGAGTGGTTTTCTTTTCATTCCTTTCAAAAATTCATGCATTGTGATCGAAGAATTCTCTCTTTACATTAGCTAGATTTCATCGAATAGAAAGGCTCATTTCGATTCATTCTAATTTGCATGGTTTGATTCATCACAGCATCACAAGTTTCACTTCTATTTACCCGATTGAGTAATCCAACCACTACAATTTACACTCCCTAACTCAACACATCATAACCTCACTTGAGGAGAAAAAGAACTTGTTAGTTAGGTAGGACATCGGGGATAGGCATCCAAATAATTCCCCCTTGTCATCTTCATCTAAGACATAATTTTTGTACTCTAAGGTACTAAAATCCTCATGTATTTGTTGACACGGTCATACACTAGTTTGTGGAGGGGTCTCCTGTTGTTTCAGGGGTTAAACCGCCGCGAGGTCGAGAACCGGATGGACTCTGTGGAATGCCGCACTCCACTTAGCCCTAAGGAAACATTGATCATTGTCTTCCTTGTATTCTCCGGCCACCATACTGGTGATACAAAGATGATAAGGCAGAAGCACCGAAAACCTTTTCCAACGTGTCATGAACGAGGCAGCTTAGTGAGTTTTCTACTAAGGCTCTTTTACCCAGGATCCCTTTTGGTAGAGGGATATCCTTCCATTATTGGTCTCTCATTTTGTATTGTTTGACATGGATTTCATCACCTTGCGAAGGATACAACTTGTTGAGGCCTCCAGCTCTTAGTTTGGAGGTTTTGCTTGCTATTTCATCTTCTTAGAGGGTCATTTTTCTTTTTAGTGATTGCTTGTTGGAATTATGGCCATTTTTGTTTCAGCTTGCTTACTATGACTCTGGTCTTAGTATAGTTTTTAGAGCTTGACTTTTTGTCCTGTGAGCCTTGCCTTTTTCTAGCTCCCCTTTTGCACATTCGGATGCTTCAGGGTTTTTGAGTTCTTTTCTACAAGACTGTCCCCGAAACTTGTACTTCCATCATCATGTCTGATCCATGGAGATCATGGAGAATACAGGGACAAAGCCCACCACCACCACCATGGACCTCTGGTCAACCTACATCACGTATTCCTGCCCCTGCTGGTCGCGGTGCTGGCTGGGGGAATGTTCCGCCACCTATCTGCACTACATCTTTAGTTCCTCCTGTAACTGTAACTCACAGCACGGTCTCAGAAACTCTTGCAATTTCTGCAACTAGTAACACACCTGAGATTTCAGCTATCACTCAACCCACTGTCATTTCAGACATACCTATCACAGTGGACAACACCGCAATTGTTGAAGTTAGTACTGCACACAATACTATACCGGAGGCTATCACCCTCCCAGATGTTAGAACTACCCTTCCAACAGACACTTTCTATGATGTTCCTAAAGGATCTGTTGGAACCATCGAGGGATCTGACGAAGATGTGTCCGAGCTAATTGCAGTCCCGGATGGATATGTCGAAATTATTGAAGAAACCGAACTACCTAACAAACCTTTTGAACCTGATTTTGAATTTATTACTTCCTAGGAGGAACCTCCGCCTGCCACCACTACGCCATTAGGTGTTCACACTCAGGAAACCAGTTCTTCTAGCAACGTGCCATTTACCGTATCCCTCCCTAATCTCCCCTCAGGACAAGAGATCATGGCATCAATCCAATCTAGCATGGTTAGTCTCACTAACTCCCCTTTAGCGTCCGAACAGTTCAAACATGATACAGGGAAAATGCTCTCAACGGCTTCTCGATATCCCCCTACCACCCATCCTCTTGATTATCGAGCTCCCAACGTTCTGTATAGCATAGAGTTTCATCACTCCTATGCTGACGGCTACGGACCTTCAGATTTTACTTTACCTGATTTATTTACGAATCCCAAACAAACAGCTCGCATGGTCCTCCTATTTTTCAAGACCCCATGGACGTGACCCCTGATACCCCTCGGTTAAATTCCCCACATTTTCTACTGTCCAATATGTTTGGCATATCTTCAAGGGACACACCACTTATGAGGGATAACCCAATATTCTCTCCATCCCCGCTTGTAACATATGGAAGACCACCCCCACAAATCGGCACCTTTGGCGCCATTGGCCAAACAGCCATACCCCGCCTTTCTAGTATTGGAAGAACATCTAGTCATACTGCTGAATCATCCATGTTGACCGGTGGTTCATCTTCGGCCACCATCTACACCATTTTCGGAGGCAGACTACCAAATATTGGAACCATTGATCCCAACAACAAACCTCCCCCAGGTGGACCATCCAACCCGCCTATTGGAAGACCACCATCTTTTGGGAACACTCGTCCCAGTCACCAACCTCCTCCCACTGGACCATCTAACCCACATGCTGGAGGGAAACCCCTTGGTACCATTCAAAGTGGGGCCACTCAACAACCACCTCCTTCTTTCCCATCGACTCAAAAAATCCCTTTTATTGGAGGAGCACCACTTGTTAACGCCCCCATTGGCACCATCCAACAACCCTCTCAACTAGCAGCTTCTGCTCAGTTGGGCATGTATAATCCTGTAAGTGGACAACTTCATGCCACTATCCCAACCGGATCCTATTTCCAACATCCCGCATCAGGTACACTTCCTTCTTGGGGATCCCAAAACCCACAAAGTGGGGGATACTCTATGTTCGGAAATTGGAATCAAGCTGGGGGGAAATCTTCTCATCCTTTCATACCACCCAACTTGAATTTCGGTGTTCCTTATTCTTCAGCTGTGAATACTCCATGGTACCCACCTCTTCAACCTCCACCCCTTTATCAAGGTGGAACCAATATTCCATGGACACCATTCTTTCAGGAAGCCCCTAACCCTAGTATGGGCAATCCTCCACCCAATCAAGGTGTTGGAAGCATTCCTGGGACGCAACAATCCTAGGGAACTATACCTCCACAAGGAACGGGAAACATTACCGAGACACAACAACCCCAGGCTACCATCCTAGTCATCCTTGCACAGTAGAACATTCAACAAACAGCTGCTAATGTGGTTCTGAATCAAATGGTCAATCCCATGATTTCGAACACACAACCGGTTAACCAAATGGTTTACTATCCACAAAATTTCCAATAGTACCCCACAGGAAACATGTATGGGTACAATATGCAACAATATGCTATGCAGGGTCCTACAGGCATCCCTACACCATACAATTACTACTCATACCCGCAACCCAACCGTCAAATTCCTTTGCTGGCTATGTTAGACTTACTCGATTTGTCATGGCTTATCAATGATCCCATCTGGCATGAGCCACATTGGCCACCCATCCCAGCCAAACTACTATCGTACATTCCTAACTTCGATGCCACACCCGGGGAAGACCCAAAAAACCATGTAATGACCTTCCATCTTTGGTGTTCTTCGAACTCATTGATGGATGACTCCATTCATTTGCGGCTCTTCAAGCGTACTCTCATTGGTACGATAGAAAAGTGGTACATCGAGCTGCCGCAACACTGTTTTTCATGATTTTGATACCTTGGCTATGTAGTTTCTGACGCATTTCCAGCTACCCATCTGGTACAAGTCTGGAACGGACCTGTTAACCTCATTACGTCAAACCACTTCCACTCATATCTCAGACCATATCTATGAGTGACGTCAACACCGTAGGTTAATCAAGGCACCAATTCTGGACCAGTTACTTGCTGATTGGTTCACGAAGTCATTTCTGCCTCCCATCACCAGGGATATTTCTATGGGCGGACCTGTCATAGAGGAACAAGCGATTTCTCGCGCTCAGTATATGGATTTGGTGTATACCCAATCCAGAACTTTATATGAACTTATTACCCATGCCTCCCACACCGCTACTGATCCAACCAATCCTACCACTAAACCCCCCATCGTCGGTTCAGTTAAGACTCATCCTGCATCCAAACCGAGTGGGAAACAAGCCAACGTTACCCCCCCTCCAACCCAAGCTGCTCCTAAAGCATCTCCCCCTCCCAATCCTTCCTCCGAAGTGAACGCACTATCTGCACTACATCTTTAGTTCCTCCTGTAACTGTAACTCACAGCACGGTCTCAGAAACTCTTGCAATTTCTGCAACCAGTAACACACCTGAGATTTCAGCTATCACTCAACCCACTGTCATTTCAGACATACCTATCATAGTGGACAACACCGCAATTGTTGAAGTTAGTACTGCACACAATACTATACCGGAGGCTATCACCCTCCCAGATGTTAGAACTACCCTTCCAACAGACACTTTCTATGATGTTCCTAAAGGATCTGTTGCAACCATCGAGGGATCTGACGAAGATGTGTTCGAGCTGATTGCAGTCCCGGATGGATATGTCGAAATTATTGAAGAAACCGAACTACCTAACAAACCTTTTGAACCTGATTTTGAATTTATTACTTCCTAGGAGGAACCTCCGCCTACCACCAGTACGCCATTAGGTGTTCACACTCAGGAAACCAGTTCTTCTAGCAACGTGCCATTTATCGTATCCCTCCCTGATCTCCCCTCAGGACAAGAGATCATGGCATCAATCCAATCTAGCATGGTTAGTCTCACTAACTCCCCTTTAGCGTCCGAACAGTTCAAACATGATACAGGGCAAATGCTCTCAACGACTTCTCGATATCCCCCTACCACCCATCCTCTTGATTATCGAGCTCCCAACGTTCTGTATAGCATAGAGTTTCATCACTCCTATGCTGACAGCTACGGACCTTCAGATTTTACTTTACCTGATTTATTTACGAATCCCAAACAAACAGCTCGCATGGTCCTCCTATTTTTCAAGACCCCATGGACGTGACCCCTGATACCCCTCGGTTAAATTCCCCACATTTTCTACTGTCCAATATGTTTGGCATATCTTCAAGGGACACACCACTTATGAGGGATAACCCAATATTCTCTCCATCCCCGCTTGTAACATATGGAAGACCACCCCCACAAATCGGCACCTTTGGCGCCATTGGCCAAACAACCATACCCCACCTTTCTAGTATTGGAAGAACATCTAGTCATACTGCTGAATCATCCATGTTGATCGGTGGTTCATCTTCGGCCACCATCTACACCATTTTCGGAGGCAGACTACCAAATATTGGAACCATTGATCCCAACAACCAACCTCCCCCAGGTGGACCATCCAACCTGCCTATTGGAAGACCACCATCTTTTGGGAACACTTGTCCCAGTCACCAACCTCCTCCCACTAGACCATCTAACCCACATGCTGGAGGGAAACCCCTTGGTACCATTCAAAGTGGGGCCACTCAACAACCACCTCCTTCTTTCCCATCGACTCAACAAAGCCCTTTTATTGGAGGAGCACCACTTGTTAACGCCCCCATTGGCACCATCCAACAACCCTCTCAACCAGCAGCTTCTGCTCAGTTGGGCATGTATAATCCTGTAAGTGGACAACTTCATGCCACTATCCCAACCGGATCCTATTTCCAACATCCCGCGTCAGGTACACTTCCTTCTTGGGGATCCCAAAACCCACAAAGTGGGGGATACTCTATGTTCGGAAATTGGAATCAAGCTGGGAGGAAACCTTCTCATCCTTTCATACCACCCAACTTGAATTTCGGTGTTCCTTATTCTTCAGCTCTGAATACTCCATGGTACCCACCTCTTCAACCTCCACCCCTTTATCAAGGTGGAACCAATATTCCATGGACACCATTCTTTCAGGAAGCCCCTAACCCTAGTATGGGAAATCCTCCACCCAATCAAGGTGTTGGAAGCATTCCTGGGACGCAACAATCCGAGGGAACTATACCTCCACAAGGAACGGGAAACATTACCGAGACACAACAACCCCAGGCTACCATCCTAGTCATCCTTGCACAGTAGAACATTCAACAAACAGCTGCTAATGTGGTTCTGAATCAAATGGTCAATCCCATGATTTCGAACACACAACCGGTTAACCAGATGGTTTACTATCCACAAAACTTCCAATAGTACCCCACAGGAAACATGTATGGGTACAATATGCAACAATATGCTATGCAGGGTCCTACAGGCATCCCTACACCATACAATTACTACTCATACCCGCAACCCAACCGTCAAATTCCTTTGCTGGCTATGCTAGACTTACTCGATTTGTCATGGCTTATCAATGATCCCATCTGGCATGAGCCACATTGGCCACCCATCCCAGCCAAACTACTATCGTACATTCCTAACTTCGATGCCAAGCCCGGGGAAGACCCAAAAAACCATGTAATGACCTTCCATCTTTGGTGTTCTTCGAACTCATTGATGGATGACTCCATTCATTTGTGGCTCTTCAAGCGTACTCTCACTGGTACGATAGAAAAGTGGTACATCGAGCTGCCGCAACACTGTTTTTCATGATTTTGATACCTTGGCTATGTAGTTTCTGACGCATTTCCAGCTACCCATCTGGTACAAGTCTGGAACGGACCTGTTAACCTCATTACGTCAAACCACTTCCACTCATATCTCAGACCATATCTATGAGTGACGTCAACACCGTAGGTTAATCAAGGCACCAATTCTGGACCAGTTACTTGCTGATTGGTTCACGAAGTCATTTCTGCCTCCCATCACCAGGGATATTTCTATGGGCGGACCTGTCATAGAGGAACAAGCGATTTCTCGCGCTCAGTATATGGATTTGGTGTATACCCAATCCAGAACTTTATATGAACTTATTACCCATGCCTCCCACACCGCTACTGATCCAACCAATCCTACCACTAAACCCCCCATCGTCGGTTCAGTTAAGACTCATCCTGCATCTAAACCGAGTGGGAAACAATCCAACGTTACCCCCCCTCCAACCCAAGCTGCTCCTAAAGAATCTCCCCCTCCCAATCCTTCCTCCGAAGTGAACGCAATTCAATCCAAGTCATAACCATTTGGGGGAAAGAAGAAGAACAACCGTGGAAAATCCAAGAAAACTTCTAATCAACAGGAGAACCCGAAGACCCAACCTACCAACAATGATCCCAAACCACATTGGAAAGCAAAGTTTTCCTACCTGATTTTCCAGGAAGATCACTACACACATGACTGTCCCTACAAGGATGAAGTCAAAAAATTTGTTAAAGGATCCTCCCACCCAATAGTGTTAAACGACCCTTTCCCCAATCAACAGCAACAGATGGTTGCGAATGATCCCCCGCAAGGGGGAAATCCGAACAACCCAGCTCGCGGAGAGACGTCCGCAAACCGCAAAATTCTGATGATGAGTAATGAGGAGATTCATATCACCACTCGTTCAAAGACGTACGATAACCCTCCAAGTTCAAACAAATAAGAGACAGCCACTGGAAAGTCCCCTTCTAAAGATCCTTCTTTTCTCCCTACCCCCAATATTCATATCCATATTGAGAGACCTATTATAGACACAGTGCTATGCCCACCCAAGGGCACCATTCGAAAAGTGACATTTAATCCTAACGTGCGAGTATCCCAAAATTACAATATTGTTGAGGACTTATATCAAGCACCATGTGCGATGTCAACTCTAGAGGTTCTTCAACACTCCCCACGTAGCATAGAACCTTACTCTCTACGCTAGGGGTAGTAAACCTGAATACTTCAAACACGATTATGTTTAACTTGGAGTATTTTAAACCTCGGCTTTCCCACCAGTTAGCCTTCCAGGTTCACACAAATATCCGCGGAAACACCATTCATCTCACTGTCTTAGACAAGGGTGCCTCCACATCGATCATGTCTTTGAATTGTTGGAGAGCCTTAGGCTCCCCTGAAGTTACAACTTCTCCCACTATTTTTAGAGCATTTTACGGACATGGCTTTCAGCCCTATGGACTCATTCCTGCGCTTGGCATTGAACTAGGGGGAAAAACAGTATCTATACACATCGAAGTCGTAGATGCACCATTAGATTATAATCTCCTACTTGGCCGAAATTGGTTCTACGCCATGACCGTCGTTGCATCTACCATCTTTCGACTAGTACAATTTCCTCATGAAGGGAAGATTGTTACTATAGATCAATTAGACTAATGTATCCCAGACTCTCATTTGAACTCTGCCAACACTATTCCATTACTAGATCAGTCCCGGTACCATTTCCAAGATGTTGGCGTTGGTCTTATGAGGGATTCCTCGCTCATCGGAGTTTTCCCAGAACTCAGATCCCCCGTATAACCCATCAACACGATATCCTCAAGTATCACCACATCCACCAAATCCATTGATTCTTGGGTGATACCGGGTCCTAGAGAGTTTGAAGCCTATAATGATTTCATGCCTCTAAACAGGAACCTCGCAACATATCAGGCCATCTAGTTAGCCATAGATTGGGTCGATCCTACTACACATCACGTCATGCCACAACTCTCGTCTGAGGCTAGTTCATCATCACCATTTATTGATCCTCTTACATTGATTTTTCCTACTGACGAATCAATTATGGAGGTTATGTGCATTGATGACCCGCCTTTGGAAAGCTTCCATCATCGGTCTTCTTTCCCCACCATCCAAGTGATCGAGCAAGACACTAAATCCAACAATTCACCTGAAATTGTTAAACCCAAGTTTCCCACTTCCTATGATGATATATTTTACAAAGGAAACTTCGACAACCTCATGGAAACTATTGTTGTTAACATTTCAGTGAAACCTGGTGTCGTGGAAAACATTCACATAGGAAAAACATGTACTCCCACTGATTTGGAGTTCTACACTGCCTATTTTAAAACATTCTGCGACATTTTCGCTTGGAGTTATGAAGAAATGCTAGGAATAGACCCATCCATTGTGGTCCATGAGATCCAAACTTTTCCTGGTACTTGACCAGTTTGGCAGAAACTCCGGCTCGTCCATCCCCGCAAGGAAGCAGTTATCAAAGCAGAAGTAGAAAAACTTATGCGTGCTGGTTTCATCTATCCTGTCCCATTGACAGAATGGGTGTCTAACATCGTCCCCATAGCCAAGAAACAGGGTACGATTAGGGTCTTTGTCGATTACCATGATTTGAATAAAGCTTGTCCAAAAGACAAATATCCAACTCCGTTTATTGACCAGATTATCGATAACTATGGCTGGAGTGTCATCTTTTCATTTATGGATGGCTTCTCCGGCTATAATCAGATAGAGATACTCCCTGCCGACTAGCATAAAACAGCTTAAATTTTCCCATGGGGGACAATCGCGTAGTGAAACCTACCTTTTGGCCTCAAGAATGCTGGGGAAAATTTCCAATGGGCAATGTATTATGCATTTCACGACATTAAACATATTGTGGAACCATATCTTGATGACCTCCCCGCTCATTCTCAGAATCAGAAAGATCACCCAGATCATCTAAGCACCATCTTTGCAAGATGTCGCCGCTACAATATTCGTTTAAATCCACACAAATGCGTTTTCTGGGTTGAATCCAGAATACAGTTGGGATTCATAATCTCCAAGGATGGTATACGTTTAGATCCAATGAAGGTAGAAGCCATCTAGCCCTGCCTTCACCCATGGACATACCAGAACTTCAAATTTTGCAAGGGCATGCAAACTTTCTACTCCGTTTCATGTGCAATTTTATCGAGATCACCAAGGGTTACATACGGCTTCTGGAAAAGGACGTTCCCTTCTTTTGGGACGATGAATCCCAACGATCTTTTGATAATTTGAAAGTAGCCCTTACTAAGGATCTTGTGATTCAACCCCCCAATTACACACGGGATTACATCTTATATCTCGCATCTTCCACTTCCACCATTGACATGGTGTTAGTCTAGGAAGATCCTAACAGCATAGAACATGTGGTTTACTATCTTAGTAAGAGTCTCCTCGACTCCGAAACCCGTTACTCGCATGTTGAAAAACTGGCTCTGGCTACAGTTTTTGTTGTCCAGAGGTTCTGCCACTACATTCTACTCCGTCGAACCACCGTCATCGCTAAATTCAATCCAATGTACTACATCCTCACATGTCAAGTGCTTGGGGGAAAATACTCTCGTTGGGTTGTTGTCCTTCAAGAATTTGATTTGGAATTTTCCAAAGCTAAATCCAAGAAATATTTAGTCTTTGTAGAGTTGATTTGTACCTTGCCCTGTGCCACTGAGAAACTAGAGCCCATCGATTCTCTCCCTGATGAATCGTTGTTTCTCATTAGTACGTTCGATCCATGGTATGGAGATATCATACTCTATCTCCAAACCCAATGTTTCCACCCTGACCTCAACCGTGATGAACGTTGACGTATCTGACATCATGCTAAGTACTACCTTATCATCAAAGATACCCTTTATCGTCGTGGTGTTGATATTGTTCTTCGACGTTGTTTAACTTTGGACGAGGATGAACACGTTCTTAACGACTGCTATGCTGGAGCATGTGGTGGTCATCTCTCTAGGATGGCTACAGCCCAGAAGATACTATGAGCGGGATATTTCTGGCCCTCAATTTTCAAAGACTGCATTGAAACGGTCAAGAAATGTCCACCTTGTCAATTCTTCCAGAGAAATACACACTCGCATCCTGCTCCACTCCACCCTGTTTTTTGTTAAATTTTCAGAATTTACTTCAATCTGATCTAGGATCTTAACTAAGAGAACAACATGTACAACAAATCTACAGCATATCAATCATGGACACAATAATGCAAGCACACAAGAGACACAGAGTTTACTTGGGGAAAACCATAAAGGTGAAAAACCCCAATAACTTCCTCAGAGATAGATAGAGCAATGATACAACCAGAATACAAGAGATAGTCTTCTCCTAGCAGCAGAGCCTCCTCCTCCACAAGTGCGCCACTCTCCCAAGTGTGAGTGAGAGAATAGAATGTGTAAAATGAGAGAGACATACTCTCTATTTATACACTAACTTGACTTGACCTTTACTCAACTAGGTCAGCCTCAACTTAACCACTTAACATAATGCTGACTGGGCCGACCCCCACTAGGGTGGTCTAATAACCCTTTGACCCACATGGTCGAACCCCAATAGGGTGGTCTAATAACCCTTTGACCCGCATGACTTATACAGGATCGACCCCAACAAGGTGGTCCCATAACCCATCAAGTATAAGTTACGACACTTACAATTTAAATGACGACACTTCCTTGTAGAGGAATAATAACATCTCTATAGGAATACAATATACATATATGTGAAATACATTCCGAAGTTACATATACATCAACACTCCCTCTTAAATAGGAAGGTATTTCTCGACATAAGTCTTCCAACACAAGTCATCTTCTCTAGATCATCGTCACTGGATAATCATCATCGAGTCATCATCATCGTCACTGCTGCTACTATCTCAATCAATCTCTGAATCTACTCGTCATAGGAAGTTCTATAGAGCCAGTCCTTTTTCATACTGGATGTAGGCCCACCACCTGCAGGTCTTCGTCATCACTGGCCATACTGTGGAATCTTCAGGACTTATTACATGCATCACAAAACCTGGCTGCAGCATCCCAGGCTATTATGAGCACACAGATCTACCTGTTGGATCTCCCAGGAGCACATTACATGTGACCCATCACAAAAATTGGCTGAAGTATCCCGGGCTGTTATGAGCACATAGCTCTACCTGTCGGATCACCCAGGAGCACATTACATGTGATCTCACCACAAAACCTGGCTGAAGCATCCCAGGTTGTTACGAGCACACAGCTCTACCTGTCGGATCTCCCAAGAGCACATTACATGTGGTCCACTACAAAACCTGGCTAAAGCATCTGAGGCCTTTTTCATCCTGTCCGGATCTCCCAAGAGCAAATTACATGTGGTCATGGAAAAACTTGGCTAAAGCATCTGAGGCCTTTTTCATCCTGTCCAGATCTCCCAGGAGCAAATTACATGCCATAGGAAAAAACCTCGCAAGAGCATCTCAGGATGTTACGGGTACACAACTCCGACCTGAAATCTCCCAGGGCACAAATTACATGTCCTCCCAGAGCAATGTCTCAAAAGAGAATCCCAGGCTGTTACGGGTACACAAATTCGACCTATAGGATCTCCCAGACATGCTCATCTGCACAACCTCATCCACGGCCACAAAGTATCATCCTGATACTCATCATACATCATCCTGATGTACACATGATCATCCTAATCATCATCACTGCAACATCCCGCTGCATGTCATTTGGAGCAACATCCTGAAGTTCGTCATCTATGATCATCCTGATCATACAATGCATCCACCTGATGCATACCAAGTATCTACCTGATACATATCATCATACATGATCTACCTGATCATACAATGTATCCACCTGATACATATCAACATACATAATCTCAGTATCCACCTGATACATATACAGATACATGGTCCAAGCATCCAACATGATGCATATACAAAATACATACAAATGATCCAACTGATCATATCCAGCATCCAACATGATGCATACATACATAAATGATTCAACTGATCATATCCAGCATCCAACATTATGCATATATATATAAATGATCCAACTAATCATAACAAGCATCCAACATGATGCATATACATATACAGAGTAGTAACTGGAGCATCGTCCTGATGCTCATCATCCATGATCCTCCTAATCATCATAGCATCATCCTCTTCAAATCATCGCATCATCCACGAAGCACAGCCCATATGCACATCATCCAACACTTACACCACCGACATGGGAGAACACATCTACCACCATTCAGGGAAGGCTCCAGCCCTTACTTTTTCACCATGGGAGAACACATCTACCACCATGTGAAAAATGGCTCAACAATTACATCACGACCATGGGAGAACACATCAACCATGTCAGAAAATATCATGTGCATCTGCATCTTCCGGACTCATCACTTCCCTTTGGAAGCAACCTCGATCTGAAGTGCACCAAGCCTCTCTCTGAAGTACTCAAAATGCACTCTAGCCAATGGCTTGGTCAATACATCTGCAACCTGCTCATCCATCACAACATACTCTGCTTTGGCTGTACTCAGTGCTACGCAGGACTGCTTCCTGCTAAACCAAGAGATCACACCTGATCCCATACTGAAGCAGCACCCAAAAGTGCTCTTCCTATCTGCAGCACTACCTGCCCAATCTCAGAATATGCTTTACAACAACAAGGTGAACATCTCTCGGATCCATCAGGAATTGGCTCAATGTGTTCACCGCGAAGTAAATATCTAGTCTCGTGTTCATCAGGTACATAGAGGACCCAATCATCTGACGATACATCGTGACATCGATCGGATCAGATGAAGCATCAAACAGAAGCTTCAGGTTTGATGCCATAGGTGTGGCCATAGCCTTGCAGTCCATCATCCCAAACCTCTTCAGAATCTCTACTGCATACTTCCCTTTGTCCAAGGAAGATTCCATATGTACTCTGCCACACCTCCATGCCAAAAACAAATAGTGCATCATCCCCAAGTTCTTCAACTCGAACTCGGCAACAAGCTTCCGCTGTGTGTCAGCAATCAATCTATCTTCACCTGTAATAAACAGGTCATCCATATACAAAAGTAGTATCACTGGATTGCCTTCCTCAACCTTGTAGTAAGGGTTGGAATCTGCTTTACTCTTGGTAAAGCCCAAACTGGATAGAAAGCTATCTATCCTACCATACCAAGTTCTGCACATATATATGACTACACCATTCAAGAAGGATGTCTTGAAATCCATCTGGTGTATCTTCTATTTCATCACTTTTATATTTCTTTATGCTGCCATCTACAGCATGCTTGATTTGATAGTTCCATTTGGAGGTCACAACAGACTTCCCTTCAGCTCTTGGGACCGCATCCCAAACATCGTTCTTCATGATCGATGGATCATGACATTCTTCCCGTATCCTGGGAACTTCAATATCTTCAATAGATAATTTTGTTGCTTGAACAAATGTTGTAGTCCTTCTTTTGTAGGTGAAGGTATACGATCTTTCCTACAAAACAAGTTAAATTGCATGATTAGAAACATCTCATAATTTTCAGACAAATTCTTACACATAAAGAAATATGTCATACAATCATGCAATTATCTTAGCCAATGCTTCAATACAACATTTATCCATATTCTGTAATTTTCTAGATGCCTTCCAATCTCTACCAGAACATTGTTAAGAGTGTGCACAACTCCTAACATGTCAGCAAAGAGGTTTCATTCTAGATAAGTAGCAATGGAATGTTGTACAGTGCCATAGGCCACCTACCCATGTATATTATTAGTATACTGTTCATCAATGCAACTATTCTAATATGCATAATACACAACCTAATTCTAGGAACATAAGCATATACATCATTGAATAACATTATGTAAGAAATGACAATTCAAATACTTATCTTTGTTTGGTTTCTAGGTGGACTCCCTCTGAATCTTTGCAACTCCATTCTGATGTGGATTGTGAGAAGTGGTCAACTCCCTCTGAATATATGCATCCTTGCAGAAACTACTGAAGTGTGCTCCTTTGCTTTCTTGCAGGAACAACTAGAGTGTGCTCCCTCTTGAACTTTGCTTCTTGGATTACCTGTCCTTGAACTTACATCCATCCTTAATCACTATGCATGCTTATTAGTATCATAATTGTGTTATCCTTGAGGTCTCATACATAATCACACATTTATTAGTATAATCTTAATACTATCAAAACACAATAATCTTAAACATGTATAGTCATGATCATTCACAGATAATAAACATTAGTATTCAAGGTTTCAAGGAAGTCTTGTTTTACTCATGCATATTCTTATTTGATCATAGGACTCTTCTGATTAGTTAAATCATCAATGCATAAACCCGTGATTACTCAAACCTATACCTTCATGATTCTTCTGGTTAGTCAAATCATCAATTATGGTAAGAAACATAATATGCATACAGCCATGACTATTCAAACCTATGACTTCATGAATAATCATTATCAACAACACAACAATATAAGATCCTAACACAAGGTAGGATTCTAGCTAGATATAGGAAAAACATACCTAGATTAGCATGCTAGCTAGTTATGTCTAACATACCCGCATAATGTCTTCTGGTTCTCTTTAGTGACTTGTGCTAGTAACCTACATGTCTCATAAGTTAACCATTGTAGAACCAAGTTATACATACCTCGAAAGTAGATCTTCTATGTGATCCATGACAATGGATGAATCTTTGTCTTCATGTCACCATGCGCATATGTTCTTGAAGTAGAACATGTTTTGACTTTCTTGGTGTACCTTTTGTGTTAGCAAACAACATAAACCTCATACAACATCACAATGCATTAGTACAATCATAAGTTTCAAAACCTTAATCAATGAATATCTTCTATTAAGGTGATACGACAAGTCCAGTAATTAATCAAGATTGTACTATAATGATATGAAGACAAACATATGATAAAATTAACCATGAAACATACCTGTAAGCCATACCTGTCAAGATTGCTTGTAATCTTCTTATGGAAGGCCTTAGCCTCATCTCCCTCTGAGACAGGAACTTCTTCACTTATGCAGGTGACCAATCCATCTTCTTCTAGGATTAACCCAATCCACTTGATTTGCAAGAACTGGACCTAGAGCTGGATTAGGGTTTGTCAAAGAAACCCCAAAAATTCAAACTTTGAATTTCAAACTTCTGAAAGGATAGAAATATGCGCCTTGATGAGCTGATCAAGTTGGTATATTCAGAATTTGAAAATTGCAAAGTTTCACCCCTCGAAATTGCCTTTTAGATTTTCGGATTCACTGGGGAGGACCCTAAATTAGGGTTTGAGTTTCCCGAAGCTTCACCCAACCAAAATATTTTATTCAAAACTCTAAGCTTCTATTTTTCTGAGGAGCTTCTATCCGTGGTCACAGATTTCCAAAATTCCAATTTTTGCAGAAGCCCTAATTTTCCATCTTTCCGATCAAAGTCCCGAACTGGGTTTGATCAAGCCTGGCCTTCTGCCCAACCAAAAAATCTGATCTTGGTCTCTAAATTTTGATTTTTATGAGTAGCATCTAGCCGTGGTCTCCGATTACAAAAATTCCAACTTTCTCCGAAGCCCTAAATTTTGGAAGCCATGAATGAAGGTACTAAAAAATAATTCTATTTTGACAGAAATATGTACCTGATTGTTTCTGGTGTAACTCCGAACTTTTCAATCCACAGGGTCTGAAAAGTTTTCCTGAGATATCCTAACCTATTATCTTTCCATCCCGACAGGTCTGACCTCAATTAGATTCTCTGAGAGAGATTTATGCCAAGTGTCGCAATGTGACCTGTTTATGGGATAATACAGGAGAGCGAACTTGTACGACGTGCCACATATCACTGGTTCACCTTCAGCCTCTGAAACATTTTCCTGAGATATCCTGACCTATTATCTTTCCATATCGATAGTCCTGACTGCAATTGGATTCTGTGAGAGAGAGTTATGCCAAGTGTCGCAACGTGACCTGTTTATGGGATAATACAGGAGAGCAAACTTGTACGGCATGCCACGTGTCACTGGTTCAACTTCATCCCCTGTACAATTTTCCTGAGATAGTAAAGTTTGTTTACTACTTGTCACTTTTATGAAATTTCATTTGGAGCTTCCTATCCCAAGTTATGACCTTTTTCCCAAGGTCACCTGATTTTGACTCAAATCTGGAAGAGGCAGAAATCCTATATTGTAC
Organism: Larix kaempferi; assembly: GCA_027924585.1. Taxonomy (NCBI): domain Eukaryota; kingdom Viridiplantae; phylum Streptophyta; class Pinopsida; order Pinales; family Pinaceae; genus Larix; species Larix kaempferi. The sequence goes on along the minus strand of BSBM01000399.1, from coordinate 6,668,586 downwards.
AGATCATAAATAACAAAGTACAACGAATTAGAGGTTTTCCTTTGAACACAAGGTACATGGGGATCTGATATTCGACCTATAAAAGTTTCATATCCGAAAACTTTGCCAAAACGGATTTATAGCGAAAGTGCGACGATGACTGGTTTTTGCTATATCAAGCCCTAGCATCGTAAGTGCAACAAGTGTCATACATGCCATATCATGCCTTCTTTCAGGCTAGCTCTGATACCATGTTAAATTTTCAGAATTTACTTCAATATGATCTAGGATCTTAACTAAGAGAACAACATGTACAGCAAATCTACAGCATATCAATCATGGACACAATAATGCAAGCACACAAGAGACACAGAGTTTACTTGGGGAAAACCATAAAGGTGAAAAACCCCAATAACTTCCTCAGCGATAGATAGAGCAATGATACAACCAGAATACAAGAGATAGTATTCTCCTAGCAGCAGAGCCTCCTCCTCCACAAGTGTGCCACTCTCCCAAGTGTGAGTGAGAGAATAGAATGTGTAAAATGAGAGAGACATACTCTCTATTTATACACTAACTTGACTTGACCTTTACTCAACTAGGTCGGCCTCAACTTAACCACTTAACATAATGCTGACTAGGCCGACCCCCACTAGGGTGGTCTAATAACCCTTTGACCCACATGGCCGACCCCCAATAGGGTGGTCTAATAAACCTTTGACCCACATGACTTATACAGGGCCGACCCCAACAAGGTGGTCTAATAACCCATCAAGTATAAGTTACGACACTTACAATATAAATGAAAACACTTCCATATAGAGGAATAATAACATCTCTATAGGAATACAATATACATATATGTGAAATACATTCTGAAGTTACATATACATCAACATTGTTGCTGTCAGCCCCTTCGCCAAATGGAGCATTGAGTTTATGCACTGTAAGCCCACTTCAGCTGGGGGGCATAGCTATGTCATAGTAGCTGTCGATTATTTCACAAAATGGGCTGAAGCTATGCCTACTTTTGCAGAAGGCGATAAAATAGCAGCACAGTTCATATTCAACCACATCATAGATAGGTTCGGAGTTCCGCAGTTTATCGTGACTGATCACGGGTCTCACTTTAGAAACCATATGATTGAAGAATTAAGTGCCAAATTGGGTTTTCATCATGAAAACTCAACCCCATACTACCTGCAAGCCAACGGCCAAGTCGAAGCCATAAACAAGGTTTTGAAACGCATGATTCAACGCATTGTGGCTACTCATAAGTCCAATTAGCACTTAGCTCTCTTTACGACATTATGGGCCTACCGAACCTTAGTGAAAAGTGCTACTGGGTTCACACCATTCCAATTGGTGTATGGCCTGGAACCCATTTTACCAATTGAATGTGAAATCCTGTCACTAAAGATAGCCATAGAGCTACTTCTCAGTACCACCTCCAAAGAGGAATGGTTTCTATACCTAGCCAAGCTAGATGAAACCCACCACAATGCTGCTTTAGCTAATGAAGCCCATAAAAAATGCGTCAAAGCAAAGTATGACAAATCCATTCAACCTTGGATCTTTAACAAAGGTGACCTCGTACTCACATATGACCAAATGCACGATAAACTAGGAAAAGGAAAGCTAGAGTCTATGTGGTATGGCCCCTTCATTATAAAGCGTGTATTGGAGAAAAGAGCCTACGAACTGGTCGACTGTGACGGCACACCATTAGCACGGCCCCGCAACGAGATGTACCTAAAAAGCTTATATGCGTAGGTCTATCCTGCGCGAGATATTTTGTACATAATGTACTTATCCTGTTTTCAGTTATTTCTTTTGTGTGTGTCTGCATGGATTTTGTTTCATGTATCCTCATTTACCTCGACTTGTGCTTTTATGCGCAGATGTCTGCCTACTATAGATTCGTTGATGGTGCTAGCCGACACACCCGAAACCTTGCTTCTGCAGCATGGGTTATCTATTCTCCTACTAGCGAGTTGGTATCTTCAGGGGGCACTTGCTTGGGCCCCGCAACCAACAACATTGCAGAGTACCATGCAGTCATTGGACTCTTAACCGAGGTTGCTTCCCTTGGAATCGACTCCTTATCAGTCTTTCTAGACTCCCAACTCATGGTGTCTCACTTGAACTGTATCTACACTATCCGTGATCCTATATTACTCCGCTTCTTTAGAAGGGTACGCCTCTTGGAATGATCTTTTGATTACATTTCATATCAACATATACCAAGAGAATTCAATTTTGTAGCTGACTCATTAACTAACTACATTTTGGATTGGCATCTTTCCCATACATAAAAATACATCACAAATAATACACAAGCCATTGTGAATGCATAATCACAGAATTAAGTCCACATGTATATAATCGCATATAAAAGTGTTTTCTGAGTACATATGATAAAGTTTCTGTCTAAAAGAAAAAATTGGCTCTCTAGCCTACATATCATGTACATGCCGTAAAAAAGTAAAATACTACTGTCTAAGGAGATCTAGGAGATCTATCGTGATCATCCTCAGATTTCTCACACTGCTCATGCTAGCAGACCACGGCCATAGCCACACTACGGAGGAGTAGGCCAATACGCCTAGGCACACCCACAATATGCCATTGGAGATGAAGAGGGACATTGTCCACCCTCAAAGATGGAACTCCAAAATTCAAACCCTGAAGATTCTGTTCTACATCACGGATTCCCCCCATTTCATCTTCATCCTCCTCCTCAATAGCTGATTGGTGCTCGACCCCACCTCGACGCAACGACGGGTAACCCGCTGGTCTCCTTGGTCCACGATCTACGACATGCACATGTACGTAGGTTAGATATTTTTACACAATCAAAAAAATCACTAAAAATTATATATTTCAAAAAAAAAACACACATTTGGTGAAGGTCATACCTGATTTATCCCAATCCTCATCATCGAGCCAATTCAATGTCCTCGTGGAAGTCCACCCTTGCATAAGGGTAGTCCTCAATCATCATGATTTTCCCCTCGAGCCAAGAAAAGAATTCCTTTCCAAATGATAAGATTTGTGGTCCCCTCAGCCTCCCTACATACTCACTCCATCAACCCATCCTAGGTTCGGTGGTAGCGTGGATAGGCATGGCTACCTGTGGACACAACAATGGCACCCTCTCCAAAAAGAAGGTGACCAGGATACTCCCATACCCGAATTGGTGAGTTTCCTCATTCTTGCACTTGGTAACTTGCTCCTTGAGGTTGGCTAACACCCCCTCACACCAATTGAATAAATTAGGTGTCATACACTCTATAGCAAGGTTCATCTGCACTCGAAACTCCTGATGCGGGCTCACACTACCCGCTGCTCGAGTTATGGTGAATAGTACAGTTCTTAATGGGAGCTCTATCACATCTTTAATAGCTACTTTACCACTCTTCTTTGACGAACCCTGCCGGCAATAACGGGTAATTAAATCATTTGTACTCTCTTCTGAATGTTTGTGCCCCATCAAGTTCACCCATGCCCCTCTCCTACAGAGGCGAGTGAGGAAGTAAAGATCCTCAAGTTCAAACTCGAGGGTATGCTCTCCAACTCGAAAAGATTGAATATCGGGTTCCCACATTTGTATTATGTGACTAAGAAGCTTGGCTTGCTTACGACTACCTTTGGTCTTGAAGAACTTCAATAACCCACATGCCCGTAATGCATTCAATGTCACTTGATCATTTGCAGCATTTAGATCATCGGATTCGTGCTCCCTTTCTTTCCAACTAACCATTTTGCTTCCAACGAGCTTTAAAATCATGAAAAGGTCGATTTAAAACATGTATGAGCAATCTGGAAGGTTAATCTCATAACAAATTTGAGGGAAAATCAACAAATGTTCTTTTTTTTCGCTATTACCACACCTGGGATTCATCCGGCCACGCGGCAACATCACATTACCGCGCCCCTGGGTCTCACTATAGAGTAGTACTACCATGCTTCCCGATAGAGGGAGGACGCGGTAATTTCTGGAGCAAAAAAAGCCCCCTAGGGATTCCTCAAAAAATTGCTAAATTGATGGGAAATCAAAAAATGAAGACATGAAAGCGAAGAGGAGCTTGAGAGCTCTTACCCGGTGCAGACGATTGTCCAAACGGTGCCTCGGATCTCCAGATACAGTCACTTGAAGTTTTTCCCTCTAATAGGTGAAATTCCCTCTATGAGCAAAAATAGCAAAGTGAAAATGGTAAGTTTCTATTGTTTACTCTTGCTTATATATGTTACATAACCTATTTTTTGCTCATTATTTTATTAAATATGTTTTTAGGTCAAATTCTCCATATCACTAATGTCTGTTTCCGAGGTTTCCTAAGCCATTTTTGACAGGTTCTCTCTACTTTGTTCACACTAGCGATTTATAACTGCTTTGACCTTCATTTTGAGTTGACTTTATCTTTTTCATGCTCTGGATTAAAACCTAAAAAATATTCCAAGCGCATTTTCACACTCATCTCGTGCTTGTAAAAACCAAGTAAATGGTGTCGAACTTAGTTTACTTTACTCGTGCTCGTAAAATGATGAGGAAAGTATCGTTTCGGTATTATTTTATTCTTTTTTCGGACCAAAATGATTAAAAATTACAAAAAAGACCATTGGATTTCTCTTTAAGCTCTTTTTCAGACTCCCTCGTTTCGAAAAGATTGCCAAGTGCACTTGTATCTCTCACACTTGTAAAAGTATTTGAAAGTTCATCTATTCCGTGATAGGGTACCCCTTTTTCGGCCCGTCTAGACTATTTATGAGAAAGGTTCACCTCGGTCAACATTTGATTGGGAGAGTTCTCTCAGGAATTGTTTTACACTTTTTTGGGACTGAGGGACTAAAATTACGAAAAAAGTACATTCTGGAGCCTTCTTTAAGTTTTTTCAGGCTCTCTAAATGTGAAAAACTACTGAGTTTTCCTTCCTTGGACTCGTTAAAATTCAACATCGAAGGAACCATTTTGGGATGAACCCCTCCTTTCTTAGGTTTGTAAAATATGTGAGATCAGACTCATCTATGAGATGAGCTATACCGAGCATCTGTTATCCTCCTCAAGCTCATAAAACAACAAAGAGGTACTCATCCATCATGTCGGGGGAAATTGGGAAATGATTCAGGTTTATCTTGTTGGCAGCTCGTCAGTTGTCACCTTTGAACATGGCATGCGTCCGTCCCTTGTCTTCGGTTGGGTATTTACCTTTTTTGTTGAGTTTTGGTCATCATCGTGAGCCGTCTCCTTGGCCACGAGCCTACTTGTCACATGTCTATTCTCTGCTATTTACACTCCCTGCTTCTAGGTTCTGTTTCATGCTCTTATATGTTCAAAGGGTTTGCGTTGCTCTGAGTCACCCACTGTGTCATATCTTCAACTGTGTCCATACCTGTTCTGTTATTCCATTGTCACATACTACCTCTTGTTCCGATTTCATGTCGATGATGTGGGAATCATTATGGCCCACCTTCGGCGAGTCTATTCCTATAGACGCCAAATCACTATCCAGGAATTAGGCTTAGGAGTCAACCACTAGTACCTTGGTACCTACATGCCTCAATGGCAGGTTTCCTCGTATTCGACAGTTGGTTTCCATCATTGACCTCTGATCGAATAATCTCTCTAATGCTCAACATCAACTCACTTATTTGCATTTCATTGAGATGTACTATAGATACCTTGGGGATCATTGTCATTATTGGTGATTTCCCTCATGTTTGTTAACAGTTCACATCATTGACCGATAATCAAATGGTGTCTACCATGTTCGACTTCAACACCTTGTAATCACATGGCTAGATTCATATCGCTCATGATTGGGTAGAAGACCCTGGACACCTTTTGTATACTAATTACGTCAAGGTTGCAATGGAGATTTTTTGTATTGTTACACAGATCCACTTATGTATTGGTCGTGGTTGTGTCATTATTGTCTCATGGATATACGACTGTTCACAGTAGCCATGATTTGTCTACAGTCTATATCATCTTAGTACTCATGGATCTGCAATGTATTGGTCGGTAACCATGCTTTCAGTCAATTGTTTCCGAGCATGGGAATGCCCACCTCGATGGTATATCTGACATTTTGTTTATGTTTCAGCTCCTTGTTGCTCCCCTCGATGCTATCTCCACAAAGTATTTGTAAAGTCTTTAGGCCATCAGTCTCTTCTAACCTCACACTTTAGGGGGCATCTGTTATACCTCAATATTACCCATTACGTCTTAGTGTCGCATCCTTGCACCAGCAACCTAAACGACACTTCCCCTTAAAGATCATATGACCATCCAAAGTGAAATCTTTTGAGTGAACACTGAAAGCAAACATCTCACCTGCCACATGTCATCCAGACAAACCTCATTTGAGGAAATTATCGTGCTCTGCTCAGTTCTAGGGGCATGATATTTAGGGTTGCCATGCCTTTATCCTACCCTAGGGCATGATAATACCGCGCTATGCTCAGTTCTAGGGGTGCGGTAATCCATTTTTAGCCTTTTTCCTTGGACTTTGGGATCTTAACTTTCGAGAGATATCATTGGGATTTCTAGCTCTGATTCGATCTCAACTCCTATTTCTGTTTAGTGGGTTTGATCCACGAAATACTCTCTAGATCCATATTACTCTCTTGTTGGTTAACCCTCCCACATACTATAAGAGAGAAGCCTTCCATGAGCCAAAGGGAGGAGTTTTGGGGCATCAAACCTATGGTGATAAACCTTTTGTAGAGATAGCTATAGGAAGAAGAACTTGCAGTTGGATTTGGCTTGGACATCAAGCAACTATTTTGTAAGCACTCTTGAGTTCTCAATAAAATATAACTTGTCTTGTTTCCCTATTTATGTGTATTGATCATGATTCATTTACATAAATTGTATTCGGTAGAATATAGATCTAACTTGTGATTCAATTACTTGGAAGATATTGTGCACTTGCTTTTTGTTTTGATCTTCACAGGTTCATCGCGAGGACTTTAGGATCAAAGACTTGATCGGACAAACATTAGAACAGAAGGTCAGTTGTCTTCTTTCTTATCTTTCAGAAATTAAAGTTGAAAACACTAGTTTAAGATCTAGGGAATGAGGTAGCATTTGTTCCTTTTTGTCTTAGTTTAGATTTGATTTATACCTCTCTTACCTAAGAGAGTTTCTCTTTATCTGTAGGGAGAAATATCTGTAAAAGATAGTGTCATATATATATATATATATATATCATGTTTGGAAAAAATGTTGTACAAAAAAGGTACTGATACAAAAAATATGAATCTCATAATATTTTAGTAGGTCACATCTACAAAATATGAAGCCTATGGATTTCAGTACATCATCATATATACAGCCTATCCCTAGGGATGCTCATGATAGCATATAATGGCCCTAGCCACTCGACAGAGTAACCGACCAAAGCATCCCAAGACTCCAACTGTCCTATGCTGGTAATTTCAAGGAATATCATCTACGAAAAATGTCTAGGATATCAGCGGTCAACTACTTGAGGCTATCCTCTAGCTCATCAAGCTCCTCCACTACCACTTGATGGACTGTGGCCATATCCCGAACCACTCCTCACCTCTTGATCGGTGAGGAAATCGCTTGTCTAGATGGGCTAATATTTGCATAAACAAGAGGTGACATATCAGTACTACAAAAAAAAAAAAAAATCATAAAATACATAAAAACAAAGAGTCTCTTTCTTAATAATCTCTCCCCATTGCTCCCCATCCAAAAGATCCAAATTAGGATCTCCTTTGAAATATGCACCTGCATAAGCATAATCCTCTACCATGAGGAGCTTCCCACGTAACCACCTGAAGAAGGTTGTCCTGTATGTAATCATAGGCCCATTTCCACCATGGCGGGCCATCACCTCGAACCACCTCTGCATACGCTTATCTCACGGATCAATATCATCAAGCTCAACCTGTGGACGAAGAAGTGGAACCCTTTTCAGGAAGAAGGAGACCATGATGGAATTTACCCAAATTGTTTCAACTCCCTTCTATGACACTGGGTCAGTTGATATTTGAGTTTCACGAGGAGCCCCTCACACCAGTTAAACAAAGTGGGTGCCATACACTCTACGACATACATCACCTGGGCCTTGGTGGCCTTATGTGCGGCTCTGTTGCTCGCCACTCACTTGATGGTAAATAGCACAGTCCTCAAAGGATGGTCCCATACATTTTTAATGGGTATTTTCCCACCAAACATTTGCGTGCCCAGAGTATAGAACTGTGTGATAAGGTCCTCAGTGGATCGGTCACTGCCCCTAGGTCCGAGTAGTGATACCGGGGCCCCACGCCTAGACAATCCTATAAAATAAATAGATGTCCTGGACATCCAATGTGAGGATATGAACCCCTACCCAGAATTACTGTTGATCTAGATCCCATAACCGAATCAAATAGTCTAGTAATTGTATATGGGCCCTCATTCCTTGGACACGGAAGAATTTGAGAAATCCACACCCCCTCAAAGCATTGATGGAGTGATGATCATTTGCGACTTGTGCATCTTCTAATTCATTCTCACTCTCCTTCCACTGCACCATTTTCATGGCTAATACCTACATACACATCAATATAATGATCATTAGTCCCTTTCCAATGCTTCAATATTTGTGTTTTGGGCCCTATTCTCAATTTTGTGGGTCTAATTGCACTAACGTACCCCGCCTTTACAGACAGGTCGTCAGCGACCACGTCATACCCTTAGTGATTCCCATCCCGAAAGGGGAAAGCGTGTCACCCGAAAGGGGAAAGCGCGTCACCCAAGGAGCGCAATTTCCCCTCCAAAATGAGCTTAAAAACCCAAAAAACTTGTATAAAAAGAAAATTTCAAACCATCAAAAGTAAGAGGATGAGATCTAGGATTACCTGAAACTGACCAAAGGTTGAATGACTTACCGAGGCTCCCACAATAGTGGTCGAAAGATCGACCTACAAAAAGGGTTTTCTTCACTATTCAACTTGGTAAAAATGAAATGGTAAAGAATTTTTACTATTCACCCTTTTTATATAAAAACAGAATATTCCTTTTTTAATTTATGATATTTCATGGGTTTTTTACTATAGTTGACTTATTTTTTATGTTTTGAAACCCTATGATGGATCCTAACTTGGTGCCTAGAGCTTGAAGATAGAGGAAATTGGTGTGTTGACTATGTTGGTAACCATTGTTGACTTTTCATACTCCTTATCAGGTGTGAAAATGTCTCTAAGCATTTTTTATACCATTATCACGCTCGTTAAAACTAAGAATTAAAGGTATCGAGCTGAATCTTTGTTCCTTCTCGTGCTTGTAAATACATTAGAATAAGTAACCGAGTCATTTTTTATTTCTTTTTCAGGCTCATAAAAATCCTATGAAAAAGGAACCCCCCTGGAGTTCTCCTTTAATCTGTTTTCAGACTCCCTGAAAAGATCGCCAAACGAACTTGATTGTTTCATGCTTGTAAAAGTATTAGAAAGGTCATCTTTCTGGTGATATTTTACCCCTTTTTTGGACTAGCGAGACTATTTATGAAGAATAAGCACTCTAGTTAATCATGACTAGAAGAGTTCTCTCTCATATTGTTTTATCCTTTTTCGGGTGAGGAGGCTAAAATTTATGAAAAAGTACTCATTGGAGTCTTCTTTAGTCCTTTCAGACTCTCTAAACATGAAATGACGTCGATTTTACCTTCTTTGGACTCATTAAAATTAGACATTGAAGGGCCCTTTTAGGGACGAACCCTTCCTATCTCAGGTTTGTAAAACATGTGATATTGGAGTCGTCCTAAGGATGAGCTATACCAAGCATCTGTTACCCTCCTCAAGCTCGTAAATAAACAAAGAGGTATTCATCAATCACGACGGGGAATAAGGAAAGAGTTTGCATTTACTTGTATTCATGGCAGTATGTAGTCACTCTTAAACATGGAACTCATTCACATTTCATTCGAACCGCTTGGATAATATGCTTGCCTTTGAGTCTCACCAATTCCTTGAGTAATTTTACTCCTTTGAGTCATCGAAAGAATACATTGATCATTATTTTCATTAGGTATTGGTGTCAATCTCATCATGTCAATGCAGCCAATTCATGCCATTCCATGTTCAAGAGAAGTCTGTTGATCGTGTCAATATCTGCAGACATTATACCTTCCATTGTGTCGCTCACCCCTGTGTCAGTCTCAAACATCACTCTACAGGATGATTTATTCCAAAATATCTCTGATCTTGTTTCGTGTTGATGATGGGGGAAACATTATGGCCCTCCTTCGACAGGTTTCTCCTTGTTGAATTGAACACATCATCCAAGGATTGAACCTAGAAACCAATCAAGTACCTTGGGCCTGCATGCCTCAATGGCAGGTTACCTCACTTTCAACAGTAATTTCACATCATTGACTTCTGATTGAAATATTCCATTGAATTTTCGACCTCAACTCTTTTGATTCACATTCGACAGTATGTACTATGATACCTTGGGGATCATTGGAATCAATGGTGATTTCCCTCGTACTTGTTAACAGTTTACATCAATGAATGGTAATCAAGTGGTTTCTACCATGTTTGACTTCAAAACATTGTAATCACATGGTTAGACTCGTATCATTGCAGGTTTGGCATGAAGACCCTATGTTAACTTATGTATCTTACCAAGGCTGCGATGGATATTTTTTGAGTCATTTCACATGGATCCACTCTTGTATTGGTCGTGGTTGTGTAATTATCTCATCATGGATATACGCTTGTGTCTATTAGTCATGATTGTGTCCGGTCAGTCGATACTGCCATGGATCTGTAATTTATTGGTCAAGAGCCATGTTATGAGTCATTTTGAGACATATATCTCAGATTCTATTGTACTGCATGAGTATTTGGTTGTCACTCCAACCAATTATACTTTCCTCAAAAGTCTCATATTTCAAATCATATCACCTACCCTATTTCTCTAGCTTCATGCTTTGAGGGGGATTCTGTTACACCAAAATATCGTCATCATGAGTTATGTGTCCTCTGATTTCCCTAATTCCTAAAGCACCTGGGAAAAAACATTGAAAGGAGAATTGTTGTTATTCCTTTTACTTTTTATTGTCACCCCGACGCACACTGCTCATTGACAAGATGCGTCATACCATAGTTGACGTGCTCTGCACATTGACAGAGCGCCTCGGTGATGATGGTTTCCTTTGCACAAAAGGTGCATAATCTCTCAAAGACACAGGTTTCCTATGTGCAAGGTGTGACACTGTTGTTTTAAAAGGAGATATAGAAGCTTCGAGCGGCTTCTAGAATCCTTGGCTACATGGGAGATTATCTCTATGAACTAGGAAAGGTAGCATTCGGTTCCCTTATCTTTTGGGATGATCCCTTGAGCTTCTCCCACAAATCCTCAACCTCTCCTATCCCTTTAGGCCTATAAATACAAACCCCATCTCCATGGTTAAGGAGGAGGAAGATATAACACTTAAATGCTTGTGAAATTCTTCTAGAGGTGCTTCCCTTTCATCCCTCAAGAAGAAAAATCTCGGATCTTTGAGGCTAGGATCATTTGGAAGGAGTTACGATGTCAAAGCTCAGTTGTAACCTCTCTCTATGTACTTCTTATAATTACATTAATGCAGATTCTTTCCATAAACATCTTGTTATTATAATATTTTTAGAATTGGCTTCTTTGACTGTTAGTTTAGATTTATCTATGATTATATGCTATTATTACTTGCTTGTTTCTACTCATTGTACATGTTTTTGCAGCCAGATATTTGAATACCAAGAGCTACATCAAGCAAGGAGATAGTACTTCATTTGTAAGGTGAGTTATCTTCTGATATTCTTTGCAATTTGATCAATCTAGGAAAGTAATTTGTATAATGTACTTCTTTTCGTCTAGATCCAAACCATTCGTACTAGGGATATCGGTTAGTGTTCGCACTAACGGATTGAATGCAAACAATTAATTTTTGGTCGATGGTTCTCAAAATATTGATAAGTCTTTAAATTCAATTGGGTCCTTCTTGATTCAAGTTGATAAAGTTAAAAAAATTTACAAGTGACTCTAAATTAACTTTTGAGTCAAGAGGGAATGAAGCATGAGTCTTGTCAAGGTAGGAAATCCCCTCCACCTTGTAATTAAGTCGATCTCTAGCCGACTGCGTAAATCAAGTTGAGTCGAGTCATTCATATCTAAAACAATCATCCATGATTATGTTCGCAAGAAGTCGGCCATGACCATGTTCACAAGTATTCGGTCCTGACCATGATTAATGACACGTGTACCAAGCATACATATTTTACACTTACAGGAACCCTCACGACAAAAGAAGTCGATGAAGACCACATTCAAGCAGAAAAAAATTGACACTGCACATAAATGAGTTTAATGAAAAGATGATGATGCAAAGAGAAATGAGATGATTAAGCCCCCGGTGTGTAAATCCAAAAGCATATCTTGGAATGTGACCTTGGATGTTTAAGGTAGAGAAATGATATGAAAAGAAGTTGTTGGGCCTGGCCCAAGTGGGGCATTTTTGTGCAAGACAAGTTTTGGAACTGCGGAGTTAAGTGCAGTTTAGTTGAAGACTTTTTGGACAAGTCGGTTTTGGGAAGCTGCGAAGTTGAGCGCAATGCAGCGTTGGAAGAGCTGCTAAGTACAGTGTTGCGAGGAGACAGCTCTACGATGAGCCCGATATACAAAGATACGGAAAGGCAGAATGTTGGACGGAAGACAGCACGTATTCTGGTTAGACCATCGGTGGTCTATTTTTGGTAAAGATAATCCATGATTACCAAGCGGTGGGTAAGGAGTGAAGCAGAGGAAAGCGACCGGTCACACATGCAAGGAACCACTACATGAACCGGTCACATAAGGTCGTTAGAGGAAGAACGGCACAGTGAAAGCGACCTGTTGTCGTGCATGCAATAGGGGGTCTGATAGCGATGTGAGCATGCACAGAAGGACGGCCATGACGGAAGATTCGCTACCAGAAACCAGTAAGTCCGGTTAGCTGAAAGCTGCGACAATTTTGTAAACCTTAGGGTTTTTTCCTGCATATTGTAAAGACATGACCTACGGGCATGATCTATAAAATGGGAATATTTTGTAAGGGAAAGGGTTGTTGTTGTTGATTCTCTATTGTTGATTAGTATTGAGAAATATTTTGTTAAGAGACAATTTTGTAAAGGCTCTGCAAGCTGTGCACGCAGAGGCCTATTGAGAGAGAAGAGAGTCTGCAGCTGAGTGCACAAACTGGAACTGTTGTACCCTTCCCAAAGACTAATACAACAACATTTCCTGTGGATGTAGCTCCCATCCTGGGGATGAACCACATTAAATCTTGAGCAGTGTGATTGTTTATGTGTTTGCACTTGTCTGTTTGCTTACAATGGATGCTTGAATTCTCATTTATCAGTTGATATGTTTATGATTTTGTATGTATTCACCATGGAAATGAGATGGGAATAATATGTTAACTATCACATGCATGGATGAATGTTGAATGTGCAATATTTCTGAGTTAACGATTGCATAATTCATCTAGATAAGCACTTAAGTAGGAGAGTTCGCATTGTGCGACTCCCTAGAAGCGCAGCAGAGTAGTGTATTTTGTCTCGTTGCATAAGTTGTAAGACTAAATAATTTAAGGTTGTAGACGACTGAATAGAGCACTAAGTAAAGTCATCAATAGGGGTTGACTATGAAGAGGAAGCATATAGTCTGTTGCAATGTCCTATCGATTTAATCCTACCCGGACTGCACACTTCTTGGATGCACTAGTGTTGCAAGCATCTTAGATTGTAGAAGTATTGACCACGGCGAAGGCTATCCTCGCTCAGTCTTTAGTTCACAGCACGGGCCCCGCAATGCACTGCTCATTAGATCTGTCTAAACAACTCATCACATAGATGTGGAAACCTGATTCCGTAGCTCCACCTCGGGTGAGACCTCAGTCTGTTCGCAGGTTGTTTCTGAAAGGGTCGATGAAAAGGGGTTTTGTTGGTTCCTTGAACTACGAAGAACTTGGGTTTTATCAAAAAACTCAACACAGTTATATAATCCAACAAATGGTTATGTTGCCATGCTAAGAATCTGTGATGAGTTGAACTCGTGATGTGTGACGAAGAAGAAGCTTTGTTGGGTATTGACGTTTGGCATCCAGACAAGAAAGAAATCTAGGCTTGGTGTGACAAGACAGAAAGAGATTTCGTAAGGAAATAAAATAGACACCCACATCTCTTTGACATTCAATGGTTGAACAAATACCTATGCAAAGACGTTCACGAAATATTTTGGGCATCTTTTGGAAATGAGCTACACAAGTGGTTGTCAAGGCTTGTAGAGCCAAGAAATTGTACCCCATGAGACATACCAACCGAGTGGACACCGGATCTCATTGAAAGGCTCAAAGTAGTAGATAGTCCATTCACGCGAGCAGTCGAATTCTGGGTTGACAGTACACTACAAAGCTTCGTGACGGAGTTCGCTATGGACATGCTAAAGTCCTACATCACAACAAAAGCATATTTTTTCAAGGGTTTCAGAGGTAAGTATCTAAACAACCTCAGTTTATACATTAAAATTCTTTTAGTTGAGAAAGGCATTTTTAGAATGCAGTGAAATTTTTGAATCTATAATGGTCGATAGAATTTCTAGTGAATCTGACAAAGAGACACATAATTTGAGGAGTGGAAAAAGATATAAATATATGCCTAAGAAGACTTCCACTAACCATGGAATCTGCGTATATATTGATTCACAACCGAACCTGATAGCCAAAACGCACCTCAATATTCCACTTATTAGTCTATTACTCCGCAGAATCCGCCGGTTGTGAACACTACGCCTCCCATTGCAAAGAACCCCTCAGTTGTGAATATCCCTAGTACTCAGAACATTCCAAATCAGAACATTTAGCACAATACTACTTTTATTTTTTCCGCTCAGCAACCTATGCAGAACCTCACACCACCTAGAAGAAGCATGAATGATGATATTAAACTGTCGATATTCAAGGGAATAGGTCTAGAGAACCCTAAACAACATTGGTTTCTATGTGAAGCCATATGGAATATTAAACAAGTTATGGATGATGCTGTGAAGAGAGCGCAGCTCATTACCACATTTAGAGAAAGAGCCTTGTATTTGTTCATGAAATATTTTGGTGGACAACAGAAAACCGTAGTGGATATTAAGTTTGCACTATTAAGTGAGTTCAAGAAACCGAAGTCAGAATCCCAATGTATCACAGAGTTAAAGGAAATCAAGCAGAAGCCTAATGAGACATTCTGGGAATTTGACCAGAAATTTAAGACACTGTTGGACCAATTAAGTTTCGTCATAGCACTGCAACAGCACCAGGAATGGTTTATAGTAGTGTTGTTACCCATAGCACCCTTAAATAGAATTCCTTATGGATTGATATGAGAATAAAATGTAAGGAGTGGGATATTAACATTGGACACACCAAGCCGGAGTCTACATGTAAATACAAAGTTATGAATAACTAAAAATTTTACAAGTCATATTTTTTTAGTGAAGGAACAGTCTAGGCATTTCAGAATGTAGTCTTGTGACAAGTGGAACATCAGCAATACGTCAAAACAATGCAGTCCAATATAATCTTGCAAAAGAAATAATAGATCACATGAAGGAGATAATAGTTGGAGGGTAAGGGAAGATGGAGAATAGAATAAGGTTTAAAACCCTAACATAACATGCAAACATATATTTATTCTTTTTTAGAGTTTAAAAATCACAAGATGTACAGTTATTATTAAAGAAAGGTTAGTTTCAAATATGTTTATTTGAGTTCAAACAAGAACTTTCACCAGTGGCCCTCTGATTAATTTTGTAAAGATTAGTTGTTGTTTGAACTTTCCAACAAGTTGGTATTTTTTTATGTTGAATAATTCTTTCCTTAGACTAACAAACAAAATACATTACACCCAAAAGCTAATATCACCTCTGTTATTAGTTCCTTACAATGCTTACTGATCTCATACTAGCTAAAGCAATGTCAAGGGCATCACATATAAATTATCACAAAGAGAAACTAGTACCATCAATTAAAAATTGATAATTTGGTGAATTTCCAAGATTATTAAAAACTCACCTTATCCTTGAACTTATCAATGAATCTATGGCCTAGTGTGAAATAGAGAATTGAATGAAGATTTCCTTTATTTAGACTCATGTTTAGTTTAATAAAATTTTGGTACTTCTTGAGGCATTACAATTTTTGTTAGGGGAATAACTTCAGGAGGAATTTGCATTTCCTCTCTTCAAAGGTTCCTTTACTCAATATCTATGAGCCATTCAAATAATTATATAATTTGGACTAATCTATTGGTATTTCTTAAGGCGTTAAGATTGTAAGATTGTTGGTATGATACAAACTTCAAGAGGAATTTGAATTCACTTTCTTTACTTGAACACACCTAAAGTTTATATAATGATCATGTTTTTTTTTAAATTAAGGTTTCTACGTATGTAACACTAATAGAAAATTTGACTTAAAAATAAGAATAAAGAGACCAATTCTGAATACATCACATTAGTGACCTGAAAACACTGATCATGTTTTTTTTAAATTAAGGTTGCTACGTATGCAACACTAATAGAAAATTTGACTTAAAAATAAGAATAAACAGACCAATTCTGAATACAGCTCATTAGTGACCTGAAAACACCCAGAATGATGCATGAAAAGCAAAAAAATGATGACAGAGCGAAATGGGAAGGAATCTTATGCCCATCACATTATAACTTAGCTAATAAAAACTAACTTGTTTTAATGTATGTCAGCATACAAGGATGGATTCTGCACTCAATATTTTCTTAAGTCGATGATAAAATATAATATAACCAAGGAGACAATGATAGTAATTAACAAAAAGTAACACAGATTTACATGAAGGATAAATAATCCCCATTACAAGTTGATGTAACTCTTAGCAGCCGGCTATAGTCATTCAACTAAGCAAATATCTCAAGCTTCAATTGCATTCCTGTTGCTAAAGCAAGCAAGATGTATAATTATGTACGGAAAATATTTCTAATAATCAACATAAATGATGAAGCCATGAAATAAAAACAACATCCTATTTTATAGGTTCAAGTAAAAACATATTCTTACAGAACATATTTCATTTGCAACATGGGAGCTGAATGGCATACATGAAAAAAGCAATGAGTTGAATACAAAGCTTTTCATTCTATGATATTTGGAAACACACTTTGACCTCAGAGGATACATTATCATCGACAATGAAAGATATTGCAGATTGTCACATAACTCAGATTTGAAAATGTAGAGTGACTGCAACTCCAATGGTCTGCAATCTCTCCAGTATTGCTTGAACGAATTTTTGAACTGCCAATCACTAAAAATACACCTTTTCCCTTGTTGATACCAGAAGCCTTTGAGGCACTTGTTCTGCTGCTATCTTCTTGTGAATGGTTCACATATGACAAACCATTCTCCAAAGCTCAAACAAGGTTCTCAAAGTATTTGTGTGTCACACTTTATCATTGTCAAAAGAAACATAATCAATGTACGTAAAAAGGCAAGATTACATGATAATACAACATTTGGGATACAAGCAAAATTATCTCATTTGGGACTCATTCAAATAATCATACAACTGAAGGTCTTGCACAAATAAAATCTTCATATAGGATTATGAATATGAAACAATAGAAAATTAACTCTGCCATTGGGAGACATACAATGGAAATTCTGGAAAATTGAGCACAAATTCACTTAAAGTCATCCATATAATGTCATTATCATGGCTTACAATGATTCACCCATTCATGATGTTATTAATATCCCTAAAGTTGACAAAAGACCAGTTCACTAAATTTCACTAGCCTTTGCTTTTCTCCAAGGTGCTAGACACAAGCCCTGTTCTAAAACAAATAATTTGATATAAATAATACCAGAAGAAATAGGTGTAAGAAGATAGACATTTGATCTAAAATATGGCCTGAAAATCCTAGCTTTAGATGCCATGGGAATGGACATACTTACCTTGTTTCAAACCTCCCATGCTACTGCAAGTGCTACGAACACTCACAATTGTCTATGGATTAGACCTCACACCTTCCTTTTGCATTCCATAGAAGAGCAATAGGACTTGCTCAAAATTCACATGTTGAACAAGCCTTGCAATCACTGTAGTCCATGAGACCACGCTTTTGTTAGGAATTTTTTGAAATCTTGGCATGCATCTACCAATTTTTTGCATTTAACATACATGTTACAAGGGAATTTCTCAAAAAGACATTTTACTCAAGAGTCCAAAAATGACAAAATGAATGAGTACATGTTTTCCACATTCCAGAGCCACCAATCTGGCATAAGCAGCAATGGCATTATCTAACATGAACTCGTTTGACTTCATCCTAGCATTACCATTTGACAAAATAGTGGTCACCAATAGGACGAATTTAGTAACTTCACCATGTCGACCAAAAATTTCTTTTAGTTGCTCTTCTGTCACATTCTCTGTCAAATTATGCACATAGACAGACTTGACCTAACGAGACAAAAAGGATACTTCAATTTACCTCCAAAATGGTGATCGGATACAAGCAATAAATACATGTATTATCATTAACAAAAGTGGAATTCACTTCCAGCACAGTTTTAACAGATGAAGGTTGGCCAAAACTCTTTTAATGCATGACAAGATAGCAAAACATACAAGACAACTTCAAAGTTTCACAGTTTTCATTGTTGGCTTAAACCACTATAGTAGGCATTAAATGAACACAATAGGTATAAAACTGAAGATAACAGGAATCTCTTAAAAATAAAACAAAATGAATAAGTCAAACCAAGCCAAACCATCATCCCAAAAAAGAATTAACTATAAAGTTTACTTTATAATACCAAATCATTTATGCAATAGATTACACTTACCTCCTAGGATGAACTACGCTGACTAATTTCCCATTTAACTGTTATGACCTTGTCATCCCACTTGAATTTTGAATGTGTCGTATTTTTCATTTCCTTTTTGGCACAACCCTTGTTATAGTACTCAACAAAGGAAAAACCACGATTCCTTGTTGAATCTTTTGGATCTTGTAGTTCAAGTAAACCCCATTATAGCAATAACATCAGGTACAACAGTCTTGATTTCTGCCTAAAATCTCAAATATGGATGCAATTTGGTAAGTCTGAACTTCAGATGCCATACCTTTATTAACTCCAAATGTTGAAATCCAGGACCTTCCTCAGAAAAGACAAGTTTTGTGAGCTCCTCTTCTTTCAAATTTGTTGGGATATTACCAAGGAAAAGCCAATTTTTGGTTGGGATTCCAATACTCTTAATTTCTTATCCTAGATTTCAAAAAGGCTGTTTCTCCTCTTCTTTCAAATTTGTTGGCATATTACCAAGGAAAAGCCAATTTTTGGTTGGGATTCCAATACTCTTAATTTCTTGTCCGGGATTTCAAAAAGGCTGTTATTTCAACAAATAGGTAAACTTCAACTATGAAAAATGTTAATGATAAAAGGTTCTCAAATGATTTGAAACGGAAATTGTCAACAACCTTAAACTCAAAACCATTCAATGTCTCAATGGCCTTCTTGGCACTCTCCTTGGTTGTGAATGTAACAAATGCATATTCTAACTTGCTTGCCTCTTGTTTTATATTAACATGTTAAAAATCACAACATTTTAGTACAATGGAAATCAGTATGAAGAAACTAGCCAAGAATAAGGGTCAATTTTTTAAAAATAGAATATAAAACATTTACCTCAAAAACCTCTCCATGCTGCTCGCAAAGACTTGTTAAATCTTCTTTGGTGATATTCTAGGGTAGATTTATTTCAATTTGGGGTTATTTAAACGTTGGAAATAGAAATGGGATCCTCCACCCACCTGCAAATTCTTGATTATGTCAACTAGTGGTTGAGAGTCTCAGTAGGGCCATCTCCAAGCTAAATCTCTTGGTCATCTTCACGGAGAAAATTCTAAGGAATATTACTGTCTCTCACCAGCATTTTGTAGATGTCATACTTCTGTTTCGAAATGGGAGTGTATGAAGGTCATGTATTGAATGACATTTTAAATATTGTCTCCTCTGCTACAATGATGGTCATAAATTTGAAAAAAAAATCCTTCTACTCATTTGGATTGGAAAGGAATCTATTAGATAGACTGCAAAGGATATTTAATATCTCTCTACAAGAGATACAGGGTGGCCTCAAATATATGGGATACAATTTAAAGGAAAAATGCTACAGGAAAACGGATTGGTCTTGGCACATTTCATGAATTGAGGGCAACATTCAGCAATAGTGCAACAAGTGGATCTCCAGGGGATGTAGGCTGGTATAGATCAAAGCAGTTATAGAAGACGTCCCCATTTATTGGCTTTCCCTTGCCTCAATTCTAGAAGGAAATTTGGAGAAGATTTGGAGAATCTGTGTAAACTATTTATGGTAATAAAGTACAGACTACAAAGGGGTGCACCTAGCCAATTGGGACACTAATGCAAAGCCCAAGAAAAATGTGGGGTGGGGAATCATAGACCTATAGATGTTTGGAAAATCCTTTGTTGCCAAATATTTATGGCATATAATGACCAAAGACAGTTTTTCGGGAAGAATTATCCAACAAAAGTATATGGTTCCTTTAATTGAGTGGGTCTGAAGCCCAAGGAAGATATTACCAAACTGCTCAAATCAGTGGAAGGCCATTTCTTCTACCTTCTCAGTTATTGGGGAACACCTGTCTTGGAAAGTTATCACAGGAACTCAAGTTAGGACGGGTGCAGATGCCATTATGGGTTGTTTGGATAATAAATTTCTACCTCCTATGGTGATTGAACATCTCCAATTGACAGGTTTGTGCACTTTAAACAAAATTGTTAAAGAAAATGATACTACAATTTGGTCTCAAAGATGGCTATTTGCTCAAGAGGTAGGAATTGATATTTTCATGCTCAAACATGGATCAAATTTATAGATGCTTTAAAGAGAGCTCATGTAAGGATATCAGGGGATATTTAATAATTGGCTTGGTCCTGGCAGGGGGAGGGCGAGGACTACAGAGTGACACTGGGTTATGAGTCCCAACAAGCCCCCAAGATTGGGGCTTCTGAGTGGTGGATGAAGAAAATGTGGAAAGTCTCTCCCCCTGCAAAAAGCACTCTGTTTAAAGGATTAAGCTGTGATGCTCATAAAAATTTTCCATCAGGACTCAATAAGCCACCCTTTTGAGGTAGTATCAACTTTTTGGAGTTCCTAGTATCTTGATCTGGAGTCTGCATTTCTTTCATTCATTTTACAAATTCAAAAAATTCAGCAACTTGACAAGCATATCTGCAACAATAGAAGATATTCAATATTCATAACCAACAACATGGTAGGAAGAAAACATGATAGATGAAAGTTCGACAAAGCAAAACAAAGTCTAGAACACTTGAACATGAATCAAATGACTATGCTTCTACATATTTTATTTTGTTGATGCCCCATGAAAATATGTACCATGAGCACAACTGAAAAATATCAACGAGTTGTCCCTCAGTAGGAACCTGGAATGGAAACACAAAGTATCCAAAACATACAACGCAAAGATAAAGTGGAAAAATGTTTCCATCACCTAACCTCAAGGAATCAAAATGCAGAACCGCATTTTTATACTAATTTTGAATAAAAGTAACTGCAATGCCCATTTGTTACAAAATTGAACAGAATGTTTAACACATATTCAACCCAACACTTGTGTCGGTCAATAGTTGCAGATACTTGGTTATAATAGAGAATATGGGCCTACTTAGTGTAGCACAAATAAAAAATGAACTAGTTAAGAATACACAGAGTTCAGTCTTTTCACCGACATCATGCAACAGTAAAGCACATGGGTCTTCATGGAAAATTTAATTCATTGGAACTAAATTTCAACAAGATCTACTCATGTATGTTAGTCAATGATCTCTAACATAATTGAAAACATTAGCTCAGGATTTTCATTTGTCTTTATTTGGTTCTCTTTGGAATTCAGTTTGTGGTTTGGTGAAACATTAAAAGCCTAAAACCATTACAACTACAGCTTGCATAAATAAACTCCCTACTTGATGCAAAAATTGGCTTCTGACAAATTTTCATTCTTAAAGGCCCAGATGACAAACTGACTGATGAACATGACAAAATTAAAGACATTTTAAGGAAATTTTCGAAGGCTTTTTTCTTCAACTAGCAGTGGCGCTGATCGTCTTGCAGCTAAACAGCTTAGTAGTCAAATTGTTCCAACTTCCTACCAAAATTCATGCATACAGGTAGTCCTTTTTTCCTGGCCTCTAGAAAAAACTGATAAGCTTCAAGCTTTATGAGACATGGCAAAGGGCCAATCACAAAGCCTAGATCAATTGTGCCCTGCAAATTTTATTTGGTCCTTTGGCCCATCAGTAGCAATGATCTTTCTTGGATGTGCCAAGAGGCTTCGGACACAAGGCCACACTGGGGAGTAAGTAAATGCAGATCTTCTTAAGTTGATATCTAAAGGAACATGAAAGGAAACTATGAGTGGTCATCAGCCTATAACTTTGCTCAATGTGGCTACTTGAATCAAACATACAGTTGACCTAAGTGTTCAACCTAAGAAAACAGTATTTCTCAAAGGCCATTCCATCCTCGATAATCTTATTACTCCTAGGCAAGTCTTGATTGGGCAAAGGAAAACTAGTCAAAATGTCATTTTTCTAAGGTTGATTTTGACAAGGCATAAAACAAAATTTAGTGGGATTCTAATCTCTATATTTTCTAATGGATGAATTTTTGGTGTTTTCTTTACTGAAGCAGTCAGAACCCTTTCTTCAAATTCCTCTACTATTTTATGTGTCAATGGACAGATATCAGCTATATCTCTGCTTTGCCAGTCCCATCAGATAGGGTTGCCTTTGGCCCCTTGTTTGTATGTTAATGTAGTCAATGCTCTAGGATATCTTCTTGCAGTTGCTGAGTTGCGGAACAAATTTGAGGAACTCACTTCTCAGTGATGAGCAGTTACTAAACATCCATTTTGTTGATGACTCAACTCTCACTCCAGAGTCCAAACCTATCATGTAACTCTGTTAAAGGTAAAAAGCACTCTGCATGACTGGTTTGCTAGAGGTGATTTAAACCAATAAAGAAGTGTTCCTTATTTGATTTTATGGAGACTCTGGATTGCCAACCTTGTGATATAAATTTAAGAAAAGTAGAATACTTTAGACAATTTGGGCCTCAAAGCTATATAAATAATATTTAATCATGTCAGGAGTTTCTCAGGCTTTAATCGTATCAATATTTTCCTATTCATGGGCTGTCTTTTGCTTGAAAAGAATTCTTCCTTTGTACAAGTTAATCTAAATCTATTTTAAATATGATTAACCTTACAGGTTTTGTTTTTTCTTTGCTTTTCAATCTACTTTTATTATCTTACATCGTATAATCTTTTTGGTTGTCTTTTTATCCAATCTAGTTGTATCACTTGTATGTTTGCTCCCAATTTTTGCTTCCCTTTTTCTTTTATTGAGAGAGCAAGATTTGATGAGCTTTATTGCTTTCTAAATGCTTGTTAAACTTAAACAATTTATTATTCTAATAAATGACTGAATTTGAATTATATTTTGTGTTAGTAAAGCAAAAACACGTTATATTTCAGTGGCACTCAGCATTTTGAATTTTGACATAATAGTGTTCAAATATTATCATTTAAACCTAACAAACATATGAAACACATACCTTCTGAACATGCCAGTTGCCCTTTCAGGTGTTTTCAGACCAATTGGCAATGGTATTAAATCCTTCCTTACTTTGAGAACAAATATGTCACTAGCCTCCAAGTATGTGCACAAGCTTTCTCATTACATCAATCTTCTTCCTCAATAACCTTAGTCCCCAATCGAGTAACACCTTTGGGAGGCACCTCGGCAATCGTAACAATCGAATAGAGCTCCTCCTTGGCATCTTCTTCATTGTTGCGCTTTCTGGAGATTTGAAGCCTCATCCTCCTAGGAACACTCCTGATGCCCTTTCTCCATGCGGCCTTGTTCAGCTTCACATCGAGCCTCATGTCAGTGGTTTCCATGGCCTTTTGGGCAAATTTCCTGATCTCTTTAACGGAATTTGGGGCCATTTTTTTAAAAGTGTTGCAGATGAAAATCCCCCGAATAAATTGCTAAAAACTCAAAAACTTCTCAACCCTAAGCCTAAACTTGAAAATTTCACAAATGGGTGTCAGGAAGACGAAACTTTATCAAATGGATATGAGAAAATTTATGCCAAAATTTCAAATCATGCATGGATCGAACAAAAAACTATGTCATGTGCGAAGAAATATTGAGGAATTCAGGATTTGATGTACCATCCATGGAGGCGCCTGTGAATATTGATGGTGTACTCCCTTGTAACCACGTCATTCCTGCGGCTCTTTCCCTTCTCCACCATTGCGCCGCCTGCTCACTTTCTCTTCCTCGACTTCACTTTGCTTCGACTCTGCTCCAAGGTTGTTCTTTTCCAAAATCTAAACAAAGGTAATGATTCGATGAGTGAATATTAGTATTATTTTTTGAAGTGTTTAGGGTTAAGTGCCAAGGCATTCAAACTTTTTTTAATTATTTAAATAATAAGAATTATTCTATATTAATTAGTTTTTTCTTATCTAAGCAAATAGTTAAAATGGTTTAATATTATTAAATTAGTCATGGTCAAAACACAAGCATTGTTGTTCGGCCAAGCAGACTGACCCTTGAGGTAGAATTGTCAAGTCACCTAATTCCGAGCCTCGACCTGATCTCAACCACTTATTTGTATATGACCCAGCCAACATATTGATTGAAAAAACAAAAGCATATTTTAAATATAATAAATATGTGATGTATAACTGTATTGATATTTTTAATTTTCAATAAATTATTCTTATAAATAAGACAATTTGCAAGGAATCTGCCTCCTTTTTCCTCAAGTCGCTTATCTTTTTGTTTTTTATTATTTGAGTTTCTCCTCATAAATATGGTTATGATATTTTTAAAAAGGTCAAAAGTTGTTGAGAATTTACTTTCTTTACTCTTTTTTATTATGCCTCCTAAGTTTAGAATACTTATATTCTTAAAAGTTAATATTGTGTTTTTCATAAGTTAGTTTTAAAAAATATTTATATGAAATAAAATTGGAATTTAAGATATATAAGTATAGATTTATCTTAATAAATTTAAAATAATAAGAAAATTTGTCACTTAAAATAAATTGAATGGATATAGGAGGCATTTCTCCCTAGCAAGGCAAAAAAAGTCATCCAGAAAAGGACATAGGCGAACCATTCTAGTAAACTTTATGCCAACACTACAGATAATAACTGAAATGAAGAGTTCAGTAGAACATCATACAAAAAATGGCAAAACTAGATCCAAGATAGAAAAGACCTAGAAAAAAATAAACACTCCTAGTGTCAACCAAGGAATCCTCAAAATATTCTTGATAATACATACTACCATGCATCACCTCAACAGGCTTTTTGGAAAGGCCATGGGATTCAACATTGTGTTGCCTGTATATGTGAGTGAAAGAGATGCCTGGAAATCTGATAATCAATTATTTTCCTATGTCTTCCCATTGGTATAAAATTATGACTTGTAGATTTGAAATCCCAACATCCCGGTTTATAATGACTTTGGATTTCCGGGGATTCTTAGCAATCGATTGTGTTTTAAAGATTAATTCATGTTCAAATAATTAAATTTAGTTAGTTCTGTAAAGTTCTACTTTAGAAATCATGTTGATTTTTAACATGTGGAAGCTTCAAGTGATTTTTCACAATATTGACGGTTTTTTACAATAGTTTGAGCTATTTTCTAGGATGGGTTGTTTTCCATAGTTTTGGTTTTAATTTTCTTAATGAATTGCATTTGGAACGGGGATGAGATATATGGATGGTGCAGAGGAGTACATCATTTAAAACCACATACAATTGTACATATATAGTTAAAATTACATTCATAAGTTAGTTAGTAGATAATGATTCAATAAACTTGAAATAGGTGTCGAAACATTGCTTTTCTCATCAGTCGAGGTTACTGGAATTCAATTACGCCAAAGATAAGTACATGAACTTGTCAAAACTTTAATAGACTGTCGATATGGTCAAACGACGATGGTTTTGTTGAAACAAAATATGAACACAACCAGTACAACAAGATGAACGGATCAGTGCAGACACTAACTTCATGAAGAGCACATGACAATTCCAAAAGAGAAAGATGACAAATATCTAAGACTTGACTCAACCACATGTACTAGAAGAACTCGTCTATATTATGCAAGACATGATGTATTATCTATATATCAACTCACCACACCCAAGGCACTAATTAGTAGAGAAACCTCTAAATGAGAATCTCAATGATTCTCCTATCACCTAACACAATAGGTATCGGGGTGGCCTCAAAGAAATGATCCCTTAGAAGACATGTATTGAAAAATAATCCAAGTTGTGTACTATTAATGTTACAATTTACTAAATTTTAACACTTCGGAGACCCCGTAAGGGGTCTCCGAATCCATCTATAGTGTTAAAATTTAGTAAATTGTACAAATTCATTATCGAAATTATAATTTTCCATTGTCGAAATGACACAACTAAAAATGACCACATAAATGACCAATTGTTATGTGGTCATTTTTAGTTTGGTTGTTATCTCCTTACCAAATTGGTCATTTTTAGTTTAGTTCTTATCCCGTGACCAAATTGGTCATTTATCTTGGTCATTTTTAGTCAGTTCACTTAAAATTTCTCAATTTTGGTCATTTATCCCTTGAAAAAACTGTGGTGACCAAATTTTTGGGTCCCCTGGTCACTTACCTCTCATTTTGTACTAGTGTTTATTCCAAGAATTCCTTAACATGGGTGCACCAAACCCATTAAATCAAAAGCAAGGGTCATGGTGTGATATCTGCAGAACTAGAGGACATCGACCAGAGGACTTCTACTTAATACATAAATATGTAAGGACACCTAAAAGCCTATATTTTAATTTCTGTAAGTCAGTTGGACATGATGAGTCCAACTGCCATGCATATGAACTCATGTTGGAAAGAAAGAAATATATCGAGCATATGTATGGAGGAGTATATAGAGTCCAAGAAGAGACTCCGCAGAAACAAGATAATGTGCAACATGATCAGGGAGCATACAGAGGCCGTGGAGGATACCGCAGGAGAGGAAGGAATGTCGGCCCAATGCAAGGACAAGGCCGAGGTCAAGTAATATGTTATAACTGTGGCCAGCCAGGTCACATGTTCAGAGATTGTACCAACCCATGCACTACGTGTATTTATTGTAAATCGTTCGATCATGTTATTGAAGACTGCCCAGTTTTAGAGGCAAAAATGCAGAAACAGAAGTAGCAAGATGCACCGAACCCAAACATTTAGTTGATCGCAGCAAAGAAGAGACCTACGGATCCAAGTATCAATGTAGTGACGTGAAGTGGCGCTACAACAGGGAGAGATAGAGGAGAAGAAGCTTCGAATTCTAGAGACTTTAACACTAAGCAGACTCCTCTTGAAACAATATCGATAAGAAAAGCTACTGGGAAAGCACCTGCTTTCAACTTGGAGAAAAATAGAGAATTCTTTGAAGAAGTGTGAGACATCTTCAAAGAGTCAGCACCCAGGTCACCAAGAATCCCGTTGTGCAGTGAAACACCACATATAGAAGATATGCCAACTTCTTATGACAAAACGAACACTGCAGCAGAGACAGGAACCTTTGTTGCATAGTTCCTAAGGAGCTGCATGAATTTGCTTAAGAGCGTAGACGTTGTAGCAGAGTTGCAAAAACTGCTAAACCAGTATGAGCCACAGAGCAAGATGGAGACTACTGATAGCACAGTCCACTAGATCAAGAAACACAAAATATAAGGCCGATAAATGAAGCTCAATGCATAGATAGGAGACTATAAAATGGATGAGATGATCCTTGATTTGGGATCTGAAGTAAATGTCTTAACTAAACAGACATGGCAGCAGATGGGGAGACCAAAGCTATTATGGTCACCTATACAGTTGAGAATGGCCAACCACGACAAATTCATACCTTTTGGAAGGTTAGCCAATGTTATTGTTGATATTGATGGAGTGCAAAGTCATGCAGACTTCTAGGTTATTGAGAATGTGGATGATAGCAAGCCTTATCCTGCACTGTTGGGAATTGAATGGGCTATGGATAACCTCTCCATCATAAAATTAAAAACAAAGAAGATGATATTCGAAGGAAAGCATCTCAGGGTCATTGCACCATGGGGCCCTTCATACAAAGACAGATACAGCGAGCCGACTCAGGAAGAATCCAGAGCTCAATACTTGGCCCGCCTCTACAAGATGACCGCGAACCAAGAAGACTATATTAATCCTACCGCGGATGGAACACTCAGCTGGAGATGAGATAGCTCTTTCATCTCAGACTCTGACGCAGGATTGGAGAATTGGCAAAGTCGTATGCATGAAGTATTTGCAAGGAGATGCATGCGGGTTACAAAGTCACTGCACTGGATTGGAAAGGAGGTAAGCCCAATTCCCACCTATGATGGTGCATCTAATGTTTCCTCCTTTATCAAAGAATATACTATAGAAATTGCAGATGAACATTGATTACCAGCACTAGATATGGCACTATGCGAGACACCTGCCATATGGTGGCCTACGCATAAGTAGACACTGACCGTATGGGATCAGTGCAGAATCAAGATGTAGATCAGGTTTGATGACAAGGTTACACTACCCTTTGAAAAATATAATGGACAGACAGATCCAAGAGAGAATATTGAAACCTGTTCACAAGAATGGGAGGAGAGACCATAGACAGAATGGGTGCATCTATTTTTGCACACGTTGGAGGAAGAAATTCCAAAGAAGTGGTATCTAGACATGGAGTTGTGCAAAGAAACTATAGATTGGCCTACCTTGACTGCGAACTAGAAGAGATTCAGTTTTGAAGATGAGAGTCCTACCATAAATGATGCTTTGTATATTATTAAGGAAAGAATATTCAGACCGGAATGTCCACATTGAAACATGACATTAGAGGAATTCTTTGGAGCTGACAGCGTACCTACAAACCTACAGCCAGAATGGAAGGAATAGGTAGAGCATTCCATGGATTGTTATAGTCTAGCTGAAGAGGTTGAATATAAAGAAGAAAATGATGAGGAGGACCCATGAAATATAAACATACCTAAGTCTGAAGGTGCGCACGATATAGAAGGACCTCCGTTGGAAATTCTAGACATGAGCAAACCCGTAAAAGCAAGGAAAGTGAACATTGGCACCAGCGAAGAGCCAAAGTTTGCGATTATTGGAGACTACTGGGATGATCAGATGGTCATGGAGATCGTAGACCTATTACATGAGTATCAGGATTTATTCCCAACAAATTTTACAAAAATGAAAGGTATTCTAGGTGACTTAGGGGTTATGAAGATACCTCTTAGACCAGGTGTGAAGCCTGTTAAGCAAAGGCCCTGTAGACTGAATCTGTGATACAAAGAACGAGTCAAGGAAGAACTTGATAAGATGCTTGATGCAGGGATCATCGAGCCGGTTGAAGAGTCTGAGTGGATAAGCCTTATGGTGGTCCAAGACAAGAAGACAAAAGGTGAGATCAAGATTTGTGTCGATCTTAGAAAATTGAACGATGCTTCGATGCATGACCCATTTCCTACTCCCTTCACTGATGAGGTGCTCGATAACGTTGGAGGAAATGAGGCATATTCCTTTACTGATGGATTTTCGGGATATCATCAGATAAGAATTGATCCAGCAGATAGACATAAGACCACCTTTTCCATTGAATGCGGGTCCTTCCAGTACACAGTGATGTCATTTGGTCTTAAGAACGCACCTGCCATCTTTTCTAGAGTTGTGGTCGCAGCATTTAAAGATTTAATGCATAAGTTCTTAGAAGCTTATTTTAATCATTAGACAGTATTTGGGTTGTTGAAGGACCATTGCACAAACCTCATATTGATGCTAGAAAAGTGCAGACAGCATCAAATGTCATTAAACTGGAAGAAGTGTATCTTTTGTGTACCCTATGGAATTATGTTGGGACACATTGTGTGCAAGCAAGGCTTGATGGTTGACCCTGCGAAGATCGCAGTCATTGTAAACATGCCAACACCAAATTCAGTAAAGCAGTTGCGCACCACATTGGGGCATACGGGTTACTACAGGAATTTTATAAAAGGTTATGGGCAGATAGCCGCTGCCATGGAGAAGTTGTTAAAGAAATATGCCTCGTTCATATGGAACACAGAATGTGAGCAAGGCTTCGACACATTAAAAGAGAAAATGGTAACTTCGTCGATCCTAGTTTTTCCATACTGGGAGAAGCCATTTCATGTCCATGTTGATGCATCATGTATAGCATTGGGTGTTGTATTAGCACAACCAGGAGAGGTAGGTATTGACCATCCCATTGCATTTTCAAGCAGGAAGATCTCATCTACAGTGAAGAATTATACCACCACTAAGAGAGAAGGCCTCGCTATGGTCTACGCACTGCAGAAATTCAAGAACTATTTGCTTGGTGTGCACTTCTCTATGTTCACTGACCATTCTGCTTCGAAATACCTAGTTAACAAGCCAGTGTTAGGGGGGAGAATCTACAGATGGTTATTACTCTTTTAGGAGTATGACTTTGAAATAGGGGTTAAGCCTAGCAGATTGAACTTAGGACATGATCATCTGTCAAGGATCGATTCAGGAGAAGAACCTACGAACCTTGAAGATAATCTACCCAATGCGCAGTTGTTCTCTATTCAGATTGATGATGACTACTATAAAGATATCATAGACTTTTTGACTACTAGTTTGGCACCCATAGAGTTTACTACGCAGCAGAAGAAGCAGTTGGTAGTAAGAGAAGCAGAATTCACCATAATTGTTGGACATCTATACAAATTGGGGCCGGATGAAGTGTTGCGCAAGTGTGTGTTAGAACATGAGAAACCATTTGTCTTGGAATATGCACATTTAGGAGCAGCAGGAGGTCACTACGCAGGAAGAGCCACTGCGCAAAAGATATTGCGAGTAGGGATATGGTGGCCTACGGTTCATAAAGATGCAAAGGAACATTGCTAGAGCTGCAATGTCTGTTAGAGGACAAGAAGGCCGTCGCGGAGAGATGAAATTCCATTGAATCCACACTTGAC
This sequence comes from Larix kaempferi, assembly GCA_027924585.1. Taxonomy (NCBI): domain Eukaryota; kingdom Viridiplantae; phylum Streptophyta; class Pinopsida; order Pinales; family Pinaceae; genus Larix; species Larix kaempferi. The sequence continues at coordinate 6,637,411 of BSBM01000399.1, read as the reverse complement.
ACTACAGGCATTTGAGAAATGGGCCATTGATTTTATGGTACATATAAACCCACTAGGAAAGAGAACTGGTGCGAGGTACATCATTACTGCAACTGATTACCTTACCAAATGGGAAGAAGTGAAGCCAATGAAGGACTGTAGCACAGTTACTGTCGTGCAGTTCATTTTTTAGAACATCCTTACAAGGTTTGGATGTCCGAAGATATTGATGAGCGATCAAGGCACTCACTTTCTAAACAAAACTATTGAGGCATTGATAGAAGAATTCCACATTCATCATCAGCGAAGTATGTCATATCATCCGCAAGCAAATGGAACTATGGAAGCATTCAGTAAAGTACTGGAGAATGCGCTAACTAAGGTATGCAATGTGAATAGGGATGACTGGGACCTACGCATTCCATCTATTTTATGGGCATATAGAACTAGTTGCAAAAATTTGACGAGACACACACCTTTTAGGTTGGCCTATGGACAGGAAGTAGTAATGTCAATGGAGTACATTATTCCCATCTTAAGAATAGCTCCCTTCATAGGCATGGAAGATTGCGATGCATTAGAATAAAGGCTTCTACACTTGGTTGGTCTGGAGGAAGATCGCTTCATCAAAGTCTTCCACCAACAAGTGCAGAAAGAAAGGGAAAAAGCATGGCATGATCGCCATATAAAAAACAAGACCTTTCAGGTAGGTGATCTAGTCCTCCTGTATGATAGCAAGTTTATGAAGTTTCTTGGAAAGTTTAAAATGAATTGGCTTGTTCCATATACTATTTTACATGTAACTAATGGTTGTGCAATCCAGTTAGCCACATTAGCAAGATATAGCTTTCCTGGCCTAGTCAATGGAAGCAGATGAAAACCCTATCGGGATAGTCTTACTTCGCAGAACCCTTGATGATCAGAAAATGAGGAAATTTCTAAGTGTCAAGTGCAGTTGAAATTGGGCACTAGAAATGGGAAAGAGTCTGTATGCGAAGTGTGATGAAGAAAATGTTCATAACACGCAGCACTTGTTAAGAAGCAAAGCTACACCAAAGAAAAATAAAAATAAAAAGAAGAGAAAAATAAAAAAGGAACCGTGTAGTTGCAAAGGGAAAAATGCATCTGCAAAGATCAATTTGAAGGAGAAAAGATGCTACCTTCAGAAGCAAGAAATCAAGCACTGCGAAGTAACTGCGCTGGAGTAGTGATGACCCACCGCGCAGTCCGACACAACACTCCAGAAAAGTAACCATTAGGAAGTCAGTCGCAAATATAGTCGTTATACAGTACTTTGTCGCCAACCACTTGAGCATTTAACACAAAAATAGCCGCTCTGAACGAGTTAATGAAGGAAAGGAGAGAAATCATCGCCAAATTTGGAAAACGGATACCGCATTTAATGCTTATCTAGTCATTGAGGGGTGCGAAGGAGGCTATCCGCTCCTATAAATACCAATGTATTTGGACTCGCGGGCATTACCAAAACCCTTTAATTTTCTTACGAGCGATGCTTTGCAATTATTTACAACAAGTTATCAGAAATCCCATTGAGATCCATCTAGTGAATGTCTGAGAGGTCTTCTATTGAGGAAGAGTTCACGGTCCAAGAGACTGTGAAGGTGTTTAAATACAGGGGAATTGAAGGGTTGATTATAGCCTCTATCAAGAAAGTTTTAATAGAACAATTTCAGGCTTCCCAGAGATCACCAAGACATGCCCCAGCGATGCAAGACAAAGGCAAAGAACCAGAGGTGTCAAAAGTGAAGCCACAAAAGATGAGTTCTATAGTGCCACAACCTCCTCTAGCCGACAAGGAGATACCATTGAAGCTTACCCCTGAGTATATCTCATCACGTGAGCAGGACGCACCGGCCATTAAGCTATTGAAGAACACCAAGTATGAGATTCCGCTCTCACCTGTGTCGAAGCATGTCAAAGTGGGAGGAAATCTGCTGGGAAATATCCAAGAATGCAAGTGGGAAGACCATGATATGCTTCAGATGCATAAGGACCCCAACAACCCTAAGTATCCACAGTTCTAGCCTGACTAGTACATGTGCTGGAAGAAAGACGTGAAAGGAAATCACACCTAGGTCACGGAAAGTTGGTGTCTAGAGTGGTCGGATCAGGACTGCTCAACCTGTTGAGACTCCCGCACTTCGGAAATATGCCAAAGCTGAATGCGGTGGTGTGAACTCTTATGTCACACATCCACAAGGGATATTTGTGGATTGATCGCAATATTGACCTAAACATTGACTTGATCCACCGGATCACTGGATTGAGCAAAAGAGGTGAAGATCTGAAGCAATTATTTCAAGGGAAAAGCAAAGACAAATAAGTTTTCGTGAAGATGAAGAACATGCAAAACATCGTCAAAGGAAAGATAGGCTTTCAAACGGAGGATATAGATGATAAGGCCACGTGGTTTTTCATGCAACTATTAGCTAGAAAAATCCTAAGAAAAGTGAGACCATTGGAAGTACCCGCAGGCGCAGTGCTACTGGGCGCAAAATCTGTAGAGGGAGGAAGATTTAACTAGTGTCAATACCTATTGAATGAGTTCCTGGAGGAACTAAATGCGACATAGATACATGGTGGTAATTTTCATTTTACTTGGTTAATAGTGCTGATTGCATTCGTAGGATGGAAGGAACTGAAGGATTACTTTGGCATAATTAACGACATCAATGATTACAGAGGAGCCCGTTATTCAAACCTTTGGGAGAACTTGAATTCACAAAGACAGCACGCGAAAGCTGAAGTATTCTCAACCTATTATGAGCAGCTATGCGAGGCCATCATCGTCACACTGCGGGTAATGAAAGAGGTAACGAATAAGTACATCTGCACTGTAAATTTTTATGCTGACATGCATTCTATTCACATTTCATCCAAGGCATAGACAAATAACCCTGAATGGTTTGCAAGAAGATACCACATGACTAAAGAAGACATTGATAACATTATGAAGGAATGGCCTGCTAAATTTCGAGTTGAAATTGTGGATATCCAAAGTGAATATGGCGAGGACAATCCCATTCCTATGCCCATTGTTGAAGAGCCTTGGACAGGAAAAAGGAAGGAAGCCGAGAGCCCTATACAACAGAAGGTACAGAAGAAGAAGCAGAAGCCTAGTAAGGGCCAATCAGAAGCAATACTTACTGAGGTTGATTTTGACATGATCGCATTGATGGTCACGATGCACATGGAAGATATGATGACCAAGAAGGAGAAAAAGGACAAAGTGATTCAAGAAGCTTTACAGAAGAACCTTAGTGCCCTACAAATTGTAACAAAAAATTTTGAGCAGGCTCAGCGCAGCCTACCCGTGCTGCGAGATTCCAAGTCAAAAGGGAAGTCAGGAGGCACTTCGCAGCAGAAGATGTTACAGCTAGCCCTGCCCATGCCTGCGAAGTCCCGCATTGTTCATATTGATCCCTTAAGCATTAGGCTACCACTGCCGGAACAATTCACCCTGAGCACGAAGGACTTAGAGCATGTGGACCTCGACCTTGCGAAGATACCACTACCCGGTCTACACAATCTACATATGCAGGTTGTTGAGGAGATTCATGAGCGAAGTATCGAAGCTCTGAACCAGCACACTGAGCTGCAGGTAAACTATAAGCAGTTGGAGGAATCTAGCTCGCGAAGGGTTATGGAACTGCAAGATGAGCATGACCGACGAAAGAGACTAGAGTCTACGGTCACTGTGGTAGCTGAGGAGATATCCGAATGTGACGTATAGACAAACCTGGAGGAAACTATTTTTAATATCGATGAAGTGGTTAGCGACCTTAAGCCGGAGATGAAGGATATGGAGATCAGCTATCAAGCACAGATTGTTGCATTGGAAGCACAGACTCATCCTGATCAGCAACAGCTCAGAGAAAAGGAAGTGAAAGCTATTGAGGAGAGTATAGCCAGTGAAGTGGCTAAGTGCCAAGCTCTATTCGATGAAGCAATGAGAACATTTACTGCGCTGGAGGAAAACCCAGAGCTACTAGAATTCAAGAACACCCTCAAGGATAAGCAGGAAGCCTTAGAATTACTGGATGCAGAGGTCAAGGCTCTGCTACATAGAGAGTTCCTTTGCAGATATTCAGAAGTTAAAGAACCAGAGAAACAAGTTCAGGAGTTGAGGGATAGGGAGGTCGAAGCTGGAGACAAAGCGTAGTCCCTCCAAACAGAAGCTCATGAAATATCACAGAAGATAGAAGCGAAGATGATAGAACTGCGCAAGATGCATGATTCAATCAAGGAGAAAACGAATGATGATATAGATGTCGATGTGTTAGACACCATCAGAACTATGGAACATGATGCTAAGGATATAGTTTCTAAATTGAGTGCAACCTATCAAGAATTTGCTGCTAAATTAGCTCCGCCAGAAGAAGAATAGACTGGGGAAGCAGAAGTTCAAGGTGGCTCGGGGACGAGCTACATATAAGTGTTAGGGGCCTGTTGGTCTTGTCCCAAGTGGGGCATTTTTTTGCAAGACAAGTTTTGGAACTGCGGATTTAAGCGCAGTTCAGTTGAAGACTTTTTGGACAAGTCAGTTTTGGGAAGCTGTAAAGTTGAGCGCAACCCAACGTCGGAAGAGTTGCGAAGTACAGTGCTGCGAGGATACATCGCTGCGATGAGCTCGATCTACGGAGATCCAGCAAGGCAGAAGGTTGGATGGAAGATGGAATGTATTCCGGTTAGACCATCGGTGGTCTATTTTTGGTAAAGATACTCCATGATTACCAAGCGGCGGGTAAGGAGTGAAGCGGAGGAAGCAACCAGTCACACATGCAAGGAACCACTACATAAACTGATCGCATAAGGTTGTTAGAGGAAGAACGGCTCGGTGAAAGTGACCTATTGGCGTGTGCACAATAGGGGGGATTATAGCGATGTGAGCATGTGTAGAAGGATGGCCACGACGGAAGATTCGCTATGAGAAACCAACAAGTCCGGTTAGCTGAAAAACCGTGACAATTTTGTAAACCCTAGGGTTTTTTACTGCATATTGTAAAGACATGACCTACGAGCATGATCTATAAAATGGGAGTATTTTGTAAGGGAAATTGTTATTGTTGTTATTGTATTTTATTCTCTATTGTTGATTGGTATTGAGAAATATTCTGTTGAGAGACAATTTTGTACAGGCTCTGGAAGATGTGTGCGTAGACTGGAACTGTTGTACCCTTCCCAAAGACTTTCTTATGGACATAGCTCCCATCCTGGGGGTGAACCATGTTAAATCTTGTGTAGTGTGATTGTTTATGTGTTTGCACCTATGTATTTGCTTACAATGGATGCTTGAATTCTCATTTATCAGTTGATATGTTCATGCTTTTGTATGTATTCGCCATGGGAATGAGATGGGAATAATATGTTAAGTATCACATGCATGGATGAATGTTGAATGTGTAATATTTATGAGTTAATGAATGCATAAGTCATCTAGATAAGCACTTAAGTAGGAGATTTCGCGTTGTGCGACTCCCTAGAAGCGCAGCACTGGGAGTGCACAGAGTAGTGTATTTCGTCTCATTGCATAAGTTGTAAGACTAAATAATCTAAGGCAGTAGATGAATGAATAGAGCACTAAGTAAAGCCATCAATAGGGGTTGAGTCTGAAGAGGAAGTGTATAAGTCTGTTGCGTTGTCCTGTCGATTGAATCCTACCCGGACCGCACAGTCCTTGGATGCGCTGGTGTTGCAAGCATCTTAGCTTGTAGAAGTGTTGACCGCAATGAAGGTTATCGTCGTCTAGTCTTCAGTCCACAGCGTGCTGCTCATTATATATGTCTTAACAACTCATCACGTAGCTATGGAAACCTGATTCTACTACTCCCCCATAGCTCCACCTCGGGTGAGACCTCAGTCTTTTTGCAGGCTGTTGCCGAAAGGGATGGGAAAATGGGTTTTGTTGGTTCCTGGAACCGCGAAGAACCTAAGTCTTTATGGAAAACCTCAAGACAATTATATAAGCCAACAAAAGAGCCAAAAGACCTTAGTTCTAAGCCATTGAAGAGATTACAACTAGAGTTTTAAAGGATGAGGCTCTATTCGACTGTTCCCAGATTGAAGACGGATGGTCGTGAGTCACAAGTCACAACTTCTTTCTTTATACTGCTCTCTTCAAGACGAAGAAGCATTTTTTTGTTGGGGGAGATGTTGAGGGTACTGATTGGTCTTTCCTAAATTCATCATACTATAATTTTTTAATGAATCTATAAAGAAGCTTAACTAATGGACAGTTGGATAAGGTGTAACCTCTCCAACCTCCTCTCTTTTGTATAAATATACCATCAATGAATGAGCAATATGGTTGAACGTTAGATCCATATTTGTTATTGTGCATTTTCGTATTGTCTATCTCTGCTTGAATGCGATGTGAAAGCATAGGTTTCAACAGGTAGCCTCATTGTAAGAAAAGGCATATTTATTACAAAACTTGGCAGTTATGCAACAAAGGTTTCCAAGTCTGGGAAAGAAGGAATTCGATTAATGAAGTATACAACACTGGAATGAAGATTGCAACCAAGGATACATGATCGAAAAGGAATGTCAGGTAAGAGTGTGAATGACCAAAGGTCATGGATCCACTTGCTTGAGCATGATGGTAAGGCACCATGATAGGGGAAAATGGTTTTACATCGATGGGAACAATGTCATGTCCCCAGTCCCCTTGGTGACCTTTAGAGTGATGGGGGAACAACCTTGAAGAAATCTACTTTTTTTTTTTCCAAAACTAATCTGAAACTCTAATATTTTTCACAACCACAATTATCTTTTGTCCGCAAGCCACAATCCACAGTCGCAAGTCAGAAGACAAATATTGGATCTCCAAAATACGTGGCGTTGAAAACACCTCTCTGACTTCCGCAGTTTTGCAACCCGCGATGCGGGACTCGAAAGGTCGGAGCACCAATTACACAGCATCGAAAAAGCCTCTTCAAGTTCCGTAGTTCCTCAATCCACGATGCGGGACTCAGAATGTCGGAGGGCCAATAATCCAACTTCGCAAATTTCCTCTTCCGACTTCCGCAATCCACGATGCAGGTGTCAAAAGGTCGGAACACCAATTCACCAATTTGACGAAAAGGTGCCTCCGACTTGCTCACTCCGCATCTGCAATGCAGGAGTCAGAAAGTCAGAACTCCAACTTCACTATCTCGATGATTATGCGCCTCCAACTTCCGCACTCTGCATCCACAATGTGGGAGTCGGAAGGTTGGGATGCCAAACACACTGCACCGAGAAAACATGCCCCCAAATTCTGCATTCTGCAGTGCGGAACTCGGGAGAGAGGAATGCCCAAATTTCTCTCGTAAAGAAAATGCACCCCCAACTTCCACATTCTTCACTACGGATGCAGAAAGTCAGAAGCTAGCCATACCCTTGTGACCACCAATTTCTAAGGCTGATAACTTCTTCATCCTTATTCCATTTTGGAAAAATCTGGTACCATTGGAAATCTCTTGGTGAGCACTATGCATCTACAGGGTCTTCATCCACACTTGAGAAAATTGATATTATCCTTTTTCCACCCCCAAAAGATGGCCTCCAACCTCATCCATGCCTCTTTACCAACCTCCAAGGAGCTATACTTCACTCTGTTGTGTCCTCTCCCCTTCCTCTAATCCACAGAAGGGTCATGAACATCAAACGGGGGTGTCTATTCTTTCCCCACATCCATGATTGAAGTATTATGCACCTCCTGGCCTTGCACTTAGTCCTACTCATCAAAGAACCATTCAAATGCTTATCCCTATTCATCAAGGGACAATTCAAATGCACTATACCACTAGAAATGCAAATGTGCAGAAGCATACTCAATGACTACAGCTGAAGGAAGCATCATCTACACACAATGTATCACGCATTCATCAAATCAATAACATGCAAAATAGAATTAAACATAATTCATAGGAATTCATCCATATTACTTATTTGGATTGATCTATGCATTCTGACATAAACAAACACACATGCACATATGTAAAATGACATAATTTGAATCACGGAGCACACTTATCTTTTCATGGAAGTCTCCAAGCAACTGGCTATGGTCTGCAACATTCCAACCAACCATAGGTCTCTTCCTATCCTGTATTATTTAAATAATCAAATACCACCCCCGATTTGGGGCTATGTATCCACTAAGGAGGAACTAGGTAGGCTCACTCACAACCTTGGTTCATAGTCAATCAAAGAATCCAACACACAGTTGATTTTTCAAGCAAGTGGGAGACAGGTAAGGGTTTTCTAGGTCAATAATCTCATCCACAGAGCTATAGGAATAACCAAATGACCTCATATAGTCCAGGAACCCCCATCACCTCCAATCTCATCCTAAGTAAGGTCCCCTTCTTTGCATCCTAGTCTCTAGGATGCCCATTCCCTTAGCACTGACCTGGGTGATTATAGATGATACTGACTATTATATCAAGGTAAATGATCCCTATATGGATCTACTATGCATTCTAAACCCTCATGTCCTCTTCCCACTACAATACGCATTCACATATTCCGCAATGTTGCGTCCGAAATGGTTCTGTCCTACAATGGGGTCTCAGTTATCCAATATGGTTGTCTCATGATATTATGGGCGTCTAAAACCTCTTAGTTTCACTCCAAGGGTCGGGTTTGTGGATCCTTCCTCAAATTCCACTTCCCACACAAGTTTTCTAAGCGATATTGGCTCTTCCAATCGCAGCCTCCTTCTCGATCACGATTTTCTTTAGGTTCTTCCCTATCTACTGGGTCTGCATCACTTCCCCTTCCCAATCCCTTCTCTGGTATTCCATAGTGGCCTCATGATGGAGGAACACATGCCCCCATGAGGTGGAGTGGCTTATGGGGAAATCAACCGATGCCCATACCTTTCCATCCGACATTCAGGGCTACCCCATACTCCATCGATCTCATGAACAATGCTCTTCACCCACTTCCTTACAACAACATTCAATGGAAGCTAGGAAAGTCAAAGGGGTTCTCAAGGTGACATATGGAAAGCTAGGGTTCAATCCCACAACCCCCTCACCACTCCCTAGTGGATAAAAATAACCCCCTCATTTAGTTGCATCCATAGCCATCCCCTTGGTATTTTATTGCATGATCTATATTTACATCATTTACATTTTCCATGGCTTACTAGCACATGGTTACCATAATACCAAATACTTGCCTCTTCAAGTCCGAGCATTCACTAGCGGGCCTTGTCCTTGAGCTCCACGCTAGGAATCATGCATAGCATGCATACAATATTTACATTATAGCAAAAATATCCTAAGGGTCAAAATGGGGTATTACAATTCCCCTCCCCTTAGAATAAAATCGTCCTCGGTGTTCCAATACCTTATAAGAATACATACATAGTTTACACATGTCCAAAATTTACACAAATGTTGCAGGTCTTCCCTGCATTTTACGCTTTACATTGAACTTTCAGGACCAATTCCTTTGGCTCCTACAAGTTGCTTCTGCTGGCTCTGACCTTCCAGCTCCACAGGTGGGCATTGCTCCACAACAATCCCTTCCTTATATTTACCTTCCAACTGATCCACAAGTCTAGAAAATTTATGGCTATTATCTTCTTGCTTCCTTGACAATTGTTTGAGGAATATTTTCATCCAAATCCAATAGCTTTTGGTATGTTTCCATGTTCAATGTGAACAACTGGCTCTCACTTTTCTCACTAGCAACACTTGGCTTGTAACAGCTGCAACCAATTGTTTTAATTCTCACCTATAAAATTCATCATGGCAATTCCTATTAGACCAAGCATAACATAAACATTAAAATCAGTCAATTATTTTCCCAATTGAAATGGAGATTCCATGCTTTATTCATGAGACTTCCACACTTTTCATGATTTCCCAACATACACATGAACTCATTCATGTAAATCCTTTCACATGGAATTAACTATTTCAGCATTCACAATCTATTTCAAACAAATAAACACAATCAACTTTCAGCTATAACATGCATTCAACAATTTTTTGTTTTCTAAATGCATCAATCAAAAGTTAAGAGAAGAGTAAGAGTTTCCCCCCCTTAATCGTGTTCCAATCCGGAGTCACACCACCACTATGGTTCCATGCTTATTAGCCTCTTTCACTTCCAATGTGAATGCTTGACTTGCCCTTTCTTATTTTGGTGATGACACTTAGTGTCTAAGGTATGTCCAAGGCCTCTCAACCAGGGAACCTCTCCCCATGGTTTTTCCTACAGAACCTTTGGCTGCTAGGACCCACACAAGTCCACTAGCACCATTTTCCATTGCTACTCATACTGAGATTTCTAGGACAATCACATGTCCACACACATCCGTAGGATGCCTTCAAGGTTCTTGCTTCCCGAAATTACCTGGGTTTCAACAAAGAAACAACAATGTATCAGCTTGGTTGTTATAAGACTTGATCATTAATTTTTTTTTCCATTATTCGGAATAAGAAATAGATGAAAATTAGATACTTATCTTCATTGGACGTTTCCTCACTATTCCACAGGTTCCTTCTTTAATTTACAAGCCTTGGATCACCCATGGAACGAATGTTTGGCTAGCACACAGACTACTCCACAACATCCAAATACTTAATGCCAAGCCAGTACACTGACTGGGTTTATCATCCATTGATGGTGCCAAACCAGTCCCATACGTGGTTTTCCCTCTCCATTACCAATCCAACACTTTTGTCTGGGTCAACAGGCCAATGGAAGGAAATTGCACCATGACCATTTCCAGGTCAAGGCTCTACTATGGAGCCATAGAAATCTCAAGGGGTTCTATTCAGTCTCGGCACCCACCTCACTGCTGAACCAATAGACATTTTATGCCTTTACCAATATCACCACATCATTCAACTAACTAATGCCAAGCCAGTACATCGACTAGGTTTATCAGGAAATGAACAACAACTCCCACACATAGGAATGGTACCCCTTCTCCACTTTGCTTCTTCAGTATGTAGCACCAAATTGCATGTGTAATAACTAACAACACAAGATAGGTAAGCAAGCTCATCAATATTGCTGATATAAAATTGTAAACATATTTCATAAGCCTTTACTCTCTAATATTGAAACACTGGGAATGCGTACATTCCTTTAGGGTGTAGTCAATATTGAAAACCCTAACACAACCCAGCACCTGAAAGGTGTGCACCCCTTTCCGATGCTAGCCATGTAGGCCCCAATCCTACTCAAGCAGTCTGAAATAATAGGAATAAAATAGAAACATGCTCTACATATTAACTCTGGTAGCTAGACATGTATATATTTCATCTACGGTTACAAAATACTTATGTTTTACAGATGTATTCTCTCTTCCTTCATGAGGAATGGGGGCTCTCTTCTCTAAGTTAACAGTCCCTCTGTTTGCCACCCCAATCCCTTTCATGTTTCATAACCCACATATTCCCTATTGGCATAATTTTACCATCTCACCCACATTATTACAATCATGTAGTTCACATGAGATGTCATCCTTAAAATATGCAATGGTGTTTCACCTGAAACCCATTTCCAAGCATGGGATCCTTCCCATGGAGTTTGATTTCTACAGGCCATCACACATGGTCTTCCTGCAATATGTCTTCCTAACACACTTATCAAATAAACAATCAATCAGCAACATTTAACAATAAAATTCAAATCTGATTTTTTTTTCCATAACCAATCAATGGCATTAATAATTAAATTCAATATGAATTTACAATTATGTCTACTACATAAATCAGATTTGTTTAACCATGAGGCCATCCTCATATTGATTGGCTCTTGCAAGTTGTATCACTCTGTCCATTATGGTCTTATGATTTCTACGAAACAAGAACATCCACCTACAACATGTCCTCCTGGCACAATGCTATATAAGCCAAACAGTCATTAGCAATCATTAGCACAATTCAAAATCTTAATTTTACAATCTGTTTTCCTACATAAATTAGGTTTTCAACCATTAGATCATTCTCATAAACTTAAATCAGAAAATTCTCAAATTTGTTTCATGTAGAAATCATATTTGTGAACCATGATATCCTTCTCACAACATTTGGCTTTTGCACATGGTAGGTTCCAGCCGTTATCATGGACTTACCCACATTGTCATTCCCAAGGAATTTCTACTTGAAATCTGAAAATTTCAATCAGCCAAACACTTGTAAGTCTCTTTGCATATAATATTTCATTGCTGCAACAGTCACTGAAGTGTTTTCAGAATTATAACACTCTATAATTCAAACACTTTCCACTGCTAATATATTAAATGCAATGAAATATATGTGTGTGTGTGTGTGTGTGTGTGTGTGTGTTTGTGTGTTTATTTTATATGCATCATTATCACAATAAAATTACAAGAAATGGGCACATTATCCATGTAATCAACTTGAAACTCTAAATGCTCGTCACTTCACAGCCTTATCCTCTCATGCAACTCTATCCTTCCACAGACCATCATGGTATCCCATCAAACATGACTACCTTCTCCATGCACTCATAGCATCTCATGAAATGATGCCAGAATTATCATTAATTCATCATTTCATCTATTGTTTAGTTGCAATGAAACATACATAACACAACCATGCATTCACACAATGCATCCCAACATGTTGTTTTGGAAAGTATAGCCTAACTAGGACTATCTGATATAGCATATACTACCATAACAGGACCATAAGTCCTTACATGTTGTGGTTATTAAACTCATAACCAACATACACAAATGACATGATATAACTTCATATGAATGCATTCTAAATTTTAAACAGAAACATGGTATGAGGCCTCTTGCCTTCACTACTCCACACTCCATTATACTATGGCAGTATGGCATTCACATGAATGCATTCAACCTTACATGCATACCATTTTATGATTACTAAATAAGGTTCAAGGGATTCTTACCCAATCCCCTTTCAATACTTAAACAATTAGCATGAATAACCATTACCTACATGGCTCCCATTAACATCATTGATGTTACCTGGTTAGTTGGCCTCTTGCAAGGACTACACCATCCTTCCACCAACCTCATGATCATAGATTTGTTGCACCAATCCTTCTCATAGGGATGCTGGTCACATGCAACAACATCATCAACATCTTCAACCATGCTTCAACCACAACAATTGTCATTAGTGGCTCATTTTATATGTAAACCCTAACTACTTTTACCAATATGAAACACCCTATACATGCACAAACATTTTCACATGCACTATGCAATATCTAGCAATATGCCTACTAGTACATATTCACTTAATACACCTCATCTCTTGCATTCTTAGCATTCCTATGCTATATATTTTTGTATATAAACTCATAAAATATAAACACACGAGCAAGACAGGGGTTAAGGAATTATCCCTTTCCATTCCCTTCATAGCATGGAATTCTTCTTCCATATCATAGCTAGTCCAATTGCATGGCCTTGTCATCCCTATGTAGCTTTCCTTAAGCACTACAACAACTCTCTTTGCACCAGGTTCTCATGCTTTGTTGTTCATACTGCTTCAGAATTATGGCCAAGTCCATCTTGGCCTCTCTTGGACTAACCTGTAAGCTCATATTTTGGCCCGAGCAGCCCCAGTGTTGTAACCTTGGGCTTTGATACCACTCTGTCACATCCCCGATCCCCTTGGTGACCTTTAGAGTGATGGGGGAACAATATTGAAACAATTTGCTACTTTTTTTTTTCCAAAACTGATCTGCAACTCTAATTTTTTGCACAACTGCAATCATCTTTGGTCTACAACTCCGCAATATGCAAGAAACAATATGCAACCGCAAGTCAGAAGTCAAAAATCGGATCTCCAAAATACACAACATTGAAAACACCTCTCCAAATTTCTGTAGCTCCACGATTCGCAATGCGGGACATAGAAGTTCGGAGCACCAAAAACACGACGTTGAAAATGCCTCTTCGACTTCCACATTTCTGCAATCCATGCGGGACTCGAAAATTCGAAGCGCGAATAATCCAACTTCGCATATTTTCTCTTCCGACTTCCACACTCCACAGTACGCAATGCGGGAATCAGAAGGTCGGAACACCAATTCACCAATCTCATGAAAAATACGCCTTCGACTTCTCCACTCTGCATTCGCGATGCGGGAGTCGGAAAGTTGGAATTCCAACTTCATTATCTCTGCGATTATGCGCCTCCAAAATCTGCACTCCGCATCTGCGATGCGGGAGTCGGAAGGTAGGGATGCCAAACACACTACGCCAAGAAAATGTGCCTCTGACTTCCACATTCATTAGTCCAAAATTCAGGAGAGAGGAATGCCCAAATTCCCGATGTGAAGAAAATGAGCCCCCAACTTCCACATTCCACATTGCAGATGCAAAAAGTCGGAAACTGACCATACCCCCGTGACCACCAACTTCTAAGGCTGGTAACTTCTTCATCCTCAGTCCATTTGGGGAAAATACGGTACCATTGGAAATCTCTTGGTGAGCACTATGCAACTACAGGGTATTCATCCACACCTGAGAAAATTGATATTATCCTTTTTCCACTCTCAAAATATGGCCTCCAACCTCATCCATGCATCTTTACCAACCTGCAAGGAGCTATACTTCACTCTATTGTGTCCTCTCCCCTTCCTCTAATCCACAGAGGGGTCATGAACACCATAGGGGTGTGTCTATTCTTTCCCCACATCCATGACTGAAGTATTATGCACCTCCTGGACTTGCACTTAGTCCTATTCATCAAAGAACCATTCAAAGACTTATCCCTATTCATCAAGAGACAATTCAAAGGAATTATACCAGTGGAAATGCAAATGTGCAGAAACATACTCAATAACTATAGTTGAAGGAAGCATCATCCACACACAATGTATCATGCATTCATCGAATCAATAACATGCACAACATAATTAAACATAATTCATAGGAATTCGGCCTTATTACTCAGTTGGATTGATCTATGCATTATGACATTAGCAAACACACATGCACAGATGTAAAATGACATAATTTGAATCACAGAGCACACTTATCTTTTCATGGAAGTCTCCAAGCAACTGGCTATGGACTGCAACGTTCCAACCCAACCATAGGTCTTTGCCTAGCCTATATTATTTCAGAAATAAAAAACCACCCCCGAGTTGGGGCTATGTATTCACTAAGGAGGAACTAGGCAGGCTCCCTCCCAGCCTTGGTTCATAGTCAATCAAGGCATCCAGCACATAGTTAATTTGTCAAGCAAGTGGGAGAAAGGTAAGGGTTTTCTAGGTCGATAAGTTCATCCATAGAGCTATAGGCATAACTAGATGACCTCATACAGCCCAGGAACCCCCATCACCTCCACTCTTAGCCTAAGTAAGGTCCCCTTCTCTCCAGCATAGTCCCTAGGGCGCCCCTTCCCTTAGCACCGACTTGGGTGAGTATGGCTGGTCCCGACTGTTAGATCAAGGTAAATGAGCCCTCTATGCAGCTACTATGCATTCTAAACCCTCCTAGCCTCTTCCCACTGCAATCTGCACTCGGATCTTCCTCAATGTTGCAACTCAAATGGTTTTGTCCCGCAACAGGGTCTCAGCTATCCAATACGGTTGTCTCATGAACTTTTGGGCATCTAAAACCTCTTAGTTTAGCTCCAAGGGTCGGGTCTAGGGATCCTTCCTTGAATTCCACTTCCCTCACAAGTTTTATGAGCGATTTTGGATATGCCAATTGTAGCCTCTTTCCGGATCGCGATTTTCTTTGGTTTCTTCCCTCTCTGCTGGGTCTGTCTCCCTTTCTCTTCCCACTCCCTACTTAGGTAGTCCATAACAACCTTGGGATGGAGTAACACGTACCCCCATGAGTTGGAGTGGCTTATGGGGAAAGCAACCGGTTCCCATACCTTTCCATCTGACATTCAAGGTTGCCCCATACCCCATCGATCTCATGAATAGTGCTCTTCACCCACTTCCTTACAACAACATTCAATGGAAGCTAGAACAGTCAAATGGGTTCTCAAGGTGACATATGGAAACCTAGGGTTCAATCCCACAAACCCCTCACCACTCCCTAGTGGATACACATAACCCACTCATTGAGTTTCATCCATAGCCAACCCCTTGGTATTTTATTACATGATATATATTTACATCATTTACATTTTCCATGACTTACTAGTAGATGGTTACCATAATACCAAATACTTGCCTCTTCAAGGCCGAGCATTCACTAGCCGGCCTTGGCCTTGAGCTCCACGCTAGGAATCATACATAACATGCATAAAATATTTACATTACATCCAAAATATCCTAAGGGTCAAAATTGGGTGTTACACACAAGTGGACACCATTGGGTTCCTTAGAAGAGGTGTTGACAAGGTAGTTGCATTGGGTTCCCACCCTTGAAGGATAATGTGAATGAATGTGCATTGGAAACTCTTCTCCTATATAAAGATGGGAACTTCAAGAGGCAAAGAATCATTGACAAAGGTGGATCATTCAAGAGAGAATTTTTGTGGGTAGCATCCTTGTTTAGTGAACAAGGGTAAAGAATAGGCTTAGGAAGTCTTTTAGCGAAGTCTATCTTCAAGGGTTTAATGTCTAAGGAATAATGCTCCTGGGTAAGCCAAGGAATAGGGTAGGTTTTTCCCATGGAAGTGTGCATGATTAAGAAAGGTTATTCAAGACCAAGCGTTGCAAGTAGGTAGGCTTGGGAGAAGTAGGAAAAGGTGCGATAAGTAGACAAAGAGGTAGCATGTAGACAATATTGAAGGCTTGTTTGGTTGTTGCAATCGGTTCATGGACTGTGTCAGATCCCCTTTGTACCAAGGTCATGATGGTTGGTTGGACCTTCTCTTGTTTGTATTGTATTGCATTCTTCAATAATAATAAGACTTATGGGTGCTTGGGTTAGATATCCATCACATGTGTTGTGTTAATGGTTTGCTTCCTTTGTGTTAAACTATTATATTGGCCAAGTATAACTGGGTCAAGTTAAACAACACATGGCATAAGTCTAAGTCCAAAGTTGTGCAGGTTGTTGGGAACAACAATTCTAAGTGATAGGGTAGCTTAGGGTGAAGGCATGGGAATACCCTAGGTGAAGAGGTATAGTCTACCGATGAGTAGTCTCAGGAGACTAAGTCTTCAAGAGGAAAATAGAGTAGTGTCACATAATTGTCAAATTTCGGGCATCACATCGGTGCAAAGCTTTGGGGTTGTGGTAGTTTCTATCAGAGCAAGAAGTGAACTCTTTGCAATAGTCTAAGAAGTGTCAATTGGATAAAGAGTAGATAAATAGGTTCAATGAAGGGTTTGGAACTAGTAGGCAATTTGATCCATAACATGATCATGTCTACAACAATTTCCATCAATAGATTGTTGCATCTGTATGAATTGTGAAAAAATCCATTGGTAGTGTGTAGTAGTCTACTGGGAGTGACCATCAGTAGAAGCTATCGGTGGTGTTCTCAACCAGGAAGGGAAATGACCAGTTTGGGTAAGTCCTCTCCACAACTTATTGGGAAAAAAGGCTCTAATAGAGATTTGGGAAGAGATGTGAAGTGTTGAGTAAGAAGTCAAAGTCTAAAGGGAACTGAAGGCAATAGATACCTTGGTAGAATGGTTGACATAGAGGTAAGAAATTTTTTTTTGGATGTAGTTGGGAAGATAGTCACTTAGCTAAGTGACTACCCATGGTTGGTTTGAAGGATGAGGTTGGCTTGCAACACGAGGAAAGTGATGATAGGAATTCCTCTAAGGTTTCCAAGACAAAGGATATGATTTCCTCATTGGAATACCTCATTGAAAGACTTCGAGAGGCCTTGGTCCAACAATAAGAAGCCACAAATTCTAGGTCCTACAACTAATAACATCGCCAAATATCACACGGTGATCGGATTATTGACCAATTCTTTTTTCCTTGGTGTGGACCACATTGTTATCTACCTCAATTCTCAAATAGTGGTCTCCCATTTGAATCATGTCTACACCATCCGTGACCCTATATTACTCTGCTTGTTTCGGCAGGTACATCTCTTGGAAAGGTATTTTGAGTCCATTCAGTACCTACACATTCCAAGAAGTATGAATATGGTTGTTGATTCCTTGGATAATTTTGTATTAGATTGGTATATTACACATTCATAAACACTTTTATCAAGGATGCATAAATCAACATAACATGTAAAGTAGTCATAGTGTATAGCCAAACACACATAAGATCCAAAATCTATCATAAAAACACATGTATAAAACCGCTATATAGTGTCATATATATATATATATATATATATATATATATATATCATGTGTAGGAAAAATGTTGTACAAAAAAGGTACTAATACAAAAATATGAAGCTCATAATATTTTAGTAGGTCGCATCTACAAAATCTGAATCCTATGGCTTTTAGTACATCATCATATATATAGCCTATCCCTCGGGATGCTCATGATAGCATATAATGGCCTTAGCCACTCAACGGAGTAACCGACCAAATTGTCCTGAGACTCCAATTTTCCTACGCTGGTGATTTCGAGGAAGATCATCTATGGAAATGTCCATGATATCGACGGTCAACCCTTGGAGATTATCCTCCACTGCCTCCTGACAGACCGCTGCCATATCCCAAACCACTCATCGCCTCTCGATCGGTGAGGAACCCGCTAGTCTAGATGGGCCAATATATGCATAAACAAGATGTGACATATTAGTACTACACAAAAACAACAAAAATCGTAAAATACATAAAAACAAAGAGTCTCTTTCTTACCAATCTCTCCCCATTGCTCCCCATCCAAAAGAGCCAAATCAAGATCTCCTTTGAAATATGCACCTACGTAAGCATAATTCTCAACCATGAGGAGATTCCTATGTAACCACCTGAAGAAGGTTGGCCCATATGTAATCATAGGCCCATCACCACCATGTAGGGCCATCACCTTGGAACACCTCTTCATACATGGATCTCGCGGATTGAGATCATCAAGCTCAACCTATGGACAAATAAGTGGAACCCTTTCCAGGAAGAAGGATACCACAATGGAACCATACTTAAACTATTTCAAATATCCTCTATGGTAATTGGTCAATTGATCTTTTAGGTTTGCGAGGATCCCCTCACACCAGTTAAACACAGTGGGCGGCATACACTCTACGACATACATCATGTGGGCCTTAGTGGCCTGATGTGTGTCTCTTCTTCCTGCCACTCGCTCAATGGAAAATAGAACAATCCTCAAAGGAAGGTCCCATACATTTTTAATGGGGATTTTCCCACCAAACATCTATGTGCCAAGAGTATAGAACTGTGTGATAAGGTCCTCAATGGACCAGTCACTACCCCTAGGTCCGGATAGTGATACTGGGGCCCCATGCCTAGACAATCCTGTCAAAAAATAGATTCGCTTGACATCCATTGTGAGGATATGAGCCCCTACCCTGAAGTATTGTTGATCCGGATCCTATAACCGAATCAAATAGTCTAGTAACTGTATCTAGGCCCTCACTCCTTGGACATAAAATAATTTGAGCAATCCACACCCCCTCAAAGCATTGACGAAGTGAGGATCATTTTCGGCTTGTGCATCCTCTAATTCATTCTCACGCTTGTTATAGGTCAAATTTGCACTTCTTCATCTGTGATCACATTATGCTGTTGATCACACAAAAGGACAACATGGATTGAAGAGCTAGATTTCCCTGGATGATGTATGGACTGAACCTACCCTCTTAAGCTAGGAATTTCCCTGATTTTCCTGATCTTTTGACATGTATGCTACTCTTTGGCTTGTAAACCAGTGCACACCTTCTAGTATGCCCTACTTTTCTCAAGGGAAACTAGTGCACACCTTGGAAAAGTTGCTGGCGCTTGTTGCAAAACACAAAAGTTGCGCCCTGTGCGCTACTTGTTGGTTGTGGAGCTAGATCTTCCCGTCTCATAGATGATATTGTTTTAGCCGTGTTTGTACCTTAGTTTTATATGATATGTAGGTGGACTGTACACTCACTCCAGCGGGGGGCCATTGTCCCCCCACGAGGTTCTAGGGGCCAGCAATCCCCTGACTAGGGTTTGGGGGAAATGCCCCCAAGAAAGGGGGTTCGGGGGCGTAGCCCCCGAGGAAATTTTTTGGGGTTGTTTTCGCCAGCTGTTTTGCGGGCCCATGGTTTTGGGTATCCCATGGTATTTTCCCATTGTATTTCTCCTATAAAAGAAAGACATTATACGGCTGGAAAAATATGTATTAGGTTTTATGCATTGTAAAGATCTCTGAGATCTATGAAGAGAGACTATGAGACAATGAAGAGGAAGTGCAGTGGCTATGCTGCAGGTTGTATCCCTTCGCTTTGCTGGACAGAATAATAATAAGGAAAAGCAACTTCAGTGTGGACGTAGCCCAAGTTGGGGTGAACCACGATATATCTGTGTCTCTCTTGTAATGTGTGTGTGATTATATTTGCATTTTTGTTTATTGTTATTGCTTTGCGATCCTGTTTTTTTAACAATTGGTATCAGAGCCAAAGGTCTATTTGGCAGATAAACCCGCAGCAAGCTAGGGTTTCTAGTTCGAGTGAGAGCAATGGCAGAAGAAGGAAAGTTTAAGGTCGAGAATTTTAATGACCAAAACTTCTAGTTATGGAAGATGCAAATGGAGGACTATCTGTACCAGAAAGATCTATTCCTACCGTTGAGAGGAAGAGAAAAGCAACCAGCAGCCATGAAGGATGAAGAATGGGAGGTTCTTGACAAAAAGGCTCTGGGAACAATACGACTAAGCCTGGCTTCGTCGGTGGCTTTCAATATCTCAAAAGAAACGACTACAGAGGGTTTGATGAGCGCACTGGGTAAGTTGTATGAAAATCCATTGGCCTCCAATAAGGTATTTCTAATGAAGAGTTTATTTAATATGAAGATGTCTAAAGGTGGATCTGTTACTAATCATTCAAATGAGTTTAATACGGTTACAAATCAGCAAAGTTCTGTAAGTGTGAACTTTGATGATGAGGTTAGGGCTCTTCTAATCTTGTGTTCATTGTCAGAAAGATGGAATAGCTTGGTCATGGCTATAAGTAACTTTGTCTCTGGTTCAAACACCTTGAAATTTGATGATGTTATTGGTGTTATTCTTAGCAAGGAAATGTGAAGAAAAAGCACAAATGAGACATCAGGTAATGCGTTGACCATGGAGAGCAAGGGAAGACAAAAGGAGAGAGGAAAGATCCAAGGTAATCGTGGCAAGTCTAAAATGGGCAGATCCAAGTCCAGAATGGGAAAGATAGAGTGTTGGAACTGTGGAAAGAAAGGGCATCTGAATAAAGACTGCAGATCTTTAAAGAAGAAAGGAGACGCATAGAAGGAAACTACCCAGGAAGCAAATGTAGTAGGTGATGTGTTACAAGATGCTTTGATTATGGCATTAGATAATACTAATGATTATTGGGTGGTAGATTCAGGAGCTTCATGTCATGCTACACCCCATAGGAAATACTTTCATGAGTATGTTCCTGGCGATTTTGGACATGTTTTATTGGGTGATGATGAGCCATGTAAAATTGTTGGAATGAGTAAGGTATGGATAAAATTTAAGAATTGAACTGACTGTCTGTTGAAAGATGTTAGGCATATTCCTGCTATGAAAAGAAATCTGATCTCAACAAGGCAGTTGGAAGATGGCGGCTGTCTATCTACATTTGGAGAAAAGTGGTGGAAGATCACTAAAGGATCAATGGTGATAGCAAAAGGAGACAGGATAGGTATGTTGTATTTATGTCCTCATAATACTGACCATTCTATCTCTTTAGCTTCCACAGGAACATATACAGCATTGTGACATCATAGGCTTGGCCACATGAGTGAGAAGGGGATGCAGATTCTCCACTCAAGGAAGTTGCTGCCAGATTTGAAGCAGGTAAGTTTGGAATTCTGTGAAAATTGTGTTTATGGAAAATAGAAGAGAGTCATATTTCTCAGGGTTGGGAAACAGAAGAAGAATGAAAAGTTAGAGCTAGTGCATATAGATGTATGGGGACCGGATCAGGTACAATCTCTTGGTGGCTCTCATTATTATGTTACATTTACTGATGATGCAACTAGGAAAACCTGGGTTTATTGCATTAGACAGAAATATAATGTGTTTGCTACTTTTAAGAAGTGGAAAGATTTGGTTAAGAATGAGATAGGAAAAAGGTTGAAGTGTCTCAGATCTGATAATGGAGGTGAGTACTGCGGCAAGGAGTTTGATAGTTACTGTTCATACCGTGGGATTTGTAGAGAGAAGACAGTCCCAGGAACACCACAAGAAAATGGTGTGTCTGAAAGGATAAACAGAACAATCATGGAGCGTGCAAGGTGTATGAGACTGCATGTAGGGTTTCCCTTACAGTTTTGGGCGGATGTTGTAAATAATGTTGTTTATTTAATAAACAGAGGACCTTCAAGTGATTTGGATGGTGGTATTCCAGAGGAGGCATGGATAAATAAAAAGGTAAACTACTCATTTCTGAGAACGTTTGGTTGTGAAGCATTTGTCCATATTGATAAAGAAAATAGAACAAAGCTTGAAGCTAAATCCAAGAAATGTACCTTTATTGGATATGGGGTTGATGATTTTGGTTATCGTTTATGGGATTATGAAAATAACAAAATCATCAGGAGTAGAGATGTGATATTCAATGAAAAGGTCATGTATAAAGATCAGTTGCAGGGAAAGAAACAGGAAAAGGAAACCACAGAGTACACAATACTTGATGAAATTCAAGAAAATGAAGTTCCAAAGGTGCCAAAAAATCAAGAACAACAGCAAGTACCTGAAACTTCTGCAACTACAAGAAGATCTACCAGGTTAAGTAAACTCCCTGAACGATACTCTCCTTCAATGTATTATTCGTTGATGATTGATGCTGGTGAACCGGAATGTTATGAAGAGGCAATGCAGGTGGAAACTAAAAAGAAGTGAGAGCAAGGCATGAATGAGGATATGGACTCATTGGTAGGAAACCAAACTTGGGATCTGGTTCAATTTCCTGTTGGTAAAAGAGCATTGCAGAAAAAATGGATTTATAGGTTGAAGGAAGAAGAAGGAGGTAAGAAGCGATACAAGGCCAGACTTGTTGTAAAGGGGTTTGCACAGAAGAAAGGTATTGATTTTGATGAAATATTTTCTCCTGTTTTTAAGATGACTTCAATTAGGACTATCTTAAGTCTAGTGGCGGTAGAAGAATTGCATCTTGAACAGTTAGATGTAAAAACAACCTTTCTCCATGGAGATTTGGAGGAAGAGATATATGTGCAGCAGCCACAAGGGTATGAGGTCAAAGGTAAGGAGAACTTGGTATGCAGGTTGAAAAAGAGTTTGTATGGCTTGAAGCAAGCTCCAAGGTAGTGGTATTTAAAATTTGACAGGTTTATGACAGAACAAGGTTATAGTAGATGTCATTCTGACCACTGTGTTTATTTCAAGAAGCTAGACAATGAAAGATATATTATCTTGTTATAGTATATGGATGACATGCTTGTTGCAGGGTCTAACATGCAGGATATAAATGTACTCAAAAGGAAGCTAGATAATTCATTTGTAATGAACGATTTGGGTGCTGCAAAGCAAATCCTTGGTATGAGAATAACAAGAGACAGGAAAAATCGCAAATTGACATTGTCTCGGGGTGACTACATACAAAAGGTGTTGGAGAGGTTCAGAATGCAGAATGCAAAACCAGTTAGTACACCTTTGGCCAGCCATTTCAGTCTAAGTAAGGAAATGTGTCCCAAGACACAGAAAGAGACAGATTACATGTCCAAGATTCCCTATCAATCAGCAGTTGGCAGCTTGATGTATGCCATGGTGTGCACAAGACCAGATATTGCACATGTAGTGGGAGTTGTGAGCAGATATTTGAACAATCTAGGTAAAGAACATTGGAAGGCAGTACAGTGGATTCTTAGGTATTTGAGAGGTACCACCACTCAGGCATTATGTTTTGGAGGTTCAGACACTAATCTACAGGGATATGTTGATGCAGATATGGCAAGTGATAAGGATAGTAGGAGGAGCACCACAAGGTATGTGTTTACTGTAGGTGGGATAGCAGTAAGTTGGATTTCGAAACTGCAGAAGGTTGTTGCACTTTCAACAACGGAAGCAGAGTATATTGTTGTTACAGAGGCTAGTAAAGAGATGATTTGGTTGCAGAGGTTTATGGAGGAATTGGGTAAGAAGCAGAAGGATAGCAGGTTGTATAGTGACAGCCAGAGTGCCATTCATATTGCAAAGAACTCAGCATTCCATTCTAGGACTAAACATATACAGCTCAAGTACCATTTCATACGCTCTGTTCTGGAAGATGAATGGTTGAAGCTAGAAAAGAAACATACTAGCCAAAATCCTGCAGACATGTTTACAAAGGTAGTGACCAGAGAGAAACTGAGTTCATGCTCAGTTTCAGTTGGCCTTCTAGCATGAAGGTGAAGAGGGGAAAGTTTCCAAGTCCAAGGTCCAGCAAGTACAGCAGCGGTGGAGTTGTTGTGATCAGTCTCCAAGTGGGAGATTATTGGTTGTGGAGCCAGATATTCTAGTCTCATAGATGATATTGTTTTAGTCGTGTTTGTACCCTAGTTTTATATGTTATGTAGGTGGACTGTACACTCACCCCAGTAGGGGGGTGTGGGGGGGGCATCGGCCCCCCATGGGGTTTCAAGGGGGATCAGGGGTTTGGGGGCAGTGCCCCCAAGAAAGGGGGTTCGGGGGCGTAGCCCTTGAGGAAAATTTTTGGGGTTGTTTTGCGGGCCCATGGTTTTGGGTATCCCGTGGTATTTTCCCATTGTATTTCCCCTATAAAAGAAAGACATTGTAATACAGCTAGAAAAAGATGTATTAGGTTTTATGCGTTGTAAAGATCTCTGAGATTTGTGAAGAGAGACTGTGAGACAGTGAAGAGGAAGTACAGCGGCTGTGCTGCAGGTTGTATCCCTTCACTTTGCTAGACAGAATAATAATAAGTAATGGCAACTTCAGTGTGGACGTAGCCCAAGTTGGGGTGAACCACGATATATCTGTGTCTCTCTTGTAATTATATTTGCATTTCTGTTTATTCTTGCAGGTTGTATCCCTTCACTTTGCTGGACGGAATAATAATAAGGACTGGCAACTTCAGTGTGGACGTAGCCCAAGTTGGGGTGAACCACGATATATCTGTGTCTCTCTTGTAATGTGTGTGTGATTATATTTGCATTTATGTTTATTGTTATTTCTCTGCGATCTTGTTTTTCTAACACTACTATGCCTTGAGAAACTCGCGCACATCTTAAGATGAAATCAAAAATATATTAAATTGACGAATTGGGATTAGTTGAAGTTGGTTTTGCAACTTTCCCAACCTTCCAATCCAACCACCTCTCGATTGCAACTGCCTACCTTGTCCCATAAATACAAGGAGGATCCATGAGAGAGGGACCTAGAAGAAAGGATCTAAGCACTGTTATGATGGAAGAAAGTCCCAAGTCAGAGTGAAGAGCAGGAGCCCAGGATACGGTTGAAGAAACATCTCGACACGTCAGGTATATTGTACTGATTTCATGTTTCTTTGACAATAAAAAGGTCGAAATACCCTTCCTGTCCCAAATCAGATATCTATTAGATTGTATGTCTATTTGGCTTAATTCTTGATTATATTTTATGTTAAATTGCTTTATAATTTAATCATAAGTTATATGGTCAAGATACGCTAAGGAAGGTATCTTTTGTATTGCAGGTTCATCAAGCGGGAGATCAAGCGGGAGCTAGGACCAGCCCTCGAGTAAAAGGTATGTCTTTCGATATCCCAATCTCTATCATTTGTAAGAACTAATTTGTAGTGCAATTAATGTATTTACCTATCAACCCCGCCCAGTTGGTAGTGTCCATCTCCTCACTATAAGGTAGAAATCCTGAACAATAGACTGGCGATTGTAAATCTACCTCCTCGCACCCTGAGACAACTTCAAGGTTTGCAGGGCATGTCCAACTTCTTGAGACACTTTATCATTAACTATTCTAAGATTACAAAAGGTTTCATGAGACTGCTTAAACAAGACACCTACTTTTTGTGGGATGAGGCTGCTCAAGCATCATTTGAGGCCTTGAAAAAGGCATTACTTTCAGCCCCCTTATTAAGCCTGCTAGATTATACGACGGATTTCCTCTTATATCTGGCTGAATCAGTTTCCACAATTGGCATAGTAATGGTTCAGTAGGATGGCATGCTCCAGGAGCATGTCATTTATTATCTGTCACGCACTCTGATAGCTCCTGAGATAAAGTATTCTCACATTGAGAAGTTGGAATTGGTTGTTGTCTATGCGGTCCAGAGGTTACGTCACTACATATTATTGCTTACCACCACTCTGGTTGCGGAAGTCAATCCTTTTCAATATGTTCTCACTCGACAAATAATTGGTGGGAATTTAACAAATGGATTGTAATTTTGCAAGAATTTGATTTGTTTTTTCAGTCCACCAAATCAAAGAAATCACTGGTGTTTGCCGAACTGATTTCAAAATTTCCTAGTGACATAGTGCATGTTGAGGAAGAATCATCATTCTCGGATGAACATATATTTCTCATCGCATCCTCTAACCCATGGTACGGAGATATCCTAGTATATCTTCAGACTTTGAGGTGTCCCGCCACTTTCTCCAAGGATGAACAACGCAAGCATAAGAGCCATGTGAAGAATTACCTCATCATTTCTGACACTTTGTACATACGTGGGGTAGATTCCATCTTACGCCATTGTTTAACCTTGGAGGAAGCAGAATTAGTATTGAATGATGCCCATGGTGGAGCTTGTGGGGGTCATCTTTCTGGGTTGGAAACAACCCAGAAAATACTACGTGCGGGTATTTTTGGCCCACGATCTTCAAAGATTGTGTAGAAGATGTTAAACGTTGCCAGAGATGTCAGTTTTTAACCAAGAAGATGCGAGCACACCCAGATCCTCTCCATCACAGTAGGCCTTTTCACCAAGTGGGGGGTTGATTTTATGACTTGTAATCCAATTTCGGTTGGAGTTCATCACTATATTATTGTTGCTGTCAACTACTTCACCAAGTGGGCCGAGGAAATGCCTACTGTTAAGGAAGATGGAGAAACGGCCGCTTATTTTGTTTTCAACCAGATAATTGCAATATTTGGTATACCCAAAGAGATCATACTGATCACGGTCCCCATTTCCAGAACAACATGATGACCGATCTGTACACCATATTAGGTTTTCGACGGGAGCATTTATCTTCATTTTATCCACAGGTGAATGGTCAGGTCGAAGCAGTCAACAAAACTTTGAAAACTATCTTACAAACGATTGTTAATGCCAGTAGAACTAATTGGCACATTATGTTGTATCCTTCTCTTTGGGCTTACCGAGCCAATGTAAAGACTGCTACCGGGTTCTCTCCTTTCCAACTGGTACATGGGGTAGAGGTAGTCATTCCGGTTGAGTGCGAGATTCCTTCTTTGAAGTTAGGTGTACAACTACTACCAGACACTTCAGTCCTGCAAGAACATTTGCTACATTTATAACACTTGGATGAGCAGCACCGCGATGCGCTCATGGCAAATGAAGTACATAAGAACCAAGTCAAGGGATAGTATGACAAGTCTGTCAAACCTAGGGTGTTTCTCGAAGGAGACCTTGTTTTGCTTTGGGATCAGGACAAGGAACCTTTAGGATCTAGCAAGTTTAAGTCCATGTGGCTCGGCCCCTACATTGTTTCCAAAGTGCTGAAGAAGGGTGCATATGAACTAACCAACTATGAAGGTAATAAGTTGTCAGAGCCTAGAAATGGGCTCTATCTGAAGAAGTACTATGCTTAGGTATCTATGCTTTTTCCTGTATCATAGTTGTATATTTTTGTATAGTTAGTTTTTCTCATTTTTTACGCATCTGGTATCATATTGTCATTATTTTGTCATTGAGAAACTTTGTCGATAGTTACTAATGCGATTGTTGAGATCTTATTCTTTCACAGGTCATGAACATACGATCCTAGAAGCTATCTTTTAAGTCATTTTAAGCTCTTTTTTTTACTATTGAAAAACTAAACAAGATTGTTGAGCAAACTTGGCCTCTTCAAGCTCGTTAAAGGAATTGAAGGTCCATTCGCTTAGGTATAAGTTTAACCCTTTTCTGGACCTTTGCAGATTACTTACGAAAAAGGAATACTCTAGTCATACATAGCTAGAAGAGTTATCCTCTCATTTTTTTATACTTTTTCAGCGGAGGGGACTAACTGTACGAAAAAGGACTTTTGGAGCCTCTCTTTATGGTTTTCAAGCTCTCTAAACATGAAAACACCAAGTGAGCACTCACCTACTCGGGCTCGATGCGAAATCTACAAGAGGGTAAATAGATGATTGTTTAAGTTTTTTAGACTCTATAAACAAGAAAACACCGGCGAGCATTAACCTACTTGGGCTCAATATTAAAATCCACGAGTAGGTGTATGGAGTTATTGTTTAAGTTTTTCAGACTCCTTAAAATTGAAAACACCCGCGAGCAAGAACATATCTTGGCTCGATATTAAAATCCAGAGATCAGTACTATAGAGTATTCTTCTATCTCTTCTTCGAACTCTGTAAACAAAGAAGAAGGTCTCGAGCCTTCCTCCCATGGGCTTGTTAAACTCTTCACATGGTTCAACCTATTGAGTTTTCTTTTCTTCTTGGACTCATTAAAACAACAAGACAGATATTCTTTTATAAAAAAAAATAAGGCATTAGAAGGGTATGTCACATCTTTTTCAGTTTCAAAGGCAATTATGTCAGTCATGTCCTTGAACACAGCACCTACTTGAGTCTTTCTTGTCGGTTGGGTTTTAGTTTTTGGCCTTAGGGTGAACCTGATCTCCGATTTTTTACTCCCCCGGTTGGGTATTCTTCCAACCATATGGAGGGTCTTTCAATGTCTCATACATTGCAGGCTTATATCATCTTCCTCTTCATGTTGAAAACTGCCTAAGTCACTTTGTGTTGTGCTCACTGTTCACGGATCATCCTGTGTCGGCCATTCTGTAGTTTACCTTGACTTCATGTGTCGGCCATCCTGGTGTCGGCCATTAATGCCTCCCTTCCAGTGGACTTCTTCCCATCGACTTCAGCTCATTATGCTCTGGGAATGAAGTTTAGAGTTTCGTTTAGTACCTTGGGGATTGCAGTCATCAGTGGCAGTTTCCCTCACTTTTGAATAAATGGGAATACATGAATGTCCCTTATTCGACAAGTTCCTCAAGTGTTCGACTTCAAGTCCTCTTATTCACACTTGTTGGATCATACTAGTTACCTTGGACCCCATTATCATTATCGATGGAAGTCCTCATGTTTGTTAATGGTATACATCAATGACCGGTAATCAAACTATACCCCCCATGTTTGACTTCAGCTCATTTATTCGCATGGTTAGGGTTTGCACCTTAGGTTGTTTGGATGAAGACCTTGGGATTATGATAGCATCACCATGTTTATGTTATCACCCAAGCTGTGCAAGACTGAGCCTCACTCATTTTGGCTCTTCATGAGACATAGATCCAGCTTATTGTTATGGCTATGATCTCTCATTTTGACATGGATCCACGCTTGTATTTTAGTGGCCATGCTCTATATATACATCTCCTAGTTATGTATCGGAGATCATACTACACATCTATATGATTTCAAGATTGTAATTGCTCACTGACCTTGATCATTGTTTCATGTGTTTTTTGTGACTTGGTTCTGCGGTTTCTTGCTCCTCCTTTGACTTGGACTTATAATGTATTTCATCCATTGTTTCCCTCTGACCTCACACATTAGGGGGCATCTGTTATAGGTCAAATATGCACTTCTCCATCCGTGATCACATTATGTTGTCGATCACACAAAAGGACAACATGGATTGAAGAACTAGATTTCAATAGATGATGTATGGACTGAACCTACCCTCTTCAGCTAGGAATTTCCCTAATTTACCTGATCTTTTGACATGTGTGCTACTCTTTGGCTAGAAAACCAGCACACACCTTCTAGTATGCCCTACTTTCCTCAAGGGAAACTAGCTTGTTAGGACCGCCAATGCATCACGACGGAAAAAGTTAACTGTGTCAACTATCGGACGGTTAGTGGGTCGTTATCCAAAAGGGACACACCGACGAGATCAAGCATTAATAGCGAATATGACCACCTGGGCATAATAAAGGGAGAAGTGACCAAGATCTCACCGAGATCCAGCTAACAGGTTGGCAATTAAACATTAACTTAACAAATTTAACAGCTTGGCAGTATCGGAAAGTTTTAACAATTAAGGAAACATCATTGGTTCATCCATGATGAATGGTCAACAAGACCAGGATATCAGAGGAGATCTGGTTGAAGGACGAAGCATCAACCGCTCCATTAACGGTCGATCGCCACGTCTCAGACTAGCAGGGTCTATAAATAGCCCTCGGCCAAACACTTATATGTTTACCGAGAACTCTATTTCGTCTGTGTGCAATTTCAGAGCTTCCATAACCAGAGAGCTGAGCAGTCTGTAAGTGCATGTCCGAGCCACTTACCAGTTCCTATCACGCACCCAAAATTTGCAAAATTTAAAAACTTTTCTAAGTGTCTAAAATACCACTAAAATCTATGCGAAAATACAAAGTGTGGGTTTACTTTCTTTAAATACTGCAAATGAAACTTTGCGACACTTATTACTGTTTACAAATGTCGTTATGCTAATCAAGATATTTTTATTTTTAACTAAAAATAAATTCTGAACTCGATATGTCAACCAATTCTTAAATCTTGCGGAAAACACAAAAACTTCATTATGTCTTAATATACATCTTTAGAAACATATACTTCTTTCAATAAAACAATTTAAATGATAACAACACAATCATAATCATAAGAGAAGCATTATATCTACAACCAGCCTTCTCTAAACATCAAAGTAATAATAAACATTTATAAGACAGAAACAAATACTCATACATAAGAAACATTGAGAAACACCATAGGAAACATAGGAGACAAAATATGACATGGTTCACCCGTACACGGGCTAGTCCACAAAGGTGTGCGCATCTTCTATATAATATTTCCTCCATAGGAATTTACATCATACAACTCAATCGTTGTCTTTCAAGGAACACCTCTCATAGAGGGCTTCATCATTACACTTTTGACAAAACAATGTCGAGACTCTTTCATATATAGATCACCCAACACTAATTATAATTTATAAGGTGAATCTAAGAGGATCGATAACCCTAATCATTTCATGGTCATTATGCCATGAGCGATTCATAAATAAACCTTTTCATATTAATATCTTTAACTAAGACAAGGTCATATACCTTTTCATGCTTTTAGAGATATATTTTATTATTTTTTTAAAATAAGCCTTTTCATATTAATATCTTTAACTAAGACAAGGTCATATACCTTTTCATGTTTTTTTTTTTTAGAGATATAATGTAATATCTTAACCCCGAGAATTATTTGTTTTATTTATTTCCAAATCTTTAACTATGGGAAAAACGTTCCTGTAACAAAATCATTTGACTGATGTATAAATAAGTATCATGCTAGTAAATAGTATTTAATTCCCACTCTTTAACTAAAGGAAAAACATTCCCGTAAACAAAATTATTTGACTACCCAACACATAAATAAAGGTGAGAACAACAGCACCGAGATCTTACAGGGTTCACAACTTGCAGAGATGGATAAAGGTAGGGTCGACCAGTTCACCACACTTCGGCAGCAACATACTAAGGGATTGAGCTCATGCGTTCCCTATCCAGATATTCACGCTACTCTAAAAATACTGAGATATGCTTAAAGAGATTTTCATCCTTAAATATATATATAAAACAAAACAGAGGTTTAAAAAATAGATTATCACAAACCCTCTAAACACAAGGAGTCTCCCAAGAATTGACATTATCACGGAAACCCCTTCCCAATAAGAGTTTTTCAAGCAATAATAATCTGGAAGAGTAGAAATCATTGGCGATCGATCTAAAACACAATGCCGAGCATGTGTAATGACAACGGTGCAGAGATCTTCATCAATCTACCAGCCGGTGCAAATGCTATCTATAGTAAATAATCATTCACGGTTTCTATTCTTGTTGGCAATCTAAAGCCCTATAATTAGGTCATAATCGTATAGGATCCATTACAAATCATATGTCTCTACCCATCTATAAACCATACAAAAGGAATAAACATATGCACAATCGTGATCTAACGTAGGTGTTCCCACAAGGATTCAAGGTTTGTCCTTCCGTGTTAATCTACGTATTATCATTTGTTTCAATAAAATAGAAGTGGACGCTGCCCAAAATCGGATTTAGAAGACAGAGATTACAAACCGGGACTGTGTTTGGTCATCGTCGGCATAACTTAATAGCAAAATTGCTACTGGCTCTACGTATGACACCGGGTATCCCTAATCCTGGGATCCAGATAAAACCCTCAAACAAATAAAAACTAGATACTTTGATCAAACTTAAATCTGTAACTATTCTCTCTCTCATTACACAGAAAAATGAACATTCTAGGGCTCGAGATGGCAAAAATATAGCAGAAACAAAATATGCCAGATATTTAGCACCCTAATCATAACATATAATCGTGTTGGCAACAAGATAATGTAGAGGACACGGAAGAGATCGATGCAGATAACAACTACGAGGCTACACTGTCAACGCATACTTCAAAATACAGTTTCCTATAAAAGACTATTCTAAAGACGCCGAAGACAAATATGCAAGTGTTTAAATAAACAACCACTCTGTCAACGCATGCTGAAGGAAAACTAAACTGTCGATAAAGGGATTAAAAATGTAGATCCCACAATACATATTAACTGAGAGTTACAGGTCTAAGAAACACTTACAACCAATTCAGAGCCAAATCTCACCAACTAGCTCGCCTTTCTTCCCTCAGCTGTGTCTTCCCTTCCCAAGAGAGTCGTTCCTTTCTCCCCCCAGAAGAATTATCCCTTTTTTAAAATTTACACCGCCGTCATACCGAGAGAGTTTCCCCTGGAAACTCACACCCATAACCAAAGAAATAACCACCACAAGTAATGGCCATAACTAAATGCCAGGTGTCAAGCCAAAAATTGGCGTTCTTCTCCATCAAGGGGACAACTACCTTATTCCTATCCATGCAAATCTTCTACTAACAAACTGTGATAATGTTTGATATCACAGCGAAATCTAGCTCCGCGGTTTACAGCAAGAGCATAGAAATGTTTAGACAGCGTTCTCTGCCAGTGATCGGAGGAAGATCAGGAAGATTGATCATGCCTCTGTCTAAGAGATATAAGTTGTTTCATTTTTTTTTTTAACCCTATTAGAGTTTAACAAAACAACTCTTAAGATAAAATCATGGCAAACCAAGTCTCTGCACACCCTAGATATCTCAAAACTGGCTCTATTTGATCTTTCTGAGATCACAAGTTTAAACAAAACAAAGATAAATAAGATGAACCCCGATCTCTAAGCACGCAGATATCTTCAATGTTGGGCGTTGCTTGTTCACACTAAAGATCACAAGTTTAAATGAAACAAAGACAAATAAGATGAACCCCGATCTCTAAGCACGCAGATATCTTCAATGTTGGGCGTTGCTTGTTCACACTAAAGATCACAAGTTTAAACGAAACAAAGACAAATAAGATGAACCCCGATCTCTAAGCACGCAGATATCTTCAATGTTGGGCATTGCTTGTTCACACTAAAGATCACGAGCTCAGAACATGCAAAAGCAAGGGAAACACGTAGCATATAATTCTGTTCTTACAGAGATTGGAAGTTGTTTCCTTGATCTCTCTCATTCATCTCGAAGCATTCCTTTCATCCTCCAGTGATCGCCCTTCCATTTTTTCCTTTGTGAAGAAATCCCCTTCTCTTCTCACCGGTATCTCCTCCTTTCCACTTGAACCACCCTCTTAAGAATTCTTCACTTGATACCATTTGTCACCAATGGTAGTTTGGATTTTCGGTGGACAGAGGTATCCAATTCGACTTGGCATTCTTCCCCATCAATCCCGTCTTTCCACGATGACACTTGTGCAAATAAACATCCCAGCCTTCAAGGATGTTCGCCCCATCACCGAAAAGCCCAGTTCTCTCCACTCTCGTCAGTTTAGTTTTATTTTAAATAATACAAGGAGAAAATGGGGACAAGATCCCCAAAATCAGTCCTCCCATACCGACATGGCTCGGCTCTCTTTCAATATATCGCCTAACTCAGCTAACCGAATCTCCCTCCTTAATTGTATTCAAATCTCTATGGTTGGATACTTGTAACCACCCTTACAACTTCTAATAAATTTATTTATTACCCACTAAAAAGAAAAATAGTTTTTTCCGAATGGCAGCTGGAAGAGAGTTTCTTATGTTTAACTAAGGGGACAACCATCCTTGAAAAACTCGCATGAGATTTCCCCACGTCCTCCATCTTCAATAACTTAACTGTTTGTGGAGTAAAGTGGAGGTCATTTAATTTATTTTCATCTCCTGTCTGCAAAGGATCGACCCTCATAAAGAGGACGCCATTCTCTAAAATGCTGACCTGTCCCTTTAAGTAAAGACTCCATGAGCTTACTTAACTAAATGCCAACTTCTTGTAAAAGTTTATGTATAAGCTAACAAGTATTCACTTATGAAAACTTCCATAGTTTTCACCAAAACTTATATAAAATTAATATGGTTTAAATAACAATATACATATACAAATATATTACCTTTTAACGATTTATAATATATTATCATAAATACTAAGATATTCTCCTCTCTAAATTTAAGGTGACTATTTCATATATTACCTTTTAACGATTTATAATATATTATCATAAATACTAAGATATTCTCCTCTCTAAATTTAAGCTGACTATTTCATCTAGTACCTTATCGATTAATTTATTTTTTTAGGCTTGTTTCTTATTCTAAGCCTTTATGGATAACTTCGTCATCTTAGAATTAAAATGACTAAGTTATAGTATCTTAGTTAGATACCTATGGTGATTAGAAATTCCTATCCGGATGAAACTTTTATCTAACCACTTGAGACGACACATAGGACTACAGTATCGAATTCATCGCTTCCCAGCCATTATCATGTTCTTGGTGGGTTATCATACTTATCGCTTGATCGAATTACCATTATTAATCTTCTAGGATTAAGCTAAGATTTAGAAACATAACACTAGTTCAAAGTCCACTGGTGGGGCCTTGGCCTTGAGCTCCTCACCATGGTCAATTACAAAATTCATAATTATATTTTTTTACAAATATAATAACAATAGGCGTTGAAATTGAGGGATGTTACACACTCCACCCCTTAAGGATAACACCGTCCTCGATGTTCGACAATTTGTCTTTTGCGTCCATTCATCATCTTTCGCTTACTTTTGCTCTTAAGGTTTGGTCGTCTTTACATCTTTGCGATTTCAGCAAGCTCTCTTCAATTGTAACCTACACATTGTACAACTCGTACAAGATTTTTGAGTATTTTTCAGTATAACATAAGTATACAAAATTTCAAAATAGCAAATGTTTATCATTCATCCTCATCCTTGAAGAAATATTTGCTTACTTTAGCATTCATAACATTCACACATAAATACATGTGATAGTCTAGCTACAAGACAATCATTATCATTAACTCATATCATAAAACAATTCTTTCAACTGAACTTTGTAATCACCAAACCTCTTTGTACTTCTGCAATCATGGAGACTTGCATACAAAACTCTTATGTATTTTCTGCAATCGTGAAGACTTGCCATACAAAACCCTTTATGTATTCCGCAATCGTGGAGACTTGCCATACAAAACATGAGTCTTCTGTAACTCAGCCAGAAAACCTCTGCATACAGCAGAAATATGACAGTCTTACTCTGCAACTCATTACATAGCTTTCCGTCATCAAATCTTCTTGTGGGCTCAGTTCTAACACCACAAGGAAAAAGTTTAGTCTCCTCAGAGAACCTCTTGTGTGCTCTGTTCTAACAACACAAGGAAAAATCGTGAGCCCTTCCTCTGCTCAATTCGATGGTTATAAAGTTTGCCTAAGACTTTTGGGTCAGTATAACATTCAACGAGCTTCCTACCTGCTCTGTTCCACTTCCATGGGGAACATGACCACAATTTTAGGGAAGTTGCACCCTGCAACAGCTAGTAAGTGAGTGCAAGATGCAGCCTCTACTTGAGTTCAGGAAATATTATTTTCCTCTCAAACCTTCTCATTTGAGTCCGAGAATTTTACTTAGTAACAATCATTTAGTATTTCTTGCATTCCACATGCGACATAATACCAACAAAATATTAACGAAATATATTCCCTGTTTACTATCATATTCTATGCATTTTGATGATTACACATCATCACTCATAAGTCTTATCACCAATCATGATTCATAAAGCCCTGTAAAAATAAAAATGCAAAGTAAATTATTACTTACTCTTGAGCGATTTAGCTCAACTTATCTATGTAAGTGGTTGTATAATCCATGTTCCTCTTGGATTATGACATTGGTCGTGATCCAAAATCTCCTCCTGAAGTGTTAGTATAAGGAAAAAATTTCTTTGCTTCAAAAGTTCAACAACTGAACTCATTGGTTCCATAACATGATATACATGCTCATTCAATAACTTATGCATCAAATAGTTAGTAACCATCACTTCTACTCACAAATATTTTACCCGATTATCTTCTACATATCTACGAAGAAATATTTATGAAGTGGCATTATATAAACTAACAATCATGCATTGAATTTGAGGGTGTTTAACTGACTTTGCTTAATCAAACAAACTTACTTCATTGAAGTATAGAGATGCTCATAGGTAACATACGTAGTAAAATTTGATAAAATGCGGAAAATATATGATACTTCTATGAAATTACTTATTAGTCGGCATGTCTCGTAATCTTTTGTTCTGTAAAAGTAATAACATAATTCAGCTAAGTTTTCCATATCCTCATCTATTTCTTCTAGTCCAGTATTTTTAAAATTTATGAATCAACAATCCTATAAGAGATTATAGTGCTTCTATTTCTTTTAACAAGGTTAACCAAGTTAATAAATCATAATACATAATTCGTTACATTCACATGTACGAAAATTATTTCCACTAAATATTCCACGATAATCATGTGAGTACCTACATCTTTCTTCTAGCAAAGAAAACTTTCCACAAGGATAACATACCTCCTTCAAATGTTGAGATACTTATATTTACTCCCTTGAACCTGGATGACATTAACTCCTCGTTCATTCAAATCCCATGCATCCAGAAACAAAAGAACAATTTGATTAGTCAATTTTCATACCTATTTATTTCATGTTGAGCCCATCAGGCCAGAGTGCTGTAACCTACAGCTCTGATACCATATATCACGCACCCAAAACTTGCAAAATTTAAAAACTTTTCTAAGTGTCTAAAATACCACTAAAATCTATGCGAAAATACAAAGTGTGGGTTTACTTTCTTTAAATACTGCAAATGAAACTTTGCGACACTTATTACTGTTTACAAATGTCGTTATGCTAATCAAGATATTTTTATTTTTAACTAAAAATAAATTCTGAACTCGATATGTCAACCAATTCTTAAATCTTGCGGAAAACACAAAAACTTCATTATGTCTTAATATACATCTTTAGAAACATATACTTCTTTCAATAAAACAATTTAAATGATAACAATACAATCATAATCATAAGAGAAGCATTATATCTACAACCAGCCTTCTCTAAACATCAAAGTAATAATAAACATTTATAAGACAGAAACAAATACTCATACATAAGACACATTGAGAAACACCATAGGAAACATAGGAGACAAAATATAACGTGGTTCACCCGTACATGGGCTAGTCCACAAAGGTGTGCGCATCTTCTATATAATATTTCCTCCATAGGAATTTACATCATACAACTCAATCGTTGTCTTTCAAGGAACACCTCTCATAGAGGGCTTCATCATTACACTTTTGACAAAACAATGTCGAGACTCTTTCATATATAGATCACCCAACACTAATTATAATTTATAAGGTGAATCTAAGAGGATCGATAACCCTAATCATTTCATGGTCATTATGCCATGAGCGATTCATAAATAAACCTTTTCATATTAATATCTTTAACTAAGACAAGGTCATATACCTTTTCATGCTTTTAGAGATATATTTTATTATTTTTTTAAAATAAGACTTTTCATATTAATATCTTTAACTAAGACAAGGTCATATACCTTTTCATGCTTTTAGAGATATATTTTATTATTTTTTTTAAAATAAGCCTTTTCATATTAATATCTTTAACTAAGACAAGGTCATATACCTTTTCATGTTCTTTTTTTTAGAGATATAATGTAATATCTTAACCCCGAGAATTATTTGTTTTATTTATTTCCAAATCTTTAACTATGGGAAAAACGTTCCTGTAACAAAATCATTTGACTGATATATAAATAAGTATCATGCTAGTAAATAGTATTTAATTCCCACTCTTTAACTAAAGGAAAAACATTCCCGTAAACAAAATTATTTGACTACCCAACTACCCAACACATAAATAAAGGTGAGAACAACGGCACCGAGATCTTACAGGGTTCACAACTTGCAGAGATGGATAAAGGTAGGGTCGACCAGTTCACCACACTTCGGCAGCAACATACTAAAGGATCGAGCTCATGCGTTCCCTATCCAGATATTCACGCTACTCTAAAAATACTGAGATATGCTTAAATAGACTTTCATCCTTAAATATATATATAAAACAAAACAGAGGTTTAAAAAATAGATTATCACAAACCCTCTAAACACAAGGAGTCTCCCAAGAATTGACATTATCACGGAAACCCCTACCCAATAAGAGTTTTTCAAGCAATAATAATCTGGAAGAGCAGAAATCATTGGCGATCGATCTAAAACACAATGCCGAGCATGTGTAATGACAACGGTGCAGAGATCTTCATCAATCTACCAGCCGGTGCAAATGCTATCTATAGTAAATAATCATTCACGGGTTCTATTCTTGTTGGCAATCTATAGCCCTATAATTAGGTCATAATCGTATAGGATCCATTACAAATCATATATCTCTACCCATCTATAAACCATACAAAAGGAATAAACATATGCACAATCGTGATCTAACGTAGGTGTTCCCACAAGGATTCAAGGTTTGTCCTTCCGTGTTAATCTACGTATTATCATTTGTTTCAATAAAATAGAAGTGGACGCTGCCCAAAATCGGATTTAGAAGACAGAGATTACAAACCGGGACTGTGTTTGGTCATCGTCAGCATAACTTAATAGCAAAATTGCTACTGGCTCTACGTATGACACCAGGTATCCCTAAGCCTGGGATCCAGATAAAACCCTCAAACAAATAAAAACTAGATACTTTGATCAAACTTAAATCTGTAACTATTCTCTCTCTCATTACACAGAAAAATTAACATTCTAGGGCTCGAGATGGAAAAAATATAGCAGAAACAAAATATGCCAGATATTTAGCACCCTAATCATAACATATAATCGTGTTGGCAACAAGATAATGCAGATGGCACGGCAGAGATCGATGCAGATAACAACTACGAGGCTACACTGTCAACGCATACTTCAAAATACAGTTTCCTATAAAAGACTATTCTAAAGACGCCGAAGACAAATATGCAAGTGTTTAAATAAACAACCACTCTGTCAACGCATGCTGAAGGAAAACTAAACTGTCGATAAAGGGATTAAAAATGTAGATCCCACAATACATATTAACTAAGAGTTACAGGTCTAAGAAACACTTACAACCAATTCAGAGCCAAATCTCACCAACTAGCTCGCCTTTCTTCCCTCAGCTGCGTCTTCCCTTCCCAAGAGAGTCGTTCCTTTCTCCCCCCAGAAGAATTATCCCTTTTTTAAAATTTACACCGCCGTCATACCGAGAGAGTTTCCCCTGGAAACTCACACCCATAACCAAAGAAATAACCACCACAAGTAATGGCCATAACTAAATGCCAGGTGTCAAGCCAAAAATTGGCGTTCTTCTCCATCAAGGGGACAACTACCTTATTCCTATCCACGCAGATCTTCTACTAACAAACCGTGATAATGTTTGATATCACAGCGAAATCTAGATCCGCGGTTTACAGCAAGAGCATAGAAATGTTTAGACAGCGTTCTCTGCCAGTGATCGGAGGAAGATCAGGAAGATTGATCATGCCTCTGTCTAAGAGATATAAGTTGTTTCATTTTTATTTTTAACCCTATCAGAGTTTAACAAAACAACTCTTAAGATAAAATCATGGCAAACCAAGTCTCTGCACACCCTATATATCTCAAAACTGGCTCTATTTGATCTTTCTGAGATCACAAGTTTAAACGAAACAAAGACAAATAAGATGAACCCTGATCTCTAAGCACGCAGATATCTTCAATGTTGGGCGTTGCTTGTTCACACTAAAGATCACAAGTTTAAACGAAACAAAGACAAATAAGATGAACCCCGATCTCTAAGCACGCAGATATCTTCAATGTTGGGCGTTGCTTGTTCACACTAAAGATCACAAGTTTAAACGAAACAAAGACAAATAAGATGAACCCCGATCTCTAAGCACGCAGATATCTTCAATGTTGGGCGTTGCTTGTTCACACTAAAGATCACGAGCTCAGAACATGCAAAAGCAAGGGAAACACGTACCATATAATTCTGTTCTTACAGGGATTGGAAGTTGTTTCCTTAATCTCTCTCATTCATCTCGAAGCATCCCTTTCATCCTCCAGTAATCGCCTTCCATTTTTTCCTTTGTGAAGAAATCCCCTTCTCTTCTCACCGGTATCTCCTCCTTTCCACTCGAACCACCCTCTTAAGAGTTCTTCACTTGATACCATTTGTCACCAATGGTAGTTTGGATTTTCGGCGGACAGAGGTATCCAATTCGACTTGGCATTCTTCCCCGTCAATCCCGTATTTCCACGATGACACTTGTGCAAATAACCATCCCAGCCGTCAAGGATGTTCGCCCCATCACCGAAAAGCCCAGTTCTCTCCACTCTCGTAAGTTTAGTTTTATTTTAAATAATACAAGGAGAAAATGGGGACAAGATCCCCAAAATCAGTTCTCCCATACTGACATGGCTCGGCTCTCTTTCAATATATCGCCTAACTCAGCTAACCGAATCTCCCTCCTTAATTGTATTCAAAGCTCTATGGTTGGATACTTGTAACCACCCTTACAACTTCTAATAAATTTATTTATTACCCACTAAAAAGCAAAATAGTTTTTGCCGAATGGCAGCTGGAAGAGAGTTTCTTATGTTTAACTAAGGGGACAACCATCCTTGAAAAACTCGCATGAGATTTCCCCACGTCCTCCATCTTCAATAACTTAACTGTTTGTGGAGTAAAGTGGAGGTCATTTAATTTATTTTCATCTCCTGTCTGCAAAGGATCGACCCTCATAAAGAGGACGCCATTCTCTAAAATGCTGACCTGTCCCTTTAAGTAAACACTCCATGAGCTTACTTAACTAAATGCCAACTTCTTGTAAAAGTTTATGTATAAGCTAACAAGTATTCACTTCTGAAAACTTCCATAGTTTTCACCAAAACTTATATAAAATTAATATGGTTTAAATAACAATATACATATACAAATATATTACCTTTTAACGATTTATAATATATTATCATAAATACTAAGATATTCTCCTCTCTAAATTTAAGGTGACTATTTCATATATTACCTTTTAACGATTTATAATATATTATCATAAATACTAAGATATTCTCCTCTCTAAATTTAAGGTGACTATTTCATCTAGTACCTTATCGATTAATTTATTTTTTTAGGCTTGTTTCTTATTCTCAGCCTTTATGGATAACTTCGTCATCTTAGAATTAAAATGACTAAGTTATAGTATCTTAGTTAGATACCTATGGTGATTAGAAATTCCTATCCGGATGAAACTTTTATCTAACCACTTGAGACGACACATAGGACTACAGTATCGAATTCATCGCTTCCCAGCCATTATCATGTTCTTTGTGGGTTATCATACTTATCGCTTGATCGAATTACCATTATTAATCTTCTAGGATTAAGCTAATATTTAGAAACATAACACTAGTTCAAAGTCTACTGGTGGGGCCTTGGCCTTGAGCTCCTCACCATGGTCAATTACAAAATTCATAATTATATTTTTTTACAAATATAATAACAATAGGCGTCGAAATTGAGGGATGTTACACACTCCACCCCTTAAGGATAACATCGTCCTCAGTGTTAGACAATTTGTCTTTTGCGTCCATTCATCATCTTTCGCTTACTTTTGCTCTTAAGGTTTGGCCGTCTTTACATCTTTGTGATTTCAGCAAGCTTTCTTCAATTGTAACCTGCACATTGTACAACTCGTACAAGATTTTTCAGTATTTTTCAGTATAACATAAGTATACAAAATTTCAAAATAGCAAATGTTTATCATTCATCCTCATCCTTGATGAAATATTTGCTTACTTTAGCATTCATAACATTCACACATAAATACATGTGATAGTCTAGCTACAAGACAATCATTATCATTAACTCATATCATAAAACAATTCTTTCAACTGAACTTTGTAATCACCAAACCTCTTTGTACTTCCGCAATCATGGAGACTTGCATACAAAACTCTTATGTATTTTCTGCAATCGTGAAGACTTGCCATACAAAACCCTTTATGTATTTCCGCAATCGTGGAGACTTGCCATACAAAACATGAGTCTTCTGTAACTCAGCGAGAAACCCTCTGCATATAGCAGAAATATGACAGTCTTACTCTGCAACTCATTACATAGCTTTCCCTCATCGAATCTTCTTGTGGGCTCAGTTCTAACACCACAAGGCAAAAGTTTAGTCTCCTCAGAGAACCTCTTGTGTGCTCCGTTCTAACAACACAAGGAAAAATCGTGAGCCCTTCCTCTACTCAATTCGATGGTTATAAAGTTTGCCTAGGACTTTTGGGTCAGTATAACATTCAACAAGCTTCCTACCTGCTCTGTTCCACTTCCATGGGGAATATGACCACAATTTTAGGGAAGTTGCACCCTGCAACAGCTAGTAAGTGAGTGCAAGATGCAGCCTCTACTTCAGTTCAGGAAATATTATTTTCCTCTCAAACCTTCTCATTTGAGTCCGAGAATTTTACTTAGTAACAATCATTTAGTATTTCTTGCATTCCACATGCGACATAATACCAACAAAATATTAATGAAATATATTCCCTATTTACTATCATATTTCTATGCATTTTGATGATTACACATCATCACTCATAAGTCTTATCACCAATCATGATTCATAAAGCCCTGTAAAAATAAAAATGCAAAGTAAATTATTACTTACTCTTGAGCGATTTAGCTCAACTTATCTATGTAAGTGGTTGTATAATC
Source organism: Larix kaempferi (assembly GCA_027924585.1). Lineage (NCBI taxonomy): Eukaryota > Viridiplantae > Streptophyta > Pinopsida > Pinales > Pinaceae > Larix > Larix kaempferi. Next base: position 6,594,007 of record BSBM01000399.1, on the reverse strand, counting down.
CATGTTCCTCTTGGATTATGACATTGGTCGTGATCCAAAATCTCCTCCTGAAGTGTTAGTATAAGGAAAAATTTTCTTTGCTTCAAAAGTTCAACAACTGAACTCATTTGTTCCATAACATGATATGCATGCTCATTCAATAACTTATGCATCAAATAATTAGTAACCATCACTTCTACTCACAAATATTTTACCCGATTATCTTCTACATATCTACGAAGAAATATTTATGAAGTGGCATTATATAAACTAACAATCATGCATTGAATTTGAGGGTGTTTAACTGACTTTGCTTAATCAAACAAACTTACTTCATTGAAGTATAGAGATGCTCATAGGTAACATACGTAGTAAACTTTGATAAAATGCGGAAAATATATGATACTTCTATGAAATTACTTATTAGTCGGCATGTCTCGTAATCTTTTGTTCTGTCAAAGTAATAACATAATTCAACAAAGTTTTCCATATCCTCATCTATTTCTTCTAGTCTAGTACTTTTAAAATTTATGAATCAACAATCCTATAAGAGATTATAGTGCTTCTATTTCTTTTAACAAGGTTAACCAAGTTAATAAATCATAATACAGAATTCATTACATTCACATGTACAAAAATTATTTCCACTAAATATTCCACGATAATCATGTGAGTACCTACATCTTTCTTCTAGCAAAGAAAACTTTCGACAAGGATAACATACCTCCTTCAAATGTTGAGATACTTATCTTTACTCCCTTGAACCTGGATGACATTAACTCCTCGTTCATTCAAATCCCATGCATCCAGAAACAAAAGAACAATTTGATTAGTCAATTTTCATACCTATTTATTTCATGTTGAGCCCATCAGGCCCGAGTGCTGTAACCTACAGCTCTGATACCATATATCACACACCCAAAATTTGCAAAATTTAAAAACTTTTCTAAGTGTCTAAAATACCACTAAAATCTATGCGAAAATACAAAGTGTGGGTTTACTTTCTTTAAATACTGCAAATGAAACTTTGCGACACTTATTACTGTTTACAAATGTTGTTATGCTAATCAAGATATTTTTATTTTTAACTAAAAATAAATTCTGAACTCGATATGTCAACCAATTCTTAAATCTTGCGGAAAACACAAAAACTTCATTATGTCTTAATATACATATTTAGAAACATATACTTCTTTCAATAAAACAATTTAAATGATAACAACACAATCATAATCATAAGAGAAGCATTATATCTACAACCAGCCTTCTGTAAACATCAAAGTAATAATAAACATTTATAAGACAGAAACAAATACTCATACATAAGACACATTGAGAAACACCATAGGAAACATAGGAGACAAAATATAACGTGGTTCACCCGTACACGGGCTAGTCCACAAAGGTGTGTGCATCTTCTATATAATATTTCCTCGATAGGAATTTACATCATACAACTCAATCGTTGTCTTTCAAGGAACACCTCTCATAGAGGGCTTCATCATTACACTTTTGACAAAACAATGTCGAGACTCTTTCATATATAGATCACCCAACACTAATTATAATTTATAAGGTGAATCTAAGAGGATCGATAACCCTAATCATTTCATGGTCATTATGCCATGAGCGATTCATCAATAAACCTTTTCATATTAATATCTTTAACTAAGAAAAGGTCATATACCTTTTCATGCTTTTAGAGATATATTTTATTATTTTTTTAAAATAAGCCTTTTCATATTAATATCTTTAACTAAGACAAGGTCATATACCTTTTCTATTTCATGCTTTTAGAGATATATTTTATTATTTTTTTTAAAATAAGCCTTTTCATATTAATATCTTTAACTAAGACAAGGTCATATACCTTTTCATGTTTTTTTTTTAGAGATATAATGTAATATCTTAACCCCGAAAATTATTTGTTTTATTTATTTCCAAATCTTTAACTATGGGAAAAATGTTCCTGTAACAAAATCATTTGACTGATATATAAAAAAGTATCATGCTAGTAAATAGTATTTAATTCCCACTCTTTAACTAAAGGAAAAAGATTCCCGTAAACAAAATTATTTCACTACCCAACTACCCAACACATAAATAAAGGTGAGAACAACGGCACCGAGATCTTACAGGGTTCACAACTTGCAGAGATGGATAAAGGTAGGGTCGACCAGTTCACCACACTTCGGCAGCAACATACTAAGGGATCGAGCTCATGCGTTCCCTATCCAGATATTCACGCTACTCTAAAAATACTGAGATATGCTTAAATAGATTTTCATCCTTAAATATATATATAAAACAAAACAGAGGTTTAAAAAATAGATTATCACAAACCCTCTAAACACAAGGAGTCTCCCAAGAATTGACATTATCACGGAAACCCCTACCCATTAAGAGTTTTTCAAGCAATAATAATATGGAAGAGCAGAAATCATTGGCGATCGATCTAAAACACAATGTCGAGCATGTGTAATGACAACGGTGCAAAGATCTTCATCAATCTACCAGCCGGTGCAAATGCTATCTATAGTAAATAATCATTCACGGGTTCTATTCTTGTTGGCAATCTATAGCCCTATAATTAGGTCATAATCGTATAGGATCCATTACAAATCATATGTCTCTACCCATCTATAAACCATACAAAAGGAATAAACATATGCACAATCGTGATCTAACGTAGGTGTTCCCACAAGGATTCAAGGTTTGTCCTTCCGTGTTAATCTACGTATTATCATTTGTTTCAATAAAATAGAAGTGGACGCTGCCCAAAATCGGATTTAGAAGACAGAGATTACAAACCGGGACTGTGTTTGGTCATCGTCAGCATGACTTAATAGCAAAATTGCTACTGGCTCTACGTATGACACCAGGTATCCCTAATCCTGGGATCCAGATAAAACCCTCAAACAAATAAAAACTAGATACTTTGATCAAACTTAAATCTGTAACTATTCTCTCTCTCATTACACTGAAAAATTAACATTCTAGGGCTCGAGATGGCAAAAATATAGCATAAACAAAATATGCCAGATATTTAGCACCCTAATCATAACATATAATCGTGTTGGCAACAAGATAATGCAGAGGGCACGGCAGAGATCAATGCAGATAACAACTACGAGGCTACACTGTCAACGCATACTTAAAAATACAGTTTCCTATAAAAGACTATTCTAAAGATGCCGAAGACAAATATGCAAGTGTTTAAATAAACAACCACTCTGTCAACGCATGCTGAAGGAAAACTAAACTGTCGATAAAGGGATTAAAAATGTAGATCCCACAATACATATTAACTGAGAGTTGCAGGTCTAAGAAACACTTACAACCAATTCAGAGCCAAATCTCACCAACTAGCTCGCCTTTCTTCCCTCAGCTGCGTCTTCCCTTCCCAAGAGAGTCGTTCCTTTCTCCCCCCAGAAGAATTATCCCTTTTTTAAAATTTACACCGCCGTCATACCGAGAGAGTTTCCCCTGGAAACTCACACCCATAACCAAAGAAATAACCACCACAAGTAATGGCCATAACTAAATGCCAGGTGTCAAGCCAAAAATTGGCGTTCTTCTCCATCAAGGGGACAACTACCTTATTCCTATCCACACAGATCTTCTACTAACAAACCATGATAATGTTTGATATCACAGCGAAATCTAGCTCCGCGGTTTACAGCAAGAGCATAGAAATGTTTAGACAGCGTTCTCTGCCAGTGATCGGAGGAAGATCAGGAAGATTGATCATGCCTCTGTCTAAGAGATATAAGTTGTTTCATTTTTTTTTTAACCCTATCAGAGTTTAACAAAACAACTCTTAAGATAAAATCATGGCAAACCAAGTCTCTGCACACCCTAGATATCTCAAAACTGGCTCTATTTGATCTTTCTGAGATCACAAGTTTAAATGAAACAAAGACAAATAAGATAAACCCTGATCTCTAAGCACGCAGATATCTTCAATGTTGGGTGTTGCTTGTTCACACTAAAGATCACAAGTTTAAACGAAACAAAGACAAATAAGATGAACCCCGATCTCTAAGCACGCAGATATCTTCAATGTTGGGCGTTGCTTGTTCACACTAAAGATCACGAGCTCAGAACATGCAAAAGCAAGGGAAACACGTACCATATAATTCTGTTCTTACAGAGATTGGAAGTTGTTTCCTTGATCTCTCTCATTCATCTCGAAGCATTCCTTTCATCCTCCAGTGATCACCCTTCCATTTTTTCCTTTGTGAAGAAATCCCCTTGTCTTCTCACCGGTATCTCCTCCTTTCCACTCGAACCACCCTCTTAAGAATTCTTCACTTGATACCATTTGTCGCCAATGGTAGTTTGGATTTTCGGCGGACAGAGGTATCCAATTCGACTTGGCATTCTTCCCCGTCAATCCCGTCTTTCCACGATGACACTTGTGCAAATAAACATCCCAGCCTTCAAGGATGTTCGCCCCATCACCGAAAAGCCCAGTTCTCTCCACTCTCGTCAATTTAGTTTTATTTTAAATAATACAAGGAGAAAATGGGGACAAGATCCCCAAAATCAGTCCTCCCATACTGACATGGCTCGGCTCTCTTTCAATATATCGTTTAACTCAGCTAACCGAATCTCCCTCCTTAATTGTATTCAAAGCTCTATGGTTGGATACTTGTAACCACCCTTACAACTTCTAATAAATTTATTTATTACCCACTAAAAAGAAAAATAGTTTTTGCCGAATGGCAGCTGGAAGAGAGTTTCTTATGTTTAACTAAGGGGACAACCATCCTTGAAAAACTCGCATGATATTTCCCCACGTCCTCCATCTTCAATAACTTAACTGTTTGTGGAGTAAAGTGGAGGTCATTTAATTTATTTTCATCTCCTGTCTGCAAAGGATCGACCCTCATAAAGAGGACGCCATTCTCTAAAATGCTGACCTGTCCCTTTAAGTAAAGACTCCATGAGCTTACTTAACTAAATGCCAACTTCTTGTAAAAGTTTATGTATAAGCTAACAAGTATTCACTTCTGAAAACTTCCATAGTTTTCACCAAAACTTATATAAAATTAATATGGTTTAAATAACAATATACATATACAAATATATTACCTTTTAATGATTTATAATATATTATCATAAATACTAAGATATTCTCCTCTCTAAATTTAAGGTGACTATTTCATATATTACCTTTTAACGATTTATAATATATTATCATAAATACTAAGATATTCTCCTCTCTAAATTTAAGCTGACTATTTCATCTAGTACCTTATCGATTAATTTATTTTTTTAGGCTTGTTTCTTATTCTAAGCCTTTATGGATAACTTCGTCATCTTAGAATTAAAATGACTAAGTTATAGTATCTTAGTTAGATACCTATGGTGATTAGAAATTCCTATCCGGATGAAACTTTTATCTAACCACTTGAGACGACACATAGGACTACAGTATTGAATTCATCGCTTCCCAGCCATTATCATGTTCTTGGTGGGTTATCATACTTATCGCTTGATCGAATTACCATTATTAATCTTCTAGGATTAAGCAAAGATTTAGAAACATAACACTAGTTCAAAGTCCACTGGTGGGGCCTTGGCCTTGAGCTCCTCACCATGGTCAATTACAAAATTCATAATTATATTTTTTTACAAATATAATAACAATAGGCGTCGAAATTGAGGGATGTTACAGTTCCGAAGTCCTGAAAATATTCATACAGACAGGATTTCAGGGAGTCATGTCGGCTCCAGCTACAAAGCCTGCAGGGGAGAAAGGTGCATCATCTCGAAGCTCTGCAAGGGAGGTTGAGATGAAGAAGGATAAGCATCCATCTAAAGACCAGGGCATGCCGAAGACAACAAAGCCGCAGAAACCAGTACCATTCCACGAGTGACCCATCCATCTAGTCCATGAGTATATTCCACCACGAAAAGATGATGCACCACCTGTCCAACTGAAGAAATTTTTTTTTATGAGATTATGATCTTGCCCATTTCTAGTAAGGTGAGGGTTGTAGACAATCTTTTGGGGTAAGTACGAGACTGCAAGTTCAAAGACCATGACTTGCTAGAAGGAGCACAGTCGAAGCCGAAAAGGTTCCCACAATTTCAGCCGGACCAATACATGTGTTGGTAGGTTGATGAATCCAGCACTAAAACCTTATATGTGCAGGACTGGATCAAAGGGCTCGAACCATCCGGGTTGCTAAACCTGCCACGCATCCCGCACTTTGACAGGAGCCTAGAGCTCAATGCGGTGGTTCGCGTTTTGATGTCTTGTGTACATAAAGGATATTTATGGTTGGACAAGTGCATCGATATCAATATTGATAAGATACACTACATTACGCTGTTAAATAAGAGAGGAGATGACCCTTCGCAACTAATGGGAGGGAAGCCAAAAGAAAAAGAGCTCGCCAGCAAAGTCACAAAGGAATTTGACATAGTCCGGAGCAAACATGGATTTCCCATGAAAGATATCAACAATGAAGCGACCAAGGTCACAGTTCAACTGCTCGCAGGGAAGATACTGCACAAAAGCAGACCGCCAGAGGTACCGGTCGCAGCAATCCGGCTCGCATCTAAGACACTGAAAGGCACCTCTTACAACTGGGCACAGTACCTACTGAATGAGTTTTTGGCAGATGTCGAAGAAACTCAAGAAAAGGGAACCCCGTTCCACTATAGTTGGTTATTAGCACTGATTTCCTTCGTCGGTTGGAAAGAACCGGTTAGCTATCAAGGTGTTCCAGTTTTCGAGGGGAAATGACGTGGGACACACCTTTCCAACTTATGGGAAAACTCAAAGTCCTCAAGGCAGCGCCAAATCAATGAAGTATTTTACACATACTATGAGCAACTGTGTGAGGCAATTCAATGTACACCACACGTCTCATAGCTGCTGACAGATACCTACAAGGGGATAATGAGATTCATGGCAGATAATCATAGTTCGTACATTCATCCCAAGGCCAACTCGGATACAGAGCTATGGTATCCAGGATTTTTTTGGCTAGATGCTGAGAAAATCGAACAGATGATAGAGGAATGGGAACCAGAATGGAAAGTGGCCCAACCAATTGACATTGAGTCTGACTATGAAAAGACCAAAGATCAAGAGAAGGACGAAGAGAAAGATGATGAGACAGACAAAGAGACAGATGAAGAGAAGAGTGAATATAGGGAAGAAGTAAAAGCCACACCTATTGTTGAGGATAAAGATCCTGCACAAAACAAGCCGGAAGACAAGCCGGGAAAGAAGAGGAAGGCGACTGAAAGCCCTTCCTTGGAAAAAGGCCAATGCAAGAAACAAAAGTCTAATAAGCCAAAGTTGGTGCCAATATTGCATGCAGATGATTGCGAGACCATCATAACGAAGGTATGAGAACTATGGGAGGAGACCCACGCAGAGAAAGAGGCCAAATAAGAACATATTCAACTAAGCCTCATTCAGGCAGTAGAAACGGTGAAGACCATGGTCACGCAGATGAGCTTAGGACAACCAGCATCAGATTCTTAGGGGAGTTTGAGAAGAACAAGTGCCAGAGGAGGAAACCTCATACAGTGAGCACATACCCTAGGGTAGCGCATATAGAGCCGACACACTTTATCTTTCCAAATGATAAGGTGCGTGAAGCAGCAAAGGACTCAGCACATTTGGACCTCAACATTGGGTCGTTAGCACTCAAGGACTTAAACAATTTGCATATGCAGATTGTAGAGGAGATCCAGGAAAGAGTCATCGCCTCTTATTACTAAAGCACCCAGCTGAGAGAAAACATTGACGAACTAAAGCAAGAATCGGCAAGGATTACAAAAGAATTAACCAAGGCTCGAGAAAGAGACCGCAAGCTCAGAGAGACAGTATCCGCGATATGCACAAAGATTCTAGAATGCGCAGGAGAGGAAAATGTTGAGGATACCATAATAAAGATGGGGGCCAAGGTAGATTCCCTCACGGCAGAAATGATGGAGATGGAAACTTCCTATAAAGGGAAGATTGCGGAATTGGAGGCTAGGAAACCCAGTACACCACCAGATCAGCGGATAGCCCAAAATGAGGAAGTGAAAGCAACAGTAGGAAACATCTCGTTCAAACTGACGAGGTGTCAAGGTTTTCTTGAAAAAGTAAACACAGTTTTGGCAGGGTTAAATGAAGATCCAGGGCTCCAGAAGATCAAAGCTGATATACAACAAACACAGCAAGAGATTGATGCTCCAAACACGGAGTTAAAGACATTGCCCGCATAGCAAAAGATGTCGAAATTTAATGAAGTAAAGGCACCCTAGAAGCAGTTGACGGCACTAAGGGAAAAGGAAGTTGTCACTTCTACGCAGCTGCAGGACATAGACGAGGAAGGACTACAGTTAATATAGTGGTTTGATGAGAAGTTCGTGGAACTTCAAACAATGGAAGGCACATTTAAAGAACAAGCCCAGGAGCAGGTCTCGTAGGCGCAGTTGGAGACCATTAGATATTTTGAGAAAAAGGAAAAGGAAATGGTTGAGGAAATCACCATTACTTTGAGCAACTTCACTGCAAAGCTAAGCACCGCCGAAGATACGCAGGAGAAGTTGGCTAGTGGGAGTGGATTGAGGACGATCCACAGGTAAGTGTTAGGGGCTTGTTGGGCATGGCGCAAGTGGGCATGATTTTCTTGAAGTACAGTTTTGGGAAGTGCACGGTTCGAATTGCATAGACATTGGTGCAAAGTTTAGCTGGCGCGCAGTTCCATTGCAACAGCCATTTTGAGTAAAGAGTATAAGGGAATGTCGAGCCGAGAAAGCGACCTATTATGGGTAAGGAGCAGAGTGGAGAAAGAGGAAAGCGACTTGTCAAGAGAGTGGAGGCAAGCAGTTAAGTAGCTATGCCACTAAGCCGACGGTGACAGGAAGGCTAAAGGGACGGAAAGTGACAGGCCATGATGCAGTTGTTACTATTTTTTTGATGACTACGGCTGTTAGAATGGCGTTAGAGCCATGAGTGGCCTAGCAAGGCGACTGAAGCAAGTGGAGTGAGTTTTCGACGGCGACAGGAAGGGTGGCAGGTAACCACAACAGTTTTGGGAAACCTTAGGGTTATTTCCCACGCTTTGTAAAGACATGACCTACGGGCATGATATACAAAAGGGGCACATTTTGTATGGGAAAGGGTTATCTCAAATGGTTGAAAAAAATCCAATAGTGAGTAATCTTCATTGTAAAATCTTCTAAGTGTTGAATGCCATTGTAAAGACTCTGCAAGCTACGTGCGTAGAGGCCTATTGAGAGAGAAGAGAGTCTGTAGCTGAGTGCGTAGAATGGAACTGGTGTACCCTTCCCAAGATAATATAACAACAGTTCCTATGGACGTAGCTCCCATCCTGGGGGTGAACCATGTCAAACCCTGTGTTGTGTGATTGCTTAATGCGTTTGAATCTATATATTTGCTTACAATGAATGCTTAAGATCTTGCTTATCAGTTTATGTGTTTTAGTTTTATATGTGTTCTCCATAAACAATGAGATGGGAATAATATGTTAAGGAAAGCATATGTGGATGAATGTTAGATGCACAAGTACTTCTAAGTCTATGAATGCATAAGTCAGTCAGATAAACACTTAGACTAGTAGAGTTCGTGTTATGCAATTCACTTGTAGCACAGCACCGGAAGTGCGCAGTATTTTGTGTTATGTCATATTGCATAGACCATAAGATAAATAACCTAGGACAACTGATGAATGGGTAAAACAATAAGTATGTCTTGTTGAATCCGGTTAATTCTAGACAGGATGCGCAGTTGTCAATTGCGTTGTCCCATTATCAAACATTCGTCAAACTGCGCAGTCCTTGGATGTGCGAGTTGCACAAGCATTCTAGCTTGAAGAAGTATCGACCGCAAAGGGGTTAGGATCCGTGCAGTCCTCGGTCCGCAGTGCACTTTTCATAAGATCTGCTTATGCACTCATCCCCTGGTTGTGGAAACCTGATTTCGCAACTTCCCCATTACTTCGCCTCGGGTGAGAACTCAGTCTGTTCGTAGATTGTTGCCAAAAGGGTCGGTGAAAAGGGGTTTTGTTGGTTCCTTAAACCGTGAAGAACCTGGGTCTACATTGGAAACCTCTAGAACAGTAGAATAAGCCAACAAGGAGGAGGAAAATAGAGCACTTAAATGCTAGTGAAATTCTTCTAGACTTGCTTCCCTTTCATCCCTCAAGCGGAAAAATCTTGGATCTTTGAGGCTAGGATCATTTGGAAGGAGTTACGACGTCAAATCTCGGTTGTAACCTCTCTCTATGTACTTCTTATAATTACATTAATATAGATTCTTTCCATAAACATCTTTTTATTATTATATTTTTAGAATTGGCTTCTTTGACTGCTAGTTTAGATTTATCTATGTTTATATGTTGTTATTACTTAGTTGTTTATACTCATTGTACATGTTTGTGCGGCTAGAGATTTGAAGGTCAAGAGCTACATCAAGCAAGGAGATAGTACTGCATTTGTAAGGTGAGTTATCTTCTGATATTCTTTGCAATTTGATGAATCTAGGAAAGTAATTTGTATTGTATACTTCTTTTGTTCTAGATCTTAACCGTCCGGATTAGGGATATCGGTTAGTGTCCGCACCGACGGATTGTCCGCAAACAATTATTTTTTGGTCGATGGTCTCAAAATATTGATAAGTCTTTAAATTCAATTGGTTCCTTCTTTTCAAGTAGATCAAGTATCAAAATTTTATAAGTGATTCTAAATTAACTTTTGAGTTGAGAGGGGGTGAAGCATGAGTCTTGTCAAGGTAGGCAATCCCCTCCACCTTGTAATTAAGTGGGTCTCTAGCCGACTGGGTAAGTCAAGTTGATTCGAGTCATTCATATCTAAAGAAATCATTCATGATTATGTTCACAATAAGTCGGCCACGACCATGTTCACAAGTATTCGGTCCCAACCATGATCAATGACACGTGTACCAAGCATACATATTTTACACTTGCAGGCATCCTCACGAAAAAATAATTCGACGAAGACCACATTCAAGCAGAGAACAATTTACACTACACATAATTGATTTTAATCAAAAGATGATGATGCAAAGAGAAATGAATTGATTAATCCCCCGGTGTGGAAATGCAGAAGCATCTCTTGGAATGTGACCTTGGACGTTGAAGGCAGAGAAATGATATGGAAAGCAGAGCCAAAATGCCTCAGTTATAAGCTGTTGAAGAGAGTCCAGCTAGATGTTTAAAGGGTGAGGCTCTGTTTGATTGTTCCCAGATTGAATACGGATGCGAATGAGTTACAAGTCATGAATTATTTCTTCATACTACTCTCTTTAGGACGAAGAAGCATTTTGTTGGTGTTGATGTATTTGTAACTTTGGAACATATTTTTCTATGTATTACATTTGTACTTTATTGTATCCCCAATAGAGATGTATCATTCCTCCGATTGGAAGTGTCGTCATTTGTATTTGTAAGTGTCGCAAGTATTATTGTAAGTGTCGCAACTTATACTTGATGGGTTATTAGACCACCTTGGTGGGGTCGACCCTGTATAAGTTGTGTGGGTCAAAGGGTTATTAGACCACCCTAGTGGGGTTGTCCCAGTTAGCATTATGTTAAGTGGTTAAGTTGGGGCCGACCTAGTTAGAGTTAAAATTCAAGTGAAGTAAAGTATAAATAGAGAGTGTGACTCTCTCATTTATTCATTCACACACTCACTCACTTCGCATTAGTGAGAGAGAGGAGTGTGCACAAGTGGAGGAGGATAATCTTATAGGAGAATATATCTTGTTGTGGGGTTTGATCTTTGTGATATTTGTATTGATGTTCATTCTATCTCTGAGGAAGTTGCGGGGTTTTTCACCTTCTTGGTTTTACCCGGTGAAATGCTTTGTGTCTCTTGTCTCTTGTGTTTGATATGTTGTACATGTTGTTCTCACAGTTAAGATCCTAGATCAGATTGAATTAAATGATGAAAAACTAACATGGTATCAGATCTAGCCTGTAGGAAGGCATGGTATGGGATTTATGACACTTGTTGCACTTGCGACAAATTGGAAGCTAGGGCTTGGTATAGTAAAAACCAGTCATCATGGTACTTTTGCTATAAATCCATTTTGGAGAAAATTAAGGATCTGAAACTTCTGCAAATAGAAGATGAAATGTCCATGTGCCTTATATCCGAAGTACAGCCTCATATTTGTTGTACTTTGTGAGATATGATCCGTACAAGTTAGGGTTTCTGCCTCTTCCAGAATGTAGTCCTAAACAGGTGACCTAGGAAAAAAGGTCATATCTTGGGATAGAAAGTTCCAAATGGAATTCCTTAAAATGTGACAGTTAGGGAACGGACTGTAGTTTCACAAGTCTAGGTTTTCGAGGCTAAAGTTGAAACAGTGATACGGGGCACACCGTACAAGTTCTCTATATTGTTACATCCTATAAATAGGTCCCATTGCGACACTTAGCATATATCTCTCTCAGGGAATCCATTTGAGCTTAGATCTGTGGGGTTGGAAAGATGACAAGTAATTCTACCATAGGTTAAAGCTTCAGACCTTGGCGATCCAAAATTTCAGAGATACATCAGAAACAATATGGCATATATATCTTTCCAAACAGAATTGGATTCTGAGCTCTATCATTTTTGGTTTGTCACTACTGCGGGAAATTAGGGTTTTGAAGAAAGTTTGGAATTTTTGAAATCCGATACCACGGCTGGATTCTCCTCAATAAAATTGAATATTTGAGACCAAGATCGAATTTTGGGTTGGGAAGAACCTCGGGCATCATCAAACCCTAGTTCTGGATGTTGATAGGAAAGGTGGAAAATTAGGGTTTCTACAAAAGTTGAAATTTATGGAATCTGTGACCACGGTTGGATGCTCCTAAAAAAAATCAAAGTTTAGAGCATAAGATGGAACTTTTTGGCTAGGAAGAACCCAGGGCATTATCAAACCCTAGTTTGGGATTTTGACCAGAAGATCCGAAAGTTTCAAAGGCAATTTTGAGGGGTCAAATTTTGGAGATTTCAAAATTGAAGTATGCCAGCATGATCAGCTCAACAAGGCACATCTTTTCATCCAATCAAAAGTTTAAAATTCAAAGTTTCAATTTTTAGGGTTTCTCTGTCAAACCCAGCTCTAGATCCAGATTCAACAAATCAAGTGGATTGGGTTAATCCTAGAAGAGAATGATTTGGGAACCTAGAAAAGTTCCAGTTCTAGAGGCAGATGAGGCTAAGGCCTTACAAAATAAGACTACAAGCAATCCCGACAAGTATGACTTGAAGAGATACAGTTATGTTTTGAAATTTGTTCATGATTAAGTTTGTCTTCATATTATTGAGGTTAGTACAATCCTGGTTAATTTTAGACGTGTCTTATAACCTTAGTAAAAGTATGAATGCATGTAAATGATAGAAGACATTCATTGATTAGGTTTATGACACTTATGATTGTACTAATGCACTGTGGTGGTGTATGAGGATGATGTTTTCCGCTAACATGAAAGGTACATCAAGAAAGACAAATCAAGTTCTAGATCAAGAACATATGTCCATGGTGGCATGAAGACAAAGACTCATCCATATCCATTGATTAAATAGAAGCTCTACTTATGAGGTATGTATAATTTGGTTCTACAATGCTTAACTTATGAGATATACAGGTTACTAGCACAAGATTGAAGAGAACAAGGAGACATTTTTTGGGTATGTTAGACAAGCATGATACTCTAGGTATGTTTTTCCTATATCGAGTTAGAATCCTACTTTGTGTTAGGATCCTAGATAAGTATACTTTTGTATTCATGAAGTTATAAGTTTGAGGAATCATGGGTTTATGCATATTGTGCTTCTTAGTTTGATTAATGATATGACAAACTAGAAGAGTCCTATGGTCAAATAAGATTATGCATAAGTAAAAGAAGTACTCCCTGAAACCTTGAATACTAATGCTTGTGATAAATTACCTGTGTATGAAATGACCGTAACCATACATGTTTAAGATTATTTAGAATCATAATGTTTTGATAGTATTGATATTATACTAATGCATGTATGATTATGTATGAGATCTTGAGGATGACATTAGTGCTCACTTAAGCATGCATAGTGGTCCAGGATGGATATAAGTTCAAAGATAGATAATCCATCAAGCAAAGATCAATACAGAGCTCACTCCAGTAGTTCCTGCAAGGAAGCAAAGACTGAGAGGGATCTCACTCCAGTAGTTCCTGCAAGGAAGCAAAGATTGAGAGGGAGTCCACCCAACAAGCAAACAAAGATAAGTATTTAAATTGTCATTTCTTGTATATATGATTTTGTTCAGTCATGTACATACTTATGTTCCTAGATTTAGGATGTATATTGTGCATTTTATAAAAGGTTGCATTAATGAACAAGATACTACTAATATAGTAATGGGTAAGTGGCCTATGGTATTGTACAACATTCCATTGCTACTTGTCTAGAATGAAACCTCTTTGATGACATGTTGGGAGTTGTGCACACTCTTAACAATGTTCTGGTAGAGATAGTAGGCATCTAGAAAGTTACGGGATATGGATAATTGTTGTATTGAAGAATTGGCTAAGATAATTGCATGACTCTATGACATATATCTTTATGTGTAAGATTTTGTTCTGAAAACGATGAGAAGTTTCTAATCATGCAATTGAATTTGACTTGTAGGAAAGATTGTGTATAATCACCTACAAAAGAAGGACAACGACATTTATTCCAGCATTGAAGTTCAAGAAAACTACCTAATGAAGATATTGAAGAATTTGAAGTTACCAGGACTAGGGATGCAGTAATGGAAGGATGCCATGATTGAGGAGTACCAGTCGATCATGAAGAATGATGTTTTGGATGTGGTCCCAAGACCAAAAGGGAAGTCTATTGTGACTTCCAAGTGGATCTACAAGATCAAGCATGCTGCAGATGGTAGCATAGAAGAATACAAGGAAAGGTTTGTGGCTCGTGGCTTCTACCAAAAAGAAAGGATAGATTGATTTTCGACATGAAGAGGAAGCTTGTTGCCAAGTTCGAGATGAAGGACTTGGGTATGATGAATTACTTTCTAGGTATGGAGGTGTGGCAGAGTGCAAATGGAATCTTCCTTGGACAAGGGAAGTATGCAGTAGAGATCCTAAAGCGGTTTGGGATGATGGACTGCAAGGCCATGGCCACACCTATGGCCTCGAACCTAAAGCTATTGAGTGATTCTTCATCAGATTCGGTTGATGCCATGATGTATCGTCAAATGATTGGGTCCTTGATGTACCTGATGAACACAAGACCAAATATTTTCTTTGCAGTAAACACCTTGAGCTAGTTTCTGACAGATCCTAGATATGTTCACCTGATTGTTGTAAAGCATATTCTGAGGTACCTAAAGGGTACAATTGATTATGGAATCAAGTATGTTGCAAATCAAAAGTTTAACTTGGAGGGTTATGTTGATTCAGATTGGGCAGGCAGTGCTGCAGATAGGAAGAGCACTTCGGGGTGCAACTTCATTATGGGATCAGGTGTGATCTCTTGGTTTAGTAGGAAGCAATCTTGTGTAGCACTGAGTACAGCCGAAGCAAAGTATGTCGCAGCTTGTTCGGCTAGTTGTGAGGTAGTATGGATAAGGAAGCTACTATCTGATTTATTTGATCTCCAGCTGGATGCTACTTGTATCTATTGTGACAACCAGAGTTGTGTGAAGTTGTCAGAGAACCCGGTGTTCCATGACAAGTCGAAGCATATCGAGATCAAATATCACTATATCAGGGATATGGTGTAGAGAGGAGCAGTGAAGCTCATGTATGTTGCGACAGATGAGCAGATTGCATATGTGTTGATCAAACCACTAGACAGAGTGAAGTTCGAGTACTTCAGAAAAAGGCTTGGTGTACTTTAGATCGAGGTTCCTTCCAAGGGGAAGTGATGAGTCCGGAAGACGCAGATGCACATGGGATTTTTTGACATGGTTGTAGATGTGTTCTCCCATGGTCGTAATGTAATTGTTGAGCCATTCTCACATGGTGGTAGATCTGTTCTCCTATGGTACATATGTAAGGGATGGAGCCATTCTCACATGGTGGTAGATGTGTTCTCCCATGGTGAAAAAGTAAGAGATGGAACCTTCCTCGAATGGCGGTAGATGTGTTCTCCCATTTCAGTGGTGTAAGTGTTGTATGATGTGCATTGGGTTGTGCTCCATGGATGATGAGATGATCTAAAGAGCATGATCATGTGTGATGAGAATCAGGATGATGCTCCAGATGATAGGCATCAGGATGATGCTATGTATGATGATCAGGATGATCATGTGTGATGAGCATCAGGATGATGCTCTAGATGATAGGCATCAAGACGATGCTACGATGATGATCAGGATGATCATGTGTGATGAGCATCAGGATGATCATGTGTGATGAGCATTAGGATGATGCTCCAGATGATATGCATCAGGACGATGCTGTGACGATGATCAGGATGATCATGCGATAATGATATACATCAGGACGATGCTATGATGATGATCAGGGTGATCATGCGATGATGATATGCACCAGTAGGATGCTATGAAAATGATCAGGATGATCATGCGATGATGATATGCATTAGGACAATGCTATGACGATGATCAAGGTGATCATGCGATGATGATATGCATCAGGACGATGCTATGATGATGATCAGGATGATCATGCGATGATGATATGCATCAGGACGATGCTATGACGATGATCAGTATGATCATGCGATGATGATGTGCATCAGGATGATGTACTGTATGATGATGATCAGTATGATCATGAGCATTAGGAGGACATTTTGTGCGAGGATGATCAGGTGGATCATGAGTATCAGGATGATACTCCGTGGCCGTGGACAGGTTGTGCAATAAGCATGTAATCTTTCCATGGGATATTTGCAAATACTCTTGCGAGGTTTTTCCTGTGGCATATAATAGCTCCCTGGGAGATTTGGCAAATTCTCTTCCGAGGTTTTGCTTGGGAGGACATATAATCTTGTCATTCGTGCTTAGGCACATAAAGGATCCTGGGATACTCTTTTGAGGTCTTTTCCTGTAGCATATAATGTTTCCCTGAGAGATCTGATAGGTTGAGCAGTACGCTCGTAATCAGTCCTGGGATGCTCTTTTGAGGTTTTTCCAAACCACATGTAATCAGTCCTGGAGATCTTTCCCATCATACTTAAGGCACATAAATGATCCTGGGATGCTCTTTAGAGTTCTTGTCGGTCGTGCTATGCACATAAACGTTCCTAGGACACTCTTTTAAGGTTTTGTGGTGGTCACATGTAATAGCTCCCTGGGAGATCTTGCCGGTCGTGCTTAGGCACATAAAGGATCCTGGGATACTCTTTCGAGGTTTTGTTGATGCACGTATTACATTTGTACTTTATTGTATCCCCAACGGAGATGTATCATTCCTCTGATTAGAAGTGTCATCATTTGTATTTGCAAGTGTCGCAAGTATTATTGAAAGTGTCGCAACTTATACTTGATGGGTTATTAGACCACCTTGGTGGGGTCATCCTTGTATAAGTTGTGTGGGTCAAAGGGTTATTAGACCACCCTAGTGGGGTCGACCCAGTTAGCATTATGATAAGTGGTTAAGTTGGGGCCGACCTAGTTAGAGTTAAAAGTCAAGTGAAGTAAAGTATAAAAAGAGAGTGTGACTCTCTCATTTATTCATTCACACACTCACTCACTTTGCATTAGTGAGAGAGAGGAGGAGTGCACACAAGTGGAGGAGGAGCAGCTGCTAGGAGAATATCTCTTGTTGTGGGGTTTGATCTTTGTGATCTTTGTATTGATGCTCATTCTATCTCTGAGGAAGTTGCAGGGTTTTCACCTTCTTGGTTTTCCCCGGTGAAATGCTTTGTGTCTCTTGTCTCTTGTGTTTGATATGTTGTACATGTTTTTATCTCAGTTAAGATCCTAGATCAGATTGAATTAAATGATGAAAAACTAAAAGAACCTCAACGAATGGACAGTTGGAGAAGGTGTAACTGCTCCAACCTCCTCTCTTTTGTATAAATATACCATCAATGAATGAGCAATATGGTTGAACGTTCGATCCATATTTGTTGTTATTGTATGTTTGCATATTGTCTATATCTGCTTGAATGTGATGTGAAAGCACAGGTTTCAATAGGTAGCCTCATTATAAGAAAAGGCATATTGGTTACAAAACTTGGCAGTTATGCAACAAAGGTTGCCAAGTATGGCAAAGAAGGAATGCGATTAATGAAGTACGCAACACTAGAATGAAGAGTGCAACCAAGGATACATGATTGATAAGGCATGTCAGGTAAGAGTGTGAATGACCAAAGGTTATGGATCCACTTACCTGGGCATGATGGTAAGGCACCATGATAGGGGAAAATGGTTTTACATCGATGGGAAAAAGTGGACACCATTGGGTGCCTTAGAAGAGACTTCGACAAGGTAGTTGCATTGGGTTCCCACGTATGAAGGAGAATGTGAATGAATGTGCTTTGGAAAATCTTCTCCTATATAAAGATGGCCACTTCAAGAGGCAAATAATCATTGACAAAGGAAGATCATTCAAGAGAGAATGTTTGTGGGTAGCATCCTTGTGTAGTGAACAAGGGTAAAGAATAGGCTTAGGAAGTCTTTCGATGAAATGTATGTTCAAAGGTTACATGTCTAAGGAATAATGCTCCTGGGTAAGCCAAGGAATAGGGTAGGTTTTTCCCATGGAAGTGTTCATGTTGAAGACAGGTTATTGAATACCAAGCATGGCAAGTAGGCAGGCTTGGGATAAGTAAGAAAATGTGCGACAAGTAGACAAAGAGGTAGCATGTAGACAATATTGAAGGCTTGTTTGGTTGTTGCAATCGGGTCATGGCCTAAGTGTCAGAGCCCCTTTGTACCAAGGTCATGATGGTTGGTTGGACCTTCTCTTGTTTGTATTGTATTACATTCTTCAATAATAATAAGACTTATGGGTACTTGGGTTAGATATCCATCACCTGTGTTGTGTTCATGGTTTGATTCCTTTGTGTTAAACTATTATATTGGCTAAGTATAACTGGGTAAAGTTAAACAACACATGGCATTAGTCTAAGTCCAAAGTTGTGTAGGTTGTTGGGAACAACAATTCTAAGTGATAGGGTAGATTAGGGTGAAGGCATGGGAATACCCTAGGTGAAGAGGCATAGTCTACCGATAAGTAGTCTCAAGTGACTAAGTCATCAAGAGGAAAATAGAGTAGTGTCACATAATTGTCAAATTTCAGGCATCACATCAGTGTGAAGGTTTGGGGTTGTGATAGTTGTTTTCAGAGCAAGAAGTGAACACTTTGCAATAGTCTAATAAGTGTCAATTGGCTAAAGAGTAGATAAATAGGTTCACCGAAGGGTTTGGAACTAGTAGGAAATTTGGTCCATAACGTGATCATGTCTACAACAAAGTCCATCAATAGATTGTTTCATCTATAGGAAGTGTGAAAATCCATTGGTAGTGTGTATTAGTCTATTGGGAGTGACCATCAGTAGCAGCTATGGGGGGTGTTCTCAACCAGGAAGGGAAATGACCAGATTGGGTAAGTCCTCTCCATGACTTAGTGGGAAGAAAGGCTCTAATATAGAGTTGAGAAGAGAGGTGAAGTATTGAGTAAGAAGTCAAAGTCTAAAGGGAACTGAAGACAATAGACACCTAGGTAGAATGGTCAACATAGAGGTAAGAAATTTTATTTTGGATGTAGTTGGGAAGATAGTCACTTAGCTAAGTGACTACCCATGGTTGGTTCGGAGGATGCGGTTGGCTTGCAACACGAGGAAAGTGATGTTGGGAATTCCTCTAAGGTTGCCAAGACAAAGGATAGGATTTTCACATTGGAAGACCTTGTTGAAATACTTCGAGAGGCCTTGGTCCAACAACAAGAAGCCACAAATTCTGTGGAGGCAAGGGTGAAAAAGATCATGAACTCATGCAATGAGGTGGTAGTGTTGAGTTTTAAGACACAAAAACCTTAAACAAAGAAGTGGATGATAGGTTGATGGTGGTTGAATACTTAGTGAGGTCACTAACATTGAAAGTACAGAACCATGAAGAATCTAGAAAACTACTCAATTGAGATGCTATCCAAGGAGGAATTTCAACAGGATAGGTAAAGATCACTATCAAAGAGCCAGAATCATATGATGACACCCACGACGTAAATATGCAGAGTAACTTCTGTTGGGATATGGAGCAGTGGCTTGAGCAAATGAGCGGTAGTTCAGATGAGGCCAAGGTGAATGTTTCCACCTTCATGTTTTTGAAGGGTACCGCAAAGATTTGGTGGAGAAATTGGGCAAAGGATCTTGCAAGAGATGAAGTGTTGTGAGGATAGATAACTAGGAAATCATGAAGGAAACATTATAGGAATAGTTTATACTAGGTAATCAAACTTGGATCACAAATAACAAGTTGATTTCATTGAGGCACACTGACAATACCTAGGAGTACATCAAGGTGTTTTCTAGGCTCATGTTGGAGATCAAGTAAATGACCAATGAAGATCGATTGTTCGAATTCATGAAGAGTTTGCATCCCTGGGCATATAACAAGTTGTGAAACCAAAACATGCAAAACCTTGTTTCATCAATCACCACAACAAGCAATCTAGTGGACATCAAGACCAAGTCTGCATGAAGTCATGAGGCAAAAGATAGTTTTGCATTGGAGAAACAATTCGACAAGGGTAAATAGAAGGGAAAGGATAACAAATCTACAAATATGAGAGATGATAAACCCAAGAAGGAAAAATCACCCTAGGAAAAACATAGGAGTAACCTAATCGTTTGTTGGATCTACACGAAGGACCATATTGAAAGAGATTTCCCACTCAAATAACACTCTAAGTTGAATGTTGTTGAACAACAATCAACTCATCCATTGGTAGTATTCTTGCAAGTTTTGAATGTGGTAGGTGAGGAAAAGGCTATGGAAATTCAAGAAGAATAAATAAAAAACCTATGCCACATTCCAATGGAAGTGAATGGGAAAACAATCATCACATTAGTGGATAGAGGTGCCACCCATAACTTTGTGAAGGAACATGTTGTTGATATACTCAAGTTATAGGTTGAACCATTGGAAACCTTCTTCGAGGAGGTGAACTTGAATATTGAATAGGTGGTTAGCATGGAAAAGGCAGTTGCAATGAGGATATGTGAATGGTGTGGAGAGGAAAAGCTCACCATAATTCCCATGGATTACTTTGATCTAGTCCTCGGGAAAGATTTATTGAGGACGACACAGGTGGAACTAATTTAACAGTTGAATAGCTTGGTCTTATTTTTGGGTAAAAATAAAATCATCATCTCAACTATAAGAAGGAATATTGGGGGATTCACTTAGATGACTACCTTGTGATTGGTCACAACAACCAACCAAGGCACCAATTGGACTTCTTGTACACGGAGCGATGAAGGATTAAGAGAAAAAAAAAGATGTGGATGTAGTCAACATGGTGAATAGCAATGCAAGGAATCTTATTGGAGACACAAGTAGGAGCAACAAAAGATTCAGCTGGAAAAGGGAATAATTGTTGATGGCGCAAGGAAAATAGCTAGAACCAAAGAAGCCTTGGTATGTGGTAGACAGGGAAAAGCACTAATAGGCCTTGGGCACACTTTCGAAATAGAATCTACAAGTTGATTCAAAAGTAGATTGTTTGTTGACGAAGGGTGAAAGGAATATTAGTTCAAATGTGCCTTTACTATTGTACTTGAGTGCAAAATATGGTCAAGGTAGACCATACACACCTCAAGAAGACACACAGTTTCGATCATTAAGAGGAGGTGGCATCGGCTGCCACTTAACTCCATTTCTTGACTAATGTAGAAAATTTAAATGGTCCCTACTAAGGGATTGAACATAGGGTCGGGGCATCGATGCATGATTCCAAGTCAAGAAAAGTTCAAGAGTTTGTTCAATGAATCACTTTCCCATAACAAACCAAGTGATTCAGGACTGAAGGAGAAAGTGAGCAGTAGGATCACCCTAGCAGATTTGGAAACAGGTTAAAGGCTTAGATGCATAACAAGAAGTGATTCCAAGGGAGAAGCACACATAGAAGAATCAAGTCCAAGGCATTCAATTCACAGTTTGGGTAGAGACACATTTTCATGAAGAGGACGCGAAGTTGGATTAATTACCTAAGCAGTCCCTCATGATTCTTGGGGGTGGTTTAGCACAACAGTTGGAGTGAAGGAATATGGAAGCAAGACTTCTCAAGTGGCATTGTAGAAGAGTTAATTGGAGCAACCAACATAAACAAGTAAGTCTTAATGAACATGAAAGAGGAATAATAGTGACTTCTATGAGGGTTTCTAAGGATGGAAACACTTTAAGCGGGGGAGGATGTAACATTCCTTCCTTGGGCAAGGAGATGAACCCATCCAACTCGGTCCTCATTGGGATCAGGTGCATTAGAAGCTTGCACACATGTGCATGATCAAGACAAGGATCTACATCCCGAGCACACTCAGTTGTGTGCAAGTCATTAGCAAGTTGTGGATTGGGAACACATGCATGGAGACGTACCTCGACCCGGGAAGTAGGAATCCTCACTATGGGAAGAGGCATGTTGGTTACAAAACTTGGCTATTGTGTGACAAACATTGGAAATTCTGGAAAAGAACTTGAGTGTGATCGTTGAAGTGGATAAGACGAGAACAAGGAGTGTAGCAATGGATACTTGATCAGCAAGGCATGTCGGGTAAGAGTGTTCAAGACCAAAGGGTCCTAGTTCCACTTGCCTAGGCAGGGTGGTAAAGCACCTCGAGAGGGTAAAATGGTCGTACACTAGTAGGTGCCTTAGAAGAGACGTTAGCAAGGCAGTTGCATTGGGTTCCCACTTGGGAAGGAGAATATGCACAAACGAGCACCTCTCGTCCTATAAAAAGATGGGTGCATTAAGAAGAAAAGCATCATCGACCAAGAAAATCATCCAAGAGATAAAGTTCATGGGTAGTATCCTTGTGCAGACAACAAAGGTGAAGAACATTCTTAGGAATTCTTTTGATGAAGTGTATGTTCAAGGGTTACAAGTCTAAGGAAAAACACTCTTGGGTAAGCAAAGGCACATGGTAAGCTTTTCCCATGGAAGGGTTTGTACTGAAGACAGGTTATTAAAGATGAATGGGTAGGAAAGCTTAGGAGGAGCACGCAAAAGTGTGGCATGAAGATAGAGAGGCAATGAGCATATAATACCAAAGACTTGTTTGGTTGTTGTAATCAGGTTACAGCCTAAGTGCCAAAACCCCTTTGTATCGGCATTGTGGGAGTTTGACGAACCTCCTCTTATTTGTATTGTTAATCATTATTCAATAATAATAAGACTTGTGAATACTTGGGTTGGGTACCCATCAATGTATTGAGTTCATGGTTTACTTCCTTTGTGTTGAATTGTTATATTGGCCAAGTATAACTGGGTAAAGTTAAACAACACATAACATAAATCTTAGTGAAAGTTGGGCAGGTCACTGAGTGTAGCAATTCTAAGTGATAGGGTAGCCTAGGGTGAAGGTATGAGCATGCTCTAGGTAAAGAGGCATAGTCTACCAACGAATAGTCTCAAGTGACCAAGTCCTCAGGAGGAAATTTAAGTACGCCACATAATCACAAGAGTTTGAACATCACATCAACATACAAGTTTAGGGTTGTGACGCTATGATTATTAAAATTCCATAATATAGAAAGTTAAAAAGTCAATAAACTTTAAAAATATAAACTATGGTTATGAATTTTAAAAATACAATACAATGGAGTAAATGAGAAACACTTTACTATACATAAATTTTAAATCATAATAAAATTTAATTATATTCAAAATAATTAATTTTCATATAAATTTTAAATCATAATAAAATTTAATTATATTAAAAATATTTAATTTATATATAAATAAATTATATTAAAAATAATTAATTTATATATAAATAAATTATTCCATATTTTATGGAGTCTTTGGTAGTTCTTGGAATCCTAAATTGTAGAAAGTCATAAATTTGTGGTGAACCATGAATCTTAAAAATATAAACAATAAAATAAATTCTTACTTAAATGATATTGAAAATTGATTTTTTTTAAATGTCACACTAAACTTTTTTAACTAGTATTTTAATCTTATATATATAATCCTAAATTAAACTATTCCATTTTATTTGGTTGGAGTAATGTAATCATAAGATTCATAACATTGACTATCACTTCCACAAGGAATAGAGTGACACCATGTTATTAATATTTTGTTTGTTTGTATAATTTCGTTATAAAAAGAGATAAAGAGATAATTCCTAAAAATATTCTTTCAAAAATATATTTCAAAAAAATTAAATTATTAAGATATTGAAAATTGAGTTTTTTTTAAAGTCAAAGTATATATATTATTCCATTTTATTTGGTTTGAAGAATGTCATCATAAGAATGATTGTCACTTCCACAAAGAATTGAGTGACACCATGTTATTAATACGTAGAGAGATAATTCCTGAAATATTTTCTTTCAAAAATATATTTTCTAGAAAACCAGTAAATTATTAAGAATATGAGTGAGGTTCAAAAATATATCTTCCTTAATATTCCCAACTTATTAAGAATATGAGTGAGGTTCAAATATATAAATTTAAAAAAATTTAATTGTTATTTATATTTATAATTTTGAGAGATTGGAAAATATATTAAGTTAATTGTAAATTTGTTATTTACAATTTTAATAAGTATTAAATTTAAAGACATACTTGTTATATCTACATGTATTTACATCTTAAAATTTAAGGTGGAGTAGTAAGTATGTTTTTCTTAGATTGTAGAAGGATGAGACAAGTGTATTATCCATTACTTAATGCATGGATAACGAGTTGTGTCACACAACATGTTTAACTAGAAGAAGACAGTGTCACACAAGCTTAACTAGAAGAAGGGGTGATAACAATAGTTTAGGCATAGACAATGGATGATTACAACTATGTATGGAGAACAAGTAACAACTAACTTGTTCATGGCAGCCCACAAGTTAAGTGGTTGTGCTAGTTATACATATAAGTGTTTATGTTTTAGAATTTGGGGTGGGCTGAGAGGATGAGATAAGTGTACTCTCTAAATTGATTTTATGGGATTCCAACTCCAAATTCCAAATAAACACTTACAAGCACATCCACTTAACTTAGGGCAATGTATAACTAAAAAAAGAGTGAAAGTAGCGGAAAACACTTGTTAATATTCACCAACCACAAATTAAACACAAAGTAAATCATTATTCACCATTATCAACCACTCAAATTAATCTACCATTAAAAAATAGAGTAAGCTAAACTCTAGGCCATTTTCCCAGCGAAAATCCTGCTGAAATTGCCTAAATGACAGTTTTGGGTTGCTAGAATTGCATAATGGGGTGCCCCGGGAGTAATCGAGGTCACTGAATCCATTTCTGCAACCAAAATTACAATTCAAACAACCCAAATCGCAGTTTCAGCAATTTCCCCTTCACCAAATTCCGATAAAAATTGCCAATAAAAATGCAAATAATCTAGAATTTAACCAATTTCTTAAAAAATTAACACTACCCAATATCCACTAAATTTGAAACAATAACAATCGTTCAAACCAACCGAGTAAAAATGATTAGAAAATGAGGTATCTCTTACATCAGGCCGATTGACCTTGCTGTGAGGGTGATGATTGTCTCGGAAAATCACATGTTATTTACTATTTCTTCAATTTAATTTATGCGAGAAAAGCATCTTTTGGACAGACATATCGGTCAACTTGCCATTGCCAGTATATATAACAAGACACCATCCACACCAACACAGTAGATCTCATTTAGAAATTTCAACATGTTTGCAAACTGAGCGAAATCGATCGTATATTTGTATTATTAAAAATCAACACGTATATCGTGCCAATTACAAGAAAACTCTAGGAAACAAAGGCAGACATAGCACACTCATTTTTATATATTTTACTTACACTTTCTCTGCTCTACAATCACTGTACAGCTCACACTTTTTTATATGACGTAATATTGCCACATGCAAATACTTTACTAATATAGCAAGCAGTTTATTATATTAATGGTAGCGGTCGATTGTCCATTGTCCAGGATTCTATCATGAGCTGAATCAGTTCACCTCCTGAAACTCCTGGTAGGCCTTCCCTGGTTATCCTCCCCCTTTAGACGAACTACGGTATACCCCGCAGCGCCACACAACGCTCCGACTATGGGCGCTGACAGGTAAATCCATATGCCTTTGTAGTTGCCTGCTGCAATTGCAGGCCCCAGGGTTCGAACCGGATTCATGGAAGCTCCAGAACTGGATCTGCAGAAAGTTTTGAGAGAATTATAAGTACGGCTGTCTATTGTATTGTGTTTTAATTAACTCCGCTGGGTCCGGAAGTGGACTTACCCTGCAATGAGAATATTAAGCATGACGGTTGCGCCTACTGCAATTCCTGCAAGTTCACCCACCTGCAAGCCAGAAATGAAATTATATAGACATATCAATTGATAAATGCGCCTGGGGAGTCTTTGAAGAAAAAGTTTTCTTACAGCGCGAGTGTCTGTGGCTACTGCTGTAACCACGAACATGAGAATGAAAGTGATGATGAACTCCAAAGCAAAAGCCTGACCGTGGCTCCCTGAAGGAATCGTAACCCCGCCGCTCATGAATGGATGAAATATTAACTTCAGGACGAACGATGCACAGATGGAACCAAGTATCTGAGCTCCTATGTATGCCGGAACCTGATATTAAAAATGATTCCAATCACAGAAAAATCAATACATTTTCCCAGATCCACAGCACTATAAAAACTGTGAAATAATAAATTCTGAAAGATAGACCCAGTGGGAAAATTATATTGTATAACCTGAATCCATGGAAACTGGCGCAAAGCTGCAAATGCAAGCGTTAGGGATGGATTGACATGAGCCCCAGATATGTGGCCAGTTGACAATATGACGATCATTATAGCCAAGCCGCCTGAAGCTGCCAGGCCTAGAAGGCTAACAGAGCCGTCTGTTTTTTGGTTGACAATGGCAGTTGCTGTCCCGGCAAATATCAGAATGAATGTACCAATGAATTCGGCTACCACCTTCACAAGTTCAAACCATGCAGCAAATTATAGACATTGATGCTGCAGATAAATTTTTACAACAATGGCCAAAAATGTATTACAGTTGACATAGATAAATGAGTTGCAGAGAAAGCTATGTTGACAATAATGCTTCTGTCTAAATATGTAATTTATCAAACTTGGGAATTGAATGTTACTAAGTTCCTGGCCTGGCCACTCAAATAAAGATAAAAATGACATATGCAGACACAACGGAATTGTAGACTGAATTCTGAGTTCTACTACAACAGAATCAGGATGAAGTGATTGAAAAGTGTCCAAAAGTAGGACCTGATACTTCGGCTTACATAAAATCTTAAAGCATTAATCAATGAATTCCAAAATCACAGATACCATCATTTCATTTCATTTCAAGAAAGGTAGGAATCAGCCAATGCTGGACCAGCCATAGGACTGAGTTTGAACAGGAACTAAAAAGCTAATAACTAGAGATTCTGAGATTAGATCTTGTCAATGTTATCAGTATTGTGGCAAAGCAGCTCAGTAATCAATACCATTAACACATATTTCACGGTGTTAGAGACGATGATTGATATATAAACTCAGAATCCTAAGGTTTCCCCATGATCTGAATACAAAAATGAGAATTGCATCTAGGAATTCACAATGATATACCTTCTTTGCAAGAGAAGCTGAGGGCAGTGCGGCTGGTAAATCTGATAACATGCGTTCCTCGGCCCATGCTTCCATTGATAGACATGAATTGCAACCGTGAAGCAGAGTTCTCTTCCCGCTTGAGCCCTTATCAACCCTAACACCAAAGAGAGGCGCCCCAGGAGTTCCCGGGGTCTGTGGTGCGGATGGAATATCCTCACAATCCGTCATACTGCACACAAATCAAAACTACTTCCACCCTTTTTTTTTTGGCAGAGGGATGGATTAGAAAACCAGCGGAGAGGCGAGCGAGGCCCTCCTTTTTTTTGAGATTTTATGGATTCATGATCTGTCTTTTGGGGTTTTTTTTTGGTTTTTTATTTCTAACAGTGAGAGACCAGATTTACATGTTGCAGAGGTTTTTATAAAGTTTCGTCTACGGCTTAACCAGAAGGAGAAGATGCATCACTGTACACAGTAAACCTGGAATTTAATCTTCAGAAAATCAAATACTCGTCCTATTGCGCTCCCTGGCCTTTGAGAGCATCAAACTGATTGGACTGGACTGGACTGGACTGGTAGCAAGGAGATCACAGAGAGCTGAGCTGCAAGATAAAAGCAATCATAAACTGAAATAAATACAGAGATACCAAATACAAATCACGAAGCGCCTGCGCGACTAGCAAAACACTCGCAGGTCATTCATGTCACATGATTGTAATCAGTAAAACCCATTAGCATTGTCAACGACTCACCAGCGGCCAGGAAGGATCCTGCATGGGGAGGAGAGCAAGCCAGACAAGAGACTTCAATGCTTATGAATGATAGAATAGATAGACAGGATTTTATATTATAGATCTGACTATTTATATCTTGAAAAGTAGGCCGGGGGTGGGGATTCGGGAATTGTAAATATTTGGCCTTCCCCTCCATTCATGGTGGCAATTTGAGCAGAAAAAGTTATGGGTATCATGCGCGGGTCCTCACTTGCTCCACCCACTCTTGAAGTACTTCAACGGTGACCAGTAAAAACTGAGCTTTCGTACTCGAAGAAACTGCCTATTTTTTAAAGGCACGGAGCCACCTCTGTATGATTCGTTTCTGGTTGGTTATGTATTTGACATTCATTTTGTAGATTACTGAATTTCATTTCAATATTAAGAAATACAATACGATATTTTTATTTTTGTCCTCGTTCGAATATGATTTAAAAATGAAAGATTAAAATGTAAGTTTAGTTGAGATTAACTTTATTATTTTTGTTATTTATTTTATTTATTAGTATAGTTATTTAATTTGTGGTTGGTGAACACGAATAAGTTATAAATTAATTGCTATCAACAAGTTATTCATATCTAAGCTAAGAGTGATCCATGCACCAATTACTAGTTATCTATACATATCTACTGGTTATATTTTATTTATTTTATTAATTTTACTATTTTTGTTATTTATTTTATTAATCAGTATAGTCACTTAACTTGTGGTTGGTGAACACCGATAAGTTATAAGTTAATAGTTATCAACAAGTTATTCATGTATAAGCTAAGAGTTATCCATGCATAGCTACCATTATTTTTTATTTATTTTATTTTATTTTTACATCGATAGGTGTTTACATCTTAGAATTTGGGGTGGATAACTAGTAGTTAATGCATGAATAACTAGTAATTGGTGCATAGATAACTTTTAGCTTATACATGGATAACAGGTAGTTCATGGCACACAACCTGTTTAACTAAAAGAAAGCTAGTGATAACATGTAGCTGAGACATAGACAACTGTTGATTACAACTATGTGGCACTTAACTTGTGGCCTATTGATGTTCATAGGCCACAAGTTAAGTGGTTGTGGTGCATAGATAACTCTATGCATGAAGAACAAGTAATAGATAACTTATTTGTGGCACTTAAGTTAAGTGACTATGTTAGTTATAAATGTTTATTTCAAATTTGGAACTACTATCATAAAATCAATTTGAAATTTATTTCACTTTGATATAATCTAGAAAAAGCCATCCAAATTCTAAAATATAAACACATATCCATATAATAAAATACATATTAATTTAACATAATCGAACTAATAAAATGCATTTTTTTAGATCTGGTTGCAATCCAATCCAAAAGATTTGAAAATCAAATACATATTGATTTAACATAATCAAACTAATAAATTGCATTTTTTTTAGATTTGGTTGCAATCCAATTCAAAGGATTTGAAAATCAATAGAAAGAAAAATGTTATGGGTTAATTCAAAAGGTATGTTTTACATGTGTAATTTCAATAATTGAATTTTATTGTAAAATAAAATTTATTAAAATTTAATAAGAAAATAGAAAAAAATCCAATAAAATATATTTTATTTTTAATAATTATTTTATTTATCTTATTTCTATATGAACATAATTATTATATAATTATAATATATATTATTACTATTTAACTATTTATATACACTTGAATAACTTTAATGGAGGGATAGAAGATGCATATTGCCTTCAATCTTTTAATGTTCCTTTTCTACTTGTTTGTATAAAGAATGTCATGACATGTACTTGATCCATAACTTCTTCTCCTTGCTTGTAAAGCAAGCATAAATGTTCTTCTCCATATTTAGCATAAATGTTCTTCTCCATATTTATATTTTTTGATCTTCCTATTTTTATTAATGCCTAGGTTTAAAATCATGTTTTATAGAGATTTGTATTTATTGATTATATATATATATGTGTGTGAAATGTTGAGGGGCATATTACTTGTTATCTTTTGAGTGTTGCTTCTTTACTTGTGTAGAATGAGAATGTTTCAACATAACATGTGCTTGATCCTTAACTTCTCATTGCTGAGAAAGCAAGCACAATTTTTATATTTAGTTCATCTTTCTATTTTTATTAAGAAGTGAGAAAGAGATGTAACTTTATTTTTATGTGAGATTTTCTCTTTATGAGTTTTATTGTTATGTATATGTGAACATGGATTAATCAAACATTGATAGAATTTCATTATGAGATTATGACCATTTAAGCTAGCGGTATAAAGGAAGGACCCAAATCATGGACTTTGTGTGGTCTCCTTTGCTCTACATCAAGGGATAGTTTCCTTTTGATTCTACTCTCAACCATCTCCTTCTTGTATGTATCATTTTGTTAACTAATCGTGTTGTACCTCTCATTGGATCCTTGTAAATAACAATTCCTAGGTTTTTATATAAAAAATCAACTACTCCTTGGTTTTCAAGTACAATGCATGGAGTAGGAGAAAGTATCACATAATTTCTACTTCCCTATTTTCACACACTCCCATAAATCCTTGGGTTTTTCCCATCACGCCCTTTGACATCTCAACCTACGTGAGTTGGCTCTTAGTTGTGATATTACTTGTGTTTCATACCATGTGAAGTTGAGCTTAAAATAATTTTCCACTTTGATATTCTTATGTCTATAATTGAAGTTGTCTATGTACTATTATTATTTTATTTTGGTGCATTTTCTCCATTTACTCTTCATCTTGCATTCTTATACATGATTTTTCTAGAACAGGACCCAAACCAACAAAATCAATCAGTTCAACCAATTTTTGAGGTTTCTCAGTTCGATTTAGGGTTTTTGAAAAAAAATCGTTGGTTTCGTATGAAACTAGCCTTAAATACCCGAACCAACCAATTTTTTACAAAATCAGCTAGTTTGGTACAAGGTCATATTCCATAGTTTATAACATGAAATTAAAAAGAAAAAAAAAGTAAACCTTAGTCGACTCTAGTAATAATCGGTAATATTAAATTATTAAAGTAAAAGGATTCTTAAATGGTAAGGTTTTCATTCGCTATCCTTTTACTTAAATTTTTAGCATTACCATTAATCGTTTCAGGATATTTGAGGGGTTCCAAACTCATTGAACTTGATATGCAAAAAGTAGAATTTTTTATCCCATTCAGAATTCAACAGATTTAACAGTTTTAGGATTTCAAGGTTGCAATTAAAATTTAATAAATCACATCAACCCTTCTATGTACTATCACGTCACCGATCCCCTCAATTCCCTTTAGAGGAGATGGGAGAACAACTGATCATTTTTTTTCAACGTTCTGCACTTTTACACAACCGCAATTGCAATCAGAAATCCGCAAGTCGAGTTCAGATGGATGAATTTGACCCAACGTATCAGATCTCTTCCTGACTTCCGCAATCTACAATGCGGGAGTTAGAAGGTTAGAACCACAATTTCGCAACTTCGAAGAGACACGCCTCCGTCTTCCGCAATCTGCAATCCGCGATGCGGGAGTCGGAAGTCGGAACCCCGAATACACCCCTTTAAACATTTACTCCTCCGACTTCTGCAATCCGCAATCCACGATGCGCGAGTCGGCAGTCGGAACACCAAACTCACAACTTCGCAAATTCACTTCTCTGACTTCCTCAATCCGCAATCCGCCTTGCGGGAGTCGGAGAGTCGGAATTCCCAACGCACAACTTCGGGAATATTACACCTCCAACTTCCACAATCCACAATGCGGGAGTCGGAAAGTCGGAAGTTCAAATGCAGAATTATGGAAATATTACACCTCCGACTTCCACAATCCCCAATCCGCAAGGTAGGTTCAGAAATTCGTAAGTTGTCCATATGCGTCTGTTACAACCAAATTCTCAGGCTGATAACTTTCTCATTCTAAGTCCATTTTTGGAAAACTTGGTACCATTGGAATTCTCTCGGCAAGCCCTATGCAACGGTGTGATCCTCTGCCACATCTGAGGACTCTGAATTTTCCATTCTCCCAACCAAAGTGTTTCCCCAAACTTCATCCTCACCCCTTTACCACTCGGTACAGAGCTTTGACCCCACTATCTCATGAGCCCTCCCTTCATCTGACCCACAGAGGGAACATGAACACAATAGGGGGTGTCTATCTCTTCCCTCCAAAGCCATATGAGGAAATACAACCGACCTAAAAGTGTGTGCAATGCATAATAAACATACACGGTGGAATTAAAATATAATAACACACACATAATGGAATGCATCAACATGTTTTCCTCCAGGCAGTTTGATAGAACAACATACTGAGAATTAGTCCCCTTCCCATGCCATGCACAGGATTTATGCTGACTAACTTAACATAATCAGTTCATTCAATTAACGTGAATAATCAAGCATTCATAACACATAATGGACATAATTCAACCACATAGAACGCTTATCTTTAACATGAAGCTGTCCAAGCAATTGGCTATGTGAGAGCAGCGTTCCACCCAACCATAGGTCTCTGTCTAGCTTATATTATTTTAGCTGAGAGACCACCCCTAAGTTGGGCTATGTATCTGTAACATACCCTTTTTGTTGAAAAACATTTTATGTTGGAAACATTATGTTAACTTTTATTGTAAAGTTTTTATGTTGGACAAGTGTCCAAGGATGACTGTAACTTGCACAATATTTTATTATTTAATAAATAAAATAGGAGACAAACACCTAAGGGGACTGTTGAAAGAGTGGTTACTGACCCACTAGGTGGAATGGAATCTGGGGTAGAAGGCAATGGACAGGTGGCAGCATCATGATGCAACTAACTAGCTGTTGGTATGGGACAAATCCCTTGAAATGTGGTCATAGTGCCCTGGAAAGTGGGACTGGAACTTGAGGCTCATTTATTCCAAACTGACCACTAAAGACCTAGGCATTCTATATAATAGCCATCAAATTATGAACTGAGGTTCATCACTTTTCCTGACGAGGAAATTTACCTTGGGGTTTTGCTGTGCTTGCACCCAAGAGATTTGATGAGGGGATATGCTAAGTTTTTGATCATGTTGTGAGTTTTCCCATTACTACTGAGTGCATAAAATTACATTGTTGAGTGCAGAAGGCATATTATGAGTGCAGAAGTTATACTACAGAGTGCAGAAGATTTACTTAGTGCCTTTCTTCTACATAGATTCCATCTACTTAGTGGTTCAATAAGCAGGCTCGAGGGTCCATAGAAAGCCAGCAGTTTGGCTACTTCTTTTGGAAAAGGTTGGGAGGAACAAGCTTCTTTGGGTGTTTGTCGGCCCTATCTTCATCTACAGGTTCTATTTGTTTATCTGTCATTAAGTAGTTAAATTTGTTTATTTGCAAGTATTTAATTCCTATTTGCAGAATGTGTTCTTGTTCAGATGCATCTATTTTTCAGTTTCTAAATCTAATTAAGATTGTGAATAGTAATGATAAATTGAATAAATATTCTCTGCATTTTTCCCCATGCTAATGGATCTGCATCGTACTCTAGTACAAAGAAGAAATTAATCAAGATAATTTGATAGGCAGATTTTCCAATTGAATGAGAAGATCAAACCCTATTATATTTCATTAGTTTTTCTTATCATTTATATTCTGTAGTATATAATAAAAATTCTGTGTTTTCCTTCCTCATTATCCCTTTCATCAGTTTAAGGTTTGATTTTTACTATATTTTTTATTTCATAAACATTTCTTGAAATAACAGATGCAAATTAAATAATATCATTCAGCATTTGATTGCTTTTCTATTTTTGACAGTCATAGAATAGACTAGGGTTTTTACATTTCTATGTCCTCTTTTCAATTCTTACAATAATTCTATTCTATTTGTCAAAAACAGATTATTTCAAATTAATACAAGTATTAAGTACATACATTTGCAACATATATCGATTTCAAAGAAGGAATATGAACGTATCTACTCATATCATTGTGTAAACACTCTATTATTATCATTTATAAATAGTTTTCCAAACATTCAACACATGGTCGAAAACCCTAGCACATACATTCTATTCATATGTTTGTCTTTCTTTAATAATATATTTATTTTTCATTCTATTTTTATCTACGATAAAGAATCATTACGATATACAAGTAGGGTTTCATTTTCAAACCTAAGATTTTTTACATGTTCATATCCTCACTCATTAAACCTTAGAACATCAACTATTAACTTTTAGTTAAGAGTTAGTTAAGAAACTTGTCACGATTCTTTTCTTAACTGAAATCAAAATAATGGATTCTGGTTCACGGCCATCACAAAAATCGACAGACATTAATAACGAGAGACATTCTCAACTGAAAAACATAGCTTCGAAAACACTTATCATACATATTCCTTAAGACTGAGAACAAAAACATCTTGGCAACATTTGATTGTACATTATCACTTTTCAAATTGAAAACGTAACAGTAAAACCATACAAATAGTGCACTGTAAACATCCACTTACAGAAGTTTAAAATATTGTTTTAATAATAGTAGAACCTTGCCGAGAACCACATTTCTGAGTTAAACAATGTTCTCAGTAGCTAAAGAAAACTACTATACAAAAGGAAGTATTATGGTTTGACTTCTAAGCTCAAGACTAAGCACTTGGCTTCCCTTTTTACTATCCACAAAAACATAGTAGATAGGCAACATCAAGTTTTGTTTCCTTCATGCAAAATGGAGCAACGCCCACAGAACTATATTCACAACACTTGCCTTGAAACACAATTCTTTTTACACAGAGTAACTCACATTATCAACCACACGAACACGGGTGGAACAAGAACTTGAATCCTTTCATTACCGGAAGCAGAAGAAGGGTGAAACCCTCTTCTAAGTATTTCCCTCATGGATTATGCAATGTACAAATATTACTACTAAAACAATGAAAAAAGGGTCGAGAATTCATCCTCCCAAGCTACCAGTAGTACACAGGTTTTCGATGAAGAACAAGCCTCAGAGAAATCATGAAGTCTCGGAAAAACACACCCGAAGGATCAACATTAATCTAACTAGAGTAACAAGGTAACCACTGAGGCTTACTGGTCTTATTTGCAGTAGAAAACCATCAACACTTAAGCTGAGGAGCCAACGACGAGGTACCTGCCAATCGAATACGAGTGTGGTTAAAAACAAGTATTTTGACAGAAAAAATCACAGGTGAAATATTAAACAACTAAAAATTCTCAAATGCAGAATGGACGATGCTGGGTTTTGAACCGAGAACCTTACCGTTAAGGAATTATCCTTGGAATGGAATGCCACTACTTTGCAACTAGTACCCTTTTTCTCTGTCACCAAATGCAAGAACAGAGGCATGCAAAAATCTGAAGAAAATCACCCAACAAGCAGGGAAAGTCAAGCATCAAAACAACTATCACAAAGAGTTATCACTCACACCTTGGAACTTCTACTTCAAGATACAACTGGAACACACCATGAAAATACCATTCTTAAGCTTTCAACAGATCACGGTCTCGAACCGTGAGCACTCCAAAGATAAAAAATAGTTAACAAAACCCTAAAGACTCTCGGCCTGTCGGCCTCTCCTCAGAGCCACTACACTGTGTAACAATGAAACATTAACTTCATAAAACTTTGTGGAGGCTAGGGTTAGATCCCAATGCCCAAAACCCTCGCTCGATCAACGGTGGAGATCACCAAAAGATTGTCACGTAAAACAATGCATCTTCCTCATTAATGATACCATCAATACCGTAGCTACCAAGGAGGATAGCTAGGACAAGCTTCGAACCAGAGCACTTCCAGCTCGTCATAACATTGAACCATCACCAACTCATCACGTGCCTAACGCCACGGTGATATCCACGGAGATATTCCACTGTCTCAACAGTTGGATGTATTAATTGCAAAGAGAAATAGAAGTGCCTGCCAGCACGAAACCACGTTAACATTATTTCATAGCCATCCTTGTAATATATCAACACAATGGTAATATGCATAACTATGTTATGATATGCACCTTGGGTTATGGAAAGGTTGTATTCATTTCCTCGCTAGGTTTTCATAGTTAAATAGGACCACATGATGCACACACTAAAATGTAAATTTCATTGAAATCTAGGATTTGCATATAGTCTATATAATATAGCATTGATTTTTAAGTATGCATATAGATCCTAGGCTAAAGTTAAAATTAAAGTTTGTGTAGGAATTTATATATTTACATTTCAATATAGTATGGAAATTTAATAGAAATTGGTATATAAACCATAAGTTTAGCATATGACTACGATATGAATTGCAATTAATTCCTAAGTTAGAATTTAAAACAATTATGGTATGAGATACTTAGGGTCTAGAGCATACAAGGATATGCATAAAGATGACGCACGTCATTCAGTGGTTAACCAACACCTATAGAATAAGTTCATTCTCATATTTTGCTTCAATAAGAAAACTCACGATAACAGTACATAAAAGTTTAACAATGATATTTGAATCCTATTCATCGTTTGAGTAATTTAATAAAAGGTTAGTTTAGAAAAATGAAATTGTTACAATCAACATACTTCTGTTTAACCAACTAGGCTAATTGATTTTCTCACCATTAGCATTCTCGACATTATGTCTCCTAATTCATTAAGACTTGGAGACACTTAAACTGGTGAGAAACTCTTTGGTCATTCGTCGTAAACACAACAAAAACTCTTACCTGTAATCTGTGAAAAAGGACGATTCAAATGCTTTAGAAGGAATACTAAGTAAGCCTCAGGGCATCCATAGGACCCCTTCATCATCAACAAAAGAACAATAGTTAATACATTTAAAACATACATCTTTTCATCAACCAACAGAAGGATTGTCAATTACAGTTGAGTAAGAATAACTTCGAAACATAGATATTAATCATCTAGACGCAAACTTTACATTTTTAATTCAGCATAGTATTTAGTACAGCAAGACGACTTTAAGCATTATTATATTCCGCACAGATAGAGTTTGCATTAAATACTTTATAAAAAATTTAAATTTTTGTGAATTTTTTTTTGGGATGTTACAGTATCCACTAAGGAGGAACTAAACAGTCTCATTTACAACCATGGTTTTACTCAACATACATGCTAATCCAACACACATTTAGTTTTATCAAGAATGCAAAGAGACAAGGAGGAGGATGCTAAGCCAATGAGCTCAACCAAAGATATACATGAATCTCAAAACTATCTCAAACAACCTTGGCACCCACAATACCTACCACACCCAACACAAGGAAGGTCCCCTTCTTTGTTGCACAGTCCCTCAGGCGCCCCTTCCCTCTAGTTCTCTTCAGGGTGGGCATAGAAAGGTCCAAGCTGGTGATTCCTTGAGATTCTATCCCTCACTGGGTTTATCAAGCAATTCCAACCCCTATTCCATCTTATTCTCTGTCCTTTGCAATTGGACCTCCGCAGGGTTGTGACCAAATTTTTTTGTCCTGCAACTAGAGTCTTGGCTATCAAATCTGAGTTTTCTCATGGGTTTTCCAAGCGTCCCACACTCTAAAATTTTCCCAGGGTTTAGGTTGATGGATCCTCCGTTGGATTTAAATTCCCACACCAATTTACAGACGACTTTGACACTCCAAATCGTGACTTCACTCATAATCGTGATCTTTGGTTTCTCTTCGCTGCTGGTAATGTATGATCCATGAAAACTACGGCTTGTTGGTCAACAAAAATGGAATGGGGAATTAGGGAAGATGTCCTCCATGAGGTGGAGTGACTTATGGGTCAAGAAAAAACAGAGCCATGCCCTGCCATACGAAATTCAGGGCTGTCCCTCCTCCATTGAATACATGGACTGATTTCTTCAACCACTTCCTTACACATAATTAAATGTCAGCAAGGAAGGTCAAAGGGGTTCTCAAGGTGGCATTTGGAAGCCTATGGATTAATCCCACAACCCCCTCATCTCTCCCTAGCAGATACACATGGCCCCCTGTTATTAGTTACCTCCATAGCCAGTTTTTGGTATTTTATTGCATGATATTAATATTTACATCATTTACAATGTTCCATGGCTTAATAGCACATGGATAACATAATATCAAATACTTGTCTTTTAAATAAAATCGAGCATCCACTAGCGGGGCCTTGGCCTTGAGGTCCACGCTAGGAAAACATACATCACATGTATACAATATTTACATAAAAATACAATATATCCTAAGGGTCAAAATGGGGACATTACAATTCCCTCCCCCATAGAATAACACCGTCCTCGGTGTTCTCAAAACTAAACAAAAATGGGAATGTCTCTCTCATGGCATCCTCTAGCTCCCATGTAGCCTCATCGGGACTAAGGTGCTTCCATTGCACCTTTACCTTCCTGATGGCTCGGTTCCGAAGCAATGTGACCTTGCTATCGAGGATGCGCATAGGATCCACTTGGAACTCTCCCTCGGGTTCCACCTGTATCACATTCCAATCAATTATGTGATTAGGATCATGTACATACTTCTTTAGCAAAGAAACATGGAAAACATTATGAGCTCTCATGTTAGCAGGAAATGCAATTCTATATGCAAGTGGTCCTATCCTAGAAGGACTTCAAATGGCCCACAATATCTTGGTTCCAGCTTGGCACAACTTCCCAACTTCAGGGAACTTTTCCTTTCCCTCACTCTTAAGTAAACATGATCCCCAATCTGAAACTCCTTCTGCACTCTTTTCAAATTTGCATAACTCCTTTTCCTGTCCTGAGCTGCCTTTAAATTCTACTTGATCTTAACAATTTCTTGTTCCATTTCCTTGATCATCTCTATCCCAAGAAGTACCCTGTTCACCGGACTATCCCAATTCACTGGAGTGCTGCATCCTTTTCCATACAATGCCTCAAATGGAATCATTCCCAATGATTCTTGATTTCCATTATTGTATGCAAATTCTATCAAGTGTGGGTAATCCTCCCACTTGGCTGGTTTATCCATCACATACATTCTCAACATGTCTTCAAGAACCTGATTCACCCTCTCAGTTTGACCATATGTTTAAGGATGATATGTTGTACTAAAATTCAGTTGAGTTCCCAATTCCTGAAACAATTCCTTCCAAAAATCGAATGTGAACTTTACATCTCGATATGAAATTATTTCCTTGGGAAATCCATGCAATTTGAATATCTCCTTCATGAAAATATTTGTTATGTCACTTGTCTTATGAGTGGAATTGACTAGAATAAAATGAGCTACCTTTGATAGCTTTCCCACCACTACCATAATTGAGTCATGCTTCCTCACTGTCATTGGAAAACCTGTTATAAAATCCATAGAAATTA
This sequence comes from Larix kaempferi, assembly GCA_027924585.1. Taxonomy (NCBI): domain Eukaryota; kingdom Viridiplantae; phylum Streptophyta; class Pinopsida; order Pinales; family Pinaceae; genus Larix; species Larix kaempferi. The sequence continues at coordinate 6,554,232 of BSBM01000399.1, read as the reverse complement.
CTTTCCACTCCCATTCTGGAATGGGAAAAGTCTACAATAATCCTATTGGATGTTGATGTTCTACCTTGACTTGTTGACATTTTTGACACCTAGCAATGCATTCTGCTATGTCCTTCTCCATCCCATGCCAAAAGTATTGGTTTCTTTTTTTTGCTATTGTCTTTTGATATCCTGGGTGTCCAGAGTATGGAATTTGATGTATTTCATCCATCACTAGCTTCTTTAAATCTACACAATCTCAAATATACATTCTACCATTATACAGGAGAATATCATCTTCACCAAGCTGATATCCTATACACTTTTCATATATATTTCCCTAGTGCAATTTTTCTTTAATTTGAAGGTAATTTTCATCACTGTTTTGGGCTTCAAGAACTCTTGTCTTCAAATTTGATTTGCACATGGTTAATGCTGCAACATGAAATTTTAATAAGAGTATCTGCAACCTTATTCTCTTTCCCTTTTACATGCTTAATTTCAAAATCAAATTCACAAAGAAATTCCATCCACCTAGATTTTCTGGCATTCGAGTTTGACTGGTCAAACAAATACTTCAAGCTCATGTGGTCTGTCATAAGCTCAAATATTCTTCCCAACAAATAATGCAGCCTCCACATCTTGAGAGCATGTACAATCGATGTTAATTCTAAATCATGCGTGGCATAATTATTTTCATTCTCTTTTAATTTCCTAGACTCATAGCAAATCACAAATCCTTCTTGCATGAGCACTCCATTTATCCCTTCAATGCAAACATCCGTGCACACTACAAAATCCTTCCTTGGATCTGCAATCTTCAAAACAGGAGCATTGGTAAGCAACTTCTTTAGATGTTGAAATCTTTTCTCACATTTTTCAAAACATACAAACTTAACATTCTTCCTTTGCAATGATGTAATTGGATGAGCTATCTTGGAGAATCCTTCAATGAACCTTCTATAATATCCTGCAAGACCCATAAAAAGATCTAACATCTATAACATTATTTGGAGTAGGCCAATCCATTATGGCTTCAATCTTTTCTGGATCCACTGCAATTCCTTCTTATGAGATAACATGACCCAAATACTGTACCATCCTTTGATAAAAATCACACTTTCTCAACATTGCATACAATTTGTGTTCTCTAAGAACTTGCAACACCATTCTTAGATGTTCATCATGCTCTTCTTCATTCCTTGAATAAACAAGAATGTCATCCATGAACACTATCACAAACTTATTATCCAAATACTTGATGAAGACACTATTCATGAGACACGTGAATATAGAAGGTGCATTGGTAAGACCAAATGGCACCACTATGAACTCATAATGACCATATCTTATTCGAAAAGTTGTCTTGTGAATGTCTTCCTCTTTTATCCTCACTTGATGATAGCCAAACCTCAAGTCAATCTTCGAAAACACTTTATCTTCCTTCATTTGATCAAACAAATCATCAATTCTTGGCAATGAGTACTTATTCTTGATTGTCACTTTATTTAGCTTTATGTAATCAATACATAGTCTTAAAGTCTCATCCTTTTTCTTAACAAATAACATCGGTGCTCCCCAAGGAGATACACTTGGCCTGATATATTTCTTGTCCATTAATTCTTGTAGCTGCATCTTCAACTCTATCAATTCTGGCATGCTCATTCTATAAGGAGCTTTGGAAATTGGTGCTGCCCCTAAAACAAGATCAATGGAAAAATCAATATCTCTCTTTGGTGGCAGTCTCGACACTTCATCCAGAAACACATCTTTGAACTCTTGCAACAACTGGAATTCTTCTATCCTTGGTCCTTCGTCCTCTATTGAATCTGATATATGAACTACATATAATTGGCAACCCTTCTTATAAAAAAAATTCAACTGTAAGGCTGAAATCTATCTTACTGAGAATTTCTTGGGAATTCCTCTTACCAATCTTGGTTTTCCCTCTTCATCAATGCATTCAAGTACATTATCATACCAATCTATCTTGGCTCTATTCCTTTCCAACCATTCCATACCAATTAGAGCATGATAAGATCCTAATGGTAGGACATTCAAATTTACTTTTGTGAGGAATCAATTCAACTCCATGGGACACTCCATCACTACTTCACTCACTTTTCTCTTGGTCCCTGTGGCTAACTGAACTAGCCAAGACTTATTGTGCTTCATTTTTATAATAGAACAAACTTCTACTACTTTTGGAGAAACATAACTATGAGTATATCCTGGATCAATCAAAATAGAAATAGATTGCTTAGCAATCTTACCTTCAACTTCCACCACTGTGGATTGATGGTCTTCTTGATGATTATCCAATGCTGTATAAATTTGAGGTGCTGCCCTTGCCATATCATCCACTGTAACTACTCCCTTTAAGTTGTGCAAGCTTCGGGGATTCTCACTCCAATGTGGAAAATCTTTAAGCATGTGGTTTCCTTCACATCCCCATCACTGAAGTGGCCCTTTTGATTCTTTTTATACTGCTACTGCTGGCTTGCTTCCACTTCGTGCTTACTATCCTTGTGGAAAGGATGATTTTTAAATGGTGGCTTAAATCCACTTTTCCTTTTATCAAACCTCTCATTTGGAATTCCTTTCCATGCTAGGTGAGCCTATGATTTTCCTTTGCTCTGCTCATAGCAATGCATTTCCATCCTAATGGATTCCTCAAGACTTGGTGGATTAACAAACTCAATCCTATCTCTGAAACTTTGAGGTAGACTTCCAAGGAAGCACTAGATCTTTACCCTTTCATCTTTGATATAGTCCACATGCCTCAACAATTCCAAAAATTTATGGACATGCTCTTCCATAGATTTCTATCCCAACTTGAGTTCATTGAATTCTTTCCTCTTGCTGTCATAATACCTAGCAAAAAGGTATTTTTCCTCGAAATACTTCTTAAATCGCTCCCAACTGATCCTCCTTTCATTGATCGTTTTTACTTGCATGAGGTGCTCCCACCAATTTGAAGCTCTTCCACTTAGATTGTAAATGGCAATTACAGCCTTTTCATTTCCTAAGTAATCAAGAATCCTGAAATATTTCTTCATCCCAAGAAGCCATGCCTCTACCTCTTGGCTAGTCTTACCTTCTCCATCAAATGTGGGAGGCCTTGCCTTCCTAAATTATTCCAGTGGAATTCTTTTGAACTTATTTCTTCCTTCAAATTTGTTAGAAGTATTCCTTGGACTTCTTAGAGAATCTCTTGAGTCACGTGACCTGCTAGAAGAAGATATTGAGGAGGGTGTTCTATGCTTTCTGCTCACAAAACTCTTTCTTGGGCTTGGAGTCCTCCTCCTTGAACGACCTCTAGAGCGACTCTCAAAATCTCTTCCCTCTTTGCCTACATTGCTTGGGTTGGACCAAAGTTTTATCCTCTTCTACATATCAGTGAGGCTCTGCAAAATAGCACATTGAGTTGGTTTTGTTCCTCTCGATCCTTCATCAATCTTTCATTGAAGCTTACCATGGTTTCAACCAAATTCTGAGGAGTTATTTTCTCCCTTCTCCCATTGGATTCAGTATCGGCATGTTCTTCTTGCACATTTTATCCTAGTACATATTCATCATGCTCATAAGGATCCTGAGCATCATTCATGGTCACCATTTTTCCTTTGGAGAATTCTTTCTCTTGCCTATTGCCCTCTGCTACAGCTATTCAAATCTTATGAGCTGCAAACACTATGCATTATAGAGACAATTATTAGACATCTGAGGAATGCATATAGAGACATAAACATCAATAATTAACAGAATTAAACTCAATGAATAATTCACAGAGCTATTGTGCCTCCTCTTCTTTTCCTCCTTCATGCAATTCTGGAAATTTCCCATACTAACAACCATTTTTTGTCAAAAAGAACAACTGCTGGCACTTTCCACTCTAAATATCTACGATTTATGAAAACCTCATTCAAATATCGTTATGTGTCATTGTTCACTACTAGATAAGCTCATCCTTTGGCCCAAGAAGCCCCAGTGTTGCAACCTTGGGCTCTGATACCATTTGTCACATCCCCGATCCCCTCAGTTCCCTTTAGAGGTGATGGGAGAACAACTGATCATTTTTTTTCAACGTTCTACACTTTTACACAGCCGCAATTGCAACCGCAATCCTCAAGTCAGGTTCATATTGATGAATTTCACCCAACATATCATATATTTTCCTAACTTCTGCAATCCGCAATGCAGGAGTCGAAAAGTCAGAACCACAATTTCGCAACTTCGAAGAAATACGACTCCGACTTCTGCAATCCGCAATCCGTGATGCAGGAGTCGAAAGTCGAAACCCTGAGTACACCCCTTCGAATATTTGCTCCTACGACTTCTGCAATCCGCAATCCACGATGCGGGATTTGGAAGTCGGAACACCAAATTCACAACTATGCAAAGTCACTCCTCTGACTTCCGTAATCCGCAATATGCCTTGCGGGAGTCAGAAATTCAGAATTCCCAATGCGCAACTTCGGGAATATTACACCTCTGACTTCCGCAATCTATGATGTGGGAGTCGGAAAGTCAGAAGTACAAATGCACAATTCTGTAAATATTACACCTCCGACTTCCGCAATCTGCAATCCGCAAGGCGGGTTCAGAAATTTGGAAGTCGTCCATATGTTCCTATTATAGCCAACTTCTCAAGCTGCTAACTTTCTCATCCTAAGTCCATTTTTGGAAAACTCGGTACCGTTGGAAATCTTTCGGCGATCCCTATGCAATCGTGTGATCCTATGCCACATTCGAGGACTCTCAATTTTCCATTCTCCCAACCAAAGTATTGCCCCAAACTTCATCCTTACCCCTTCACCACTCAGTAAAGAGCTTTGAACCCACTATGTCATGGCCCCTCCCTTCATCTGACCCACAGAGGGAACATGAACACAATAGGGGGTGTCTATCTCTCCCCTCCAAAGCCATACGAGGAAATACAACCTACCTAAAAGTGTGTGCAATGCATAATAAATATACACAGTGGAATTAAAATATAGTAACACACACACAGAATGGAATGCATCAACATGTTTTCCTCCAAGAAGTTTGATAGAACAACATACAGAGGATTAGTCCCCTTCCCATGCTATGCACAGGATTTATGTTGACTAACTTAAAATAACTAGTCCATTCATATAACATGAATAATCAAACATTCATAACACAAAATGGACATATTCAACCACATAGAACACTTATCTTTAACATGAAGCTATCCAAGTAACTGGATATGTGAGAGCAACGTTCCACCCAACCATAGGTCTCTATCCAGCCTATATTCTTTTAGCTGAGATACCACCCTCGAGATGGGCCGTGTATCCACTAAGGAGGAACTAAACAGGCTCACTCATAGCCATGGTTTCACTCAACAGACATGCTAAGCCAACACACAATTGGGTTTATCAAGCATGCAAAGAGATAAGGAGGAGGATGCTAAGACAATGAGCTCAACCATAGAGGTACATGCATCTCAAAACTAACTCAAACAACCTTGGACCCCATAATACCTACCACACCCAACACAAAGAAGGTACCCTTCTTTGCTGCACAGTCCCTCAAGCGTCCCTTCCCTCCAGTTCTCTTCAGGGTGGGCATAGAAAGGTCCAAACTGTTGATTCATTGATATTCTAGCCCTCATTGGGTTTATCAAGCAATTCCAACCCCTGTTCTATCTTCTTCTCTATCCTCCCCACTTGGATCTCCTAAGGGTTGCGGTCGAATGGTTCTATCCCGCAACTAGAGTCTTGGATATCAAATATGGTTTTTCTCACGGGTTTTATGAGCGTCCCATGCTCTAAAATTCACCCAGGGTTTAGGTCAATAGATCCTCCATTGGATTTAATTCCCACACCAATTTCTAGAAGAATTCGGCACTCCAAATTGTGGCTTCACTCAGAATCACGATCTTTGGTTTCTCTTTGTTGTTGGTAATGCACGATCCATGAAAAATCTGGCTTGTTGGTCAAAAAAAATGGAATGGGAATGAGGGAAGACGTCCTCCATGAGGTGGAGTGACTTGTGGGTCAAACAAAAACAGATCCATGGCCCGCCATACGAAATTCAGCGCTGTCCCTGCTCCATTGAATCCATGGACTGATTTCTTCAACCACTTCCTTACACAGAATTAAATGTCAGCAAGGAAGGTCAAATGGGTTCTCAAAGTGACATTTGGAATCCTATGGATCAATCCCAAAACCCCCCCACCTCTTCCTAGTGGATACAAATGGCCCCCTCTTATTAGTTACCTCCATAGCCATTTTTTGGTATTTTTTTCATGATATTAATATTACATCATTTACAATGTTCCATGGCTTAATAGCACATGGATAACAAAATATCAAATACTTTCCTTTTAAATAAAACCAAGCATCCACTAGCGGGGCTTTGGCCTTCAGCTCCACGCTAGGAAAACATACATCACATGTATACAATATTTACATAAAAATCCAATATATCATAAGGGTCAAAATGGGGACATTACATGTACCTTGATGTTGGTTGCGCTGATTATTAAACTCCTCTGTCACGACCTTAAAAATTTACCCTTCACTCAAGCAAAATCACTTATTAATCATGGAAATCTTTTTCTACCTTATTTTAATGCTTGGATTAGGAAGTTTCATCCAAATTGTAGGGTGATGGCTAATGTCCTTGGAAAATCAACTTCGAGATACAAGGTAGAGGCAAGGGCTAGAGCATATAGGAAGGGGGAACATGGTTCTAATGATGAATGATTCCACTATAGGCAATGACTTTGATGTTATGTAGTTATTTGTTGTAACATGAAGTTTTTTGGACTCTAGAGACCATTTAGAGCCTCTTTGCTTATGTATTTTGGGTCAAATATGAATTGCACTCAATGCTATTTTAGTTATATGCACCCCTACTTGCTATATACATGAGAAAATTTGCATATATATGTATAATGGTTTGGATTCATATTTATTTTGTAAGTAAGAAGCAACATTATATTAATTTAACTAAAAGAGTAAATTTACAGTTGTTTGTAGGCCCCCGTGAGTAAAAAACATAGCTTCTCCTAGTACTGAAAGACCAAAACTTATCCCTGAAGGTTCAAAATTTAAACAGTATGAGCCCAAGGGGATTGAGACAAAACATAACAGAACCAACCCAAGATTTAACCAGGGATGTACCAGACTTAACCATAACATTAACTTAAATAACCAAAAAACTACCAGACCCACACCTAAATCTGACTAGATTGTGGAGTTGGAGATGTATCATCCAAAGGATCAATGGGAAGCTGAGAAGCCATTAGAATAGGAGCACCAAGCAAGACAACATCCTAGTGCGATGAGCTACTAGCATGCTAATAGAGAGCCGAGTTGTCGAAATAAGAGACTAAAGAAGAAATTCTGGCCTCTATTTGCTCTATTTTAAAGTGTAAATTCTAAATGTCACATGCTTGGTCTCAAATAACAAATTAAAATGAATCTCAGATGGACTGATTTTGGGAGAGAGATTATCAGTATTCTCAGAAGGGGAATGCTTCAACATAGGCTCACTATAATTAACCGTTGACTGGTTGTAAGTATGCTTATCATCATAGCAATGGACACTTTGAAGAGCTTCCCTAAGAGAGTTTGGGCCATACTAAAACCCAAAAAAATTCCCTTTGTCATCAAACCATTCCACACGATAGCCCAAATGTTCCATACTAGAAGTATTCCACAACAAATTCGACATGCTATGTATAACCTTTGAAGAGGCTGTCTCAGCACGAACATGAGACCAGGATGCAAGGGTGAATTCCCTTGAAACACCAAGAAACGGGGTTGGCGACCGTCGTCCTCCTAGAATGCGCCTGCTTCCTAAGATGGGGCATGGAAAGTCGGAGTGCGAACACCGGAACAATATAATGAGGCCGATTATGAGAATGTCGAATCATATCCTTCTTCTTAAACACCCATCGAACATCACCATGATTTCCATAGGACTGGATACACACGAGAATTGATATCTCCTTGTAGTCATGTGGTGTTATGAAATTCACCATCCAGGCTAAAAATCCCTCAACATGTAGTCCAATCCCATCTGAGTACATTTCTGGGCTGATGCAAGAGGAAACCATCCATAGTTGGCTCATGATAATGAAGGAAAATTTAATGTCATGATCGTAAGCCACATAGAGAGCATGAATGCTAGGTAGAATGGGCCACCGCCTGGCCATGCCGCCTATCAGTTGTCCCATAGTGCTTGTGGACACTTAACACCCAATCCAGAGAGTTTTGGATTCATATGGATGCACATGAATATACATGTTTTTTTTCTTTTCAAAATTTAAATATTTTATGTAGTTTTTGGTCGATCAGTTTTTAAATATAATTTCCCCCCTTTTTTCGGTTCTAGTCCAGTTCAGATTTTTGGGCTTGATCGATTCAATGATCGATCTAGTTTTGATAACCTTTGGTTTTCATGTCTTTTTCTATGTTGGGCATCTTTATTATTTTATATCCTACTCTTTAAATCATTTTCCCTATTGTTGGTTCCATGATTCCTTTCTTGTTTTTACCTCATCTTGGTTGATTTTAACTAGAATCTTGTCTTTATTTGTCAATGGCATTTTATATACCTACTAAAGCAATTTTCTTAGTGCGTCAAATTCTCTTCGGCAATCCTCTTCAAGGAAAATTTTAGGGGCTATACTTTTCCCATTGTCTAATTGTCCATGTCCCCCCCCCCAAAAAAAAAATCCATCAATTTCCATATTTTTCTAAAATGATTCCCCAAGTTTTATAGGATATAAGTATTTAACTCTAAAAATTGTCAAAAAATTATACAAACTATATAAAATCCTTAGAAATTTGAATACTCTTACAAAAATATCCCTTTACAATTTATGATTGCCATTTTAAGAATTAACAAGGTTCATTTGATTTTTACTTTTAAACAACTTGTTATGAGGGGCTTTTGAACTCACTTAACCTAACTCCATCTGTATATGAGACTACTTGGTCCCCGTACTTCACATCCATAAAATAATATTAACATTATAAACCTGTGAAAGAGAGGTTAACATTTTCCAATCCTAAATCTATGTTGTATTGTATCTGTTTTGAATAAAAAAATGCTTTTCACCCTCTTTTTAGCAATTTCATTATATAAATATAATGCCTTAACTACTCATTAAAATCTAGTCTAATTTTGAACTATTTTTAATATGTTGCATCTCTAATTGATTTGTAGTTGTTTTTAATTTAAAAAAAAAAAAACTTTATTTTAATTTGTTCACTTTTGCATTATCTAAACCTAAAAAACTCCCAAAACCTTTAAGTGATCATGTACACATTGGAGTATCCTCACTCTTATGTCACACTCTTAATGGGACCATCTACCGTACACGTGCATTTGGCCTAGAAGCATCCAAACACAAATTTGATGTTGTTTATATAAGTGCCATGTTGGTGAGTTGTAGGACCAGGGACTAATAAGAAAGTGTTAAGTTAAAAGCATCTTTGCACTTATGAGCAGAGAGTCAGAGCACTACCCACTTGTTTATTTCCCTCCGTATCAGCACTAACAACTAAGTTCATCATAACATTCATGATCAGATTAAACAAATTGTGTGAGATGCTCTTTCCTTTTGCTTTTAGGTGTCCAACTATGGCTTTCCTTCATTGATATGTGTTGTTTAAAACTAGAATCATTCCATCTTCGTAAAAAGTTTTTGTAACAAAATATGTATGATGCTTTCCCTGATTGCTATTTATGTTATTGCAATGTGTACGTTAAAAGCCAAAAGCAAGAATGCCCCCTGCTTGCCAGTGTGTTCCCCAACAAAACTTAATTACATAAATATATGCTTATTGGGTTTTTTTATTGTGCTTAGAACCGAAGTAAATTATTAGGTTGATGTTTGTGCATATAAAAATGTTTTACATTATTTTTCAATAAACCAACCAACTTGTGCAGTTCTTTATCATTGGAAATAATCCCACCCCCTTAAGTTAAACGAGGGTCCTATGTAGCTTCATACCTATTTATTATAAACACAGTTATAGATAATTTTAAGAAATACAACACAATTAACTATAACATTAAGTAATGCTCCTAATAATAGATGGAAGAGCCATAATAATAGACAAAATAGCCATATTTACGAACACAATCATATAGAAGATGAAGGTTATAATCAATAAGTCTATATACTAAAATAACAAGTGTTTTATATAATGTGAAGCTACACCCCCTTGAGAAAGGGGATTCCTATTGCACTTTCCACTACATGCCATTTCAACATTACGTGCTTTGTCTAGGATCTTCATTTTTTAGTGAACAAAACAATGACTCTTCCACTAAAGTAGGAGCTAATAAGTTAACGATTAAAATATCATTAAGGTGCAAATTATTAAATAAATCAATTATTAATTAAAAATAATATTAACGGGTAAGTTATTCAATATTTTAGTGATATAAATTTATGTATTGTGTATTTTAAATATTTAAAGAATAAATTATTAATAATTATAAAATAGATTATAATTAATAATTATTAATAATTATAATGTTTTGGTTGGTTATTTGAAAAAGTGAAAGGAAATATTATGTAGGTTTATTCTTATTTGTAAATACAATATTATTGTTATTCAAATTATATTTATATAGATTTAAAGAGGGTTAAATTTATATTCATATAAATTTATAATTTCTCAATTTTTAAAAAATAAAGTATTATTGTTATTCAAATTATATTGATATAAATTTAAAGAGGGTTAAATTTCTATTCATATACATTTTTAAATTTTTAAAAATAAAAAAGTTAATGAATGTTTCTAAGAAATTAAGTATAATAAATTGAAAAGTATTTTAATTTTTCATAACTTCAAACAAAGTAAAGAACTAAGTTTGAAGTTGATGGTATGAATATTTATAAGGTGGAGAATAGATGGATTAGACACATAATATTTTTTTTATTATAAGGAATTTTATGATGGATTTTAGTTTATGGTTAAAAATGGATGTCTTTCGTGAATAAATTTGATTATGAATATCAAAGTTATATGAAGAGTTATATGAAAGTGTATGTACATACATACATATATAGATACATGCAACATCATGCACAATAGTTTAGGCAATGTCATAGTAACCTCATGTTGTATAGTTGTACATACTATAGTTCAATGCCTATATAATGAAAATGATAAAATGTGTCACATTTAATCACAGGGGCTTCACTCAATAAACCGCTATCATAGCACGTTCGTTCATGGCATATGAAACAATACCCCTAATTTCACTAAATATTGGAAAATACCTTCCAAAATCGTTTTTTTTAACCCCGTCCCAATATGCCTTCCCAATTTAAAAAAACCCCTATTTTCACTAGATATTGTATGTATCAATTTTTTCATTAACATTTTTTATACCCCTTTATATTTCTACCTAGTATATTGATATGATACCCCTCTTATGACCCCACATGCATTCTACAATGCACCTTGCTTCTTTCGATGTATATTGTGGATGCACGTTACTTCACCCAAAATGCAATTACTCAACCATATATCATTATGATTTGTAACATCTAATGGTCTAATGAAGAGATAGGAGATCACTTCTTGTATGTCACTAGAGCCAATGCACATAGTACAACATTTAGATTGCATGTTTCAGTTCCCCAATCGTTGACTAAGCCTGTTGTGGTCTAGGTATCCAAGCCCCTAGGGCCTATAACAAGCTCTAGGAGGCTGACTAAACCTCCCAAGGCTTGTAATAGACATGAGTGGTTGGGTATTCAAGCCCCCAAGGCCTATCGAGGGCCTATAACAGGCCCTGGAGGCTTAAAGTCTCCCAAGTCTATTGGTAACAACTGGTTGAGTGTTATTGGTAACAATTGGCTGTCAATGACCACTGTCTCTCGACTATGATCGATTGGAAACCCACTTCCCCATGAAACCCCTAGCCTCAAGCCTACGTCAAGACACGATTTCCCTATGTAATAGTAAGCCCGAGCCTTACCTCAACCCGATTTCTCATCCGGCCTTGATCTCGCCATCTCCATTTGGCAGATATTTGTTAGCCCGCCCATATGAAAAGACCCCAAAGTATTTTTGTATTGTTACATTAAATTAGAAAAGCTCTTTTCCCCTTAATATATAAGCAATATAATTTTTAGGTTTTCATGAATATTTAATACCGCAATATTATATTTCCTTCTAGTGAAGCCCCCATGCATTTAATATAAGGGGAAACCAAGTGCTACAAGATTTTAAGTGGTTTGCGACCCAAAAAATGTCCAAGGGACCTCTATACCCTGACGCCCTATGAAAATGGCTAGTTTTGTGGCTATTGGTCATATTTATGATGTTATAGTCTTTGTAGGAAATGTCTTACCAAACAAAAATCACAACTCCCCACATAAAATATAAAGAAACATCCAATGCAATGTCTAAAATACACATTTATGGGACAAAAAATAGCCCCTCTATTGAAGACGTTGTTGAGTCTTAAATTTATACCAAATAAAATTCCAAACAAATAATATTAAAAAAAGTAAATGAAATAGTAAATAATAAATAATGCCAATAATAATACACAATAAATAATAAAAAATAACAATTAGTGGTAGTAATAATAATATAATATCAATTAACAAGGTTGGCAGGCACGGGAGAAGTCCTCTTTGACTCTGACGGAACAAAAAGAAAAGAGTACGCATGGGGACTAGGCAGAACAGCAAATAATAGTGTTGAGTGGCTTGCGCTTATCAAAGGTCTCGAGATCGCCAGGGAGGAGGGTATCAATGACCTTGTTGTTTGTGGAGATTCCATGATGGTCATTAGAGATGCTCGGAATCTGAGCAAAAATAGAAAGAGTCCAGTCCTAAAGCTTCATAACCCTTTGAAGTATCTGATCAATGAGTTCAACAGCATTAGTTTCCTCCATATCTTGAGAATTAGAAACCAAGATGCCGATGAGATGGCCAACAATGGTCTAAACTTGACCGGGGTGTCCTGATTAGCAATCAAGTCATAAAATACAAAGTCTGGATCCATTTCCTTTGATCTCCAGCTTATAAACATGTCAACTTGTCTTAGAATCCATTCCTCCATGGGGGGTCTCTCGATTGCAAGTCCCTGGCAAACACTGGAATTTTTATCCAAGGTCGAATACCCACTAAGGGGCCTCGATGGGAGTGCAAGTCACACGCGCATGTCACATGGATCCCATATGGAAAGCATGCGATCCCTCCTTTCACCCAATCTTTGCATTGTTAGTTGGTACAGGGATTTAAAGCAAGCTGGAGAACCTCTTCTATATAGCCCTTTTCATAGAATTGAAAGGAAGAGTTTCGAGTTGATGAATTGGAAGAATTGTTAGGCTAACAAAATTTTTCTTATGTCTGATTCAGGGCTGTTCTCCCATGGAAAGAATACCATGCCTCATCCTGGCAGCGAACCATTGCTAGAATTTAGAAAAAGGTTCCCTTCTTTGCCTGGATGTTATGAGTGTTCGACCTGCGAGCAGCATAAGACGAAGGTTCATGTCGGTGGAGGTTTGGATGAGCAGTAGGGTGTTAAAGCTTCCTGCACGGAGATGGACAACCATCTCACCATTCTGGATGCACAAATTCATGTTTTGGAAAATGAGAATTATGACTTAAAGCAGACTCTGCATCGTATGAATTCAATGGAGCAGATAGGTCAGCTTGAGGTTCGTAAACACATCGGTAGTCTCAATATGAAGGTTGATACCATCTCGGCAAAGATGTATGAAGGATGCTCTTGTCATATCCGAGCGGTTTGAGTCATAGCTCAATGAATTGAAGCCAAGGTGGATAATCTACGAAAGGAGCTCATGGAACTGAAGAATGATCTGCTGGGTGAAATGCCTAGAAACTAGCCATGCTCGGGGTTCCCCTTTTTAATTTTTGTATCGTTTGGAGCTTGTTTTTGGACGTTTTATGAAACATTGGCGGCTGTGTATGGAGTCTGGTGATCTTGTAAGTCAGTTTGGAGTCTGTTAGGAGTCTGTATGAAGTCCGAGGTTAGCCTATGATGGCCGTTTTGGAAGTCTGTAGTTTCTTCAATCTATAGTCTGATTTATTTTGGAAGTCTATAATGTATGGGTCGTTTCTTTCCATTTGGGATTTGTTTGGAAAATGATGATAGATAAGGTATGCTGGCTCTCCTTAGTTGGGACACTGCATGACCTTACACTCTATATTTTGGCTCCTGCCTCCTTTTTATCAATATAAAAACATCTTAACCGTTTTCGTAAAAAAAAAAAAAAATATAATATCAATTATAAAGTACTAACTAGGTCTTTGTTGGCTTGTGAGGCAATGCCATTACTACTCCCACCATGAAAGTTCAAATCCCCATACCACTATATCCCTTAACCCTTAGCCTTAACACAACCACCATTTGACACACTATGACCTTCAAACAAAGAAACCCCTAACCATCATGACTCCATACACACCATATCTCTTAACTCTTATGATAATCCTTGATACATCATCGCTAACAACTATCACACTTGTATACAGATTGATCCTTATGACCCCTGACATAATCACCCCTTGACACATTCTGACCTTTGCACTAATCCTATGATACAATCAACCCTCAACAAATTATGAACCTCATGACAATTACCCCTATCTACTCTCATTGACCATATGAAACACCTTTAAATGTCTTTGACCACCATTACCCATGGTTTAACATTGTTGGAAATATTGACTATATTGATCATAATTGATCATGATTAACCATATTAATTGCAGTAACTGACCAATCGTTAGCTTTATCACCCATGAAAACCATGCTCAATTATCAACTAATCCATTAATTTTGAAGCTTGATCCATTGCCCATAAATCTCCTAGCCTAACAACCCATGTAACTAATCAACCCTCCACCCACAATGATGATAACAATCATTGTTGACCATTGTTGCATTGTTGGATATGGTTGGTCACTCATATTGACTATAAATATTGTATGCACCATGGTTCACAATATTAAACTCATTGACCCACCAACACCTAGCAAACTCAACCACGAACACCATGCCAATGAGGGATTCATTAGCAAACCAATATCATAGCATGTGCATTCATATTAGGGGTTTAAAAATAGTTAAAATGTAATTTAATATGTTATATGGTATTAATGGGGTGAATAGGGGTTTTAAACTAAACTAGGGGCATACATATTGGCAATGTTCAACAAACCAACTTATTTTTTTTCAAGGGGTAGGGAGGGTTGTGTGGAAGGAGAGTTATCAATGAAAGAATATCTACATTTGTGAATTTTTTGTATGAAAGTGAAGCATCTCATGAAGGATCAAGGTGATATATACCTTGTCCTTGTACCTTATAGAAATTCTCTGAACAAGGGATAAAAATAACCACAAATTCACAATAGGGGGATTAATTATGAATGATCTTTGATTCCTAATTACATGATAGATGGTTTTAATTGAAATCTCAAGTAGCATACATAGACAACATTTTCTAAAGTAGATTTCAGATACATATGTAAACTAATGGGACCAACATATTAGGGTATAAATAATAAGGGGTATAAAAATGTTTAAAAAAAATTGTACTTATAAAATTTCGTGAAAATACATGTTCTTTTATTTCAAAAGATGTATAGGGAGTGGGTGTAACCATTAAAATTTTGGGAGGTTGAAACAAATTTAAGGGTTTTCTTTACCCCATGTTGGAGCCAAGGCCGCAACTATGGTAAAAGCTGCAAATTTTGAGGAAAAAGCACAAGTATGGAAGAGTGCTAAGTTTTGAATAAGTGCCAATTTTGGGACAGAAGAAGACGGTGCGCAGTACGGTGCCAGATGGATAATCTCAGCGTAGATTACGGACCGGAAATCGTGGAGCTCGCGCGCACGTCAGAAGAGAATGAAGGTAGCCGACTGGAAATCCCAGCTACCACAATCAATGAAGCAATGGAGTAGAGGGCTCAGCTACCCTCATTTAAGGCTAAGTACAGAAGTTATGGTTGCTCGGATCAAGGAAGAGCAATGGACCAAAGCATTGAAGGCAAAGGACGAGGCACCCATACCCGTAAGCTGCGCCGGAATTCATGGAGCCTGCAGGAAGCGGCGACATGACTGCAAGCGGCGCCTACAGTACACCTAGCCATGTGCGTGGTTAGGGTTTTTGGGGATTACTGCTGGGAAAGGCCCACAGTTTTGTAAAGGTGCGACCGCCATGGCCACCTATATATATGTATAATTGTGAAGGGTAGATGTTAGTTAGCTAGTTAGAGAGTTGGTTAGCCAGTAGTCAGCTAGATAGTGAGCTAGCTACGATAGTAGATACTGGATGTAAGAAGGATTGATCGAGTTGATCATCCTCTGTTACGATATTGTTGATTGTTTTCTACCGTGTTGCTAGAAAACAGGAGTTAGAGCTGGTTAGCAGTGAAGCTAATCCTTGAGTTGCAGACAGTCATAGTCGACGTCTGAACTATTGTAACCTCTGGAGAGGAAGAGAATAGATCGAGAGAAGGGCTCCCAGCTGTGTGCGTGGAGTTTCCTGGAAAGATCTAAGGCTGCAGCTGTGTGCGCAGCATATTGTATAAGTCTATCATTTTCTGGTTAATATAAGATACTCCCGTGGATGTGGTTTTCCCCGTGGAGGTGGACTTCATATTTCTAGTTGTTGCGATGTTGTGATTGAAATGATTGCCTGCTTTAGTTTACTAACAGTCAATACCGGAATATTGCATTATCTTTACGAATGTGTTGAGTAAATCAGTAAAGCTTCCTTGGGAACTATAATCGTTAAGGGTCGAAGGAATCGGTAAGACGCCGTCGCCGTTGCGATAGGAGAACCTGTTGCTGCGACGGGCGCGCAAGTGAAACTACGCATAGAATATCCGCGTAGAGGATAATTGGTCCTAGTGCAGAAGTGGAAGTACCGCGCAGTTCAGCTGCCGAGCAGGAGCTTGAGAGCTGTTGCGCTCGTAAGTCTGAAGAGGGGTCAGACATTCACCTTAGAAGAATCGTCGAAGAAGAGAGAACAGTCTCCGCGTCGCCTAGGTTAAGGAAACCTGATTCCTTAGCCTCCCCATAGCCACTTCGGGTGAGACCTCGAGCTGCCGCGCAGCTCGTTGCCGAGAGGGCCAGTGCGCCAAGGGGTTTTGTTGCTGCGCTCCATTAAAACCCGGGTCTGTCCAAAAAGCAACCAACACTCCATGAACGCACTTCTATGCCATAGGTGTACTAAGTGAACCCCTTTTGATTGTGCTCACTTACCCACTACTATATTGACCACATAGCTTGATATTACCATCACCCATACACCTCCTAACTCAATAACCCCATTAGAAATTCAACCTTCCACTCTCATTAACCATATGGATCATTGTTGATCTTCACTGGCTATCATTGACCATGGTTAACCTCTATTAACCATATTAACCATATTGACTATATATACCTTATACACCATGGTTCACCATATTAACCACATTGACCCACTAACAGTTAGTTAACTTTCCCAAGAATTCATACCCACTTATCCACTAATTTGTTGACCATGTAACCGGATAATTCCATCTCACACAAAAATCCTAGCACTATAAACTCATTAACCCATTAACCCTCCACCCTGATTGACCATATGGACAATTCTTAACCATCATTAACCATCTATGACCATGGTTGACCTATATTGACCATATTGACTATAGAAACTATATGCACCATATTTCACCATATTAATCGTATCAGCCCACCAACACCTAGACCACTTTCCCACAAATAGCATGCCCATTTATCCACTAATTTTTTGACTCCGTAGCCTAATAATCCCATGACCCACAAACATCCTATCCCAGTAACTACATTATCCCATCAAACCTCCATCCTCATTGACCATATGGACCACATTATAACCCCTTAACACAATATGACCCCAAACAAACCAACCCCAAAATAATGCACTACTCTAACACGACTATCCCCTAACACACTATGACCCTAAAGACAATAAGATCCCTCCGCTATCATTAACCATATTAAACACTATTTTCCATATTCAACCATGGTTTACCACTATTTAATATTGACTTTATAAACCATAGTTGATCATATGGTGAACCATATTAATTGCATTGACCCACCAACCCTTAGCCTGCTCATCCATGAATATGGTTCCCACTTATCGACTAATCCATTGATCATGTATCCTATAATCCCAACAACCATAAGCCTCCTATACCATTAACCATTTTAACCAATCTACTAGAAACCCTGATTGACTATATGGACCATTTTTAGTCATCGTTGACAATTTTTTATCACGGTCAATCTTTGTCGACCATATTGATTATATACACCATAATTTACAATGGTTCATCATATTTACCACATTGACCCACCAACACCTAGTTGAATCTCCCATGAATACCAAGCCCACTTAACCCCCAACTCGTTGATTTTGTAGTCTGATAATCCCATCACCCACAAAATTCTTATCACAATAAGCCCATTTACAAATTATCCATCCATGACCATTTTCCATATGGACCAATTTTGACCTTTAGTAACCATTGTTAACATATGTTGACTATATATACCATAAGAAATAACACGTAGATCTACCATACCAACTGAAAAAGAAGAGGGACCTAGGAGGGGAGAGAATTGTGAGGGAGGGTTGTATTTACCATTTTCAATGCTCTTTCTATTCTATAGATAAGGAGGGAGGTATTTGATATTGAGGGGAATCATCGAGGTATAAAGAATAATATATAAAGGGGTGATATCCTTACTATTAGTTAATCCCATATGAGCTTATTCTTCCTTCACTATGCTCAATAACTTACCCTCAAATATATCTAGACTCCACTCTAAAACCAAGAACATCCTTCCAACTTATTTCCTATCCATTATGTATGATTGATTTCTGACATGGTTTTTAATTACCTTCTAATTTCTTAGTAAGACAAATAAGAAGTCTTGACATTAGTTATCAACCCGAGGTTCTATCGGAACTTGCGAGTTATTGTACAATATATATGTGCCACAATTTTCCTTACATTAGTTTTTATATTGTGAAGTTGTAGTTTTTTAGGGTTTTCACTCATAACAATGGTAATGGAAATGATTAGGTAATCTAGCTAGAAATTCTATCATTAAATCTTAATGTGCAAAAATTAAATCAATCATTAGAACTGTGAAATTGCAGGGAATGAAAATATAAGCTAAGCACAGTCAATATAGGAAAGAAATGCTATACTAAGTTCACACTGTCTTGCAAAAATTGAAATCAGTCTATGCTAACAATAAAATTCACACCTTACAGGAATTGAAAGGCACACTATGCTGAAATGGAGATTCACACTCTAATATGACATTCAACTATTGTAGAAATAACTTATTCTTTCCAAACTACAGATCAATACTCTTACTCAATGCAACGATTAATTTGATCATATACAACTTCCATCCAAATATAAATCTCTCAAAGCACAAGTTCATAGAGTGAGAAAGATGCAGATTATGAGATAAAATAATAATTACAAGAAAGAAATGGTAATTGGGCACATGATTAAAATGAATTTACTAGAAATGCAATCAAAATATATTAAACATAAACCCTTATTGACTGATCACAAATGCAATTAAATGAAATCACTCATATGCTAAAGATTCTACATAAAAATACAATAACAACACATGTCAACTGGAGTGGGCCCTGCCTCCTCAAGTAGGGTGTGTAGGTATCCTAAAGTAACATGAAAATCAACTCAAACACACATATCATCATATATAATCAACTCCACACACCAATTAACCACACGAGTCTACTTCAGCATTGAATTCAAAATTCCTTTCACAGGCTTGGTTAGCTTTAGAAAGAACATGAGGATTCTTATATAAAAGTCCCCTGGGTACCTATAATTAATATGTTGCTTTGAACATGCTCAAGAACCAAGGTTTCTCGACCTATCCGCATAATTATCCAAATAACAAAACCATATAATTAGAAATCATAATTGGAAGTACAATTGGGTTGGATTTTTTTGCCAATGAATTTATTACAAAATCTAGACTATTGTTCAAATTATATACTAAATAAAAATACATGCCATGTGTGTATTAATAGTCCATGCCAATAGATCCTTTTTTATAGGGATTTGGAACCTTATCCATTTGTCTTGTTGTGCTTCCAAGTGGTGTTCCAAGCACACAATTTTGGGTGCAATCTATATTTGTTAAGATTGGATCTATAGTACCTTTGTAGCATCTGCAAGACTTTTTGTATAGTATCCAAAATACTTCCTATAGAGTATCCACAATATTGCATGTAGAGTATCCATATGAATACCTATAGAGTATATGCAAAATGACCTATAGAGTATCTGCAGTACAAGGACTCATGCATCTTTCCTATAACACCAAAAATATGCAACTTTTCTATAGATAGCTGTGAGTACATACATCATGGATTATTTGTCAATAATCAACAAAATATGAGAGAATGAAAACCAATATACCTTATGTTGAAAAATGTTACTTGGATACTAAAAAGGGTAGATAGAGACTTAGGAAAAAATTTAAAAAGAGTATAAGTTGTGAAAAAAATATGCTCAAAAGAAGGCATTATTGGAACCCACCATATCCTCCCAATCGAAGAATTTACATGTCCTCATGCAATCTATTTTTACTAGTTAGGGCTTGAAGGTTTTGGAGGTGTAGACTCCAAGGAAATATTTCTCCAATTATAGGCAGGGTGTACTTTTTCCTCTGTTGTATAATAGCTCATTATTTGGGTGACATTGTTCCAAAATTCATCCTCTTTTCCTTTCTCTTCTACGGGATTCCATAAGAATGAAAATGAAATTTTAGTCCAACCCACTCAGTGCCATGTATCTTAATACAGTCAATGTCCAATTGAAATCAATCTAGGGAAACCTCAAGTCTATCATGGGTGAATGGGTCCTTTATTTTCAGTTCTGGGGCCAAGGATCCCATTCTCTTTCTCAAACTAAGAATAACTTCTAACATGTTCAAGTCTACCCAATATTTGCAAGTGGCTATTGCCAAATTCTACTCTTTCTTGAAGGAACACAAATGCAATGCTTAATTACTTCATCCCATTTTGTCAACAATTCAGTTGATGGTGGTAATCCTCTTACCCATAAACCATCATTCCATTCTATGAATCTCAGGTATGCAAGTGACTCACTCCACTTAAGTTGATTATTCACGAAGGACACAACAATACAAAGTTGGATATCTCCCACATAACAATTCAAATCCCAATAGTCGTTCTTAGGAATTACCAGGTTATGTAAGTAAAAATCACATAACAAGTTTTGATCCTCCTCATCATTTCTTGAGAATGCATGTATAAACTGGCAAGGGACCAACATATGATCAGAATTTTCTATTGTAATAGCTCTTGTTTGAAAGGAATCCAACTATTTTTTGAGGTAGACATAATATAGTTGAGAGGGCAGGCGGCATGGAAAATTTTAAGAACCCCCTCTAAATTTCTATGTATAATAATGGGCGAATCCCCATGATATATAGGAAAATATGAAGTCTATTTTATCAATTATATATATATATATATATATATATATATATATTGGGAGAATCTATCATTGAATTATATAATCTTGTAAAATCTTGGTGAATCTTTCACTAAATTATAAAACCTTGTGAAGTCTTGGTGAATCTTTCGACAAGTTTCTCTTTGGTAAGTCATTGTTCCTTACATGCCCAAATACATTGTTATGAATGAAGTTCTATCCCCTAGGCATGATGCCCTAAACACCCACAAAAACATTATTTCCCCATCACCGATCGTAAGCTTCATAATCCTCATGTTTCTTGGGGAAACTTTGGATCTAAGATGTTGTGATTTAGAACTCTCATAGATGAAAATGGGTCACTATAATACCCGATAGTAAATATCAACTACCCTTCTCATGTGGACATTAATCAACTTGTAAAACGAGATTCACCCCATAAAATCTAAACGAGTGTAACTCCAACTTCAATTTTCATGATGGATAAAAGGTGAAAGATCCCCTAGCAACAACCATTTATGAATATCGGGGGCGAATGGGAGATGCCTAGCGATTTTTGTGGGTGAATAGAGGTTTTAATCCATTTTTAGAGGGGCGGAATTATTTTATCTTAGCTCCCCTTTTTAAATTAGATGTGGCTAACCACCTATTCATTAAAGATAAATAAATAAAATGTGGGATAATCATACCTAACGTGTGTTTAATAAAAAATTATCCCATAAAAAATTTAAAACCCCTAAATTTAGCCCATGGGATAATATTAGCCCCTAAAATTTTCCATGGTAGGCGGTAAGTTTTCATGATATGGGTTAGGTGACATAAGTATTTATGATCATGTTTTAGCCGTAGAACTTCATTATTTAGCTTCTGTATGGTCATTGTTGTTTCCTTATCCCTAGCTTTATCTATTTCAACTTTCTTCTCAATATCATTTTGTTTCTCAATCAAATACTCAACTTTCTCTTCTAGCTCTTTGGCCCTAGTTTATATTTTGACACCTCCCTTTCTAAATTTTGGAACTGAATAATATCTCCTAGCTTTGCCTTGATTATTTATGTGGCTTCATGTTCAGAAGGTTCTTGTTCTTCCTCATTTTCCTCATGTTCTTCTTCATTCCCAGACTTCCCCTCAACCTTGGATTCTTTGTTACATCATTGGATCCTTCCTTAAAAGTGTCACAGTCTTGTTCTTGTGATTCAAGAAGTGACCAATCATTTTTATTCCTAATGGGCTTGACTAAGACATCCATGATTATCTTGGGATTCAAAATTTTAAAGCTTCTCTTTTGTAGAGGCTAATTCCTCGTACAATACCCCTTATGATAGCTTTAGGTTACTATACATATTTTTCATAGCATGAAAATATTTCCTATATTTGGAAATAAAGAGGGGATGATGGTTACAGATCAAGAATGCTTTCCTTTTATTTTGATTCTTCATTCATTTTCGCTCTACCTCTTCTACTCCCACAAATTCCTCCACCCTCCAGGGATCCTCTACTCCTTCCTCCAATTCCTCTCCTTTATTTTTACTCTTACTTTCCTCATTCTATTCCGGGCTCTCGTTTCCCTTATTTTTGTCTGAGATTACATTCTCACTATTCTTGTTCTTTTCTGGGATCCTATCCTAATAATTATTTCCCTTAGAAACTTCAATTGTTTTCAACTCTTTTTTTGCTACAACCTTGGATATGGTACTGGTCTAACTGGGTGGTTCTGTTGTGGTGGTATGACCCCATATATTTCTCCATTTAGGTCATGAGGATTTTCCTTGTGATACTTCGACCACCCTTGGGGTTTCTAATAAAATAACTTCTGGTGAGGTTTTTGACTTGAGGTTTGTTTCCTTAAGCTTTTCCATTTAGGATTCTAGGACTTTCCTTGTGATACCACAACCACCCTTGGGGTCTTTGATAAAGTAGAATTTGGTGGAGTCTCTGATATGATGGATTTTGGTAGGTTTTTTGTAGTTTATATACAATTGACACCACCCTTAACACTGTTGAGGATGGAATATTTCCCACAAAACATCCCATCTCTGATGCAATTTTATGAGAATATCTTCTACTAACAATAGTATGAGTCCATGATGGGTCAGGATGGCCTCTATATTCCTCTCTTCCTTAACCATTTTATACATCAATTCTAAATAATTCAGGAGAATATAGGGCATATTAATGTTCTTATGATGTCTCAGGTGTGTTAAGAGCTTAAAATGATAGCCAAACAACAAATTAAATCTTCCTTCAAAAGTAAGAAATGTTTGAATAGAAAGGCCTACCTTTGACCATAGTGATTGGAGGGATGTTCTCTACATTCCTTTTTCTGACCCTTGAATAGTCTCGTTTCCCACGAGGAATTATCCCTTCACTGAATTTATCGGAGCTTTTCTCTCGAACCATCTCTCCCAAGTCTACAACAGGGTCATGATCCTGGTGATTACTTCTATAAATTGAATTTTTAGCCCTCTGATTTATGCATCTAGTGGAAGGTAGGATAACACAAACTCTATCGCGATTTTTCTATCACCTCTCTTCAATTTCTCAAAGTAAATCATCCATCCTATATCTTCCAGGATTCTGTGCACCTATGGGTTTTGTTTTATGAGACTGGTATTTTTTGGTTTTCTTATAGACGACAATCCCACCATGATGCTAAGGGATTAGTGTTTACACATGTAGGGAAGAGGTAAGAGTGTTTGCAAGGAGGATTTAGGCTATGAAAACAGAGCACTGGTAGTCATTATGGCATGAACAAGGAACGTTAAGTCGGATGGATTACTTGGCGAGGAAAAATAATGGTTTTTGGTGGCAAGTTTATGAGAGTGTGATTTCATTATTATTGTAATATCATATAAATCTACAACCTTGGTGATCTGTAGCATCCGTTTGTGTGGATGCCATTGTTTCCAAATTTAGCAGTTCTTCTAAATATGGTAGTCACACAAAATTTAGCTGACACCATGCCAATTTTGGTACTCCTCCCCCCACATAGAGACCTTTTACCACTCTTGGGTATATGGAAGATATGCGTAGGAAGATATGGCATAGGAATATTGGAATGCATGCCCATTTTTGTTAATTATTGACAAAGAAGAGGACATACATACCTTGACTTATCTAAGAGGAGTCGCAATGTTGATGAGGTGGATGTGATGGGATGCAATGAGTCTTTGTAGTAATATAAAAAAGTAGCTGGAATAATCACCAAGAATGTTGTGAAGTAGAGAAGAATCCTTTTATGGTATATGTTATCGTGATCAAAAGATCTGTAGTTGTGGAAGGATATGTAACAACAAGAAGTTATGTAACTACAAAGAGTTCTAAAATTTGGTTTTGTAACATCAGAGAATTGTAATGTGGGGAATTTTGCAGGAATTAGGGATATTTGTCCTATTGGTGGTTATGCAATCCATGGGGAGATATATACTATGGGGAGTTATCTAATCCTATCCTGTAACATTAGAAAGAACTATACTTCAGGGGGTTATGCAATCTAGTTTTGTAGGAACAACAAATGTCATGGCAGTAGGAAATCTTGTAAAAGAGTGAATCTGTAAAAGCATCAAGTTGTAATAGAACAAAATATCAGTTTGGCCAATCTACTTTTTTCTTAGATGTCACTTGCCAGAAGGTTGGTTTTTAGATGACACCTGTCCAATTGCACCTCTCAAGAAGATTTTCACAATTGGAATTTTCTTTTAATGATATCTGGTTGAGATATCATTTTATTATTGATGTTATGGCCATAATATCCATGTATTTCTTACACCAACATGTTGCAACAACCTGAATAAACACATCCGTAAACAAGGGTTTCTTGATGGTATCAAGCGATGATCATTAGCCATCAAAGGAATCTGGTCTTCATCAATGGTGTGTAACTTCGTTGACCCAATTTAATATACTATGCCAATTTCATATGGTCCTAGCCAATAGGTGCAGAGCTTCCCCTTAAAGTATTTGAATCTAAAATCATATAAAAGAGCCCAATATCCTGCTTGAAACTTTTTATGCTTGATGAATTGATCATGTCATTTATCTATTTGATTTTGGACAACAACATCACTTTGTAGAGCATCTTGGCATAGTTTGTCATGTCCCCTCCCATCATTACAATGCAAGGGAGGAAACATGACCAAGCATACCGGCTTATTTGGCAATCTCAGCCCCATACATTACTAAGAAATTCATGGATAAATAAAATCCTATGTATACATATTCATACTCAAAAAACACAGTGGAATTAAACACTATATATATACACAGTTTCATCATACATTCAACATATAATCAACAGTCATTTAACACATTGCAGAACACATAATGCATAGAATTCAAACCATAGAGAACACTTATCTTTGAGATCAATTTGTCCAAACAACTGGCTATGTGAGAGAAATGTTCCACCCAACCATAGATCTCTGTCTAGCCTATATTCTTTCAGCTGAGAGATCACCCCCAAGCTGGGTTGTGCATCTACTAAGGAGGAACTAAACAGGCTCACTCACAGCCATGGATGCACTCAAACAATCATGCTAAGCCAAAACCTAGTTGGGTTTATCAAGCATGCAATAAGAAAGGGAGGAGGATGCTAAGCCAGTGAGCTCAACCACAAAGCTACATGCATCTCAAATGAACTCAACAGTCATGGCACCCACAATACCTACCTCACCCAACACCAGGAAGGTCCCCTTCTCTGCTGCATAGTCCCTCAGGTGTCCCTTCCCTCCAGTGCTATTCAGGGTGGGCATAGAAAGGTCCAGCTATTAATTCCTTGAGATTCCAGCCTTCCCTGGGTTTATCAAGCAAACCCAACCTCCGTTCAATCATTCACACTTGGATTTCTCACAATTATGTCATCAAATAACTCAATCCCGTCACTGGATTTCTGGGCTATAAAAACTGGGTTTTCCAATGGATTTCGGGGTATCTAATACTCTCAATTTCGCCCCAAGGTTCATATTTATGGATCCCCCATTTGATTTCGCTCTCAATACCAAATTCTGGGCGTTTATGGCACTTCAAAACGTGGGTTCTTGCAAAGTTGCTATTTCTAGTTTTTCTCACTGCTGGGCATTTGTAATGGATGAAAACTGGAGCTGGGATCTTCCACCATGGAATGGAAATGAGGAAGAACCAATTCCCATGAGGTAGAGTGACTTGTGGTACAAGAAAAACAAATCCCATACCTGCCATACGAATTTCTGGGTTGCCCATGCTCCATTGAAGCCATGGACTGAATTCTTCAACATTTTTCTTACAACAGAAATAAATGTCAGCAAGGAAAGTCAAATGGGTTATAAAAATTACATTTGGAAGCCTATGGTTCAATCCCACAACCCCTTCACCACTCCCTAGTGGAATACACATGGCCCCTTCTCATTAGTTGCTGCCATAGCCAGTTTTGGTATTTTATTGCAATATTAAATATTTACATCATTTTACAATATCCCATGGCTTAATAGCACATGGGTAACACAATGTCAAATACTTGTCCATTTTAAATAAAATCTGAACATATACTAGGGGGACCTTGGCCTTGAGATCCACGCTAGGGAAACATACATCACATGTATACAATATTTACATCAAAAGCCAATATTTCATAAGGGTCAAAATTGGGGTATTACATAGTTAATACAACTCATTGATTTGGTTCAAGCAGTTATGATGTACCCTTGATATGTCTATGCCTAGAGGCAGTGTAGTCCTCAGTGTATTAACTTCCATTTCATTGGGGAGGGTAAATTTCTTACTGTATACAATCTTGTAGGGGGTAAGGCCGCCAACACTGTGCATCATGTAATATTCATTTAGAGTATACAGATCACTTATTAAAGGATGAATAAGTATATCGAAGGGAAAATGAAATGGCTTATTTAAATAAAATATTTGGCCATAAAATGGATCTGGTTCTATTCAAACTAAAGATATTGCTAAAGAAGCAGAGCAACAAAAGGCCAGGGAAGAGGCTGTAGCAGTAGAAGAAGCAAGGCTAAAGCAAGAGGAGGAATTAAGAAGAAAGGAAGAAGAGAAGAAGAGAAAGAAGCAACAGATAAAGTAGCAGAGTTAGAGAAACAAAAGGAGTAAGAAGTTAGATTCAAGAAAGATGTGGAAGATAAAAGGATACAAGAAGAAGATCACGGTTTTCAAGACATGGACATAGATCCACCCTATGAGTCCGGAATCCCGCTTACAAGAGGATATCTTCCATTCGCTGAGATTGGGCTCACACATTTTAATCCTTCAAAGAAGCATTCTGTAGCAAAATTGGATACTATAGTTTTTGACCCCAAGCGAAATACAATCTTGAGAAGAACAGAGAAAATTTGAAAATGGGTACTCAGACAGACATAGTAACTATTCAATAAAATACCTTCGTAGAAGGCACCCACAAGGATTCAAAGTTCACAGCTTCAGTAAACATAGAAGCTTCCCAGGCCAATGCCGACAATGTTGATAAGTTGATGAATGACTTGGAGTGAAGAAAAGTGAAAATGTTGAAGTTAAAGGATAACTTGGTGAAAGCAGAGGTGAAGGAATTGAATTGAAGAGAAAACATGATACAGTGGAATTTGAAAAAAAATAAAATAATTACTACTAGATTATCAGGAATTGGAGAATGAAAAGGATGCCTTAAATGTGCAACTTCTGATCATGGAAGGAGAGCGAAATGATTTCTACTCTCGAATTAATGAGTTAGTAGAGAATGAAATGAAATGAAAGCAGTAGGTGGAATCTTTGATCAGTGAAAAGGAATCTCTGCAAGAACACATAAATGAAATGATAATTGAGAAGGAAGTTTTACAGTCCCAGGTTGATGAGTTAATAAGTGAAATAATATTTGATGGAGCAAGTCAAAGTTGCTCAAAATCAGAAGCAAGAAATGACCCCATTCTATGAGCGTGCTTGTAAAGTACAGGAACAAATCTGTCATTCACAAAAATTGTTGGTTGAAGAAATTTATAAAATGAAGAAGATGACAGACATGATGAAGGAAATATTTGCAGGCGCTTGTCAAAGATATGGATCTAACTAAACTAGCTTACCTATCTATGCAAACAGTAACATATCACAGTAAATAAGAACAAAAAGAGAACAAGAGAAAATAGTACACCAGATATACGTCGTTCACCCAATAGGGCTACGTCCACAGGAAGGTAGTCTTCTATTATCTCCAGAATATCTCCTCCAAGCTTACAAAGAGCAATGCCAATAACCCCAATACAATATAGCAATACCTGTGATGAGTGATCCACAATGGATGATCCATGAAGGATGAATGGATGATTCACGAATGAATGAATGTGAGAGACTCCCTTGACTCTATTATATACCAAGAGATGAGGAGGAATTACTCTCACATATTACAGGTGGGATAGTATAATTCTCCATAATAACATGTCTTTATATTATAATGAATATCAAGAGTATATTTTACCATAATGAATATGGGATAAATGTATTACTCTTTTACATAAGATTGTGGATATATTCCGACGTAATACAAAGACATTATTACCTTCCAAGGATATAAAATATTCCAACACTCCCCTTTATAATGGATGGGAGAAAATCCCACTAACTAAGGAAGGAAGGAGTCATTACTGCTCCCCCTCGATGACAACTTCCAGAAGAACCAAAGCTGCAAATACAAAGAATACTTCGGCTGATGGAATTTGATGAAGAACAACCGCTTCTCACTGAATTATGAAATTGCACATGAACCAGGTTGTATGATAAAATACCAACGACAAGATGCCTAGATCTAAAGAGAAGCCTTTATGGCTACTAGATCCAACATATGTCGAGAACATGTGACGCAATCCACCAACAAGGTGCCCATATCTAAAGAGAAGCTGCCATGATTACTAGATCCACAAGCAGGGTATTTTCTAAGGATTATAAAAGTAGACTTAAGTGTAGCATTCTAGGTGATTATTTTGGATTAAAAAAAACATATATATGTTGACCGAATCACGACCTCACAGTCGACAGGGGTCCACCAACTGTCGACCCATACCGCAGTCTCCCTGGGCACTGGCCCGGGCAAGTTTGAGCCCACCTAGCAACACCCGCAGAGTGGATGAGGTCTCACCCGAGGCGTCTAGGAAGAGCAGACAGAACCATGTTTCTGCCGAGGGAGGAGGCAAGTTGTGGCAATATGACACTAACAGCAATTCCAAACATTCATCATGAAGTTCTAGTACATCACAGCATTTAACACTACCAGAAACAGAGATTGCGTATTACTTCAATCGCAGCATGCTCATAAGGACATATAACATATTATCGCAACATTCACATTATAACAATAGAAAACAGATAATGCATTAAGAATAAGCGACAACATGAACATCCAACAACATTTCACGTAGATTGCACCAAATCATCATCCTTATATTACTCAGCAAACCAAAAGCAGTACCTAAACATCCGCAATATCTCTGTCAAACTCCGCATATATCACTTATTCCCATTCCCCACTATCATCCCTTTTCTCCCTTCCTAACACTTACAATTCTCATCTATTTATAGGCTTCCGCCGATTACAATACTTGTCCACTTTCCTAACTAAAACTATGGACAATCTACGAACTGACTTGGTCTAATGACCCAAAAACCCGCATACCGCAGTACAATGACTCGATATTACAAAATATATGACCAAAAACCCGCCAACTGCGGTATACTTGACTCAATATTACAAAATATGTGGTCCAAGTGACCGAAAACCCGCCAAGTGCGGTATCCTTTGGCCCAAGATACTCTTTCACACCTTTATCCAACATGCCACGACGTCAGCAGTACCGTGATCTTTCCTCATCAAACCGCCTGCCAACAGGCCCCCAACAAAATCTTGTGGCTCGCCCTCGAGCCACGTCAGCTGCATCTGTTCTTGATGTCTGGATCACGAATTGTTGTCCCCTTCATTCAGCTGTACAGATCCTCGGCTACCAATTTTGTAAGCCCTCCACGAGAGTAGGAAACCCCTGTCTTGCTGTCAGGGATATCGCAAACTCATCCTCCAGTCGCATGGAATCGTGCAGACTGAAAGAAACAGAGGACGAAAAGTACCAAGGGGTGAGAACGGTGGACAACTCTGGCACATCTGTTTCACGCCAGCGTCTGTCTTTTACCGAGGTCAGGGAGCTACCGCCCTAACCAGCCTGCTAATAAAAAATGGCACAACCCTTCGAACGTCTACTGCATACTGAAACATGCGGGACCAGCTAAGAGTCCATTTCACTGTCGACACATCCCGCAGCTGACCTAGCACCAGCCCGGGCATACACAGCATAAGTGCACCCGCGGTGTCAAGATGCTCAGGGACACTCATCGTTCGGGCTCGTAGTGCCCTTGGGGTACTACCATGGGAAACGAAGCGGAGCATTTCCATAGCTTCCTTGGAATTCCTCACAACTCAACTGATACAGAGAGAAAACATCATAACCACGCTTAGTCGAAACAACTTCTGGATGGCGAACTACCAACTTCCTCAGCTACTTATAGCCGGACCCTCCTCTGTCATGACGGGGAGAATGATGCCCTGGTACCTCTCATCTGTGTGTCTGAGCCAGCTAACTACCACAGTGGAGGGGCGACCATGCTGTCAACACAACTCCCACGTGCCACCACGTGAACGACCCTGCTGATCATCTCAGTCCAGCATGTCACGTGCAAAACGTGCCGTCATCGTGTGTGAATCTTGCCATGGCGGTCAGGGGCAATCATATGCGGAGAGGGTGGTCTGTAATCCCTCCACTTCACCCCACTCTCCCAAAGTCGTCGTATAGAATTTTTTAGCGATCCTAAATGAAACACCATCATGATTCTCTGATCGATGGCCCAACCTCTCCCACTGGCGCATACTGTCTTTGGTTGGTGCGTTATCTGCCACCAAGCAACCTGCAACGATCATCATTCATTCATCTTCTATTTTTTTTTTTTGAAACCTAATGCAACTCAGACATCACACTGCGCCGAGCCTGCGTGATAGGGCTTCAACCCGTGACCATTTACCAGCTTGGGGAGCATCCCCCCATCCAATCGCTGCAACTGAACCGCGCCTCCTGAAGTAATATTATTGATGCGGTAGGGACCCATCCAATGCATCTGTAACTTACCTGGATGTTTCATAAACTTACTGTCATACAGTAGTACCAAGTCACCTTGCTGAAACTACTTGTTTTTGATGTGGCGATCATGCCATGCCTTCTGGCGATCCTTCTCGACCCCTTGTGAAAGCCAACAATAAACCGATCTTCTTCGAGCTCCACCAATTGTGCTAGACGCTCGTCCAATGCTGCAACATCATCCATGCTGGTAGTCGCCGCAATTCGTAAACTCAAAACAATGTACTCCATAGGCATAATTGCTTCCTTCCCATATACTAGCTTAAAAGGTGTCTGACCAGTCAACCTTTTACATGTGGTGCGATAAGCCCACAGCACTGCTGGAAATTTCAAATCCCAGTCGTCGCGGTTTGCATTGCACACCTTTGTCAGCGCATGCTCCAATACCTTATTGAATGCCTCTACCATCCCATTCGCTCGTGGGTGATAGGGTGTACTCTTCTTGTGCTGAATCTGCAATTCCTCCGTCAATGCGCTGATGGTGCAGTTGAGAAAATGGCTTCCTTGATTGCTCAGCAAAATCTTACGGTAGCCGAACTGAGTGATAATGTGGTCAAAAAAAAATCGAGCAGTCGTTGCTGCGGAACAATCAACAACAGGGGCCGCCTCCGCCCATCAGGTCAAATACTCAGTCGCTGTGATAATATACCGGGCACCTATACGTTTCCCTGGTGGATTGATCAACCCTACAAAATCCACAGCCCATTTCTCAAATGGTTGCAGTGTTAATTAAGGTAGTCATGGCATCTCATTGCGTGTGGACGGTTTGCCAGTTCGTTGACAAACCTCACAAGACCGAGCATAGTCTGTTGCATCATTATGTAGCGTGGGCCACCAAAGCCCTGCACGCAACACCTTCTGGGAAGTCTCCCGACTACCATAATGTCCTCCTGTGACTCCGCCATGTGCTTCAGCTAATATCTGCGCTTGCTCATGCGGCAAGACACACCTACGTAATATCTCTTCAGCGCCCAATTTATATAACTCTCCCACGATCAGTTGAAAGTCAGAAGCCTTAACGACCAATTGCTTCTTCTGAGTAGTAGTAAAGTCCTCATGTGAGGTCTCGGTCACCAAAAAATGAAGGATGTCATCAAAATAATGATCAACAGTGGCCACATGGAACAACTGGGCATCTGGTAACCCATCTTCGATATTAGTCGGTTCCTCCCCTGTGTCAATCTGCGACAGATGATTTGGTCCAGCATTCAACCGCCCCGGCTTCACAATGACTTCGAAATCAAATTCCTGAAACAAAAGTAGCCATCGACAGATCTCCCCCCCCAACACAGGCTTATTGACCAAGTATTTTAACGCAGAATGATCAGTAAACATTTTAAAGTGGCCTCCTAACAAATAATGCCTGAATTTCTGCAGCGCATAAACCATGGCCAGTCCTTCGCGTTCTGTGGTAGTGTAATTGCGTTCTACCGATGACAGTTTCCGACTGGAAAAAGCAATAGGATGATCAATTTCGTCTTCGCCTGGTTGAGCCAATACAACTCCTAGTGCAACTGATGAAGCATCAACATGGACATGGAATTCCTTACTCCAGTCCAGAAAAACCAAGATTGGAGCTGACGCCATCTTTGCTTTGAGTGTTTCGAAACTTTCCTAACATTACGGATTCCACTGGAATGCCGCATCTTTTTTCAACAACTTCTCCATAGGGGCAGTAATCGCAGCATACCCCCTAATGAACTTGTGATAATATCCTGTGTGACCCAAGGTCGCGCGCAACTGCTTAACCATAGTCGGCGGTTGCAACCCCAGAATAAGCATAATATTAGCTGGGTCGACCAACAATCCCTTCTTACACATAATATGCCATAGCAATATCCCAAATGGAGCACAAAAAATACATTTCTTTAAGTTCAGCGATATCTGGTGTTGTTGGCATTGCTCAAGCATCAACCGCAGATTGGCCAAATGATTGTGAATCAACCCGTAAACAGTCCAATCATCCATATAGACTTGCAAAAACTTTTGAATAAAATATTTGAATGCGGCAACAATGACCCGGGAAAATATCGTAGGTGCATTCTTCAACCCGAATGGCATGACCGTGTACTGAAAACAACCCCATTCAGTAACAAAGGTTGTTTTATGGCGATCCTCCTTGGCAATGTGAATCTGATGGTAGCCAGAGAATCCATCAGTGAAAGAGTACATCTCCTGGCCACCCACTCCTTCAAGTACTTCATCAGTAAACGGGGTCGGAAAGGGATCATGCAAGCAAGCATCGTTCAACTTCCACAAGTCGACACAAATGCGCACTTCGCCTGTTTTCTTGTCCTGCACTACCATAGGACTGATCCATTCTGACTCTTCCATAGGTTCGATGATACCAACATCCAGCATCCGATCAAGTTCCGCCTTGAATTTTTCTTTATGTCGCGGGTTGAGTCGATAAGGTCGCTGTTGGATTGGCTTAGTGTCTAGTTTCAACGGAATCCTCATCTCTCCTAAATCACCCAGGATGCCCTTCATTTCGGAAAACTTTGTGGGAAACACATCTTGGAATTCATGCAGTAACTTGGTAACTTTACTCATCATTTCATCGTCCCAATAATCCCCGACATTAGCAAACTTGGGAGTAGCTTCAGTGCCGATATTTGTTTTGCGAAGCTGCAACGGCTAATTGAACGGGTTACTTGGCGCAACAGGTGGTACCACATTGTGACTTCCTTTGGATTTGGGAATGTTAATATTCCAGGGGTCATCATTGTCCTCTGGCCCTCCACTGACGTTGAAACACTCCATGAGAGACTGCATCTGACTGTGTGTGTGCGGGTCAAAAGTGCATTTCACCGGAACAACCTGAAATATCACATCGCGGATGAGCTGTAAGGCATTATGGACATCAGGGTTGGCATCCGCAAATGTGAAGGTATGAGTGAAATAGATTGTTAACTCCCCCCATGTGGTAATATCGCGGCATAACTCGATTGCAGTATACCACGAACGTGGTATCTCTTCTAAAGTATGGACAAAAGCATGAACCCACTCATCTCTGGGTCGCGTTACCCACAATCGTTGGCATTCCATCTCTTGATCACTGGGATCAGTTCGGCCATCATAATTGCCAGTGTGATAAACCTCCCTATTGCCAAATCGAACCATCATCAACCTTTGACATTGTGACCAATCTTTATTAAATTTCTTATGCGTCGCCCACCAGCGTGCTGGAGCAGCCTTCAGTGCTTCCTCCAAGGCCAGCAGTCGCTGTGGTTCTGGAACACGATCTTCAAATTCTATCACAAAAGTGTCTAAGCCAGGAAACCCCTCATAGAGAGGCAATGTAATTGTTTCTGTCGCAACCCGACATAAAGATTGCGTAATTAAACCACAATTCCGGACTGATATTTCATGCATGCGATTCTGCCAATGTTCCAGTGCATCATCAGAATCAGAAGACACAAAACTCTCGCTCTGCCACTCCAGCTCACTGTGGATAGTGGGATGAATGTAATCCTCAGAAATATTGAATGCATGATCCCAACTAGTGTGATCGTCATCTTTGACAGGCTCAACGTATCGGCCTCCTTCAGCCGGATCCAATGGAGCGATAACTCGGTTCTGTAGCTGGGTTCTATAGCTGTGGAGTGTTTCCAGCCTACCATCTAGCAATCAAGTGCAGACAATTCTCGACTGTATGATTATTGCCGGAACAAAACGTACACTGATTCTGTAGTAATGGGCAGTAGCGCTAATAATGCCCCCATACCGCACAGTGGTAACATTGAACAGGTCCACGACCACCTCGGCCTCCTCCTCCACGACCAAATCCACCACTGCGTCTGCCCCTGTAGCCTCCCCGATAGCCGCCCTGCTGCTGATACTGAGGTTGGTTAAATTGCTGCTGCATGGGTGTTGGCAACATCTATTTCCCTTGTGGTGCATACTGTGGTTGTTGCACATATTGAGGATGCGGGGGGTTCACCGGTGTATATTGCGGTACGAACTGCTGCGTTTGCTGCTGCTGCGGTACAAACTGCATCTGTGCTTGAGGCATTGGCTAAGCTACTTACAGCTATAGCAGTGCAGTATGCTGATCATATTTGACATAGAATGCATCACACATTCTCTCCTGTAGCAACCCATAGGCACGACAATCCTTGTCGTCATGTCCTACTGACTTACAGAAGGTGCAATACAAATTTTGCGGAGTTGTGACCATTTTCTGCATATACGGGCAACTATCATGACTATGCCCAAACACCGAACAAACATGACACCACGACATACTGCTGCCATTCAACGGGTTTGGTGCACCTGACACCAAATAATTATGGAAATCCGGACAACCATCTTTTGTATGCCCTTCTCTTCAGCAGCGCGTACACCATACTTCATCACGTTGTTCTTTATTCTTCTTTAAATCTTGCAACTGTATAGTTAGGTTAGCGAGTTGTGTCTGTATCTCGACATCCCAGCCGCATTATCGCCAATCGGGGATGCCTCCAACCGCATTGTGATCTCTAGAGCCTCGCTAGGCATCGAAATGTTCTGCTGCATCAGCGGCAGCCAAATATGGGGTAGTAGTGCTACAATGAACCATTCTTTGTGTTGGACAACACTCATATCAAAAATAACCTTGGCCATCAGCGTCTTGAAGCACTGGTCGAAATCCCATACCGTCTCATTAGGATACTGCTTAATTTCCTTCAGTTCAATAATATACTGGGCCTCCGACTTAGGCCGTCTAAATTCAACAATCAGCCCATCCCGAATCTCATTTAATGACTTATCTGGGGTCCCTGTAGGGACTAAGACAAATTTCATGAACCAATCTAATGCATGACCTTGCAGGGTTATGGCCAACTGTCCTTTCTTAACATCGTCATCGGTGATCTGTTTCACAGTCCAGACTGCTTCACACAAAAACCAATACTGCTCTGGGTTGTCTGTCGCACTGCCATGGAACAACGGTAGCTTAGCATCATCGCCCGCCATCTTGGGCTTCCTTCCTCCCATCGCTGTATTACTATTACCAATTAACTTTTGCGGTGTCGACGTACTCGGCAGTGTTGAAATAGTTTTCCTTGCTGGTTGAGAGCTAGTGAGCGGAGGTGTGGGTACATTGTTGCTGGGGTTCGGTCCTGCCTCTATCCTGGGAGTAGCCTGGTCATTCCTATCAGGACTGTGAGGTCGCTTCGTCCCATGTGGTCTTCCTTCATGGTCTTGCAGTCCGATCGTAGTAGGACCTTCTCCTATCCTCTGCCTCTTTTCCTGTCGGAACCTTGCTCCTCCCCTCGTAAGGCCACTTTCTTCCTCGGCTTCAATCACAGTCTCCTCATGGTATGCACCCATCTACCCCTTTACCATTCCATGCACCGTTCCACAACATTCGCGGTACCTACAACCCCTACCCACCAGGCTATCTACTGATCAAGGTGCATCTTTAATATGTCTTTTTCGTAGATTAGCATCTTAATCGACAGTTGGAGCGATAGCAGAAACCTTCCCCTCGGCTCGTAAAAGAAGTATCTTTCAACTTCACTATAGGATTTCTTTGTATCAACCACAAATTCTGTAATGTATCCTTCCAAGATGCTATCAAGCCAAACCTCAATAGCCCGTGATGCCTTATTATCAACTTCCTGCAGCTCCTGGATTAACTTCGGGGTCCAAGCCGTCGGCTCACCACCCTGATAATTCCTCTTCTGGAAGGTCAGCTTTGACAACCACTCATACAAAATAACCAGGAATTCACAGAAGAACCATTCGTGTGGACCGTTGTGAATATATCTTCCCACCCATTGATCTACCGTAAGTCGCATGTTCCAACTTTCTTCTTCAGCGAATTCCTACAACTTCTGATCGAACCATTTTTGTATCTCTGGCTTCGTCGGGTGCCACAACATGGCCTCTTCCTACTCTGCACACGGTCTTGGAAACAAAACCATTTGTTGACTGAATCGCGACCCCACAGTCGACAAGGGTCCACCGACTGTCGACCCATACCGCAGTCTCCCTGGGCACCGGCCTGGGCAGGATTGAGCCCACCCAGCAACACCCGTAGAGCGGATGAGGTCTCACCTGAGGTATCTAGGAAGAGCAAACGGAACCATGTTTCCGCCGAGGGAGGAGGCAAGTTGTGGCAATATGACACTAATAGCAATTCCAAACATTCATCATGAAGTTCTCGTACATCGCAGCATTTAACACTACCAGAAACAGAGATTGCGTATTACTTCAATCGCAGCATGTTCATAAGGACAGATAACATATTATCGCAACATTCACATTATAACAATAGAAAATAGATAACGCATTAAGAATAAGCGACAACATGAACATCCACCAACATTTCACGTAGATTGCACCAAATCATCATCCTTATATTACTCGGCAAACCAAAAGCAGTACCTAAACATCCACAGTATCTTTGTCAACCTTTGCATATATCACTTATTCCCATTCCCCACTATCCTCCCTTTTCTCCCTTCCTAACACTTACAATTCTCCTCTATTTATAGGCTTCCGTCGATTACAATACTTGTCCACTTTCCTAACTGACACTATGGACAATCTACTAATTGACTTGGTCTAATGACCCAAAAACCCACATACCGCGGTACAATGACTCGATATTACAAAATATATGACCAAAAACCCACCAACTGCGGTATAATTGACTCAATATTACAAAATATGTGGTCCAAGTGACCCAAAACCCACCAAGTGCGGTATCCTTTAGCCCAAGATACTCTTTCGCGCCTTTATATAACGTGTCGCAGCGTCAGCAGTACCACGATCTTTCCTCATCAAACCGCCTGCCAACAATATATATATTAGTAGGCGAATAATAAATATGAAACATACAATTTACTACCGAATATTCTAAATTTTGGCCAATATTATGATAAAAAAACATATTTTATGTAAATATAGGCGATATTAGAGACTAAAAATAGTGAATTTCTTTTTTGAAAAAAAAGCCCCAAAAAAAGCCAATTGGCGAAATTTTTCCCCTAAAATTTTCCCTATCCACAAGATGCCTAGATCACCACATGAATCATCACAACCATAACTGATAGCTGAAGAACTCTGATATAAGATCCACACCAATGTACAGATACCTTCTGACGGTTGATACAATAGAACATGTGGCTAAGAACACCACAACAGTGTACAAAAATACCCAGATGACCAATACGCATGTAGAGAGTAGACATTCTTCCAATCAAGGTGCAATAGAAATATCTGTAGAAGACCTCAAACATCGAATGAACAAGACCCTAATGGTCTACACATCGAAAATGATATCATATAGATGAACATCATGACTTTAACAATAGAAGATGGTGCTTCATTATTTCTGGAATAAGGTGAAATCCTAAACATAAAACTGATATGCACAAGAACTTCCAAGATTAAAGCATATAAAGATCATAAATCAAAGGTGCTCATACATAAATGAAAATGCTTATACACCAAAGGTAAGCAAACGTCATATAAAAAGATGGCAACATAATATGATCAAATAAACGATTAACTTGCTCATAAAGGAAAAATGAAATTACTTTTACACATTAAGTGTCAGCCACAACATATAAATAGTGAGCCCAAGATTTCACTTAAATATATGAAAATTTAGTCATCAAGCAACTAATCTTAAGCATAGGTGTGTTTCTGATTAGTATGGTGCTAATATGCAAGAGATGAATGCCCTAAAAATGTCAATGCTTCCATATATGAATGTTAGAGACAAGAAGCACATGTCAATGCTTCCATATAGGAATGTTAGAGACAAGTAAGAACAATA
This sequence comes from Larix kaempferi, assembly GCA_027924585.1. Classification (NCBI taxonomy): domain Eukaryota; kingdom Viridiplantae; phylum Streptophyta; class Pinopsida; order Pinales; family Pinaceae; genus Larix; species Larix kaempferi. The sequence goes on along the minus strand of BSBM01000399.1, from coordinate 6,514,805 downwards.
TAACCTCTGCAATGATAAGAATAGAAATCTCATTGCAACAAGAACAAGGTGCTCATGATTGATATTTCAAGATTATAAGATTGCTCAAAGCCATATAAATATTGAGTAAAAGATGATTGAAATAAACATGACATGATATATATAAATCAAAATGTTTAATATGATCAACATATAGAAAATTATGATCAACTCATGATATCACTTATAAAAAATTATGAAATGACAAGTCACTAATGGTCTTAATCATGGGTTCATTTCTTGTTATCACTATGTAAATATGCAAGAGATGAAATGCCCTATAAATGTCAATGCTTCCATATAGGAATGTTAGAGACAAACAACACATGTCAATGCTTCCATATAGGAATGTTAGAGACAAATAGCACAGGAACTAGATACAATATCTGCAATACTTGAGAAAGAAACTATATCCCAATTAAATAACATATGACAAGCCAGAAAATTATGATATCACATAGATTAAAAAATTGACTTTACTCAAGAAATTAATTAGCAAGAGCATATAATGATCATAAAGATATTGCTTATAGAATAATGAAATTGCTTTTACACAAAGGTAAGCAATAACATATAAATAAAGCAAATAATGATCAAAAGATAACACATATGAGTTTGTTCTTATAAAATTGCTTTTATAAACATGATATGATTAGAAATCAACATGATTAAACAAAAAAGAACAAATTAGTTATTAAGTAACTTGTCAAAAGTATTAAGCATTAGATGGTTTATAGCTATCATGATGACAAAATACTAGAGATCCATGCCCTTAAAAGATGTCCATGTTTCCATATAGAAATGTTAGACAAATATATACCAAGAACAATAAATAATCTCTTAGTAAACATGATTAAAAGCAACTAATCTAAATGCAAAAAGATGAATAACAAAAAACTTAAATACTTTACCGTACTGATTTGAATCTGCAAAAAGCACAGTTAGAAAAAATAGTAAAGGAAAGAGAAACTTTTACTTACAACTCTTGGATTGAGTGCCCAGACTTGCCCAGAATTCTGTTCTGTTCATGTTGGTGGATCTAGAACAGCTTTTCCAGTTCCAAAAATAGGTATGATAAAAATTCCAGTAAAAATTGACCGCGTTATGAGGCTGAAAACAGTGCTTAATCTACCAAAGACGGAAACCTGCACAAAGTCTACCAAACTTGGACGAAATTTTCCGTTTTGAAAACCAAAAGGCCCATAATTCTATTATGTCCGCATAGATGGATACAAACAACTTTTCTAGTTCCAAAAATAGGTTATAATAAAAATTCCGATAAATATTGACCGAGTTATGAGGCCGAAAACAGTGCTGAATCTGCTGAAGACAGAAACCTGCACAAAGTCTACCAAACTTGGACAAAAATTGCCGTTTTGACAACTGGAAGATAGATCTCCTTGAGGAGAATCATAAAATCATATAAGTCAACAAAAACAACATCAAGAAAATCTTGAAAAATTTCTGCAAAAATCTACACAACAAGGTTAGGGTTAGAAATAAAAAATTGCAGAAATATGCCCAGATCTGAAGAGAAGCCTAATGACTACCATATAGAAAGCAAATCTACAAGAAATAATCAATGCTCAAATGATAAAATATTGTTTGAAAGCAATAGAAGGTGCTAGATCATAGCAACAAGCTCTAATACCATGTCAGAGATATGGATCTAACTAAACTAGCTTACCTATCTATGCAAACAATAACATATCACAGTAAATAAGAACATAAAGAGAACAAGAGAAAAGAGTACACCATATATTCATGGTTCACCCAATTGGGATACATCCGTGGGAAGGTAGTCTTCTATTATATCCAGAATATCTCCTCCAAGCTTACAGAGAGCAATGCCAATAACCCCAATACAATATATCAATGCTTGTGATGAGTGATCCACAATGGATGATCCACAAAGGATGAATGGATGATTCACAGATGAATGAACATGAATGAACATGAGAGACTCCCTTGACTATATTATATACCAAGAGATGAGGAGGAATTACCCTCACATATTACATGTCGGATAATATAATTCTCCATAATAACATCTCTTTATATAATAATGAATATCAAGAGTATATTTTACTATAATGAATATGGGATAAATGTATTACTATTTTACATAAGATTGTGGATATCTTCCGACACAATACAAAGACATTATTACATTCCAAGGAATATAAAATATTCCAACAATGATCTCACTCTAAGACGTAAATTAAACAGTACATTTCCCAAAATAAAGAAGTTGGTCGCCTAGAAAGGAGAAAATCTAAACTTTCCCAATCACTTTCCAAACAAGAAAACTGCAGAACTCAAATTAGATATAGCTCTTTTGGACAGTTGCAGAAAAGCAGTAAGGAAAATACAAGCAGAAGTACCAAAGTCTATCTCAAAGTGTGAAGAAATTTACAAAGATATTTGTCAGGTGCATGAGAAACGCCATATCTGAATTGCTCAAGATATGTACGAGTTTCCCACCCAAGGCCATCGTCTAATAGAATTAAAAGGTATCCTAAAGGAAGATCTGGAGTACATAAGGAAGCTGGACATGCTTAATGAAGAAGATCTCAAACAACACATAGGACAAGCATCTGTGAATGCTTATTTTCTGGAATAAAGTTATAAAGCGGCTGCTAAAGGAATAATAAGTGTGGGGAAAGAATTATCCATTCATGAGATCTCTTTAAAATTAGTAGAACCTCTACAATGTAATGTAATATTTCATGAAACTGATTTGTGGGATAGTTATATTTCTAGCTTAGAGGCCCCACCAGCAAAATAATATAATTTGTAAATAATTATTTATTTTGGTTGTGCAAACACAAGAGACAAAATTTTGGCATTCCAAGAGTCGGAAGTAGGTGAAACGATTGGTCATGTGAAAGAAAATTCTCTTGTAATTTAAATAGAGGGGAGAAGGGGTGAGGAGGGGGATTTTTCTAGTGTAATAGACGCTGGATAAATTTTGTAAGAAAACTAATTTTCTTCTAATGAGAAAGACCTATTTGCTGGGTAAATCTTGCATGGACTTTGCATGGAATATTTTTGGATAATAGATCCAAATTTTTCTCCCTGTTTTCATCCTCATGCTATGAGATCTTTCTGACTTTATTGAATTATTTCGATGGTAATGAATGATTTTACTTGTCTATGCAAACGCTTGTGTGATATAAGAGTAATAAATGTCATCAAAGCTATCATTGTATCTTTCTACTTTGAATGGAAATACTTTATCTAAATAGTTATATGTTGGATTTGTATAACACTCTTAGATATTACTCTTGTTAAATTTTGAGCATTAATTCACAATACTCTAGGATCTTTGCTGAGACAATAACATCTATAGTATATTAATGCATGACAATCACAATATGACAAGCATCACACGAATCAAAAGCATAAAGACAAGAGACACAGAGTTTCCGTGGGGAAAACCCTAAGGTGAAAAAACCCACAACTTCCTCAGAGATAGAGAGAGCAATGGCTCAACCAAAGTACAACCAAATAACACTGAGATAGTCTCCTAGCAGATGATCCTCCTCTTCCTCACTAGTGTGCCACTTCTGAGAGTGAGAGTGAGTTACTTTTCTGAGTGAGTAAAATAGAGATCTCCGATCTCTATTTATACTAACCTTTTTGCCCAGTGACCTTATGGGGCTGACTTGTCTAGCTAGGTACATCCACATTATATTATATATAATTCAGGGCCGACCCCACATGGTGGTCTAATAACCCATCGGCAAGTACACACACTTGCAACACTTGTCAATCCACATGACGACACTTCCTTATAGAGGAATAACACATCTCTTATAAGGGTACAATAAATATATATAAAATACACAGATGAAATACATTCTGAAGTTACATATACATCAACACTCCCTCTTAACTAGGAAGGTATTTCTCGACACAGATCTGCTGGACAAGTCTTCTTCTCGGGATCATCGTCATCATCATCGTCACTGCTGCTGCTATATCAACCAATCTCTGACTCTACTCATCATAGGAAGTTCTACAGAGCCAGTCCTTTTTCATACTGGATGTAGGCCCACCATCTGCAGGTCTTCATCATCACTGGCCATACTGTGGAATGCTCAGGACTTATTACGTGCGTCGCAAAACCTGGCTGCAACATCCCAGGCTATTACGAGCACACAGCTCTACCTGTAGCATCTCCTAGGAGCACATTACATGTGACCCATCACAAAACCTAGCTAAAGAATCCCAGGTTGTTACGAGCACACGGCTCTACCTGTTAGATCTCCCAGGAGCACATTACATGTGATCTCATCACAAAACCTGGCTAAAGCATCTGAGGCCTTTTGCATCCTGTCCAGATCTCCCAGGAGCAAATTACATGTGGTCATGGAAAAACTTGGCTAAAGCATTTGAGGCCTTTTTCATCCTGTCAAGATCTCCCAGGAGCAAATTACATGCCATAGGACAAAACCTCGCAAGAGCATCTGCCAGATATCCCAGGGCACCGAATTACATGCCATAGGAAAAACCTCGAAAGACTATCTGCAGATCTCCCAGGGCACAAATTATATGTCCTCCCAAGCAAAACCTCAAAAGAGCATTTTCCAGATGTCCCAGGGCACCGAATTACATGCCATAGGCAAAACCTCAAAAGACTATCTGCAGATCTCCCAGGGCACAAATTATATGTCCTCCCAAGCAAAACCTCAAAAGAGCATTTTCCAGATGTCCCAGGGCACCGAATTACATGCCATAGGAAAAACCTCGAAAGACCATCTGCAAATCTCCCAGGGCAAAAATTACATGCTTTCCTACACAACCTGATCCACGGCCACAAAGTATCATCTGATACTTATCATACATCATCCTGATGTACACATGATCATTCTGATCATCATCACTGCAACATCCTGCTGCATGTCATCTGGAGAAGCTCATCATCCACGATCATCCTAATCATACAATGCATCCATCTGATGGACACCAAGTATCTAGCTGATACATATCATCATACATAGTGTATCCACCTGATACATAGATACATGATCCACACAATGTATCCATCAACATACATGATCTACCTGATCATATCTGATACATATCAATATACATGATCTACCTGATCATATCTGATACATATCAATATACATGATCTACCTGATCATACAATGTATCCATCTGATACATATACAGATACATGGTCCAAGCATCCAACATGATGCATATACAAAATACATACACATGATCCAACTGATCATATCCAGCATCCAACATGATGCGTACATATATATAAATGATCTAACTGATCATATCCAACATCCAACATGATGCGTACATACATAAAAATGATCAAACTGATCATATCCAGCATCCAACATGATGCATACATACATACATAAAAATGATCCAACTAATCATATCTAGCAGAAACCAGAACATCATCCTGATGCTCATCATCCAGCGCTTACATCCACATCCATGTGAAGGATCCTCCTTCCAACATGCTTCGAATGACTTCAGCAAATGTGTCCATCACTTCTTCCTCGAAGTGTCCTCGATCTGAAGAACACCAAGCCTCTCTCTGAAGTACTCGAACTTCACTCTGGCTAGTGGCTTCGTCAACACATCTGCAATCTGCTTTTTCGTCGCAACATATAGGAGCTTCACAGCTCCTCTCTGCACCATATACCTGATATAGTGATATTTGATCTCTATGTGTTTCGACCTGTCGTGAAACACTGGGTTCTCGGACAGCTTCACACAACTCTGGTTATCACAAAAGATACCAGTAGCATCCAACGGGATATCAAATAACTCAGACAGTAACTTCCGTAGCCATACTGCCTCACAACTAGCTGAACAGGATGCAACATACTCTGCCTCAGCTGTACTCAGTGCTATGCAGGACTGCTTCCTGCTAAACCAAGAGATCACACCTGATCCCATACTGAAGCAGCACCCAGATGTGCTCTTCCTATCTGCAGCACTGCCAGCCCAATCTGAATCAACATAACCCTACAGGTTAAACTTTTGATTCGCTTCATACTTGATCCCATAATCCACTGTACCCTTCAGGTACCTCAGAACATGCTTTACAACAATCAGGTGAACACTCCTCGGATCCGTCAGGAACTGGCTCAATGTGTTCACAGCAAAGCAAATGTCCGGTCTTGTGTTCGTCAGGTACATCAAGGACCCAATCATCTGACGATACATAGAGACATCAACCGGCTCAGATGAAGCATCGCACAGAAGCTTCAGATTCGATGCCATAGGTGTGGTCATGGCCTTGCAATCCATCATCCCAAATCTCTTCAGGATATCTACTGTGTACTTCCCTTGACCAAGGAAGATCCCACCTGCACTCTGCCACACCTCCATACCTAGGAAATAGTGCATCATTCCCAAATCTTTCATATCGAATTCAACAACAAGCTTCCTCTTAGTATCTGTAATTAGTCTGTCATCTCCTGTTACAAATAAGTCATCCACATACAGGAGTAGAATTACAGGATTCCCTTCCTCAACCTTATAGTAAAGGTTGGAATCCGGTTTACTCTTGGTAAAGCCCAAACTAGATAGGAAACTGTCCATCCTACCGTACCAAGTTCTGGGAGCTTGTTTCAAGCCATACAAGGCTTTCTTCAATCTGCACACATATGACTTCCTGTCATGTACTTCAAAACCGAGTGGCTGCTCCACATATACTTCCTCTTCAACTACATCATTCAAGAAAGCAGTCTTGACATCCGTCTGGTGTATTTTCCATTTCATAGCTATAGCTAGGGAAAGTACTGTTCTGATGGAAGTATACCTGGCTACAGGTGCAAAAGTTTCTTCATAGTCGATTCCCTCTTTTTGAGAGAAGCCACGAGCTACGAATCTTGCCTTGTATTTCTCTACACTGCCATCTGCAGCATGCTTGATTTTGAAGATCCATTTGGAAGTCACAACAAACTTCTCTTTAGGTCTTGGGAAAACATCCCAAACATCATTCTTCACTATTGATTGGTATTCCTCAATCATGGCATCCTTCCATTCTTTCTTTTCCGCTGCTTCTTCATAACTGGAAGGCTCTTTGTTCATAATGTCACAGAGTAAAGCAACATAGCTGGTATGTGATCTGGTTCTCTTCTTTGCTCCGTGTTCTTCTTCTGGAATGCCAAATCCTTCTGCATCTTGAATGAGCTCTCTAGCCCATGCAGGTTTCCTCTTGTGAGAGTTATCCTCACGGGGTGGATCTACAGGTTTTTGTGGATCTTCAAACTCACAAACAACTTCTGGAACTGCTTCAGTCATGGTAGTGTCTTGAAATCTGGTTTCCTTAGGTTCTTCATAAACTTCGATAGGTGCCTTCCTTGATTTTATGAATGCCGAGTTTTCATCAAATGTTACATCCCTGCTGACATCAATCTTCTTGAACCCCGGAAAGTATATTCTGTAAGCCTTCGAGCTTTCACTGTAACCCACAAAGATACCCTTCTTTCCTAAAGGATCTAGTTTAGTCCTCTTTTCCTTTGGGACATGAGTGTATACTGGACAACCAAATATTCTGAGATGACTGACTTTAGGTTTCTTACCAGAAAAGACCTCTTCTGGTGTCTTGTTGTCCAATATCTTGTGGGGTGTTCTGTTCTGCACATATACAATTGTTCTAGCTGCTTCTGCCCACAGATGCATAGGTAGATCCTGGTCATGCAGCATTGCCCTTGCTGCTTCCATGATTGTTTTGTTCTTCCTTTCTGCAACTCCATTCTGTTGTGGATTGTAAGGAGTAGTCAACTCCCTCTTAATCCCTGAATCACTGCAAAGCTTCTTGAAGTCACCTAAGGTGAATTCTCCACCATTGTCGGATCTAAATGTTTTGATCTTCTTGTCAGTTTGATTCTCCATCAAGGTTTTGAATTCCTTAAACTTATCAAACACCTCATCTTTGTTCTTCAAGAAGTATACCCAAGTCTTCCTGGAGAAGTCATCAATAAATGAGACATAGTAAACATACCCACTAAAAAAACTGGATGACATAGGACCACATACATCTGAGTGGATGATATCCAAGATATCCTTTGTCTTGCTTTCACTGCTTGGGAAAGCCTTCTTAATGTTCTTACCTTTTGTACATCCTTTGCAAACACCTTCATGTTTGGTCTTGATTTCAGGAAGACCCTCTACAACCTTGCTTGGAATTAGAAGTGCCCTATAGTGCATATGAGCAAGTCTTCTATGCCAAAGTTCACTTGGCTCCATGGATTCATGTACCATGGCATGCTCAGGTTGTCCCTTCAATTTATACAAACCTCCCTCTTTCTCTCCAATCACTACTGCATCATCTATGGTCTTTCCCTTTGGCCACGTTAGGACTTGGCCATCCACAAATGCAACCCTCATACCTTTTGCATCCAATGCAGAGATGGAGAGTAAGTTCTTCTTGAGCCCAGGTACATAAAGGACTTCTTTCATCTTCAAAGATTTTCCAGAATCTAGGTTGTAGGAGGCTTCACCACTTCCTTTGATTGGGTATTGATAATCATCCCCAAGTTTCATCTTATGGGGTGATTCATGTTCAGATAGATTCACAAAAGATTCCTTAAACCCAGTCATGTGTTTGGAAGCCCCACTATCAATCAACCAATCATTACAACCATGGGAGATGGTACCTGTGAGAGCAGAGATTAGAACATACTCTTCTTCACTTGATGAGTTATCATCACTTTCTACCCTAGCCTTGTTCTTGGATGGTTCATCATCCTCGGCAGCATGAGCATGAAACCTTCTTTTGCTTCCCTTCTTCTTCTTGTTGGAGTTGTTGTTGTCCTTCTTGTTCTTGGGACAATTTATGGCAATATGTCCTTTCTCATTACAGGTGAAGCATATTCTTCTTTCTTTGAAGTGATGTGAAGATTTCTTGGAGTGAGATGGCTCTCTCTTGGACTTCCCTTTCTTAGTGTGAGCTGTGAGAGCTTGATCTTCATTCCCCATCTTTTCTTCTCATGCTACAAGCCTTGCTTCTTCTTGTGAGCATTCTTCCCGTAGTCTACTAAAGGAGATCAACTTCTTCCTTACACAAATTCCTTGGATAAAGGAATCCCATGACCTGGGTAGGCCATTTAGAGTGGTCATCACCACTTCACCATTCTCCACCATTTCATCCACTGCTTCTAATTGTTCCTTGATCTGGGAGACCCTTGAAAAATAAGATTGAATGGTTTCTCCATTCTGAAACTTTACTCCTTTCAATTGGTTCCGCAGGGTCATCTTCCGATTTATGTTCTTCCCTTCAAATAGCTTGGTCAAAGAGTCAAACATCTCCTTGGGTGTCCTTAGAGAGGACACATGGGGTATGAGATGATCTTTAATGGAATCAACAATGATTCTCTTTGCCTTGACCAAGTTCTTCTTATGCAATACCTTGGATTCTTCATCCTCTGGGATAGGGATGTCTTCTTTCACATATGAGTCCAACTCATTTTCTTCCAGGATTAGCCCAATCCTATACTTCCAAGCTCGGAAGTTATCAGCTCCTTCAAGATTATCCTCAAGCTTGGTGTGGTGAGACATCTTAAAGAGTACTTCAAATGGAAATAGAAAAGATTTAGATCTTACCACTTGAAATGCTGAAAACTGGGTCTGGTCCCGGATTAGGGTTTGTCAGAAAAACCCTAAAAATTCAAAATGTGAATTTCAAATTTCTGAAAGGATGGAAAGATGCTCCTTGATGAGCTGATCAGCCTGGTGTATTTAGAATTTGAGATCAACAAAGTTTTGCCCTTCAGAATTGCCTTTTTGTCCTCCCGAGTTCACTGGGGAGAGCCCTGAATTAGGGTTTGAGTTTCCTAAAGATCTACGCAGCCAAAAATCTCGATCCAAAGCTCTAAACTTCAATTTTTGCAAGGAGCTTCCAGTTGTGCCTTCAGATTCCAGAAATTCCTATTTTTGTGGAAACCCTAATTTTTAGGGCCAAATCCGAAAATGATCTAAATTGAATTCTGATTGGACAGATAGATGCGACTTTATGAGTAGAGTCAATCTACTATACTAATTTTCAAAAATCTGTGGAGAGAAACCCAATAAACAAGTAACTCAAGCTTCCGTCACTGCAAAATGTCTTCTTCTCAGGTTAGCTCTGATACCATGTTAAATTTTGAGCATTAATTCACAATACTCTAGGATCTTTGCTGAGAGAATAACATCTATAGTATATTAATGCATGACAATCACAATATGACAAGCATCACAAGAATCAAAAGCATAAAGACAAGAGACACAAAGTTTCCGTGGGGAAAACCCTAAGGTGAAAAACCCCACAACTTCCTCAGAGATAGAGAGAGCAATGGCTCAACCAAAGTACAACCAAATAACACTGAGATAGTCTCCTAGCAGATGATCCTCCTCTTTCTCACTAGTGTGCCACTTCTGAGAGTGAGAGTGAGTTACTTTTCCGAGTAAAATAGAGATCTCCGATCTCTATTTATACTAACCTTTTTGCCCAGTGACCTTATGGGGCCGACTTGTCTAGCTAGGTACATCCACATTATATTATATATAATTCAGGGCCGACCCCACATGGTGGTCTAATAACCCATCGGCAAGTACACACACTTGCGACACTTGTCAATCCACATGACGACACTTCCTTATAGAGGAATAACACATCTCTTATAAGGTAACAATAAATATATATAAAATACACAGATGAAATACATTCCGAAGTTACATATACATCAACAACTCTCATTAAAACTCGCTCCTTGAAAGGATAGATTAGTTAATTTAGAATAGTATTAGATGATTGATTGTAATGTACCAACTCAGTTTAGGGATACAAAAACTCTTTGCTTCTCAAAATTAATTAAGACAATCATTGTGGGAGCTGGATGGACTAAAGCTGGATTAGATCAAAGGATATGGGTGGAAGTGAGGTTCTTATTTTTGGTTGATACCTCTGCACAATGTACTAATACCAATGATTTTTCAATATCAGCAAGCTGCAATTTACTCCAATGCTCATGGGCCCTTCAACATATGTAGACTAGTATGGGTGATATATTTAACTGGAGGATGGTGATGGGTGTTTCTAACTTAAAAAGGTTAAATATAATCAAATTATAGTCATTACACAATAAAATTACATTTTAGAAAGTTGGATAAGGTTCTAAGCAAGTCTCACAAAAATACAAGTAAAATTTCCTTCCAGGATTGCATAACTAGTGAGAATTATGGGCTCCCAAACAGTAATAAGAGGCTCAAAAATTTATTATATGAGAATTGTATCATAACATATTACATCTTAATAAAATACAAAAACAAGAATTAATTCATTTGGATTCATACTAATTCATTTATTAATTTCATATTGGAAACTAGTCAAATTCTAGCTAAATCTAGAAGGGGTGGAGAAATATGATTTCTGTAATTATAATTGATATGAAATACATAATAGGATTACATTCAATGTTAATACATCATAATTGATCCAAGATAATCCTTCCACCTTTATGAAATATTCTCTCCCTTCTTACTCAACAATATAGCATTAGAAATCAATGAATAACTCTGAGATTCGAACCACAAAATTGTTGGATATTTATGAAATTAGACCCATCCTTGGTTCATATACAGGACCTGCAAATAAAATCAATGAAAATGGTTGAATTCCATCATCCTCTCACAGAAAGCTGGGGCACATCTCCCAAACTTGACCAGGGGAACATCTCCCAAGTCTCTGAGGCAAAATTGCTCTCATACCAATTCACAAACTGTCAAGAATAATTAATGTGGTGCACACTGGGTTATTTAAGGAGAGTGGGTGAATTGATGAACAAGTAACCCAAGCTAATGCACCCTCCTTGAGTGGGTGAGGAAAGCTAGCTTTACTTCTTTTTCCTTTTTGCCTTGCTTTCCTTCTTTTCTGTTTTTGTTTTCTTTTCCTTGCTTTTCCACTTTCTGCCTTTGATTTTTCTACTTTTTCTGGACTTTTTTTTTTTTGAACATTCTTTCTTTTTTGAACTTTCCTACTTTTCTGATTTTTCCCGCTTTTTGCTTTATGTTGCTTTTCTTATTTGCTCCACTTTCTTTCCTTTTCTGTGATTTTCCTAGCTTTGGAATCTTTCCCTTTGATTCTTCCTCAAGCTAACTCCAAGTCATCCTTATCCTCTCATGTGCCCTAGTGGAGAATTCTCCTCATTTATTCCACATACAAATATTAAATGCATGAAAAATAAATATTCCAAGTGCACAATAAACTTTGGATACAAATTAATTCAAACTCCTAATTAATCAAATGCCTCAATTTAACCCCTCATTAATTAATTAATTCAATCTGTCTCTAGGATCCATGGGGTTTGATATGCTTCATGGTGCTGAAAAAATAGGAACATGACAGTCCTCCCCTCCCAATATTGCTTGTCCTCAAGCAAGAAACCAACTCCAACCATATATGAATCCAACCGGTGACCTCACTCCTCAAAATATGATGTTGGTTGTCTAGAATCAAAATCCCCAATTCCAAGCAAAATACCAAAAGTCCATCATGTTTCTGCTGCACCACTTTGATTATATCTGGATCTTCAAGATTGATCCCATGGTCCCATTGCTTATGTTGCATTCCTCCATACATCAATGCAAACTTAAATGACTCATCAATTCCTGAATCCCACTGCCATTGTTGCATGTCTCCCAATAACACTGTTGCTTGTGGAAAACTATCATCCCAAAGAAATCCAGGGTCCCATTGTCTTAAATGCATCCTCCCAAACATCAACATCAACAAAAAAATATCTCATCATGGGGAATGTCTAAAACACTGCACCAAACTGGAATTTCATCACTCCCAAAGGAATATTGAATCTCCTCATAAGCCATGTGCAAACTAGCACTGCAATCCCCATTCCTAAGACATAGATGGAAATCCCATGTCCAACCAAGTATACTAAATACATCACATAGGAGCCATAAATTCCTATACAACTGATCACAAAATATGGATGATGTGTCCATAAAATTTCCACTAATGCAATAAAAAAACTTACCTCTTGGGGTGCTCAACTCCCTTATGTAACTATCCACCCAATCAATGGATGAATGCATACTCCCACTTAGTGATTTGGATGGAGAATGGTGAATAAACTATCTATAATAATAATCTATCATGGTTGGCTTGATCGAAGGGAGATCATGTGCCTCCTTGACCTCAAACTCCCCAAGCACATGCAAATCAAATTGTATCTCATATGCCCAATGCACAGAAGTACCAAAAAATAAAACATTGTTGTTCCAATGAAAAAGGTGAAAGTCCCATGTCCAATCACAAAGAGGATAGGCATCATCACAAGTCCATGAAGGACCTTGCTTCTCACAAAAAGTATAAAATGTATCCAAGAAGTCTCCATAGATGCAAGCAAGAATATCACTCATGTGTCTTTTCTCCAAAATAGGGAAAGAAGAGACACTCCAACCCAATGCTCCAACTGGAAAGCAAGATGCTTCCCTATACGAGTGCTCCCAATGGATCAACTCTCTGCCATTGGTCCAAAGATGAACCAAATTTCTGGAACAAGTATCCACCAAATATGTGGATGCATCAACTCCATCAAAGGCTGGTCCATCTGTTGATGTATATGTAACTTTGGAATGTATTTCACATATATGTATATTGTATTCCTATAGAGATGTTATTATTCCTCTATACAGAAGTGGTTGTATTCCTATAGAGATGTTATTATTCCTCTATACGGAAGTGTCATCATTTATATTGTAAGTGTCATAACTTATACTTGATGGGTTATTAGACCACCTTGTTGGGGTCGGCCCTGTATAAGTCATGTGGGTCAAAGGGTTATTAGACCACCCTATTGGGGGTCTGCCATGTGGGTCAAAGGGTTATTAGACCACCCTAGTGGGGGTCGGCCTAGTCAGAATTATGTTAAGTGGTTAAGTTGAGGCCGACCTAGTTGAGTAAAGGTCGAGTCAAGTTAGTGTATAAATAGAGAGTGTCTCTCTCTCATTTTACACATTCTATTCTCTCACTCACACTGTGGAGAGTGGCGCACTTGTGGAGGAGGAGGCTCTGCTTCTAGGAGAAGACTATCTCTTGTATTCTGGTTGTATCATTGCTCTATCTATCTCTGAGGAAGTTATTGGGGTTTTTCACCTTTATGGTTTTCCCCAAGTAAACTCGGTGTCTCTTCTGTGCTTGCATTATTGTGTCCATGAATGATATGCTGTAGATTTGCTATACATGTTGTTCTCTCAGTTAATATCCTAGATCAGATTGATGTAAATTATGAAAATTTAACATGGTATCAGAGCTAGCCTGAAAGAAGGCATGATATGGCATGCATGACACTTGTTGCACTTACGATGCTAGGGCTTGATATAGCAAAAACCAGTCATCGTAGGAATTTTGCTATAAATCCATTTTGGCAATTTGTTCAGATATGAAACCTTTACAGGTCGAATATTAAATCCCCATGTACCTTGTGTCCAAAGGAAAACCTCTAATTCGTTGTACTTTGTGATTTATGATCTATACAATATAGAGTTTCTGCCTCTTCCAGATCTGAGTCAAAATAAGGTGACCTTGGGAAAAAGGTCATAACTTGGGATACGAAGCTCCAAATGAAATTTTGTAAAAAGTGACAGGTAGTACATAGACTGTACTATCTCAGAAAATGTTTTCAGAGGCCGAAGTTGAACCAGTGACACGTGGAAAGCCGTACAAGTTCGCTCTCCTGTATTATCCCATAAATAGGTCACGTTGCAACACTTGGAATAACTATGTCTCGGAGATTCGAATTGAGGTCAGACCTATCGGGATGGAAAGATAACAGGTCAGGCTATCTCAGAAAATGTTTTAGAGGCAGAAGTTGAAATAGGGACACGTGGCACGCCGTACAAGTTCGCCCTCCTGTATTATCCCATAAACAGGTCACGTTGCGACACTTGGCATAACTCTCTCTCAGAGAATCCAATTGAGGTCAAACCTGTCAGGATGGAAAGATAACAGGTCGGGCTATCTTAGGAAGATTTTTCAGACCCTGTGGATTCAAAAGTTCAGAGTTACACTAGAAACAATCAGGTACATATTTATGTCAAAACAAAATTATTTTTTAGTACATTCATTCATGGCTTCCAGAATTTAGGGCTTCAAAGAAAGTTGGAATTTTTGTAATCGGAGACCATGGATGGATGCTACTCATCAAAATTGAAATTTAGAGACCAAGATCAGAATTTTTGGTTGGGAAAAAGGCCGGGCTTGATCAGACCCTAGTTCGGGACTTTGATCAGAAAAGTGGAAAATTAGGGCTTCTGCAAAAATGGGAATTTTTGAAATTTGTGACCATGGCTGGAAGCTCCTCATAAAAATAGAAGCTTAGAGATTTGGATCAAACCTTTTGATTGGGCAGAAAAGTGGGATTCATCAAACCCTAATTCGAGGTCACATCCAGCGAATCCAAAATTTTCAAAGGAAAATTTGAGGAGTGAAACTTTGCAGTTTTAAAATTCTGAATATACCAGTTTGATCAGCTCATCAAGGCGCATATTTTTATCCTTTTAGAAGTTTGAAATTCAAAGTTTGAATTTTGGGGTTTTCTTTGACAAACCCTAATATAGCTCCAGATCCAGTTCCTGCAAATCAAGTGGATTGAGTTAATCCTATAAGAGGATGGATTGGTCACCTGCATAAGTGAAGAAGTTCCTGTTTCAGAGGGAGATGAGGCTAAGGCCTTCCATAAAAATATTACAAGCAATCTTGATAGGTATGACTCATCGAGGTATGTTTTGAGATTTGTTCATGATTAAGTTTATGGTATGTTTGTCTTCATGTTATTACGGTTAGTACAATCTTGATTTTAGACTTGTCGTATCACCTTAATAAAATTATGAATGCACGATAGAAAATATTCATTGATTAGGGTGTTGACACTTATGATTGTACTAATGCATTATGGTGTTGTATGAGGTTTATGTCGTCTACTAACATGAAAGGTACACCAAGAAAGACAAATCATGTTCTGGTTCAAGAACATATGATCATGATGACATGAGGACAAAGATTCATCCATTGTCATGGATCTCATAGAAGATCCATTTACGAGGTATGTATAACTTGGTTTTATAATGGTTAACCTATGAGATATACAGGTTACTAGCACAAGTCATTGAAGAAGAACAAGAAGACATCATGTGAGTATGTTAGACATAACTAGCTAGCATGCTAATCCAGGTATGTTTTTCCTATATCAAGATAGAATCCTACCTTGTGTTAGGATCTTATATTGTTGTGTTGTTGATAATGTTTATTCATGAAGTCATAGGTTTGAATAGTCATAGTTGTATGCATATTATGTTTCCTACCATAATTGATGATATGACTAACCAGAAGAATCATGAAGGTATAGGTTTGAGTAATCATGGGTTTTATGCATATTATATCTCTTATCTTGATTGATGATTTAACTAACCAAAAGAGTCCTATGATCAAATAAGAATATGCATGAGTAAAAGAAGACTTCCCTGAAACCTTGAATACTAATGTTTATTATCTGTGTTTGAAATGATCCTGACTATACATGCTTGAGATTATTGTGTTTTGATAATATTAAGATTATACTAATGAATGTTTGATTATGTATGAGACCTAGAGGATAACACAATGATGATACTAACAAGCATGCATAGGGATCGAGAATGAATATAAGTTCAAGGACAAGTAATCCAGGAAGCAAAGATCAAGAGGGAGTACACTCCAGTGGTTTCTGCAAGGATGCAGATATTCAGAGAGAGTTGACCATCTCTCTACATTCCACAACAGAAAGGTGTAGAAGAAGCTACTTTAGATTAGGACTCCAGTAGCTCCTGCAAGGAAGCGAAGACTCAGAGGGAGTCCACCCAACGAACAAACAAAGATAAGTATTTGAATTGTCATTTCTTAAATAATACTGTTCAATAATGTATATACTGATGTTCCTAGAATTAGGTGGTGTATTATGCATATTAGAATAATTTCATTGATGAACAGTATACTACTAATATGCATGGGTAAGTGGCCTATGGCACTGTACAACATTCCATTACTACTTATCTAGAATGAAACCTCTTTGCTGACATGTTGGGAGTTGTGCACACTCTTAACAATGTTCTGGTAGAGATTGGAAGGCATCTAGAAAGTTATGGGATATGGATAAATGTTGTATTGAAGCATCTGCTAAGATAATTGCATGACTGTATGACATATTTCTTTATGTGTAAGAATTTGTTCTGAAAATTATGAGATGTTTCTAATCATGCAATTTAACCTGTTTTGTAGGAAAGACCGTATATCTTCACCTACAAAAGGACTACAACATTTGTTCCAGCAACAAAGATATCTATTGAAGATATTGAAGATATTGAAGTTCCCAGGATCTGGGATGAAGAAATGGAATGCCATGATCCGTCGATCATGAAGAATGATGTTTGGGATGTAGTCCCAAGACCTGAAGGGAATTTTGTTATGAATTCCATATGGATCTATCAAGATCAAGCATGCTGCAGATGGTAGCATAGAGAAATATAAAAGTGATGAAATAGAAGATACACCGGATGGATTCAAGACAGCTTTCTTGAATGGTGTAGTTGAAGAAGAAGTGTATGTGGAGCAGCCACTTGGTTTTGAGACACATGACAGGGAGTCATATATGTGCAAAACTTGGGTATGATGCACCACTTTCTAGGTATGGAGGTGTGGCAGAGGGTAGATGGAATCTTCCTTGGACAAGGGAAGTATGTAGTAGAGATCCTGAAGAGGTTCGGGATGATGGACTGCGAGGCTATGGCATCGAACCTGAAGCTTTTGTGTGATGCTTCATCTGAACCAGTTGATGTCACTATGTATCGTCAGATGATTGGGTCCTTGATGTACCTGACGAACATGAGACTAGATATTTGCTTTACAGTGAACACATTGAGACAGTTCCTAACAGATCCGAGGAGTGTTCACCTGGTTGCTGTAAAGCATATTTTGAGGTACCTGAAAGGTACAGTGGATTATGGGCTCAATTATGAAGCGAATCAAAAGTTTAAACTGTAGGGTAATGTTGATTCAGATTGGGCAGGCAGTGCTGCAGATAAGAAGAGCACATCTGGGTGCTGCTTCAATATGGGATCAGGTGTGATCTCTTGGTTTAGTAGGAAGCAGTCCTGCGTAGCACTGAGTACAGCTAAGGTAGAGTATGTTGCAGCCTGTTAGCTAGTTGTGAGGCAGTATGGCTACGGAAGCTACTGTCTGAGTTATTTGATCTCCCGTTGGATGCTACTGGTATCTTCTGTGATAACCAGAGTTGTGTGAAGTTGTCCGAGAACACAGTGTTTCATGACAGGTCGAAACACATAGAGATCAAATATCACTATATCAGGGATATGTTGCAGAGAGGAGCTGTGAAGCTCCTGTATGTTGCGATGGACGAGCAGATTGCAGATGTACTGACGAAGCCACTAGCCAGGGTGAAGTTCGAGTACTTCAGAGAGAGGCTTGGCATTCTTCAGATTGAGGACACTTCGAGGAAGAAGTGATGGACACATTTGCTGAAGCCATTCCAAGCATGTTGGAAGGAGGATCCTTCACATGGCTATGGATGTAAGCACTAGATGACGAGCATCAGGATGATGTTCTGGTTTCTGCTTGGATATGATCAGTTGGATCATTTTTATATGTCTGTATGCATCATGTTGGATTCTAGATATGATCAGTTGGATCATTTTTATGTATGTATGTATGCATCATGTTGGATGCTGGATATGATCGGTTGGATCATGTGTATGTATTTTGTATAAGCATCATGTTGGATGCTTGGACCATGTATCTGTATATGTATCAGGTGGATACATTGTATGATCATGTAGATCATGTATGTTGATGGATACATTGTGTGGATCATGTATCTATGTATCAGATAGATACACTGTGTATGATGATATGTATCAGGTAGATACTTGGTGTGCATCAGATGGATGCATTGCATGATCAGGGTGATCGTGGATGATGAGCTTCTCCAGATGACATGCAACAGGATGTTGCAGTGATGATGATCAGGATGATCATGTGTACATCAGGATGATGTATGGTGAGTATCAAGATGATACTTTGTGGCCGTGGATTAGGTTGTGCAGGTGAGCATGTCTGGGAGGACGACCTAGTTGAGTAAAGGTCAAGTCAAGTTAGTGTATAAATAGAGAGTGTCTCTCTCTCATTTTACACATTCTATTCTCTCACTCACACTGTGGAGAGTGGTGCACTTGTGGAGGAGGAGGCTCTGCTTCTAGGAGAAGACTATCTCTTGTATTCTGGTTGTATCATTGCTCTATCTATCTCTGAGGAAGTTATTGGGGTTTTTCACCTTTATGGTTTTCCCCAAGTAAACTCGGTGTCTCTTCTGTGCTTGCATTATTGTGTCCATGAATGATATGCTGTAGATTTGCTGTACATGTTGTTCTCTCAGTTAAGATCCTAGATCAGATTGACGTAAATTCTGAAAATTTAACACCATCAACCATGAGATCCTTTGACTCCTCACTGGAGGAATGACTCACTCCAGGAAGAAGCTCAGTTTGGATCTGGAAGGTAGTATGTGCTTGGAAATGATCATCTGTATCTCTAAAATCCCCATGCACATGCATGTCATCATGAATCTCATGAACCATGATATCATGAGGTTCCGCCATAGAATTCTGAATATCATCAACCGAAAGAGGATGGATTATTTGAATGTAGGAGAGAGCATGTGATTTCTGCAATTCTTGGTAAAATTGTTCTATCTCCATCTTGGATTCCAAGAGGGAACTTTGATTTCTTCTCAAAGAATCTTGGGTGGCCATAAAATCACCATTGGGCCTTCAAATATCTTCATCTTCCTTCAAGTATGATTCCTGCAACATATGAATAATATCATGTAAGTAATATCTGTCAGAAAGTATATGTGAAAATTTACCTTGGGTTGTAGTCTTTGTTTTCTGAATTCTCTGCTTGTTAAGGACTTTGTTCCTTATGCACATGCACTTAATTTTGAACTTCATCTTCACTAAGCCCATAATAAATGCAATAGGACTTGGTTTTATGTGTCTCCAGTCAAAGAAACCCTTGAGGTCCCTTTCATCTCCTTCCATGAACCTTTTCAACTGCTTGTAATGAAAGATATTGATGGATGGCACATCCATCATCAATTCATCCTCATGATTCTTCACCCTGTTAGGTGGTCTACCCGGTGGGTGGTATTCAAGAATATTATCATGTTGTTGCGGTGACTTCCATATGAACTCAATTTGATGTAAGTAATCCATACTTGTGCCTTGAAAGGTGGCAAGGCCCTCAGTAGCCCCCACAATGTCACCATGCTTTACTAGGGATATCATGCCATGGGATAACTCTTCATATGATATGTATTTTTTCTTCCCAGGTATGAATGGAGATGTATGGTGAGCATCATGTTGCAGCCATATATGCCTTGCATGCTGCTCATTTATCATAACAGATTTGAATGCAACAATAGATCCATCACTAATGGAGAAATAACTCTTACCCATGTGAGCTAGTCTTGCACAATCTTGAGTCTCCATCTCTGTGATGTAGTTATCCATCCAATTCAATGATGAATATGCATATTTTCTTACTGATCCAAATGGAATGTAATCATCCATATTCATCAAGGATAATCCTTCCTTACATGAATGAGGCTCATAATCTCTCCGAAGTGAAATAGGTGCCTGGAAATCATCCTACAAATCAATGCTTTCTTGAAGCACTTGTAAATCTGAGGACTCCTTATGTTTACCTTCGAAATGATGTTGTTCCATAATGTCATGTGTACTATTAGACACACACATATGATCACATGTGTGTTCCTGCAACTCTTTAGAATCATGCAAACTCTCTTTTAAAAAATCAGCGTTCTCAAAATTTTGGATTTCATCACTAGAAGGATACTTTTTTTCCAACCTTGTCACTAGAAATGGCTACCATATCAAGATGAAACAAAGGAATTTGGTGAATAAAAAAATCAGAATGGTTTTCATACCTTTGTGACATCTCTATCTCTTCATTATGTGGAGTGGTGATGGCATGCTCCCCCTGCAAATCTCCCGGTTCAATCTCAACTAGAGTGTGGTTGTATCTTTCTCCATAATGATGTTTTGAGAATGCTTGAAGGGTTGATCCTTTCTCTTTTGTCATTAAATTAGTGTGACATTCTTCAGATTGATGCTATGAAGATCATATTTACCTTCATTCCTTATTCTGAACTCTTCTTGTTCTTTCTCAATGCATTCATTGGAGGAAACACATGGCTCTTCTCTTGGAAGATTGTTGCTCCTCTCCTTTGATGACTGATTGTTACTATGATTTTGATCCTTCAATCTAGATGATGCATATTTATCCTTGGAAACCTTAGAATCAATATTATTGGAAACTTTGTTTGAAGAGAATCCGTAAAGTCTCTTCATGCTAGAAACAATGGCATCCAATGAGGCTTAAATTTTGATTCCTCTTTCTTCTTCTTTGCTCACAGAGGTGGAACAACTTGTTTCCTCTATGGGTGGTTTGCTGATCTCTATTAATTTAAAAGCTTTATCCTGGACCTCAAATCCAAATCTGCAATAAAAACACTCTTTGAAAGAAATGGCTTTGTGATTCTCTTCTCTTAAAGCCAGATACTCTTGGTAGTGGAAGGACAAAATTTTACCTACTGATATCCTCTTTGCTATTCCTTCTTAGGATTAGCCACCGGTTGTTAATCCCATTTATCTATGTACATATGGTCATAATTGTAAACATCATCATCTCTTGGTAGGCCTCCATCAATGTAAATGATTTCTTCTTCCTCGTATAACTCAAAGTCTTCATCTTCCATGATGGTAACTAGTTTCATAGCTGCAACTTGAAAATAGTTTTGATATATTTATGTTAGATTTTCTGAATTTACTTCAATATGATATAGGATCTTAACTAAGAGAACAACATGTACAGCATATCTACAGCATATCAATCATGGAGACAATAATGCAAGCACACAAGAGACACAAAGATTTACTTGGGGAAAACCATAAAGGTGAAAAACCCCAATAAATTCCTCAGAGATAGATAGAGCAATGATACAACCAACCAAGAGAGATAGTCATAACCTAGCAGCAGATCCTCCTCCTCCATAAGTGCGCCACTCCTCCTTGAGTGCATGTGTGAGAAGTGAGTGAGTAAATAGAGTGCCTCCCGCACTCTATTTATACTTGACTTGACTTGCCTTTTTACCTAACTCATGTAGGCTCGAACTTAACCACATAACTTAATGCTGAGTGGGCCGACCCCCAATAGGGTGGTCTAATAACCCTTTGACCCACATGGCCGACCCCGAATAGGGTGGTCTAATAACCCTTTGAACCACATGACTTATACAGGGCCGACCCCAAATAAGGTGGTCTAATAACCCATCAAGTATAAGTTACGACACTTACAATATAAATGACGACACTTCCTTATAGAGGAATAATACCATCTCTATAGGAATACAATATACATATATGTGAAATACATTCTGAAGTTACATATACATCAACACTCCCTCTTAACTAGGAAGGTATTTCTCAGCACAGTTCTTCTAGCACAAGTCATCTTTTCTGGGTCATCGTCACTGGATAATCGTCATCGAGTCATCCTCATCATCGTCACTGCTGCTGCTATCTCAATCAATCTCTGAATCTACTCGTCATAGGAAGTTCTACAGAGCCAGTCCTTTTTCATACTGGATGTAGGCCCACCACCTGCAGGTCTTCATCATCACTGGCCATACTGTGGAATCCTCAGGACTTATTACGTGCATCACAAAACCTGGCTGCAGCATCCCAGGCTATTACGAGCACACAGCTCTACCTGTAGGATCTCCCAGGAGCACATTACATGTGACCCATCACAAAACCTGGCTGAAGCATCCCAGGCTATTACGAGCACACGGCTCTACCTGTCGGATCTCCCAGGAGCACATTACATGTGATCTCACCACAAAACCTGGCTGAAGCATCCCAGGCTGTTATGAGCACACAGCTCTACCTGTCGGATCTCCCAGGAGCACATTACATGTGGTCCACCACAAAACCTGGCTGAAGCATCTGAGGCCTTTTTCATCCTGTCCAGATATCCCAGGAGCAAATTACATGTGGTCATGGCAAAACCTGGCTGAAGCATCTGAGGCCTTTTTCATCCTGTCCAGATCTCCCAGGAGCAAATTACATGCTTTCCTGCACAACCTGATCCACGGCCACAAAGTATCATCTGATACTCATCATCATCACTGCAACATCCTGCTGCATGTCATCTGGAGAAGCTCGTCATCCACGATCATCCTGATCATGCAATGCATCCATCTGATGCACACATAGATACATGATACACACAATGTATCCATCAATCATACATGATCTACCTGATCATACAAAGATACATGATCCACACAATGTACCCATCAACATACATGATATACCTGATCATACAAAGATACATGATCCACACAATGTATCCATCAGCATCCATGATCTACCTGATCATACAAAGATACATGATCCACACAATGTATCCAACAGCATCCATGATCTACCTGATCATACAAAGATACATGATCCACACAATGTATCCAACAGCATCCAACATGATGCGTTCATACAAAATACATACACATGATCCAACCGATCATATCCAGCATCCAACATGATGCGTACATACATAAATGATCCAACTGATCATATCCAGCATCCAACATGATGCGTACATACATAAATGATCCAACTGATCATATCCAGCATCTAACATGATGCGTACATACATAAATGATCCAACTGGTCATATCCAAGCAGAAACCAGAACATCATCCTGATGCCCATTATCCAGCGCTTACATCCACAGCCATGTGAAGGATCCTCCTTCCAACATGCTTGGAATGGCTTCAGCAAATGTGTCCATCACTTGTTCCTCGAAGTGTCCTCGATCTGAAGAACGCCAAGCCTCTCTCTGAAGTACTCGAACTTCACTCTGGCTAGCGGCTTCATCAACACATCTGTAATCTGCTCGTCTGTCGCAACATATAGGAGCTTCACAGCTCCTCTCTGCACCATATCCCTGATATAGTGATATTTGATCTCTATGTGTTTCGACCTGTCATGAAACACTGGGTTCTCGGACAGCTTCACACAACTCTGGTTATCACAGAAGATACCAGTAGCCTCCAATTGGAGATGAAATAACCCAGACAGTAGCTTCCGTAGCCATACTGTCTCACAACTAGCTGAACAGGCTGCAACATACTCTGCCTCAGCTGTACTCAGTGCTACGCAGGACTGCTTCATGCTAAACCAAGAGATCACACCTGATCCCATACTGAAGCAGCACCCAGATGTGCTCTTCCTGTCTGCAGCACTTCTATCCCAATCTGAATCACCATAACCCTGTAGGTTAAACTTTTGATTCACCTCATACTTGAGCCCATAATCCACTGTACCCTTCAGGTACCTCAAAACATGCTTTACAGCAATCAGGTGAACACTCCTCGGATCCGTCAGGAACTGGCTCAATGTGTTCACAGCAAAGCAAATGTCCGGTCTTGTGTTCGTCAGGTACATCAAGGACCCAATCATCTGACGATACAAAGAGACATCAACCGCCTCAGATGAAGCATCACATAGAAGCTTCAGATTCGATGCCATAGGTGTGGCCATGGCCTTGCAGTCCATCATCCCAAATCTCTTCAGGATATCTACTATGTACTTCCCTTGTCCAAGGAAGATTCCATCTGCACTCTGCCACACCTCCATGCCAAAAAAAAATAGTGCATCATCCCCAAGTTCTTCATCTCGAAATCGGTAGTAAGCTTCCGCTGCGTGTCGACAATCAATCTATCTTCACCTGTAACAAATAGGTTATCCGCATACAAAAGTAGTATCACTGGATTGCCTTCCTCAACCTTGTAGTAAAGGTTGGAATCCGCTTTACTCTTGGTAAAGCCCAAACTGGATAGAAAGCTGTCTATCCTACCATACCAAGTTCTGCACACATATATGACTACACCATGTTGTCTTGAAATCCATCTGGTGCATCTTCTATTTCATCACTTTTATATTTCTTAATGCTGCCATCTGCAATGTGCTTGATCTGATAGTTCCATTTGGAAGTCATAACAAACTTCCCTTCACGTCTTGGGATGTAAAATCTCAAGCACAGCTGAATCTAGCTACTGTGGATTCCTCACTGGTGAAAGATTGCACAACATTTGCAAGAATGGCATAAAAAATTTAAATGAATGAAGAACAATTACACATGAAATGGTGAATAATGTCAATATTATTAACTGTCCAATCTTAACAAGGTTAAGAACACCCATATATACAAATCTGGAAGAATTCGAATCCATCTGGAGTGTTCACACTGATCTAGCTTAGAAAAAGCTCAAACCCCCCTAGGTTGACCAAAATATCCCAAACCATCCCAAACTGGTTCGAATCTGCAGTGTGAATGCTGGGAATGACTGGACAGGCCCATGTGACCTCACACATGTGAAGAAACTGGTTGGTTAGAGGTTTGGAGTCTAAAATTGGTCAAAAATGTGACAAAACAAGGCAAGATTGTCCACAAAGAGAGCAAATGCGCCCTAGGTAGAAGAGAAGCATGCTGAGTGCATTAAATGACCTGAGGAGGGCGCTCTAGGCATGCTGAGTGCATTAATTGCCCTGGGGAGCGCTCCACATAGCTGGTTTGACTCAGCACTTGTTCACATTTGCTATCTAGTTCATGATAATTGACCATTTAGTAGCTAATCAACTTAGGGATGTAATCATTAATCACTTGGGCTAATTAATCATCATTAATAAATGATTAATGTACATAGGTGGAAAAATGTTCTAACACCCCCCCTTAAGCTAGACTTAGTGAAATATCAAAAATTAAGGCCTTGGCAACTAGGCTCAAGTCACCTTTTACATCATGAAAATTTATTTGTCCATGTAAAATGAGGAAAGAGGCAAAACCACATGGGAAAAATCCTCCCTCAAGAATGGACATGATACAGAGATGATCAAAAGGTCTTCAACAGGTCTTGTTCTTCACTTGAATAAGTTGAATGAACAACTTCTTGCTGAAATACTTGGTGAAGATGTTGTGGATGTCATGATCATGCACCAATTCTTCAATGTTTTGTAGGAAAAAAACATGTTGGAAGGCTCCTTGAATCTCATCATTTGATGATGGGGGAGCATTATAAGAATGCTTCTTGCTGCATACATACTCTGATATGAATACATGATCAATAATGGAAAAGATATCTCTGCAAAATCCTTCCCAAAGAACATCAAAAATCTCAACAAAATCTGCATTTTGAGGAGCTTCCACATGGCAAATCAAACCATGAATCTTCCTTCCGAACTGATGTAGCACCTTCCCAAATCTGTAATAGAGATCATGTGGCTCTGATATATCAGAATAGGAGCCATATGGAGCAGCAAAAACTAGAGGTATAATGTCTCCATGATCGAATGGTTTTACAGTAAGAGAAGTGTGTGTAATTGGATCACACTGACAGTTGAGCAAACTTGAAGGGTCTGGAGACTTGAGTTTTGAACCATAGGTGGTAAGATCAGGTCCAGACATGTGGAACAGCAGTCCCATGATAGCCAATGACATGGCTGTCCAACCAAGGAATGATATGCAAGACATAAAACCAAGATAGATCAGTGACACAGTTTTGGAAACAATAAAATTGTGAGATTTTCCAACTGTAGAACTTGGGGTTTGTGTGGTCTTTTGGGCATCCAATGGTTGGGGAAATGGTTTGATGGCTGTCATAACCTGTATATCAGCCTGCATATTATCTTCCATATCAGAATATGAAAGATCTGATTGAAGTGGGAAAGAGCTTTCAGAAGGCATGTCAAAAACTAGTGAAAAATTACTAGTATTGGGAGAAAGCTTCGGTGAACTGGATGGAGATTCTTTCAGGGAAGAGACTGAATTTTCTGAATCTGATATATCAGAATGTAAATCAGAAACAGAGATATCAGAAAAATATTTGGCTCTTTCACCCAAATTATAGAGCTTTTTACCTTTGCATGTGGCATAGAGGCAATGATCTTGTTCCAAAGAGAGCTTGGCTTCTTCTCTTCTTGCAAAATCTGGAACATCAATGTTATGTTCTTCAAGTAGCTTGGTTAGAATGTCTATCTTCTTTCTGAAACATGATTTTTCATTGTGAGAACCTCTGCAATAACCACATTTGGGCTTCTCTTTCTTGCTCTTCATCTTCTTGACTTTTGAATCTTCATCACTTGAACTTGAGCTTTCATCACTTGAATGCTTCTTCTCCTTCATCTTCTTCTCTTGAGGTTTCGGCCCCTTTGGTTTTTGCTTGCCTCTTCCATATTTCGAATCTCCAGCTGCAAGAACTTGGTCTTTTTGCTTGATGGAGCCCATCAAGACCAGCTTGTCTTGCTCTTGAGTTAGCATCTCCATGAAGTCAGCCAAGGATGGCATCTTCCAACCTCTAACTGTGAGCCTTGTGGAGTTGAAGGAAGACACAAAAACTGAGTATTCAGAACCCAGTTTGGAGAGAATGGACAACACCAACTGTTCTTCTTTCTTCTCTATGCCACATTGTCTGATCTACAAGACCAAGTTCTTGAACTTGGTGAAGAAGTCCTGGATGGAATCGAAATCCCCTGGGCTCAGTGAGACAAGCTCATTTTCGAGCTGGTGGCCTCTCATCTCATCAGTCTTTCCAAACAGTGTCTCAAGCTTGAGCCACACTTCATTTGGAGTTGCTAGAATTTCTACATGAAACAGGAGGTCTCTCGAAATGCTGAGACAAAGGAGGCCAAATGCCTCATCCATTCTGTTAAAAAACTTGGATTTCTCCATAGCTGAGTTTGGCTCCACCTCAGTGTCCATCGTGATTCTGTAGAGACCCTTATATCTCAGCAAAATCACCATTTCTGCCTTCCAATCGAAATAGTTGAAGGGAGTGAGCACGTTTGGGTGAGATGGCTCCATTCTCCTCTGCTGCAATTCGCACTTGCTGACAATGCTGATCTTCAGTACCTGCAAACAACTCTCAAATCACTCTGGAGGGATCTACACTGACAGATTCGAACCCTGTATGGATAGTGGGTGCATTCGGGAGAGCATCACACCTGAGAGGAGCCACTAGATTTCTCCAGTAAGCTCAAGGCAATGGCCTCAGGAATTATGTGGTTTCTCCACTGCTTCTGGCAATCCACTACAACAGTCTTGCTGGTTTGAATTCTAGCTCCAAGAGCTCTGATACCATGTAAAATCTCAAGCACAGCTGAATCTAGCTACTGTGGATTCCTCACTGGTGAAAGATTGCACAACATTTGCAAGAATGGCATAAAAAATTTAAATGAATGAAGAACAATTACACATGAAATGGTGAATAATGTCAATATTATTAACTGTCCAATCTTAACAAGGTTAAGAACACCCATATATACAAATCTGGAAGAATTCGAATCCATCTGGAGTGTTCACACTGATCTAGCTTAGAAAAAGCTCAAACCCACCTAGGTTGACCAAAATATCCCAAACCATCCCAAACTGGTTCGAATCTGCAGTGTGAATGCTGGGAATGACTGGACAGGCCCATGTGACCTCACACATGTGAAGAAACTGGTTGGTTAGAGGTTTGGAGTCTAAAATTGGTCAAAAATGTGACAAAACAAGGCAAGATTGTCCACAAAGAGAGCAAATGCGCCCTAGGTAGAAGAGAAGCATGCTGAGTGCATTAAATGACCTGAGGAGGGCTCTCTAGGCATGCTGAGTGCATTAATTGCCCTGGGGAGTGCTCCACATAGCTGGTTTGACTCAGCACTTGTTCACATTTGCTATCTAGTTCATGATAATTGACCATTTAGTAGCTAATCAACTTAGGGATGTAATCATTAATCACTTGGGCTAATTAATCATCATTAATAAATGATTAATGTACATAGGTGGAAAAATGTTCTAACATGGGACTACATCCCAAACATCATTCTTCATGATCGACGGATCATGGCATTCTATTTCTTCATCCCAGATCCTGGGAACTTCAATATCTTCAATAAATATCTTTGTTGCTGGAACAAATGTTGTAGTTCTTTTTGTAGGTGAAGATATACGGTCTTTCCTACAAAAGAGGTTAAATTGCATGATTAGAAATATCTCATAATTTTCAGAACAAATTCTTACACATAAAGAAATATGTCATAGTGTCATGCAATTATCTTAGCCAATGTTTCAATACAACATTTATCCATATTCCGTAACTTTCTAGATGCCTTCCAATCTCTACCAGAACATTGTTCAGAGTGTGCACAACTCTCAACATGTCAGCAAAGAGGTTTCATTCTAGATAAGTAGTAATGGAACGTTGTACAGTGCCATAGGCCACTTACCCATGTATATTAGTAATATACTGTTCATCAATGCAACTATTCTAATATGCATAATACACAACCTAATTCTAGGAACATCAGTATATACATTATTGAACAGTATTATTCAAACAAACAAATATGCAAGAAATGATGATTAAAAATACTTATCTTTCTTTGTTCGTTGGGTGGACTCCCTCTGAGTCTTTTCTTCCTTGCAGGAGCTGTTGGAGTCCTAATCTGAAGTAGCTTCTTCTACACCTTTCTGTTGTGGAATGTAGAAAGATGGTCAACTCCCTCTGAATATCTGCATCCTTGCATAAACCACTGTAGTGTACTCCCTCTTGATCTTTGCTTCCTGGATTACCTGTTCTTGAATCTCATATTCATCCTTGGTCCCTATGCATGCTTATTAGTATCATGAATGTGTTATCCTTGTGATCTCATATAAAATCATACATTCATTAGTATACTATTAAAACACAATAATCTCAAGCATTTATAGTCATGATCATTTCAAACAGAAAATAATAAGCATTAGCATTCAAGGTTTATGTAGGATTCTTAAGGTTAGTCAAATCGTAAGAAACATAACATGTCTAAACCTGTAATTACTCAAACCTATGACTCTTCAGGTTAGTTGAATCATCAATCAAGATAAGAGATATAATATGCATAAAACCTGTGATTATTCAAACCTATACCTTCATGATTCTTCTAGTTAGTCATATCATCAATTAAGGTAAGAAACATAATATGCATACAACCATGATTATTCAAACCTATGACTTCATGAATAATCATTATCAACAACAGTATAAGATCCTAACACAAGGTAGGATTCTAACTTGATATAGGAAAAACATACCTGGATTAGCATGCTAGCTATTTATGTCTAACATACTCACATGATGTCTTCTTGTTCTTCTTCAATGACTTGTGCTAGTAACCTGTATATCTCATAGGTTAACTATTACAAAACCAAGTTATACATACCTCGTAAATGGATCTTCTATGAGATCCATGACAATGGATGAATCTTTGTCCTCATGTTATCATGATCATATGTTCTTGGACCAGAACATGATTTGTCTTTCTTGGTGTAACGTTCATGTTAGTAGACAACATAAACCTCATACAACACCATAATGCATTAGTACAATCATAAGTGTCAACACCCTAATCAATGAATATCTTCTATCATGCATTCATAATTTTGTTAAGGTGATATGACAAATCTAAAATCAAAATTGTACTAACCGTAATAACATGAAGACAAACATACCATAAACTTAATCATGTACAAATATCGAAACATACCTCGATGAGTCATACTTGTCGAGATCACTTGTAATCTTCTTATATAAGGCCTTAGCCTCATCTCCCTCTGAAATAGGAACTTCTTCACTCATGCAGATGATCAATCCATCTTCTTCTAGGATTAACCCAATCCACTTGATTTGCAAGAACTGGACCTTGAGCTGGATATGGGTTTGTCAGAAAAACCCCAAAAATTCAAACTTTGAATTTCAAACTTCAGACAGGATAGAAATATGTGCCTTGATGAGCTGATCAAGTTGCTATATTCAGAATTTGAAAACTGCAAAGTTTCACTCCTCAATTTTGCTTTTGAAACTTCTGGATTCACTGGACGTGACCCTGAACTGGGGTTTGATGAAGCCCACTCTTCTTCCCAATCAAAATGTTTGATCCAAATCTCTAAGCTTCTATTTTTCTGAGGAGCTTCCAGCCGTGGTCACAGATTTAAAAAATTCCCATTTTTACAGAAGCCCTAATTTTCCACTTTTCTGATCAAAGTCCCGAACTAGGGTCTAATCAAGCCCGGCCTTCTGCCCAACCAAAAATTCTGAGCTTGGTCTCTAAATTTCTATTTTGATGAGTAGCATCCAGCCGTGGTCTCCGATTACAAAAATTCCAACTTTCTCCAAAGCCCTAAATTCCGGAAGCCATGAATGAAGGTACCAAAAAATAATTCTGTTTTGACAGAAATATGTACCTGATTGTTTCTGGTGTAACTCCGAAATTTTTGATCCAAAGGGTCTGAAAAAGTTTTGTGAGATATCCTGACCTGTTATCTTTCCATCCTGACAGGTCTGACCTCAATTGGATTCTCTGAGAGAGAGATATGCCAAATGTCGCAACGTGACCTGTTTTGAGATAAAACAGGAGAGAAAACTTGTACGGCGTGCCACGTGTCACTTTTTTAACTTCGGCCTCTGAAAATGTTTTCTGAGATATCTCGTCCTTTTACCTTTCCATCCTGACAGGTCTGACCTCAATTGGACTCTCTGAGAGAGAGTTATGCCAAATTTCGCAACATGACCTGTTTATGGGATAATACAGGAGAGCTCACTTGTATGGAGTGCCACGTGTCACTGGTTCAACTTCTACCTCTGAAAAAGTTTTCTGAGATAGTACAGACTGTTTAATACCTGTCACTTTTTACGAAATTTCATTTGGAGATTCCTAGCCCAATATATGACCTTTTTCCCAAGGTCACCTGATTTTAACTCAGATCTGGAAGAGGCAGAAACCCTACATTGCACAGATCATAAATCACAAAGTACAACGAATTAGAGGTTGTCCTTTGGACACAAGGTACCTGGAGATCTTATCTTCGTCCTATAACAATTTCAGATCCGAAAAATTTGCCAAAATGGATTTATAGCGAAAGTGCTACGATGACTGGTTTTTGCTATATCAAGCCCTAGCATCGTAAGTGCAACAAGTGTCATACATGCCATATCATGCCTTCTTTCAGGCTAGCTCTGATACCATGTTAGATTTTCTGAATTTAATTCAATATGATCTAGGATCTTAACTAAGAGAACAACATGTACAGCATATCTACAGCATATCAATCATGGAGACAA
The DNA here is from genome assembly GCA_027924585.1 of Larix kaempferi. Lineage (NCBI taxonomy): Eukaryota > Viridiplantae > Streptophyta > Pinopsida > Pinales > Pinaceae > Larix > Larix kaempferi. The sequence continues at coordinate 6,482,475 of BSBM01000399.1, read as the reverse complement.
TAATGCAAGCACACAAGAGACACAAAGATTTACTTGGGGAAAACCATAAAGGTGAAAAACCCCAATAACTTCCTCAGAGATAGATAGAGCAATGATACAACCAACCAAGAGAGATAGTCATAACCTAGCAGCAGATCCTCCTCCTCCATAAGTGCACCACTCCTCCTTGAGTGCATGTGTGAGAAGTGAGTGAGTAAATAGAGTGCCTCCTGCACTCTATTTATACTTGACTTGACTTGCCTTTTTACCTAACTCATGTAGGCTCGAACTTAACCACATAACTTAATGCTGAGTGGGCCGACCCCCAATAGGGTGGTCTAATAACCCTTTGAACCACATGGACGACCCCCAATAGGGTGGTCTAATAACCCTTTGACCCACATGACTTATACAGAGCCGACCCCAAATAAGGTGGTCTAATAACCCATCAAGTATAAGTTACGACACTTACAATATAAATGACGACACTTCCTTATAGAGGAATAATACCATCTCTATAGGAATACAATATACATATATGTGAAATACATTCCAAAGTTAGATATACATCAACAATTTATTCATATGAGATTGAATTTCCATAGGCTGATCCAAGGAAATCGCTCTGATACCACTGTAATGTACCAACTCAGGTTAGTGATACAAAAACTCTTTGCTTCTCAAAATTAAGTAAAACAGTAATTGTGGGAGCTGGATGGAATGAAGATGGATTAGATCAAAGGCTATGGGTGGAAGTGAGGTTCTGATTTTTGGCTGATACCTCTGCGCAATGTAATGATACCATTTATGTTTCAAGATAAGAAAGCTGCAATTTACTCCAAGGTTCTTTGGCCCTTCAACATATGCAGAGTAGTATGGGTGAGATTATTAAATGGAGGTTGGGGATGGGTGTTTCTGAATTACAGAGGTTAAATACAATCAAATTAAATTCATTACACAGTAAAATGACATTCCAAAAATTTGTATAAGTTTCCGAGAAAGTCTCACAAAAATACAAGTAAAATTGCCTTCCAGGATTGCATAACTAGTGAGAATTATGGGCTCCCAAACAATAATAAGAGGCTCATGAATTGATGATATGAGACTTGGATCATGAAATATGACATATTAATCAACTACATAAACATCAATTGCTTCATTTGGATTCATAATCATTCATTTATTAATTTCATACTGGAAACTAGTCAAATTCCAGCTAAATCTAGAAGGGGTGGGGAAATATGAGAAGAAATCTGATTTATGTAATTCTAATTGATATGAACACCATCAGAGGATTAAATTCACTGTTAATACATACTAACTGAGCCAATATACTCCTCCAATCATTACACAATATTCTCTCCACTCTTACTGAACAATATAGCATTAGAAATCAATGAAGAACTCTGAGATTCGAACCACATACTTGATGGAGCTTTCTGAAATTCGACCCAACCTTGGTTCAGATAAAAGATCTGCAAATAAAATCAATTAAAATGTCTTAATTCCATCATCCTCTCACAAAAAGCTGGGGCACATCTCCGAAACTTGACCAGGGGCACATCTCCCAAGTCTCTGAGGAAAAATTGGTCTCATACCAATTCAAGAACTATGAAGAAGAATTAAAGTGGTGCACATTGGGTTATTTATGGAGAGTGGGTGAATTGATTAAAAAGTATCGCAAGCTAATGTGCCCTCCTTGAGTGGATGGGGAAAGCTATCTTTCCTTCTTTTTCCTTTTTGCCTTGCTTTCCTTCTTTTCTGCTTTTGTTTGATTTTCCTTGCTTTTCAACTTTATGCCTTTGATTTTTATTCTTTTTTCTGTATTTTTTGGACTTTCCTTCTTTTCTGAACATTCCTTCTTTTTTGAACTTTCCCGCTTTTCTGATTTTGCCTGCTTTATGCTTTATGCTTTATGTTGCTTTTGCTTCTTTTTTTATTTTCTCCACTTTCTTTCCTTTTCTCCGATTTTCCTAGATTTGGAATATTTCTCTTTGCTTCTTCCTCAAGCTAACTCCAAGTCAACCTTATCCTCTCATGCGCCATAGTGGAGCATTATCCTCATTTATTCCACATAAAAATATTAAATCCATGAAAAATAAATATTCCAAGTGCACAATGAACTTTGGATACAAATTAATTCAAACTCCTAATTAATTAAACACATTAATTTAATCCCCCATTAATTAATTACTTCAATCTATCACTAGGATCCATGGGGTTTGATCTGCTTCATGGTGCTGACAAAATAGGAACATGACATTGATAAGGTAGAAGTGATAAGACGAGAGGTAAGAACCTGCACATCATTTGTGAGGCTTCTGCCTTTCAATTATAGGTTATGCATCAATTAGGTTAGAGCACTTGTTTACTCATAATTAAAAAATAAAATATAAACGGTGGGATGGGCCGCAATCGGTAAATTCAACAAACATATCTATCATAGACACACGGATTCCCTATTCCAAACAGTGAATGATCTAATTGGGATTATTCATTGGGGAGAATACCTACTGTCGATGCTAGGATTTTTTGGGCATCAACACTTTTGGCGCTATAAGGAGGGCCTCCAGTGCATGGTTGGTAGAGGAAATCTTCTTTCACGAGGAAATTTCTCTAGGTCTCCATTTGTTAACACCCAAAAAGTGCTCACTACCTCATCTACCCATCACATGACTCATTTGTCCATATTTCCTACCATATTTACCTTCAGAACCCTAAAATCCCATTAAAAAAGCCTCCAAAAGGCCACAAACCATCAAAAAAGCCTCAAAAAGGCTAAAAAACCCCTTTTCCCCCCCAAAATTATCCAAAATTCCTCCAAAATAGCGAAAGCCCTCTAAAAAGGGAATAAAAAATATAAAAAAATAAGGAAAAAGAGGAAAAAAGAGGAAAAAACCCTATATAGCTGACCTAAACCATATGGTTCCCAAAACCATGGGCTAGCACTCCACCACCAAAAACCTATAAATAGGTGATGGAGACCCCTCATTTCATATCCACAATCAAGTATACCCTTACTCTGCCAAAATCTCTCTTGAAACCCTAGCTCACCCTTGAGCTACTTTCACCATTGAGAGCCCCTTTTGGCCCATTTCCACCATTGGAGAAAGAGAAGGAGCAAAGTTGGAGTTTGGAGCAACCCTCTTGGATCATTGCAAGAACTTCACCAACCTCTACACTTGAGGTAAAATTTTAATACAAAAGAAAACCATTTATTATTTCTTGTCTCTTATGTTTCATGCACATGTTTAGAATAATTTCCATTTCAATGTATTGTCTTTTAATTACTGTTTATTGAACTGCTACTAAGGAGTCCCTTCTCCTTAGTAGGTGCTCATTTGCACAAGCTAGGGTGAAAACCCTAGCTACAGTTTTGGCGACTCCCCTTGGTTTGAATTTCTGGTTATAGTTTTTAAAATATTTTCCTGTATTTTTCTTTTGGCTGTCCCTTTCGGCTGCCGTAAACCGCATCTTTTACCCCCTGCAGTTGCGTCTCGACTGCGTCTTTTAGGCATTTACCTGTGACTCGACCGCGGCTCTCAGACTGTTTTTGGTGACCTGCCGACAGATTCAAGTCTGTTACCTGCGATCTGACCACGGCTAATTAGCTTGTTTGTTGCGATCCGACTGCGGCTGTTATAAATTTTTCGGCGTCCCGCATGAGGGTTTCAGCCAGTTTTCTGCAACCCGCTTGCGTCTGTCGTCCCTTTTCCCACATCCCGACTGCGGCTTCCAGCCCTTTTGCTGCAACCCGACTGCGTCTGTTGGCCTTTTTCCTGCGTCCCGCCTGTGGCTTTCAACCCTTTTCCTGCAACCCGCCTGCGGCTTTCGACCTTTTTCCTGCGGTTCGACTGCATCTTTTGGCCAAAATCCCACAACCTTTCCACGACTGTTGAGCTATTTCCCACGGTCCGACCGCCCATAACTGCCACAGACCCACGGTCTGTTCTATGCACTTTTTTACCTGTTTTGAACCCAGCACTTTGCTGCACTATTTTCTGCACCTGCACAGCCATCTGTCCTACCTGCAGCCATACTTCCCTACAGCCTTTTCTGCAGTTTTATTTCTGTTACATTTACATAATCATTTTTTAAACAATTTAAAAAAGAGAAAATTTTGCATGTTAAAGTTTACATTCTGTCTTGTTATTTTTAGTTAGAAAGTTGCCCCCCTTGTGGCACTTTTATTTTGGGTTCATCACCTCACACGCACACACTCTGTCACCTAATTCAAGTGAGCCTTAAAAAACTTCTTAACTCAACCAACATTGTAACCCCACTTGGGGAACACATAAGAATTTTTGTAGTTAGGTAGGATCGGGGGGATAGGCATCCAAATAACACCCCTCAGTTGCTTACACTTGAGACATAGCTGTTGTCCATTAGGGAACCAAAATCCCCTAGTATTTTTTGGCATGGTCACGACCAGTTTATCAGAGGGCCTCTCCCCTAGGAGGGTTGAAGTCACCAGACTGGTTCCGGAGGCCTGAGTGGAATACCGCTGTTAACACCTAAAAAGTGCTCACTAGCTCATTCCCTTACTCACATGACCCATTTGTCCACTTTTCCACCATCTGAGCCTCTGAAACCAACAAAAGGTCACCAAAAGACCTTGGTACACCCCTTTTTCCATTAAAAAAGATTATTTTTCCAAGAAAATCATAAAAAACCCTCAAAAAGGGTCCAAATTCCCAAAAATATTAAAAAGGGAATTAAAATATTATTTTTATTCAAAAAAGGAAAAAGGAGGGAAAATTACCTAAACTATGTTGGTCAATACCATTGGTTTCCACAAAACCACAAATGGTATTCCTCACCACCAAAACCTATAAAAAGGTGGTAGAGGCTCCTCATTTCACATCCTTCCATTATCTCATCCTTATGCTGCTGAAATCTCCCCTGAGCACTTTTAGCCATTGAAGCAACCTTGGAGAAAGAGACCTATTGGAGTTTGGAGCTACTCATCTTGGGAGTTGCTCAACATCAACCTTCACCATTGGAGGTAATATCGCAAGCACTTGCTTGCCCCCCACTTTTCAATACAAAAAATTATTTATTATGTTTCTTGTTCTTGATTTTGAAATGTTTACATTATTTGCTTAGATTCTTGCTTAGATCCATAAAAAGTATTGTTTATTTAGTTTATTGTTTTTATTTCTATTGAAACTGCTACTACTAGTTAGTAGGTGCCCATAGCACTAAGCTTGGTTGCAAAACCGAGCCAACAGTTTTTGGCGACTCCGCTTTGGTTTGAACTTTAGATCTCTAGCTTTGCCATTAAATCTTAGTTTTTATGAGTTTTTAACCATTAGATCCATAGATCTGCCATCTTAGACAGCAGATCCATTGCTGTTCTGAGATTTGGCCCCAAAAAACAGCCCTAAATTTTAAATTTTCGAGTTCGTTTCTCGTTTTCCGTGCACGGCTTCCGCCTCGCGGCTTTTTGCCAGACAGTCGCGCGGTCCATCGCGACTTTTCTGCATTTTTCCGCGCGGTCCATCGCGGCCTTTTTCCAGACAGTCGCGCGGTCCATCGCGACTGTTCTGTGTTTTTCCGCGCTGCACACCGCGGCTTCGCGGCCTTTTTCCGCGCTGTCCATCGCGACTGTGCGCCCAAAACCTGCGCGGTCCATCGCGACTGTGCGCCCAAAACCTGCGCGGTCCATCGCGACTGTGCGTCCAAAACCCGCGCGGTCCATCGCGACTGTTCGGCCAAAACCCGCGCGGCCCATCGCGGCTGTTCGTCCAAAAACCCGCGCGGCTGAATTTTTTCATTCGGCCATCCCGATTTTGAAAAATATTTTTTACTGTACTTTCTGCCCATAGCACATTTTTTACAGTATCAAATTCTGTATATTTTCCAGATTTAGAAAAAAATTTTACTATTTAAAAGTGCATACATAGAAATCTCTTTAAAATTTTTTTTCAAGAAAGTGAAAGAAAGATTCATTTTGCATTCTTTATCTAGATTCAAATTTTTTCTTGTTTACTTCTTTAGAATCTTGCCCTTAGCAAATTTTATTGAAACGAAGAAATCCATTTATTTCTTTTAGAAGTTTATTATTTGCTTTCAAAAATCCAAAAAATCCATTATTTTTTGAGTTATTTTTGAAAAAGCAATTTAATTTCTTTTAGTGAAAAAAGTCTTAAATATTTGCTTATTATTTTTCGAAAAGTCCTTTATTTTTTTTTTTTTTTTGAAAAATTTCCCTTAAAGCATTTAATTTTTTCAAGTTCAGTTTACAACACCTCACGTGCACTCACACGATCACTTAATTGAACTAAGACTTAAAACTTACCCTAATTTGAACACACTCTTAACCCCACTTGGGGAACACAAAAAGAATTCTTGTAGCTAGGTAGTATTGGGGGGATAGGTGTTCCAATAACACCCCTCAGTTCATACATCTGAGACATAGAAGTTGTCCAATTAGGGAGCTAAAATCTCTTAGTACTTTTTGGCGCGGTCACAACCGGTTTGTGGGAAGGCCTCTCCCCTAGGAGGGTTGAAGTCGCGAGGATGGTTCCGGAAGCCTGAGTGGGATACCGAAACCCATTCAGTAACCGAAGGGCTACCATTCGCAGTTCTCGGGATATCCTTGTATTGGGATATTGCGATCAAAGGACCAAACGGCAGATTTACCTTTTCTCGACGCGTCATGAACGGAGTATCCTAGTAGCCTGTCTTTTTAGGATTGATTACCCGGTGTCCCTCCCGGTAGGGGGATATCTAGCCGTTGTCTCTACATTCATATTGTCTGACTTGGATTTCATCACCTTGCAGGGGATATCGTCTGTTTGAGTCACAATACTTTTAGATTAGGTGTTTGCATGATCTTTACCACCTTTTGAGTCTAGTTACACCTATTTTTTCTAGGAGCCGCTTGCATGTTGGTATTCTGACCGGTTGTTGCATTCCTCCACTTATTGTAGCACAGCTGCTAGAATAAGTGCATTTTTTGAGGATTGATTTTTTGGCCTGTGAGCCTTCTTTTTTCACTCCCCTTTTTGCACCCTTGGTTGCATTAGGGTTTTGAGTCTTTTACATATATATCACCACCTGATACTTAAAACAATTTTTACATAAAAACCATATTCTCACCATTGAGAATTCTAGACGTTCTCGTCGTCTACAGGGCGAACTCCCAGAGTTTAGTCCACTTGGCTCTCCACGTCACGGACGCAGAGCATTATCCCTTGATTCGACACATCGTCGATCATCTAGACGGTCATCCGATTTTGACATACCCCACTTCACCTTTGATTTGGAGGTAGAATCCGAAAACCCCACAGAGTTACCACCTACCACGATTATGTCTGGAACACCAGAAGATCCACAATTTACATTAACCATAGGTCAGACATCCGCAGACCTTTCTGCGGGGATACCATCCATGACAACACCCACCCCCTTGGGTATGCCCAATATGGGTAACACTCCACATTTAGGAATGCCTAGCACAGGACCACAACCTGTCATGGGCATGCCCAACATGGGGGTCATACCCCCTTCGGTTTCCACAAACCCTATCCCAGGAATCCCTAGTACGATTCCTAACCCAAGTGTCACTCCTGTTGCACTTGGGAATGCTATCCCAGGAATCCGTAGTGCGATTCCTAACCCAAGTGTAACCCACGTTGCACTCGGTAGTAATATACCAGGAATCCCTAGTGCGATTCCTAACCCAAGTGTAACCCAAGTTGCACTTGGGAGTACTAACCCATATCAGGCCACACCTGTTGGAGGGCACATACCCGCCATACCTAGCATACCTATAGGAGCTACTGGACCCCTACACCATACCACAATGGCTAGACCAATCCCGGTTCCAATCACCACATCCGCTAGTCTACCATACATGGCAAGTCTCAACTTGCCAGATTTAGCTAGGCTTACGAATGACCCCATTAGGCATGATCCTGCTTGGCCCCATATGCCCACTAAGCTTCCCTCTGACATCCCTAAATTTGAGGGAAAGGCCGGAGAAGACCCCCAGAACCACATCATGTCCTTCCATTTATGGTGTTCCTCCAACTCCATAGTGGACGACTCAGTCCGCCTCCGTTTATTACAGCGCACCTTCACTGGCTCTGCAGCCAAATGGTATATCGAGCAACCCCATGGGACGCATTCCACATTTACCTCCCTTGCCTCGACCTTCCTGCAGTTCTTTCAGCTACCAGTCCGCTATGATGCGGGCGTCGAAATCCTACTGTCTTGCAGACAGAACACGGCCACGCACATCACTGACCATATCCATGATTGGCGTCGGCGCCGAAGCCTATGCAAGATCAAATTAGACGACCGAATCTTTTTAGACTGGTTCCTTAAATCCCTCCTTCCCCTCATTGCGAAGGATGTAGCTTCTGAAAGACCCCAGTCGGAAGAGGAGGCCATCCTGAAGGCCCAACAGTTTGACCTTATCTATGCCCAGTCAGGATACCTATACACCATCATACCTGACGCCCCACGAGGCGACTCTGCACGCGGTGACACACCGGGGGCATCACATGCCGCTGACGGCATTATTGGCCAAATTACACCGCAAGCAAAACCTTTCAGTATGGTGAGCACCATGCCCGCCCCAGACCTTTCTAGGGCTACATCCAGTTCCGGAGCGACAACTTCTTATGCTCCAATAAACCAGACCCATCATGTTCATGGACCCTCTTGTCCACAACATTGTTATGGCCAAGCGCCATCAGCATATGTACCTCCTACATACTATGCTCAACCTACGGTACAGAACCCCATGCAGTTTCCACAACAGCCCATGCATTACCCACAACCGGTTGCACCGGCTAACCTCACACCTCCACCAGCGCAGGGGTACCAACAACCCCAACAGGCAACTGGACCACCTCCAGCTCCACCTGCATACTATCCACCGCAACCTGCTCCCGCACCTGCGGCTCCTCATAATCCCCCCAATGCTCAAGGGCATGTGTACGCACAACAACAGCAGCCCCAATATCAAAATAACCAACGCAACCAGGGTGGACAACCCAACCGCGGAAGAGGACGCAACCGTGGAAACAATCAAAACCGCAACCAAGCTCCACAGCCTACCCAGCCCCCGCAAAACAATAACGCGGCGCCCGCTCATCAGAATCCTGATCGGCCACCTAAGCAACCTAAAAATGCTAATTTACGGACAAACCATCCTTGTTCCATTTGCGGTGTCTATGGCCACTATACCCACGCTTGCCCACATCTCGAGCGAGCTCGACAACTATGGACAAATGACGCCCATCGTCAAGGGCAGGCGGCTCCTCAGCCACCACCCAACCCCCCACCACCTCCACAACAACCTCTGGTTCTCCAAAACCCCTTTCCAACACAAGGAGTGGTAAACACCCAACCGTTAGCCCCCCAACAGGGCAACGTGCAACCACAACAAATAACTTACACAGCTCCTGATCAACCCATGTTTGATTCAGGTACCCACCACCTATTGATGATGTCCACCGCTGACGTCAATGTCCAAACCCGCCGAAATCAATACGGACCGACTTCTGAAGCCCCCCCCGCCGAAAAGGATACAACTGCTAATCCCACTGATCAGACATTGCGTATACCTCAGGTTCCACTTGATGGCGCTTCTAAAGCACCTCGCTTCCCCCTTCGCCGAATCAACAACAACCCCAATGCACGAGCTGCATCCAATTACAACATCGTAGATGACTTAGCTCAATCTCCCGCAGCCATGTCTGCGTTAGAAGTCTTAAAAACCTGTCCTTCTCAGCGCAAGACTTTACTTTCCGCCATTGGGGCTATTGACCCAAATGATTCGAACTTGATGACCTTTGACTTAGACCAATCTGAACCACGGCTGCCTTCTACCATAGCAGTCCAAGTTTCCGTTTCTATTCGGAATCTTGTCATCCATCGATGTATCATCGACGAGGGTGCCTCCACATGCGTCATGTCCACTTTTGTTTGGCAAAAGTTGGGCTCCCCTGCTCTCCAGCAATCCACCACTGCATTGCGGGCCTACGACGGCCGGTCAGCTCAACCTCATGGTTTATTACCCAAGGTACCCGTCCAATTAGGTGGGAAGACCGTACTCATCGACATAGAGGTCATTAACGCCCAACTAGACTATAACCTTTTACTTGGCCGCAGTTACATGTATGCCATGAAAGCGGTCGCCTCCTCCGTCTTCCGCACCATGATGTTCCCCCATGAGGGCCGCGTGGTCAAAATTGACCAGCTCACCTACTATGACCCCAACGCCCCTGCAGCACCGGATAATGTTCTCCCCATGATTGAACAACCCGCTTCTAGTGCTGTTACCTCCTTTGTGTCTTCTGTGGCACCCGGACTGTATTCGGATACACCAATGACCTCTACATTCCAGGCCATTCCACCACCGTCACCGGAGACCCAAGTCGCAAACCTATGTACTGTTTCGCAGAATACGCAAACACCCGGCGGTCAACCACCATTGATCCCCAGTCACATTGGTGTTACACCCATCCACACCATCCCCTTCCTATTTCCTCCTTCGGGCGTAGTAAGCGCCCCGGTTATGGCTACCCTTAGCCTACCCGGGCTAACATTGGGATTACCCGTGTGGTATATTCCGCCTCCCGTTCGATTACCGACACCAGACGTCATCCTCCAACCGGTACAACCTATTGTTACCACAAATCAACCTCCCCCTGGCGTCGCGATCCCTTCGTCGGCAACGACACCTCCTCCTAACCTCAATATTCCTTCGTCGTCAATGAAACCTCCTCCGGGTCTCACGATTGCGTCGACGTCAAAGGATCCCCCTCTCCTTGCTAAGCCCACTGGGGGCAGAGGTCCACAACCCTACACTGCCATACCACCTCCTAAGGCAGCCAAACCCCCACCGGTGTTTCGAGCTCCCCCCAAATGTTCATTATGCGATGAAATTGGCCATCCAACTCATCAATGCCCACATTTACCGGCACTCCAAGAACATATGAATATGTTGGACGATGACATCGGCATCCCGGTAGTCAAATTAGAGCCACCTCTACAGCCTCGCGACAAATCACTGCGCACTAACCATCCTTGTGCTATATGCAGTGTCTACGGCCACTACTCACACCATTGCCCTGATCTACCAGACTATAGAGCAGCGCTGTACGAGTTAAACAATGCCGATTTAGAGATATCTCCTCCCCTCATCGAGGAGATTCACCCTCCACCATCATCCTCGTCAGAAGAAGTCAATACGATATATATGATTTCGACAACCTTCAAACCAGAACCCCTCGATTTATGGTCTGACTACTTCAATACTGACGAGCAGATTTTGGAAACACTCACTGCACCCGACTACCCTTGGGATGATATGCATCATCGCTCGTACTTCCTCCCGGAAACATCTACCTCCACCGCATCCAACCAGCTATCAGTCGAGTCGAAAGACTTCATACCTGCTAAGGTCGATTGGTTAAAGGACCCCATCCCAGCACCGGATCCCTTTGAAGAAGGGAACATGTCCAACATTTCCCCCACCATACAGATAGACATTTCCATAACACCAGGGAAACCTGAGCTCATCTCGCTGGGCGCATCTTGCACTCAAGCAGAAACTCAGGCATACAAAAAACTCTTTCAAGAGTTCCGAGACGTCTTCGCCTGGTCCTATACCGAGATGCCTGGTCTCGACCCCGCCATCATTGAACACCATATCGATACATGGCCGGAAGTACCCCCTGTTCGTCAGAAACAGCGACCTATTCACCCTGCCAAGCTCCCCGCTGTCAAGGCCGAAGTCGAGAAACTTCGAACAGCAGGTTTCATCTACCCTATTCCGTACACCACATGGGTGTCGAACCCCGTCCCTGTCAACAAAAAGCAAGGCACCCTTAGAGTATGCACTGATTTCCGCGACCTAAACCACGCTTGTCCAAAAGACAATTTCCCCACGCCATTCATTGACCAACTCATTGATGAGTGTGCGGGCCATGAGGTCCTATCCTTCATGGACGGGTTTTCCGGATACAACCAGATTCACATCCGCAAGGAGGATCAGTACAAGACTGCCTTTACCACCCCATGGGGCACCTTTGCCTATCGAGTCATGCCCTTTGGCCTTAAAAATGCTGGTGCCACTTTCCAGCGAGCCATGACCTACTGCTTTCACGACTTGGTCCATATCCTGCGGGTCTATCTTGACGACCTCACAGCACGTTCCCGAAAACGATCAGACCACCTTAGCGACCTCCGGCAAGTTTTCCTGCGTTGTCGTAAATATAACATCCGCTTGAACCCACACAAGTGTGTCTTTTGCGTCCCGGCAGGCCGGTTGTTGGGTTTCATTGTTTCCCAGGACGGGATCACCGTTGATCCCCTGAAAGTCAAAGCCATCTTAGAACTTCCCCCTCCTCGCACGCTTCGCCAGCTTCAGAGCTTGCAAGGTCGGTCCAATTTTCTTAGGCGCTTTGTTCCTGATTACGCCACCAAAGTCCATGGATTCTTACGCTTACTTCGTACCCACATACCCTTTGTCTGGGACGAACAAGCAGACACGGCATTCGAAGCCCTCAAGAAGGCTCTCACACAAGCCCCCTTGATATCCCCACCGGATTTTTCCCAAGACTTCACCCTTTACGTCTCGGCATCCGAACATGCCGTATCCGGAGTTTTGGTCCAAGAAGATGCTTCCCACAAAGAGCATGTAATTTACTACGTCAGCCAGACCTTGTCTGGCCCACCTCTACGTTACCCATACGAGGAAAGATTAGCCCTAGCTGTAGTCTTTTCCGTACAGAAACTACGACACTACATTTTGCTTAGTCATACCACGGTCGTGGCCGACTCCAACCCCATGGTCTACCTCCTCACCAGGAGACTCCTTCAGGGTCGTGTCGCTAAATGGGTCATTATCCTCCAGGAATATGACCTTACTTTCAAGACTCCCAAAAGCACCAAAGCCCTCGCGCTTGCTCACTTAATTACAGATCTCCCGTCCTCTTCGACATCACCCGTTATCCATACGGACCTGATTGACGAGCAGATCTTCGTCATTTCGTTGGACGACCCTTGGTACGGAGACATTTTGACTTACCTCCGTACGCAAAAATTCCGACCACACATCGATCGTGATGGACGCCGTCGCATACGACACCACGCACCCCGATACCTACTTATCGGAGATGTACTTTACCGACGCGGCGTTGATACTATCTTACGCCGCTGCCTATCCCATAGTGAGGCAGAACAAGTCCTCAATGATTGTCATAGCGGTGCCTGTGGAGGCCATTTCTCCGGCATGGCTACCGCCCAGAAAATCATTCGGGCAGGTTATTTTTGGCCATCGTTGTTTACTGATTGCATCACCGCAGTCAAGCATTGCCAGAACTGCCAGCTCTTTGCCCCCAAAGCAAGAACCCCCCCTGCCCCCCTTCATCCAGTCATCACTGTTGGACCATTCTGCAAATGGGCCATAGACTTCCTCGACTGCAACCCCCCGTCAGCCGGCGGTCACAAACACATCATTGTGGCCGTAGATTATTTCACCAAGTGGGCAGAAGCCATGCCAACCTATAACTGCAAAGCCGACACCGCGGCGCGGTTTTTCTTCAACCACGTCATCGCTCGTTTCGGAGTACCACAACAGCTAGTCTCTGACCACGGCTCTCACTTCGAAGATGCCGTCTGGAAAGAATTATCAACCATGTTGAAATTCGAACACCATTTCTCTTCCGCTTACTACCCCCAAGGAAACGGCCAAGTCGAAGCGATCAATAAAATCTTGAAGACCATTCTCCAACGCACTGTAGACAAGCACAAGTCCAATTGGCATCACATGCTTTTCCCAGCACTCTGGGCTTACCGCACATCAACCAAAACCGCCACCGGTTTTTACCCCTTTCCATTTAGTTCACGGTGTCGAATCTGTCCTCCCTATTGAGTGCCAGATCCCAGCTTTACACATCGCCGTTGAGCTCCTACCAGATACTTCCCCGATCGAGCAACGTTTACTGCTCCTAGAGCAGGCCGATGAAGATCGGCGCACAGCCATTCAAAACATGGAAGCCGCTAAACAAAGATCGAAACTAAGTTACGACAAACGCGTCCACCCAAGAACCTTTTCGGAGGGAGACCTTGTCCTCGCTTACGATCAAGCTCATGATAAAACCGGAAAAGGGAAGTTCGTGTCTATGTGGCAAGGCCCCTACATCATACACACCTGCCTCGGGCAGGGGGCATACATTCTGACCGATTCAGAAGGCAACACCTTACACAACCCACGCAACGGGTTGTACCTTAAAAGATTTTACCCATAGAAAATCTCATGGACACCATCGTCCATTTTTTAGTATAGGCATACGTTTTTCGTTCACAAAAATTTTTCAAAAAACCTAAATATTTGTTTTCCCTGCATGACCACAGATGGAGCCTCTTCCACTCTGCCATATCGGTTTCGCTGATGGTGCAAGCCGTTGGTCTCCCAATCTCGCCTCCGCAGCTTGGGTAATATACTCCCCTTCACATGAGTTAATTCACATCGATGGAGTATGTTTAGGTGCCGCCACCAATAATCAAGCTGAATACGATGCCGTGACCGGTCTCCTTGCCGCTGCTCTCCAGATGAGCATACGTCACCTCAACGTTTTCTTGGACTCACAGCTCCTAGTTTCCCAGCTCAACAATGATTACCAGGTACGCGATCCCTGTCTGTTCAGAAAATTCCTGCGCACTAAACAAATGGTTAGACAGTTTGAATCCATTACATTCACACATGTCCCAAGACACCTCAATAGTGTAGCAGATAATATGGCCAACAGTGTCCTCGACTGGCACACCAATCACATCATGTCATATCCATAAACAAACATGCATCCAGGTGCAAAACATGTGCCTCCACGGGCATATACAAAAAACCAATTTTGCATCCATGTGCATAGCATGTGCCTCCACGGGCATATATAAATCTACAAACACACTGCATCCACGTGCATAACATGTGCCTCCATGGGCATATACAAAAGACAAGGTGCATCCACGTGCATACACATCAAAATATCCAAAATATATATCCACATATATATACGAACCAAATAGTCTACATGTCATCAGTGCCCTCAGCACTCGATATACACAAAATACATCTGTCATACAAAAATGCTTCCCCATATGCTCATGAGCATTTGGGGGCAAGTACAATGACGTCTAATCATCAGGATCCTCCGGATCCTCAGGATCCTCCTCCGGCTCCTCCTCCGACTCCACCTCTGCTGGCCCAGCCGGGTCACGACGACCCCGAACTCGCCGCTCGGCTGGCCCTGCTGGGTCGTCCCTCAGACGTATCCTCCCCGGTGCCGGCTCTGCCGGAGCATCTCCTCCACCACCCCCGTGTCTCGCAGCAAGCACCGCTGCCCTCAACAACAGTGACTGCCACTCAGGCGGTGCACCGAGACATCCCTGCAAAATGTCCCGATCAAGGTCCCTCCAGCCATCCTCCGGAAGTCTAGCTACGATCCGGGCCAAAGTCCGTCGAACACCATCTATAGCATCGTCCTGAGGGCCAACCCCTCGCCCACGGGCTCCATATCCTCCACCACGAGGAGGACGTACAGGTACTGGGGGACGAGCAACCACCATCGCCCGCCCCTGCCGAGCCACGTAGTCGGGTGGTGGTACCGGACCAATATCTGCACAAAGCAAGTAGAACCATCAGATACTATACAACAGACATCATCATGATCAATCATAATACATATGGTATAAACATCACATAAGAAACAAAAACATACCGTCTAAGCTCCAGGCCTGTCCTGGGGCACGTGGCATCTCTGCGTCTCCCCGGTAGTCCATACCGGCGTATGGATAGTCCTCGATCACCAGTGGCATCTGCTCCCACTGCTGGAAAAAATCCTCTGTAAAGAAGCCACGGATACCACCGCCAGCACGAGGCATCATCTGCCCCCACCTCATCATACGAGGCTCGCTAGGAAGACCAGCACGAACCGGTACGTGTGGCCGTAGGGTCGGCACCCGCTCAAAGAAAAAACAACATAAAAATGAGGCGTAACAGAACTCACCTCCCTCTCTCACGGCCTTGTCCAGATCTCTCCGGACCCCGGCCAAGAACATCTGAGCCCAAGCATAGTAAGTACCCCGTAGAACGGAGTCCACCAACACCGTCTGCCCCCCAGACATACGATGTGGTGCAGCAGCACCCAAAACCCTCAAAACACAGGCACCAACGGCCCGCATATCCCACTCACGTAGGAACTTCAGACTGATAGAGCTGTTTACCAAAACAGCGTCATCCCCACAAAAGGTCTGTAAGAGGTCCTCCATGTCCACGCCTGGAGGCAACCTCGGAGAGATATCACCCACCTCACCCAAGCGAGGCAAACCGGTCAAAAAACATACATCAGTGAGAGTAATCTCCAACCTCTCACCACCAATAATAAAGGCACCCTCTGCCGGCACCCACCACTGAACGAGCTTGTTCAGGAGTCTCCTCACTGAACGGATATAAGGTATCTGAGCGAACTTCAAAAGTCCGCTCATGGCTAGGGTCTGTCTAACCCCCCCATCATTCTCAATCCTCGCCACAATCTCGGCATCAACATCTCTCTCCCGCCATACGGACTGAGCCCTCCGCAACATCCTGCCAAGAAAACACGGAAAATTTTAGCCCCAGCATAAAAATTTTAGAAAAAAAAATCCCATCGCGGCTTTTTCACAAAAAGCCGCGATGACCATCGCGGCTTTTCCAAAAAAGCCGCGATGACCATCGCGGGTTCCATGAAAAAACTCGCGATGAACATCGCGAGTTTCGTCCAGACAGTCGCGATGAACATCGCGACTGTCACCCATGAACACGCGATGAACATCGCGGGTTCCGACCTCACAGTCGCGATGAACATCGCGACTGTGGGTCTAAAACCCGCGCGGTTCATCGCGGGTTCCGCCCCGAAACCCGCGCGGTTCCACGTTGGAGAGTCAACGTGGAGTTTCGCGGCCTTCGGGGGCCCACCTCCAAATAAAAAAGACATAATTGACTAGGTTAAGGCGAATAGAGTTACCTGCAACTCGCTAAATCGAAAACCAACGGTGAAATCTCCCAGAAATCGAGAAAAAGCTCTGACTGCTCTATCAAACTCGCACGTGACAATGACAAGTCATATTGGGCCCCACGTCCTATTTATAGAAATTCCACAAATTTCAAACAACCATTGCGGTGTCATACGAAGTCCATTTCTCAAACCGTTAGTACCGTTGGGATCAGCACAGCGAGAACTTCATACAGGTTCCTTCCGTTTCCCGTTTTTCCTGGGGTCCATTTTTGACCATTTTTAGCCCCTCTCGTGGCCTCGGTTTGCGTGCCACATCGGCCGTTCTCCGTTTTCGGTGTGCCTTATATGGCCGGATTCAGTTTTCCGCGCTCGTGACGATGCTTGAGACCATTTCTCGCTCTCACCTTTAGATTTTCCGGGCATTTTTTTCCACGCCCCCTCGTCGCCTCGGTTTGCGTGCCACATCGGCTGTTCTCCGTTTTCGATGTGTCTTATATCGCCGGATTCAGTTTTCCGCGCCCTTGATGATGCTAGAGATCATTTCTCGCTCTCACCTTTAGATTTTCCGGGCATTTTTTCCACGCCCCCTCGTCGCCTCGGTTTGCGTGCCACATCGGCCGTTCTCCGTTTTCGATGTGTCTTATATCGCCGGATTCAGTTTTCCGCGCCCTTGATGATGCTAGAGATCATTTCTCGCTCTCACCTCTAGAATTTCCGGGCATCTTTTCCACGCCCCCTCGTCACCTCGGTTTGCGTGCCACATCGGCCGTTCTTCGTTTTCGACAATCCTTATGTCACCGGATCCAGTTTTCCGCACAGATGACGATGCTTGAGACCTTTTCTCGCCATCGTCAATCCATTTTTGTTCGGTATAATTTTACCCCTTTTTCGGGCCGAGCAACCCCTTTTACGAAAAAGGCACTTAGGGAGTTTCTGTTAAGCTCTTTTCTGACTCCTAAAACAATGAAAAGATCGCCGAGCAATCTTGCTTCCTTTCATGCTCGATAAACGTATCTGAAAGGGCGTCTACCTGGTATAAGTTTACCCCTTTTCCGGACCTTGTAGACTAATTACGAAAAAGGTATACTCTAGTCACATCGGCTAGAAGAGTTCTCCATTCGCATCATTTTATACTTTTTCGGGCCTCGGAGACTAAACTTACGAAAAAGAAACACCAACAGAGTCCACTTACTGTTTTCAGACTCTCTAAACATGAAAGCAACCATAAGCATGCGCCGTCCTGGGCTCACAAAATCCACAGGACCGTACCATCTCAGAGCACACTTTTATCCCTTCTTGAAGCTCATTAAAACTATGAAGAAGGAAGAAGGGTGCCTCTTGGCGCCACGACAGATCATATCTACTCGCATAGCAGCTTCCCCATTTTGGTCGCCTTTGTTCAGAGTATTCTGCAGTATGTCACCCTGAAACTCCCTCGACAGCTACCATCAGCTTGTCCTCCCCCCCCAGAGTCAATATATACCATTCAGTCAAAGCTATGATCCCTGCACCTACAAGTCAGTTCCCTACGCTGCCAGGTCAACCATGTCATCATGCTCTGAACAAAGGAAGTTTGAGTCTACCCATTTTTTGACCCAGTTATTTCCCATCCCCACAAGTATGTCAGTCCTACCAGCAGTACTACATCACTTCAGTTTACACCTCGCGCTCCTAGCAAGGAAACATCATTGCCTTGTTAGTTGCTGGTCTCCCTCTGTCGACGACAACCACATTTATTCCAGAGGATAGACCTAGAGGCCCCTGTGTCTTGGACTCATTACCATTTATGATGAGTACCTACGAATCATTTCGAGAGGAATCCTCAGTGCCTCTCCAAATGGTTGTTTCTCACATGCTCGACTTCAACACCTTGATCGCATCGTTGAGACTCGCACAGGGTATTGGTCCGTTCAGTTATTAGTCGAAGACCCCGGATACCTCTTGACTCCTCCACATTTGAGAGTCTTCCTATCGATCACACCAGCTAGACTTTTTTCTATGGATATCCGGGCTGCGCATGGCGACAGTATTCAGATTCACACCTGTTTCATACTCCCTTGAGTATACAGTTACATTTATTCCCAGATTTGACTCATAGTCTTTGAGTCCCTACAGATGTTGGACACCTTCAGTTTCAGCAGTTCCACAGTTGATCCAGTGTATCAGTTATTGAGATCATTCTTATTGAGATCATTCATGATCATGAGTATATCCCACAATCATGTCCCCTCTGGACCATTATGATGTACCAGTATATTTCTTCACGTATTAGATCCCCCTTCTTGGGACTAATTGTTTTGTATATGCCTTGATACGAGCATGGGAATGCCCGCCTCGTCCTTTATCAGAGATTATACCTCATTCATATTGAGGCCATGTAATATTTTTTGTTTTTGCAGCTTCCAAGGGCCGTGGCTCCAGTCTCCAAACGGTCTCTTCTCTCCCCTAAAACCCAGAAAAAGGACAAAAGAACTATGATGTCTATCGGCCATACGATGAGCTCCTGCCCTCACACATCAGGGGGCAATCTGTTAACACCTAAAAAGTGCTCACTAGCTCATTCCCTTACTCACATGACCCATTTGTCCACTTTTCCACCATCTGAGCCTCTGAAACCAACAAAAGGTCACCAAAAGACCTTGGTACACCCCTTTTTCCATTAAAAAAGATTATTTTTCCAAGAAAATCATAAAAAACCCTCAAAAAGGGTCCAAATTCCCAAAAATATTAAAAAGGGAATTAAAATATTATTTTTATTCAAAAAAGGAAAAAGGAGGGAAAATTACCTAAACTATGTTGGTCAATACCATTGGTTTCCACAAAACCACAAATGGTATTCCTCACCACCAAAACCTATAAAAAGGTGGTAGAGGCTCCTCATTTCACATCCTTCCATTATCTCATCCTTATGCTGCTGAAATCTCCCCTGAGCACTTTTAGCCATTGAAGCAACCTTGGAGAAAGAGACCTATTGGAGTTTGGAGCTACTCATCTTGGGAGTTGCTCAACATCAACCTTCACCATTGGAGGTAATATCGCAAGCACTTGCTTGCCCCCCACTTTTCAATACAAAAAATTATTTATTATGTTTCTTGTTCTTGATTTTGAAATGTTTACATTATTTGCTTAGATTCTTGCTTAGATCCATAAAAAGTATTGTTTATTTAGTTTATTGTTTTTATTTCTATTGAAACTGCTACTACTAGTTAGTAGGTGCCCATAGCACTAAGCTTGGTTGCAAAACCGAGCCAACAACCGCAATCCATTCAGTAACCGAAGGGCTACCTTTCGCAGTTCTCGCGGTATCCCTGTATGGGGGTACTGTGGTAAAAGGACCAAATGGCAGATTCCCCTTTTCTGGATGTGTCATGAATGGGGTATCTTAGTTGCCTTTCTTCTAGGATTGACTACCCGGTGTCCCTCCCGGTAGGGGGATATCTTTAGCCACTTGGATCTCCTATCCATATTGTCTAACTTGGATTTCATCACCTTGCAGAGGATATGTCTAGTTGAGTCAGAATACTATTTAGTTAGGTGTTTGCATGCTCCCTTACCTCCTTTTGGTCTAGTGAGTCCACTATTTTTATTTTTTAGGAAACTTGCTGCTTGTTGGTATTCTGACCATTTCTGTTGTTACTCCACTTATTGTAGCAAAGTTGTTACAGTAGGTGTTTTGAGTTGGTTGTTGGCCTAAGTGCCATATTTTTTGAGCTCTCCTTCTGCACACTCGGTTGCATTAGGGTTTTTGAGCTATTTTTCACTCAACACAACCCCCAGATATTTGACACCATTTGTCACCATTGAGTCCCCGAGACATTCTCGGCGCCTCCAGCGTGAGTCCCCGCAGCACGGTTCACTTGACACCACCCATCATAGACATAGATCTTCATCACTTGATACCACTCATCATAGATCTCGAGCTTTGTCACTTGACTCCACACGTCAACGACATAGAGCTCCGTCACCCGATCTAGACGCCCCCTATTTCACCTCTGATTCTGAGGTAGAGTCCGAGAACCCCATTTACACTGTACCAACCAGCCCCATGGCTGGCATGACTTCCACCCCTTTCTTTGTAGGGACCATTGGTGGAGCATCCACCACCACACTAGCTACCACACCCGCTTTGGGTATGCTCTCGATGGGGCCCCCATCTACTGTTCCGATCATGGTACCCATTCCAGTAGCTGGAATACCTATTCCCACTCCATCAGTGACTCACACTACCCTTGGCGGCGCAGGCCCATCCCATACCACTTTCATCCCTCCACTTGGGGGCAACATCCCTAACCCAGCCCCTCCACTTGGGGGCATTGGCCCCGATTTGGTCACACCCACTATTATGTCACATCCTTCTACTAGTTTAGCGAGACTGACTAACGATCCCATTAGACACGACCCTGCATGGCCTCACATGCCTACCAAGCTCCCCTCCGACATCCCTAAGTTTGAGGGAAAGATAGGTGAGGACCCCCAGAACCATATTATGTCCTTCCATCTATGGTGTTCCTCCAACTCCATAGTGGATGACTCTGTCCACCTCCGTGTGTTACAGCGCACCTTCACTGGCTCTGCAGCTAAGTGGTACATTGAGCAACCCCATGGGACCCATGCCACCTTCACTTCCCTTGCCTCGACCTTCCTCCAGTTCTTTCAATTACCTGTCCACTATGACGCAGGAGTTGAGATCCTACTGTCTTGCAGACAGAACACGACTACCCACATCACTGACCACATCCATGAGTGGCGTCGACGCCGCAGCCTCTGCAAAATCAAGTTAGATGACCGTATCTTCTTAGATTGGTTCCTAAAATCCCTCCTTCCTGTCATTGCCAAGGATGTGGCATCCGAACAACCCCAGTCTGAGGAAGAGGCAATCCTAAAAGCCCAGCAATTTGACCTCATATACGCCCAGTCGGGTTACCTCTATACCATTATACCTGACACCCCTCGCGGCGATTTCTCCCAGCACGATGCATCGGGGGCATCCCATGCCGCAAATGGCATCATTGGCCGTGTTGCCTCGCATCCCCAACCCTTTTCCATAGCACGTCCTAGCCATGGCCCTGACCTTTCGCGGGCTACATCACAGTCCGGAGCTACCAATTCGTATGCTCCCATGGCACATCACCACCATTCCCATGGACCCTCATGTCCACCTCAGTTCTTTGGGCATGCATCCCTCGCCTATGCCCCCCCGGTCGCACCGCAGCTGTATTACCATCCACAGGCTGCACCAACTCTTGTGACTTCTCAATCCCAACCTGCTTATTACCCGCCGTAGGCAGCCCCTGCGGCAAACCCACAACCTGCTCTGCAGACATATCAGCAACCCCCACAAGGTTCAGCACCTGCGCAGCCTCCACCTACGTATTATCCACCGCAGCCTACTCCCGCACCTGCACAACCCCAGAACCCACCTGCTGCCCAAGGGCAAGTATACGCCCAACAAAATCAACAGCAAAACCAAAACACCCAGTGCCAACAGGGCCAACAAAACCATGGCAAAGGCTGTAACCATGGGAACAACCCTCCTCCAGACCAAGGTGGTCAACCTCTCAATCCCCCAGACAACAATAATGCGGCACCTGCCAACCAAAACCCTGATCGGCCACCCAAGCAGGCCAAAAACCCTAACTTGCGAAGTAACCATCCTTGTTCTATTTGCGAGGTCTATGGCCACTACACACATGCTTTCCCACATTTGGAGTGAGCTCGGCAACTCTGGGTTGATGATGCCCATCGCCAAGGGCATGCAGCTCCTCAAGCGCTACCCAACCCCCCACACCCCTCAACAGCCACCCTTGGTACTGCAAAACCCCTTACCAACTCAAGGCGTAGTGAACACTCAGCCGTTGGCGCCCCCTCAAGTCAATGTGCCACCACAACAACAACAGATCACTTATGCCGCTCCTGATCAACCCATGTTCAACTCAGGTACCCACCACTTGTTGATGATGTCATCCATTGATGTCAACCTCCAAACCCATCGGAACCAATATGGCTCCACCCCTAACGCCCCTCCCGTCGACAAAAACACTAACGCTCATCCCACTGATCAGATGTTATGTATACCTCCGTCTCCACTAGATGGCGCTGCCAAAGCACCTCGCTTCCCACTTCGTCGAATCAATAATAATCCCAATGCTCGCGCTGCATCAAATTACAACATTGTAGATGACTTAGGCCAGTCTCCCGCAGCCATGTCTGCATTGGAAGTCTTGAAAAACTGTCCTTCACAGCGCAAGACTTTGCTCTCCGCCATTGGTGCTATTGACCCCAATGATTCACAACTGATGGCATTCGATTTGGACCAATCCGAACCACGCCTGACTTCCACTTTAGCATTCCAAGTTTCTGTTTTCGTTCGAAATATTATCATCCATCGGTGCATTATCGATGAAGGTGCCTCTACATGCGTTATGTCCACATTCATTTGGCAGAAGTTGGGATCCCCTACTCTCCAGCAGTCCACTACTGCGTTGCGAGCCTACGACGGCCGTTCGACTCAACCCCAAGGCCTATTAGCTAACGTCCCCATCCAGCTGGATGGTAAAACCGTTCTCATTGACACAGAGTTCATCAATGCCCAACTTGATTATAACCCCTTACTTGGCCGCAGCTACATGTATGCCATGAAGGCGGTTGCCTCCTCTGATTTTCGTACCATGATGTTCCCCCATGATGGACGCGTGGTCAAGGTCGACCAACTTACCTACTATGATCCAAATGCCCTCGCTGCACCCAAAAATGTTCTCCCCATGGTTGAACAACCTATTAGTGGTGCCGCTACCTCATTTTTTTCCTCCGTGGGACCTGGAGTTTACTCAGATCCACCGATGACATCAACCTTCCAATCCATTCCTTCCCTGTCATCTGCACCCGAAGTATCTGACCTATGTACCCTTTCCCACAATACACAAACACCTAACAATCAACTGCCCTTGTTTCCCAAACCACCATTGGTACCTAGCCACATTGGTGTTACACCCATCCACACAATCCCCTTCCTAGTCCCTCCCTTGGGAGTAGTAAGCGCCCCGGTTATGGCTACCCTTAGCCTCCTTGGGTTAACCTTGGGATTACCGATGTGGTATCTTTCGCCCCCCGTTCCCCCACCAACACCAAACGTCGTCCTACAACTGGTGCAACCCATGGCAACTACTAGTCAACCACCTCCAAGTGTCACTACCCCTTCGTCCTCTACGAATACCCCCCTTCTTATCAAGCACACTGGGGGCAGAGGCCCACAACCATACACTGCTGTACCTCCTCCCAAGACGGTTAAACCCCCTCCCATTTTTTGTGCTCCCCCCAAATGCTAGTTGTGCGATGAGTTAGGCCATCCGACTCACCAATGTTCACAGTTACCTGCATTACAGGAACACATGCAAATGCTTGACGATGACCCCAACATCCCGGTTGTCGAACTCGACCCAACCCCCAAGCCTCGTGATAAATCGCTACGCACCAACCACACTTGTGCAATATGCGGTATTTACGGCCACTACTCACATCACTGTCCTGATCTCCCAGATTATAGAGCAGCTCTCTACGAGATGAATAATTTGGACCTTGAGACGACACCCCCCACAATTGAGGAGATCCACCCACCGGTCCCCTCCCCATCCGGTGAGATTAACACCATTTATATGATCTCTTCCACTACCACTCCCTCGTCAATCGATTTGACGACTCAAACTTTCCACAATGATGAGGAGATTCTTGAGGCTCTCACTGCCCCGGATTATCCCTGGGACGACATGTACCATCATTCGTATTTCCTCCCAGAAGACTCCTCCTCCACCAAAGCTACCCAATTTGCGGTTGAGTCCAAGGATTTCCTTCCCACCAAAGTCGACTTGTTTAAGATCCTATTCCTGCTCCTGATGCCTTTGAGGAAGGTAACATGGCCAACATATCTCCCATTATCCACATAGATATCTCTTCCCTAAGAGGTGCCCCTGAACTCATCGCTTTAGGAGCCTCCTGCAGTAAGCCTGGGATTGAGGAGTACAAAAAACTCTTCTAAGAGTTCCATGATGTCTTTGCCTGGTCCTATACTGAAATGCCTGGTCTTGACCCCGCTATTATATATCACCACATCGACACATGGCCAGATGTACCCCGCGTTCATCAGAAACAGCGTCCCATTCATCCTTCCAAGCTACCCGCTGTTAAAGCCGAGGTCGAGAAACTTCGCAAAGCAGGATTTATTTATCCTATTGCTTATACCACCTGGGTTTCAAACCCCGTTCCAGTTAATAAAAAACAAAGCACCATTAGAGTATGTACTGACTTCCACGATTTAAACCGAGCTTGTCCCAAGGAGAACTTCCCCACGCCATTTATTGACCAACTCATCGATGCGTGTGCGGGGCATGAAGTCCTATCTTTCATGTATGGTTTTTTCGGATACAACCAGATTCCGATCCGAAAGGAGGATCAGTACAAGACTGCTTTTACCACCCCATGGGGCACCTTTGCCTATCGTGTCATGCCTTTCGGCCTAAAAAATGATGGTGCCACCTTCCAGCGGGCCATGACCTATTGTTTTTACGACTTGGTCCATATCCTGCTAGTCTATCTTGATGATCTTACAGCTCGTTCCCAGAAACGATTAGACCACCTTAACGACCTCCGGCAAGTTTTCCTGCGTTGTCGCAAATATAAAATCTGCTTGAACCCACACAAGTGTGTCTTTTGCATTCTAGCAGGCTGGTTGTTGGGTTTCATTGTGTCCCAGAAAGGAATTGCTGTCAATCCCCTGAAGGTCCAAGCCATTTAAGACCTTCCCTCTCCTCGCACACTTCGGAAACTCCAGAGTCTACAGGGGCGGTCCAATTTCCTTCGACGCTTCATTCCTGATTACGCCACTAAAGTTCATGGATTCTTACACCTGCTTTGTACCCACATACCCTTTGTTTGGGATGAGCAAGCAGAAGCTGCATTCGAAGCCCTCAAGAAAGCTCTCACACAAGCCCCCTTGATCTCCCCTCTAGATTTCTCTCAAGACTTCATCCTTTACGTCTTGGCATCCTAGCATGCCATGTCCGGAGTCTTGGTTCAAGAAGACGCCTCTCACCAAGAGCATGTCATTTATTACGTCAGCCAGACCTTTTCTGGACCACCCCTACGTTACCCATATGAGGAGAGACTAGCCCTAGCTGTGGTCTTTTCCGTCCAAAAATTGTGACACTACATTTTACTTGGTCATACCACAGTCGTCGCCGACTCCAACCCCATGGTATATCTCTTAAACCGGCGGCTACTGCAGGGTAATGTTGCTAAATGGGTCATTATCCTCCAGGAATATGACCTCACTTTCAGAACCCCTAAGAGCACCAAAGCCCTTGCACTTTCCCAGCTCATCACTGATCTCCCCTCCCTTCTGCCGTCCCCCCAAATCTCCGATGAGTTACCCGAAAACCACTTCTTAACCATCTCGTCTGATGACCCATGGTACGGTGATATTTTGTTATACCTTCGCACACAAAAGTTTAGACCCAACGTTACTTGTGTAGGACGTCGTCTTATCTTCCACCAGGCCTCTCGATATCTCCTCTTAGGTGATGTCCTTTACCAGCGAGGGGTTGACACGATTCTTCGTCGTTGCCTTACACACAAGGAAGCTGAACATGTCCTCAATGACCGTCATAGTGGTGCCTGTGGCGGCCGTTTCTCTGGGATGGCCACCGCCCAAAAGGTCATCCGCGCCGGATATTTCTGGCCCACACTTTTCACCGACTGCATCACTGCGGTCAAGCATTGCCATAATTGCCAACTTTTTGCCCCCAAGTCCCGGACACCACCTACTCCGTTACACCCAGTCGTCACCGTTGGTCCATTTTGTAAGTGGGCCATCGACTTTATGGAGTGTAGACCCCTTTCTGCCAATGGCCATAAATACATCATTGTCGCCGTCGATTACTTCACCAAATGGGCCGAAGCCATGCCTACCTTCAATTGTACAGCTGACACCACTGCTCGTTTCTTTTTCAACTACGTTATCACTAGATTTGGGGTCCCTAAACAATTGGTCTCAGACCATGGTTCACACTTCGAAGATTCCATTTGGCGCGAGTTAACCACCCTCCTCAAGTTTGAACATCAATTTTCCTCTGCTTACTACCCCCAAGGGAACGGCCAAGTAGAGGCCATTAACAAAATTCTCAAAATCATCCTTCAATGCACTGTTGACCGGCATAAGTCCAATTGGCACCACATGTTGTTCCCCGCCTTATGGGCTTACCGTACCTCTACCAAGACCGCCACTGGTTTTACCCCGTTTCATTTAGTTCACGGTGTAGATTCTGTCCTCCCCATCAAGTGTCAGATACCTGCCTTACACATCACCGTCGAGCTTCTCCCCGACACCTCCCCACTTGAGAAACGTCTGCTATCCCTTGAACAAGCTGATGAAGACCGTCGTGCCACTCTCCAGACCATTGAAGCCGCCAAGAACCGCTCCAAGCCTGGTTACGACAAACATGTACACCCTCAAATTTTCCATGAAGGGGACCTCGTCCTCGCTTATGACCAGGCCCATGACAAAACTGGCAAAGGAAAGTTTGAATCCATGTGGCAAGGCCTTTACATCGTGTAGACCTATCTCGGCAAGGGGGAATACATTTTAACTGACTCAGAAGGTCACCCTTTTTGCAACCCCCGTAATGGGTTGTATCTTAAGCGTTTCTATCCTTAGAATAACTCGCAGCCCCATGGGTCCGCATTGTACAGTTTGCTTTTTTTTTTGTTTTTCACCTTTTTTACCGCGATCTTACATTCATCATTTTTGCATGATCACAGATGGACCCTCTTCCAACTCATTACATTGGCTTCGCTGATGGAGCAAGCCGCTGGTCTCCAGACCTGGCTTCTGCAGCATGGGTCTTATATTCCCCTTCACATGACTTGATTCACCTTGACGGAATATGTATAGGCGCTGCTACCAATAACCAGGTGGAGTATGATGCTGTGACCGGTCTCCTGACTGCTGCCCTCCAGATGGGCATTTGTCACCTTCATGTGTTCCTTGACTCCCAGTTACTTGTCTCCCAACTCAACAACTACTACCAGGTACGTGATCCCTGTCTCTTTAGGAAATTCCTGCGCACAAAACAACTCAGCCAACAGTTTGAATCCATAACATTCACCGATGTCCCAAGAGATCAAAATAGTGTCGCAGATCAAATGGCTAACAACATCCTAGATTGGAACATCAATCACACCATGTAGCACCTCCATCATGCATCATCATCACATAACATCTCATAAAAAATATATATAAAAACCTAAAAAGATTGCAAGGGGCATCCACGTGCCTAGCATCACATAAACATTTGCATCCATGTGCAATAAAAACTAAAAACACATTCATATACAAGGGCATCCATGTGCCTAATCCTACTGTTGCATCCATGTGCAATGCATCACATATAATACACAAGGGGCATCCACGTGCCCATCACCCTATGCTACTTGCATCCACGTGCAGTACAAACATACAATACACCATAAGCGCATCCACGTGTGTACAACTAAAACATCCTCGCAAAAAGGTGCATCCACGTGCATATATATATCAAAAAATACATGTCCATATGCTACACATGTCCTGAGTACCCCCGTACTCAGCTATACACAAAAAATATCTATACATCTCATAAGATACATGCCGGAGCTACAAAACTCGGGGGGAGTCCCTTGCACTCCCTAATGAGAGTCATACCCTGCATCACTTCCTGCATCAGCTACCTCCGAGTCCTCCCCTCGCTCCTCCTCCGGTAGCTCCTCATCCCTTGCAGGATCCTGTGCCCGGCCCCTGTCCACCAGGATAGCCACCCGGATCACGATCGACCAGAACTCCCATGGCGCCCTCATACAATCCTGAATCACATCGGGATCCACGTCCCACCACCCCTTGTCGGTCACTCCAACTAGTAATCGATCCAGAAGCACCCGTACGGACTCCAAAGTCCCCTCCGCATCCCATCGACGCACCTCGCCTCGGCCTGGCAGGGCTGGTACCGCCACATGCCCCCTACGCGCCACATGCCCTGGCGGTGGTCTCGGACCCACATCTGTAGATCACACATCAGTCAGTAACAGTATATATCATAACACACATCATACTTAAATCTTGACATCCAT
This sequence comes from Larix kaempferi, assembly GCA_027924585.1. Lineage (NCBI taxonomy): Eukaryota > Viridiplantae > Streptophyta > Pinopsida > Pinales > Pinaceae > Larix > Larix kaempferi. Next base: position 6,453,325 of record BSBM01000399.1, on the reverse strand, counting down.
AACATGCAAGTAAATCAATACGTACCATCTGGTCCCCATGCCTGTCCTGGTGCCCGTGGTGCCTCTGGATCCACGGTGTAGTCCATATCCCTATATGGGTAGTCATCCAGTGGCAGTGGCATCTATAGCCACTACAGGTATAATTCCTGGGTAAAGTATCTACCCACCTCACCGCCACCCTGGCGGCGCATCATCTCTTCCCATTGCACCATGCGCAGCTCCCTCAACCCTCCTTCCCTGACTGGTACCCGCGGCCGCAGTGTCGGTACCCGCTCCATAAAGAACGCACATAGAAAGGATCCGTAACAGAATCCCTTGCCATATTCCTTCGCCGATGTCAGTTGCCACTGAACATAGGTGAGGAACATCTGGCCCCACGCATAGTAGACACCATCCCGTATGCACTCCACTAGCTGCATCTGGCGCCCGACACCTTCTTCGGTGACTGGGACCCGAACACGCAAACCACGCATGCTGCAATAGCCTACACTGCCGGCTTCTGTAGGTCTATCACCTGGAGTGCATTCCTATGCACCCTAGCCTCTGGAACACAGTACCGCTCCAGCATGTCCTCCATATCTACATCCACGGATACTCGCGGCTGCGTATCTTCCACCCTACCCAGATAGGGCAACCCCGTCAGGAAGTATACATCTGTCAGGGTGAGGTCCACCCTCTCACCCTGCACCCTAAATGCCTGTATGTCTGGCTCCCAGAAACTCACTAGCCTGTTCAACAGCAACCCTGCTGACCGAATCATAGGTACCTGTGCGAATTTCAGCCGTCCACACAATAACACCGACTGCACATGACGCTCCTCCCGGATGACAGTCACTATCTCATCCGAGATCTCCCGCTCTCTCCATAGTGCCAGCGGCATCCTGTCAACCACGCAAGGCAAACTCATCAGACTCATGTCAAAGGAATAAACCCTTCCCCCCCCCCCCCCCCGGGAAGTCCTAACAGCTCGCTCCCAAACGTGGCTTTAGGTCCCCTTACCGCAGTTTCCGACCACGGCTATCGGGCCTATAGTCGTGGTCTGAAACCGCGCCTGTCTGGGCCCAACACGCGGTACCAAACCGCGTGTCCAACCTCGAAACACACAGTCCCAGACCGTGTGTTCCGACCCGAGCCCCGTGGTCTCCACGCGTCATCCACCATGGAACCCGCGGTCTCCAACCACGGCTCCCTCCTACAAACCCACGGTCCACCCCACGTGGACCGTACAAATACCCCCTGGGACCCACTACCCACCCCTCGAACCTAAAAAACATGCAGGTATGAGTTCGACAGAATACCTGTATCTCCCGGATCTGAAATCGATCGGTCGGATCATCCAGAAACACCAACTAAGCTCTGGTCAACTCTGATCACTAGTCAAAGTCAACAAGTACAAATGACACTTGTCATGTTGGACCCACTCACTATTTATAGTCCGTTGACTTTTTCTTGTTTTGGCCATTTTGACCTCATACGGAGTCCATTTTTCGAACTGTTTCCACCACTAGAATTAGCATGACGAGACCATCATGATGGTCACCTTGTTTTCTTATTTTTTCGACGTCATTTTTTTGCACATTTTTTAAACGCCACTAGTCACCTCGGTTTGCGTGCCACTTCGGCTGCTCTCCGTTTTTAGCATATTTTATATCATTAGATTCATTTTTCCAAGCCAGTGATGATGCTTGAGATCATTTCTCGCTCTCACCCCCATATTTTTTGGGGATTTTTTCCAAAACACCCCCTGTCACCTCGGTTTGTGTGCCACATCGACCGTTATCCTTTTTTACACTCTTTATATTGCCAGATTCATTTTTTCGAGCTCGTGATGATGATTGAGATCATTTCTCACTCTCACTTGGTACAGTTTCAACATTGTGTCCCGACAGCTTGCTGCCTCGATTTGCGCACCACACCGGCCGCCATCGGATTGTTCCACTTTTTTACATGAGCCATTCACTCCTGTCATACTGCAATTATTCTGTTATTTTGCCACCATTCATTATCCCGCAAGGAGGAGCACCAGTGTTCACCCCTACCCTTGTTCTTGGTCATCATTAATGTTCCTTGATTGAACACTTCCTCCTTGCCTGACCTTTCCTTTTGTTCGGTATAATTTTATCCCTTTTTCGGGCCAGACAAGTCCTTTACGAAAAAGGCACTTGGGGAGTTTCTGTTAAGCTCTTTTCTGACTCCTAAAATAATGAAAAGATCACCGAGCAATCTTGCTTCCTTTCATGCTCGTTAAAGTACCTGAAAGGGTGTCTATCTGGTATAAGTTTAACCCTTTTCCGGACCTGGTAGATTAATTACAAAAAATGAATACTCTAGTCACACCGGCTAGAAGAGTTCTTCATTGCATCCTTTTATGCTTCTTTGGGCCTTGGATACTAACACACGAAAAAGCAACCCCCTGGAGTCTTCTTATCGCTTTCAGACTCTCTAAAATTGAAAGCAACCATGAGCATGAACTGTCCTGGGCTCGTATAAATCCACACGATAGTACCATTCCATTATTTCAGAGTCTTCTTATCGCTTTCAGACTCCTTAAAATTGAAAGCAGTCACAAGCATGAACTGTCCTGGGCTCGTATAAATCCACACGACAGTACCATTTTACACTCACTTCTTCTAGTTCCTTAACCCATGAAGAAGTTCCCCCATGCCTCTTGGCACTATGATCGATCATCTCAGCAGCACCCCCAATCAGGTCGCCTTTGTTCAGAGTAGTCTGCAGTCTCCTGCCATTTTACACCAGCTTTAGTGTCCCTCATCCCAGTCACTATCCTTGATCCATTACAGCTATGATCCCTTTCCCATTAGTTAGTTTCATATGCTGCCCGATCATCCCCGCCATTATACTCTGAACAAAGGAAGTTTGAGTCCACCCACTCTACTTGCCCAGTTATCCCCCACAGTTTGTCATTCCTACCATCAGTCCTCTCACACTTCGGTTCTACACCTCCCGCCCCTGTCAAGGAAACATTATTGCCTTGATAGCTGCAGGTCTCCCTCTGTCGATGACAGCCCCTCTATTCCAGAGGCTAGACCCAGAGGTCCCTACGCCTTGGACCCATCACCATCTGTGGTGAGTGCCTACGGACCATTTTGAGAGGAGTCATCATTGCCTCTCCGAGTGGTTGTTTCTCACATGCTCGACTTCAACACCTTGATCGCATCGTTGAGAATCGCGTAGGGTTTATATCCCTTCCATTATTGGTCGAAGGCCCCGGATCTCCCCCGACTCTATCACATTGGTGAGTCACTTCGAAACGCCCAGTTATATGTTCTCGTGGATGTCCGGGTTGCGTTGGCGATTGTATTCGGAAGCCATCCAGTTATATGCTTCCTCGAGTACCCAGTTTAGTTCCAGTTCAATGTACCATTGAGAGTATGACCCCTTGTTACTATGATCTAGCAGCTCATCAGTTCCTCTGGTACCCCACTCAGTAGCACTGTTCTTATTCCAGTGTATCAGTTCTTCAACTCAGACATGGTCAGCCCAGCAGTATGTCCCAGATTGGTGTCCCCTCTGGACCCTTATGATGTACACAGTGGTTCTCTATGTATTCTACAGGTCCCCCTTTTTTTCGGGCCTCACAGTTATTTTTTATGTATCTTGATACGAGCATGGGTATGCCCGCCTCATCCATATATTGAGATTCTTCCTCATTCATTATTTGAGGCCATGTATATGTCAGGTCCCCATATTTTGGACCCCATTGGTATTATTGTTCTATATCTTGATACGAGCATGGGAATGCCTGCCTCGTCCATATGATCAGATTACTCCTCATCCATTATTGAGGTTATGTACTTTTAGTTTTTACAGTTTGTTCGGGATCGTTGTTCCAGGCTCCAGTTTGTTTCTTCTCTTCTCCACACCCCAGGAAAACCATACAGGACTTATGATGTCTATCGGCCCTACGATGAGCTCCTGCCCTCACACATCAGGGGGCAATCTGTTAACACCCAAAAAGTGCTCACTACCTCATCTACCCATCACATGACTCATTTGTCCATATTTCCTACCATATTTACCTTCAGAACCCTAAAATCCCATTAAAAAAGCCTCCAAAAGGCCACAAAACCATCAAAAAAGCCTCAAAAAGGCTAAAAAAAACCCCTTTTCCCCCCCAAAATTATCCAAAATTCCTCCAAAATAGCAAAATCCCTCTAAAAGGGAATAAAAAATATAAAAAAAGGAGGAAAAAGAGGAAAAAAGAGGAAAAAACCCTATACAGCTGACCTAAACCATATGGTTCCCAAAACCAAGGTTCAGCACTCCACCACCAAAAACCTATAAATAGGTGATGGAGACCCCTCATTTCATATCCACAATCAAGTATACCCTTACTCTGCCAAAATCTCTCTTGAAACCCTAGCTCACCCTTGAGCTACTTTCACCATTGAGAGCCCCTTTTGGCCCATTTCCACCATTGGAGAAAGAGAAGGAGCAAAGTTGGAGTTTGGAGCAACCCTCTTGGATCATTGCAAGAACTTCACCAACCTCTACACTTGAGGTAAAATTTTAATACAAAAGAAAACCATTTATTATTTCTTGTCTCTTATGTTTCATGCACATGTTTAGAATAATTTCCATTTCAATGTATTGTCTTTTAATTACTGTTTATTGAACTGCTACTAAGGAGTCCCTTATCCTTAGTAGGTGCTCATTTGCATAAGCTAGGGTGAAAACCCTAGCTACACCATTGGAAACAACCCAACTAGAAGAATTAATTTCTGAAACTAATTATCAAGAAAAGTTTGATTATGAAATTGATCATTCTGAACATTTGTATGATGTTCCTCATGCAAAAGTAGATAATTTCAGGAGACACACTAGATCATACGTGAGAAAACTTGGAGGATTATCGATAGTACATTTACTAAGTAGAAGACAAGCTCCTAGACGACAAGTTGTGCAAACTAGGGATTCCGTGCTTGTGGAATATTTGGAAGAATTAGGTGATTTATCATTACAAGATATACCAGATCCCATCAATCAATTGAGGCATAATTCTCCGTAATCAATCACTTCTCCACACATACAAACTCTTACACCACCTCATATGCCTCCACATTCTCCTGGGCTTATTGCTAATATGGCTCATAATGCTAATCGGTCGCTTGCGTGGAGAGCTATAGCACCACTCAACTTACCTGGTCCTTTACATGACTTACCTAAACACCCAGAATGAGTATTACCTAAGTTTGATCCTGGAAAAGGAGTCTCTGCTAATGATCATTTAAAAAGTTTTTACTTGGCTTTAAATTTACTGAATGTAGAACATGAAGATGTTGTATGCAGAATTTTGCCATATACTTTCGAACCTATGGAATCCTCTTGGTTCTTTAGTTTACATACTGGTTCTATAGTAGATTGGGATGGTTTTGAAAAGGTTTTTATCAACAGATTTGGTGATCAAAGAACTCCAGATTCACTTATGAAAGAATAACTGTCTCTGAGAATGGATAAGAAACAAAAGGTACAAGACTTTAATCGAAGATTCACCATAGTCTTGAATAGTTTCAATGTTGCTACAAAAATTGTTGAAGAATCCTTGGTTGAATATTAAACCACAACGCTTCATCCATCCATAGCCATGTTTGTGAAGAGATCATGCAAAACTACTTTAGCAGAAATTTTTGAAGAAGACAAGAAAGTAGAAAATGATATTAATAGTATTATGAAACACGCTATGGATGCAGAAGTAAAAACAACAGTAAATAAAAGGCCTTTGTTGCTAAGCAAACCTAAGGAAGAGTCTTCTAATGAGATGGAAAGTGTAGTCAAAATGGTTCAAAATTTATCTAATAAAATAGTAGATATGGAAAAGGAAAAGGGCGCTAGTTCTTTAGTAAGGATACCCTTCAATCCTTTCTACAAGAAGAAAGAAGAAATTCCAAAACATCCATCAAATGATTCTTCTGTTTTTAATTTAAATGAGGTTGGCATGGATCACTTTTTCACATTCCACCAAGAAAATCATTCTATAAAAACTTGTCCGCAGTGGATAAATTCAATGACTTTGGTAATGAATCAATTATTGGATACACAACTATTAGATGCTGAGGATAATAATGAAGAACTATCTAAGGAAAAATAAGCTCATAGTGAAGAAACCACATTAGTCTTATGGGATTGGGCCCCAAATTTGGGTTTGGATGATGAGGAAGGAATATAAGAAATAAAAGTCTCATCAGTAGACTATGCTACTAGGAGTAAGGGACCAGTAGGAGAACAAAGTACATTACTACCAAAATTGAGAGCGGCTAAAGAAGTCATAAAAAATAAGAATAAGATCCCAAATCAATAATAGCCAAAATTGAATGGGAGATCCACTAGTATTCCATGGGATGCGAAGGAAACAAATATATTGACCAATAAAATAGTAAACCCTATACACAACAAATCTGATATTGGTGGAAATACTAGAGGAAATCAGAATATGGGGTATGATATTGTAGAATACGTAAAGAAGACAAAAGGAAACGTATCTCTGTTTGAAATGTGTAATCTGCCACAACAAAGAAAGAAGTTATGGAATATTTTGATTTAAAATCAAGTAGTATAGTAGACAAACATTCAGATAGAATTGAGTTTGATGCTCATATTAATGAAGCAAGCATTGGTGGAAAATCAAAGTCTCAATCTCTTCCTTTTTGGTTGAATTTTGAAATTTTTAATTACAATGTGCATAACTGTTTGGTAGATTCTGGAGCTTCATCTAACATCATGTCACTATCTATTTGTAAAAGAATCAATGGGAAACCCATAGCATCCCCTTCTCGGATTATCCAACTAGATATATTGGAGAAATGAAGAATGTATTGATTAGATTGGCTGCAAATTAAAGAGTATGTCAATTCATTGATATCATGGTAGTATACATACCTGAAGCTTATGGATTAATACTAAGTAGAGATTGGTCAAACAAATTGAATGGGTATTTTTCTACAGATTGGTCCCATTTCTGGTTACCATATCAAAACAAGCATAATCAAATAAAATTATTAAGAGAACCTCATATGAAGCATAATGTGACATAATTAGAAGGTAAGAATGAACAAGTAAAATTTCCATCTTTAGTGTTGGGAAATTATTTTTTGGAAATTGAACCCAGAAACTATTAGGAAGAAAATAGTGGCCATGATTCAGACACACAGTTCGATCTCCTTCCATTTGCACGCGCTAATGATATTGACTGTAATATAGTAGAGTTAGTTACTGACTTAGGTGATCATACTAACGTATTTAAATTAGAGGATAGATTTTGGAATTTGTATTTTGATGGATCCAAGACACAAGAGGGAGCAGGAGCCAGTTGTTTTTTTGTAGATCCCCAAGGAAAAAGACAATTTCTGTCTTGTAGACTAGAATTTGAATGCACAAATAATACTGCTGAATATGAAGCTCTAATTTAGGACCTAAAGAAAGCCATTGGTTTAAATATAAAGAATTTTAAGGTTTTTGGTGATTCAGAGATAATTGTCAGACAAGTAAGAAATACCATTCATTGCTTATTTGCACACTTGAAAGGATATCAATCCGAGGTATGGAATTTAATATCTAATTTTGATGCGTTTAATATAAATGTCATCCCTAGGTTACAAAATGTTGCTGATGATATGTTAGCTACTTCTGCTTCATGTTTAGTACCGACCAATAACAAATGTTCCATTGAATTTATTTTCAGGCCATCTGTCCCTAATAATATTACAAATTCAAGAGTTTTTGATGACGTTGAACAAATGATCAGCTTTTTGACAAATGAAGATACATTCAAAGAATCCATTATTGAAGAAGATGAACACCAATCAGAATTGCAAGGTAAGGATATCAGTAAGGGAAATTTTATTCCAAATGGAGTACGAACTCTTGAAAATTTATTTGATCTACATCATATTAAATTCAGGAATCCAACGAACTTCAAAACAAACAGTTCCTCAATGTAGTATGAATTAGTGAACTTAGGTACAGAGCAGGAACCTAAATATGTCAATTTATGACAGTGTTTCTCACCTGAACGTATGATGATTTGAAGACATTTTTACATGGACGTATGATGATTTGAAGACTTATGAGACACGTATCATACAACATGTGATACCTATATGTGAAATTCCATAGGGGTAGATAACTAAGCTTGAAAAAACCTCACAATTTCACTCAGTTAATTGCAGAGAAGAATTAGACAGAAAGATGATCAAATTCACACATGAAACTCAAAATATGTGAGAAACTATTGTTGATACATTCATCAGCTATAAGATGGAAAAAATATGACAATACAATAGAATGAATCGAATACCCCATATAGGATTCGGATTTTCCTCAAGGCATGGCTTAGTCTGCATTGGAACCATCTCCCGATAAGGTCTAGTGGCCACCGATGGTTAATGATCAGTCAAACAGAGTAGAAATGAGCATAAATGAACCATGTGAGCAAACAATTAGGGAACGAGACTCCAAGGAGGGTGCACAATAGCTTTCAGTGGTCAAGGAGGACACTTCTAGTCTCTATAGCAGTCAATATAAGAGCTACAGTCAGTTAACTGAGTAATCAATCCTCAAATCAAGGAACTGACTGGTAGATCTCCTAAATCTATGGAAGAGGGCACAATTGTAACTCCACTGATGAGAAAAAGGGTGCATCAGTGACTAGGAGGGCTAATGATGACCAGAAAAAAGCTCCAGGGGGGCCAAAATAGGGACTAGGTGCTGGGAGACTCCCATACTGATGACTAGATGCATGCAGTATGCATGCATGAAGTGCATGCAAAGACAAATGATGATGGTGAGAATATTCCAACACCCCCCCTTAAGCTGAACTATGAGGAAATATAACTGAAAAAATAGGGCCTTGGTAACTGAGACGAAAGGTCACCCCGTACAACAATCTAAATAAAAATGTGAGGAAAGAGGGAAAACCCAGTGGGAACAAAACCCCACCTCAATATAGACTGTGAAAAACTAATCAATCCAAGGAATCACTCACCCCAAGAAGGGAACGAAGGTAAGTGAATTTATTCACTGAAAAATACTTAGTGAAGATATTTGCAATCTGCTCTTTTGTAGGAAAGTAGAGCAGTGTGATGGTACGATCATGCACCAATCCTCAGATGTAATGCATGTGTATCTCAATATGTTTGGTTCTCTGTCTCAGAATCGGATCTGTAGAAATCCTGATACCTCTCTGATTGTCACAATAGATGACTGGTGGAGTGCTGTAGCGAATCCCAAACTCTGACAAGATGCCCCACAACCAAATGCACTGTGTGGTTGCATTCACTGCACCTATGTACTCGACCTCAACTGAAGAAAGAGCTAAAGCAGTTTTTGTTTTGATCTACCAACAGATAGGACCAGATCCAATCATGAAAAAAAAACCTGATGTAGACTTCCGATCTGAGATGTCTCCATCTGAATCTGAATTTGTATACCCAAATAGGTTCAAAGGAGACCCAATTGCATAGTGAATACCATAGGTCTTTGTCCCTTGCACATAATGCAAGATCCTCTTTGTTTCCTTCCAGTGAAGCTCATGAGGCTCCTGCATGTATCTGGAGACAACACTAACTGCATCGGATAGATCAGGGAGAGTATGTGTAAGAAAAAAAAGACTCCCAATCAACTGTCGATACAATGTAATATCCACCAAAGGTGTAGAAGAACCATCCTCAAGGATGGTCCCTGAAAGAAAAGAAAATGATGTTGTTTTGCATTCCCTCATATGAAACCTATCAAGTAGATTTGATGCATACTTGGACTGTGCAAACTTGATTTCTGAGTCACTCAAGAGACTTCAAGACCAAGAAACTGCTTTAGCAGTCCCATATATGACATAGAGAAGGAGTTGTGGAAAGATGTTTTGATAGATCTAAGACATGAAGAGAGACTCCATGTAATCACCAAATCATCAACATAAAGAACAATAAGGAGTAGAGAGTTACCATCATGTCTCATGTAGACATTTGAATCATATTTGCATCTCTGAAAATCTTGTGACAATAAGAAGGATTTCATCTTAGCATACCATGCTCGAGGAGCCTTCTTGAGCTCATACAAGGACTTCCTCAATCTGCACACTAGTGAAGTATCATCAATGTACCCTTCATGTTGCTTCATGTAGATCTCCTCCTCTAGGTATCCATGAAGAAATGCACTCTTGACATACATGTGATGCAATTCCTAGTGCTTGGATGTAGCAAGAGAAAGAACAAGATGGATGGAATCCATCTTTGCAACAGGAGCGAATGTCTCAGAATAGTCAATCCCATGAACTTGGGAGAAACCTTTTGCAACCAATCGAGCCTTGTACTTGCTTGTGACCCCATATGAGTCCATATTTGTTATGTATACCCACTTGCATTGAACAAACTTCCTACCAGGGGAAGAGAAACAAGCTCCCAAGTCTCATTTCTTTGAAGAGACTGATACTCTTCAACCATAGATGCTATCCATATCGGATCTTAGGAGGCCTCAAATAATTTTTTTGGATCTAATCCAATCATAAGAAAACATCTATCAGGAAGAAATGGATCTGTGTGAGAAAGTGAAAACCTTGCATTTTGAAAATCAGATTTAGTTCTCCTTGGATATTGTGGATCTCCAACAAGATCACCGGCAGAATCAAGAGTTATGGAAGCCCATCTTGGAAGAGGAGGTGGATCTTCAAGTACTAGATCTTTAAGTTCTTGTGGATCTGTATATAGCATTCACTCATCTTCACTTTCAGAGTTAGAATCTGAATTTTCATGAGAGGATGCTTCGCTATCTTGTTCAATAAGCAGTGGAGGTGTAGTTGGAAATCTTTCTTTATCAACATGGTGGGCATCATGCAGTGGCCATTCCCCAAAATGAACACTTATTTCAAGAAATGTTTTCATAGTAGATAGATCTAGAAGTTTGTAGGCCTTTTCAATCAGTGCATAACCAACCAGTATGCACTCCCTGCTTTGTGGATCTAAGGCTCTCCTTTTCTCAGATGGAATCCTTGGCCAAGCTTTGGATCCAAATACTCTAAGATAAGATACATCTGGTTTGTATCCCATCCATGCTTATAAAGGAGTTTTACCTTGTAGTCCTTTGTGAGGAACTCTATTCTGGAGGCAAGCAAAACAGTTGACAGCTTTTGCCCAAAGACTAGGATTCAATCCTTTAGACTCTAGCATGCAAGTTTCCATCTCCTTCAAGGTTTTGTTCTTTCACTCCGCTACACCATTTTCCTATGGTGTGTACGGAACAATGTGCTTCATTTCTATACCTTCATCTCCACAAAAGGAATGAAACTCATTCTTTACATACTCTCCTCCATTATCAGTGCGGAGGACCTTGATCTTCTTATCAGAGAAATTTTCTATAGAAGATTTGAAGAACTTGAAGTATCCAAAAAAATATGATTTCAACTTAAGAAAATACACCCAACTGAATCTAGAATAGTCATCAATGAAGGTTAGGATATATCTTTCTTTGTTCAAAGATAGGTTAGGAAGAGGTCCTAAAGTGTCACTATGAATCAACTAAAGAGGTGAAGAGGCTCTCCTTGCCTTGCCTTTCTCAAACTTATGCTTTGGATGCTTTCCAATCAAGCAATCTTTACAGGTGCCTTTAGAAAATTTGATGTTCGGTAGCCCTTCAACCATTTTTTGATTGTGCATGTCTTGCAAATACTTGTAGTTGAGGTGCCCAAACCTATCATGCTAAAGTCTACTCACTTCATTTTCATGGGTGAGAAGTGCGCTCTGTTTTGAGTAAGGTAGGAAGCGAGAAAATTCATAGAGTTTCGAAGGATGATCAACAATGCCTTGTGCAATGATCTTTCCAATTGAGATCTCTTGTATTTCAACCTCATTATGAGTGAATATGACCTTCTTGGGTACTCCTGTATGGGTCATTTGGTAAACAAAAAGAAGATTTGCTGCAAGATAAGGTACATAGAGTACATCATTGAAGTACCCATGCTCCAGATTGATCCTTCCAATCCCTTTGGATGAGACTTTAGAATCATTTCCCATCAAGATAGAAGGTCCAACTGTAGATTCGAACTCAGAGAAGATATTCTTTCAAGAAGACATGTTTCTGGATGCTCCAGAATCTATGATGAAGGAGGAGTCATTCGAAGTACCATCCATGAGTGCATGGCACCTCTCTTTGTCCTTAGATCTGGGATTATCTTCTTTCTTTCTTGCACCTGTAGTAACTGGGAGGTTGTTTTTCTCAAGAAGTTGGGCCATTATATCAATGGTATTCTTCATGCAAGCACTCTCCGGATGGAACCCTCTGTTACAGTATGGACATTTGGTCTTATCCTTTTGACTTTGCTTGCCTCTCTTAGGATTCGAGGTCCCTTATGAGGGTTTGGGAGTCTCTCTTTACTTATGCTCATTAGAATTCCTTTCTTTACCCTTCTGCTTTCCTTTTCCATTCACATTCTTCCCTTCTGCAACAGTAAGAGTTGAATCCCTCTTTGGTTTGATCACTCCCATTTGCACCAATTTGTCCTGCTCTTTTTAGAGAGAGAGGATGGATGCATTGAGTGTGGGCATTTTCCAATTGGGAATGGACAGCTTCGTTGATTGGAAGCTGGATACAGACACTGAGTAGTATTCACCCAATTTTGAAAGAATGGATAGGATGAGATGCTTGTCTTCTTTCTCAATTCCATATTGCTTCAGCTACAAAACCAAGTTTTTGAAACTTGTGAAGAACTCATTGATAGAACCTAAATTGCTGGGGCTCAAAGAGATTAACTCATTTTCCAATTGATTCCCTCTCAAATCATACTTTTTCCCAAACAATGATTCGATCTTTTTTCAAACCTCCTTGGGAATATTCATATCAGTGAGATGAAAGTGTATATCATCGAAAATAATGAAGAGTAGCAATCCAACTGCTTCATCAATTTTGTCAAGATATTTGGCTTTCTCTGTAGCACCATTAGGTTCGACTGCTATCCCATGTAACACTCTATGGAGACCTCTGCTTCGCGTGAAGATCTCTACTTTTAATTTCTATTCGAAATAGTTGAAGGAGGTGAGTTTCGGAATCAAGGAGAGATCCATAGTAGCTACTGAATGTGCTTCTGATGATGGAATAAATTGCAATAAACAATGAAATTTATCTAGAGGAATGTTACATAATCTACTGAACACTGCTTTGGGACAATGAGCACCTTTATCTGGATCCTTCACACCTAGATAGAACTCACTGGATTGCTCCAGTGATTTCAATGCAATGGCACTAGGATTTGCTGTGGAAATCCAGAGGATTCTGGTGCTCTCCTAAAAAACAATTGTTCAACAAACTGCTGCAACTGCTTCTACTGCTGCACTAGATCTCACAAGCTCTGATACCATGTGATATTCCACAGGGTTAGATCACTAAGCTTGAACAAACCTCACAATTTCACTCAGTTAATTGCAAATAAGAATTAGACAGAAAGATGATCAAATTCACACATGAAACTCAAAAGATGTGAGAAAATGTTGTTGATACATTCATCAACTGTAAGATGGAAAAAATATGAAAATACAAAGAATGAATTTGAATACCCTAGATAGGATTCGAATTTTCCTTAAGGAATGGCTTAGTTTGCATTGGAACCATCTCCCGATAAGCTCTAGTGGCCACCAATGGTTATTGATGAGTTAACCGAAGTAGAACTGAGCATAAATGAACCATGTGAGCACAAAAGTAGGGAAGTAGACTCCAAGGAGGGCGCATACTAGCTATCAGTGGTCAAGGAGGACACTTATAGTCTATGTAGTAGTCAATCTAAGAGATACAGTTAGTTAACTGAGTAATCAATCCTCAAATCAAGGAACTGACTGATAGATCTCCTAAATATTTGGAAGAGGGTGCAATTGTAACTCCAGTGATGAGAACAAGGGTGCATCAGTGACTAGGAGGGATAATGATGACCAGAAACAAGATCAAGGGGGCCCAAAATAGGGAATACATGCTGGGAAACTCCCATACTACTATCTGGATGCATGCAGTATGCATGCAAATACAAATGATGGTGGTGAGAATATTCCAACACTATCAAACAAGGTGAGAAACCATTTCAGCAGCAACTCCGGAAGATGCATCCTATGCTTGAACCCTTAATAGAAAATGAATTAATGAAGTTGCTGGATGCTAAGATTATTTTTAAGGTCATACATTCTAAATGGGTGGAAAACTTGGTACCTGTAAGGAAAAAATCAGGAGAGATAAGACTATGTGTCGACTTTCGAAATTTAAACAGAGCGTCAGAAAAAGATAAATATCTGGTTCCACCTATGGAACAAATCTTACAATTGGTGTTGGGCTCAAAGATGTTATCCTTATTAGATGGATTTTCAAGATACAATCAAGTGTTAGTGGACGAAAAGGACAGACTCAAGACTACCTTTCATACAAAATGGGGAACATCTGCATATAGAAGAATGCCTTTTGGTCTTATGAATGCCGGAGCCACGTTTCAAAGGGATATGGATATCGCATTCTAAGGTTTAGTCAGCCACAGTATCGTTATTTATTTAGAGGATGTGACGGTATTTTGCAAGAAAAGAGAAGATCATGCCTTTGATTTAAAACAAATTTTTGAACATTGTAGGAAGTATGGCATATCTTTGAATCCCAAGAAAAGCATTTTTGTTTTCCTAGAAGGAAATCTATTATGACACATCATCTCTAGAAAGGGAATATCTATAGACCCATAAATAATTCAAGCTATAATTCAGATTCCCATGCCCCATAATAAGAAAACTATGCAATCATTCATGGGAACAATAAATTTTATTCGAAGGTTTGTGCCAGATTTTGCACAAATTATAAAACCTTTGCAACAAATGATGAAGCAAGGTATGCAGCTCAAATGGACTGAGATCGAAAAGAACGTGTTCAAGGATATAAAAAATGCCATTGCTCATGCATCTTCATTAAGCAGTCCATATTTTGAAAAGTATTTCATTATATATACATTTGCTTTGGATCATTCTCTTGCAACAATGCTCACGTAGAAAGGAGAGCAAGGATACAAATATCCAATATAGTTTATGATAACTGGATTATAGGGAGCTGAACTAAATTACCTAGCTATAAACAAACAAACTTACGAGTATTTAAGGCATTAAAATAGTTCAAACCTTATATTCTAAAGAATAGAACAAAGGTTATAATACCTCATCCGGTTGTCATATATTTATTTGTACAAAAGGAGTTGGGAGAGAGACATGGAAATTGGGTGATTGTGTTACAAGAATATGACCTAGAATTTAAACTAACTAATATTATAAAAGGTCAAGTGTTATGCAACTTGATTATTGAACATCCAACTGATGGATATCATGGATGGGAAAATGAATCTGAAATGAATTTAATTGAAGCATGTTCCGTTTTTACCACTCCAGATTCATGGTATAGAGATTTAATTCATTATCTTCAACATGGATATTTGTTAGAGCACTGGAATTCTAAGCAAGTAAGGGCTCTTCGATTGAAATCCGTTTCATATAAAATAATAGATGGAGTATTGTTTAGATGAAATTATGATGGAGTGCTTCTTAGATGTCTTGAAAGAAATGATGCAGAGAAGGTGTTCAAGGAAATACATAATGGTCTTGCAGGAGGGAATTATTCCGGGGACACTAATGCTCTTAAGATATTGAGAGCCGAATATTACTAGCCCACTGTGTTTAAGGATGCACATTCTTACGAACGGAAATGTGATATATGTCAGAAACGTGTCAGTAGACTATCAAAATCAGCAGGACCATTACAACCGGTCATCATTTCAGAACCATTCGAGCAATGGGGTTTAGACATCATTGGGGAGATCAATAATAACTCTTCATTGCAACACTGATATATTCTTACTGCCACTGATTATTTTACAATATGAACAGAATCCATTCCTTTGCGCAAAGTCAATGAAGATGCGGTCATCCAATTCTTACAAGAAAACATCATAACCAGGTTTGGGGTTCCAATTTTGTTAGTATTTGATAATGCATATTATTTTTCTTATTTTAAGTTGAGTGCATTTGTTATTGAAAAGGGAATTAAATTGCATTATTCATCTAATTACTTTCCTCAAGGGAACGGGTTAGCAAAATCCACCAATAAGAACCTTATAAGAATATTGAAGAAAACCGTTATTGAAAACCAAAGAAATTGGCATACAGCTCTTACCAATGCTTTATGGGTAGATATGGTCACTCCAAAGAATTCTTTGGGGGTTTCTCCTTACACATTAGTCTATGGAAAAGAGGATATTATTCCCCCAAACATACTACTCCCTTCTTTGCATTTAGCTCAGGCATCCCGAGGATCAAATAGTGAAATCATGCAGTCACGCATTAATACCCTATTGAAACTTGAAGAAGCAAGGAAAAAGGCTAGGGATAGGTTCAACCATTTCCAAGACATTGTAAAAAGATGGTTTGATAATCGAAAATCCGGAAAGAAAAATTTTGAGGTAGGGGATCTAGTTCTAAAATGGGATCATCCTCATGAGGAGAGGGGAAAACACACCAAGTTCCAACATTTTTGTCTTTGCCCTTATCAAGTTGTGGAAAATATTGTCCCAACAACTTACAAGTTACAAGATTTATAGGGAGAGAAGGAAAATCTCCCTGTCAACAGCCTAACACTCAAACAATACTTTTCCTAGGTTTAGGGAGACCCTTTGTACATAAATAAATTTTGTTGTTCTTCGTCTTTCTGTTTGTTTTATTTCATTTTTCAGGTTTGTTAGTTTCAACCTATTTCGATTTTGGGTTTGCTATTTAATTTACTTGCTTGATTTTTTGTTTTTAAATAAATCCCAGCTCAAATTTCAGAGTGATACGAAGGAAGGCAGACATCTGAGTACTCTTATGCAAAAATATCAAGATCTCAGAAGGATTAAAATTGGCTTTATAACAAAAGAATTTCTTTTTGTAAAGGCTATGTGACTAATGACTTTAATTGATGCTTTATTTTAAAAGTGGAAACCTGCTTATTGTTTCATTTTGTGTCGGTATAAACTGTGTAAAATAACAAGGATCTATGAATTCTAAATTACTATCTTGGGGATCCACTCACTCACACATAAATAACCTTGTTAGGTGGCCCAATATAACTTACCCATGGGAAGGAAGGAAGTCTTATAGATGTGTGGAAATTAAAATAATCCTATGCTACAAGAAATTATAGCCAAAAGGCTCATAAATAAGAGTCAATATTCTCTGAAATGTTCCATATCCATCAAAGAAATGGGTTTTGGGAAATAAAATACATCCAATCAAGAAGATTCACCTGATGATGTTCCAGAATGTTCTTCTCCATCCGTTAGTCTGACAAACCAAAATAAAAAAATCCATCACTTACACAAAAAGACATTATGGATGGAAGAACCCATGTCAAATGTTTGTAGACTGAGGAATGCTATTTAAGAGAAGGAATCGAATGACACAACTCATTACGAAATCATCCAAAGAAATGCTAGTAGCATGGGAATGAAGAACACACGAATACATCTGTTTGATATTGTTATGATCCTGTGGTGTCATATTTTGTGGCAACCAAGAGACGGGACTAAGAAAGAACTTCATATTATGGCCTCAAGAGAGTGGTCAGGATATTTGGTCTAGATTTCCCTACTTCCCAAAACAAATGACCAATATGATTCAAGGAGCTCCTCTCCCTGCCTAAAATTTTAGACTGTTAAAATCATCAAAAGAAATATTAAAAGGAATGGTTTTACAATTAGAATAAATGAGCAGAAGCAATTGTGATCCTCAGTAAGAGTTTTTGTTCAGAGATCTGTGTTCACTAGCTAGTCCCCAATTGTTGCAACTGCAACTTGATCCCCAAATATTTTGTAAACTTGTAGGTTCCCTCCTATTTTTTATTTACTAAGTTTATTGGTTTTATCTCTCTTTGCAAGTTTTTTGAAACTTAGATTTTTCTATATCGGAGAAAAATCAAATGTTGTGCTGAAATAGTCGGAGAACAAGTGAGTTTGGGCCCGATCGGAGGAAATTGTAGTTTTGCGCAAAAAAACGGTCGGCGAATTTTTTAATTTAGTGTCGAAACAGTCAGAGCATAAACTTGTTTTGCTCTGACACAGTTGAAAGTAAATAAAACCCGATCGGATCAAAATTGTTTTTTGCGCTCTGAGAAAGTTGGAAGTTTTTTAGGTTCCACGCCAAAATAGTCGGAGTGAGTTAGATTTTCATGCCGATGTGACCAAGAAAATTTTCGTTTGAGCCTTGATCGATTGAGTAGTTATTTTATATCAGATCAAAATCTGGTTTTTCACTGATACATTTGAAACGAAACTAAAATGCAAGACCAAAACGTTCGACGTAAACCGGAAGTTGCATCGATAAAAGGGATAAAGGGTTGATCGGCGCCAAACAGATTTCTGGCCCAAAGCATTTTGGTGTAAAATTGGTTTTCACCCCGAAACAAGATCGGTGCCAAATGAAAAGCTGATCCAAAAAAGTCTTTGGTAAAATTTTAGTTTTGAAACCCGTTGGCATGTTTTTCGAGACACATTTATTGCTAGGGTTGTATTATTTATATAAAAAGGGGTTTCAAATTTTATTTGTGTTAAAATTTGTAACGTTGTTTGAGTTGGAGCAATAGCTGGATGACAGGTCTCCTAAAACACCATTTGAGCAGAGTTTTTTTACCATCCGTGCATCGCTAGGTAGGTATTTTTCCCTGTTACCTTATTGCATGTATTTTTTGACCACACGGTGTCCGTCCAATGGGATACAAGTTTTATTTAAACATCCATTAGTGCCTTTACTTACTGTGAAACCCTTAGATTCCATCTCTCGGGTAGAAGTAGAATATGGGTGTTATAGGTCAAATATGCACTTCTCCGTCCGTGATCACATTGCCCTATCAGTCATACAAAAGGACACTATGGAAGGAAGAGATGGATTGACCTTGGATGATTTATTGTTGAGATCACACCTCTTCAGCTGAAAAGTATATTTTTTCTGCATATTTCATTAAATATGCGCTACTCTTATAACTTTCATCTAGCGCACTATGCATTGGTTCTACTAAAGTAGACCCGTGCACTTATCTCAAAAGTTGTATGCGCTAGTATTTGAGAGTACTAGTTGCGCCCTATGTGCAAGTTATCTAGTGTGATACCTACGCACTTATTAAGATGAAATGGAAAAATATATTAAGATTATGAATTGGGATTAGTTGAGGTTGGTATTGTAACTCCCCCAACCTCCCAATTCAACTGCCTCACGAATATAACTTCCTGCCTTGGCCATAAATACAAGGGGAAGCCATGAGGAAAGGGCCAATGAAGAAGAAGCTATTGTTACGCTGAAGGATTTTCTAAGTCATTGTGAGGAGCAGGAGCCCAAAAATTGGTTGCAAAAGTGCTTGGAACAAATAAGGTATAAACTGTATTTGGTTGCATTTCTTTGACAATAAAGATCAAGTATAAACTGTATTTGGTTGCATTTCTATTGAATTTATGATTATAGTTAGTATTAATAGCCATGAGTATGTGAATGGATTTCCTTTCTCTTGCGTTGCTACCGCGTCCTTCATCAACTCGTTAAACAAAAATAACAACCAATTCACTTTAACTCCTGCTGTGCACTACTCCGCGGACACGATCACTCCCGATGTACATTGATTTGGTTGATTATTCCTTACTATCTTGATTTCCATCAACTTTGTTGCAATCCTAACCACCTGATCATTTATTGTGTCGGTCAGGTATCCTCTGGTGTTCTTCTCCACCCCATATTTTGTCTTCAACTTTGCAACAAGCTTCTTGTCACTATCCTTTCCCTAGAAATATTGCAAAGGATCTACCCCAGCCTTGGGCAATCCTGTGATCCGTGAAATCATGTCGACTGTGATTGGAATACTTGTTTCCAACCACAAATATCCGCCATGAAAGAAGGCCAATTGTTGCTTTACGCATACATTCGGTTCCGTCGATCTCCTGAAATGCAGCATGTGAATGATGGATAAAATTCCTGATTACTTTAGCCCCAATTCCCACTTCACTGTTTCTCTTGTGATCAGACCTACTTCTCCATGCGTTATCTCAACATGTGTGTTTTTAGTGTTGAAATATTGTAACTTCTAAGAATATTCTATTTGTACTTTATCCAGAGATTTTCATTCCTCCGTCGGGACCTTGTTGTATATACATAGATGTTTATTCCTCCACTAGGATGTGGTAACTAGGGTTATTAGACTCTCCTAGTGAGGTCGGCCCTGAGTTAGTTGTTTAGTGGTTATTAGACTCTCCTAGGAGAAGTCGGCCTAGTTGGGGTTAAAGGACAAGTGAAGTAAAGTATAAATAGAGGATGTGTGATCCTCATTTATCATATTCACTCATTCACTCACTTGTGTATTGCGCATAGGTCAGAAAGAGAGATCTGCATAGGAGGAGAAGGAGCTCTTGTCTTGGGTTTACATCTTTGTATTGGTTGGTCATCTATATTGAGGAAAGCTTTGCTGGGTTTTCTACCCCATGAGGGTTTTCCAGGGTAAATCTATGTCTATCTTGTGATTGTGTTTCTTTCAGTGATCCTATTATGCTCTTGTTGTGAATTATATGTTAAAATTAACATGGTATCAGAGCTAGCCTGAATAGGACATCTTTCACAAGGTGAAAATACCTCTCTCTCCTCCTCCAGTGAAAATTAGGGTTTTTGCAAAAGTTGGATTTTTTGGAATCTGAGAGCATGGCTGGATGCTCCTCCTCAAAATAAAAATTATGAGCCCTAGATCAAAATTTTTGAGTAGGTAGAACCCCAGTTTTTTTCAAACCCTAGTTTGAATTTTGGACCAGAAGTACCAGAAAACCAGTGAACCAGAAAAGCTGTGAACCTGTGCACTAGTGAACCTGAAAATCTGCGAACCTGTGCACTAGTAAACCAGAAAAACTGCAAACCAGTGAACCAGAAAATCTGTTGCAGATCTGAAAATTGTTGTTCAAATTTGAAGGGTGAAAAGTTGAAGTTTCCAGAAGCAAAGTACACCAGTCATCTCAATTCAATCAAGCACATCTCCTGGTAAGATCTATTCTACATTTTGAGAAAATTCAATTTGTGTGACCTCCTGGATAAGATGACCCCAAGCACCAAGATTGAGGACAAGCTAGAGGGTATAGAGAATTTTCGAGCATGGAAATATAGGATTGGTCTCATTCTTAAAGAGAATGATCCTGATCAATTTATCAAAGATGAGGTTTCAGAACCCGCGGAAGATGAAGCTAAAGAGAAGTATAAGAAGGACTTGATTACGGAAAAGAGAATCATTGCTGATTCTATCAAAGACCAATTGATTCCCCAAGTGGCATCCATGAAGACCCCAAAGGAAATGTATGATTCCCTATCAAGAATGTATGAAGGGAGGAACATCAATAGGAAGATGAACCTGAGAGCTCAATTGAAGAGCGCTAAGATGAATCAAGGAGAATCCATTCGAGATTACTTCACAAGGGTATCCCAGTTCAAGGAACAACTAGAAGCCATTGGAGATTCCCTTGATGAAGATGAACTAGTTATGACTGCTTTCAATGGTCTCACTAGACCTTGGGATTCTTTCATCCAAACTATGTGTGCCAGAAAAGAAAGTATGAAGTTTGATGTGGTATGGGAGGATTGCATTCAAGAAGAGGCTAGAGTAGCCAATAGAGAATCCTTACTTAAAGAAGATGATCAAGCATTGGATACCCACACCAAGAAAAGAAGGAATCAATCCAACTTGAAAAATGATAGCCACAAGGAGTCTCAACCTCCACAACTATTTCAGAAAGGAAGAAGAAGCAATTCAAAAAGGGACTACTCCTCTTTACAATGTTTCATTTGTCACAAAATAGGACACATTGCTAAAGACTGTCCTTTGAAGAAGAAAAGGAATCTCCGCCACAGAAGACATCAAGCACATCTAGCAGAAGATGATAGTGAAGAAGAAGAGGAGGAAAGGCCTCAAAAGAAAAGAGATAAAGTAGAAGAAGAAGATGGAGAAGAGTATGTTCTATTCTCTGCATTCTTTGGGTCAGTGACACCTGGAGAAGATACATGGCTTATTGATAGTGGTGCTTCAAAGCACATGACGGGACAAAAGAAAACTCTCTCAAGACTTGAAGAGAAGACCTCTCCATAGAAAGTTTCATTAGGAGATGACTATCAATAACCTATCAAAGGAATTGGTGAAGCAAGCTACAAGCTTGATTCTGGAACCCCCATGAAGATGAAGGAAGTTTTCTATGTACCAGGTTTGAAGAAGAACCTACTTTCTATCTCAGCATTAGATAAGAAAGGCTATAGGGTTTCATTCATAGATGGACAAGTACTCATGTGGCCCAGAGGTAAATAAATTGAAGATGCAGTTGTTATTGGTGAAGAAGAAGGATGGCTATACAAACTCAAGGGACATTCAAAAGCTGCCCTTGTTCATGAATCCACTAGCCCATGTGAGCTATGGCATAGGAGGATTGCTCACATCAACTACAAAGCACTACCTCATGTGAGAAAAGTTGTCATAGGACTACCAGATTTAAAGATTGATCATGAAGGCACTTGCAAAGGATGTACAAAAGGGAAGAATATCAAGAATCCATTTCCAAAGAGTGAAACAAAGACTAAAAGTACTTTGGAATTGATCCATTCATATGTATGTGGTCCCATGCCCTCCACATCCTTGAGTGGATATGAATACTACCTTACATTTATTGCTTACTATTCAAGAAAGACTTGGATATATTTCCTAAAAGGAAAAGATGAAGCCTTTGGAAAGTTCAAGGAATTCAAAGCCTTGATAGAAAATCATTCAGAAAAGAAGATCAAGACACTCAGGACAGATAATGGTGGAGAATATACTTCAAAGGATTTTGAAGTCTTTTGTAAAGAAGCCAGAATCAAGAGGGAACTAACCACTCCCTAGAATCCTCAACAAAATGGTGTTGCAGAAAGAAACAATAGAACCATTATGGAAGTAGTGAAGACAATGATACACGATCAAGATCTACCTATGCATTTATGGGTTGAAGCAACCAACACATCAGTCTATGTTCAGAATAGAGTATCTCATAGTGCCCTTGGATTCAAGACTCCAGAAGGAATGCTCACAAGGAAGAAGCCTGAGGTAAGCCACCTCAAGATATTTGGATGCCCAGTATATATTCACATACCAAAAGAAAAGAGAACTAAGTTGGACCCTTCCGGAAAGAAGGGAATATTTTTTGGATATTGTGAAGCATCCAAAGCATTCAGAATATACATCCTAGGATTCCATCATATGGAAATTAGTAGGGATGTGATGTTTGATGAAGAGGCAGCTCTCAAAAGATCTAGAAAGTGTGAGTATGAAGAAGTATATGAAGAAGATATACCTCCTAGAAGTACAAAAGCTGCTCCCTCCCCTGAAAAGG
The DNA here is from genome assembly GCA_027924585.1 of Larix kaempferi. Classification (NCBI taxonomy): domain Eukaryota; kingdom Viridiplantae; phylum Streptophyta; class Pinopsida; order Pinales; family Pinaceae; genus Larix; species Larix kaempferi. The sequence continues at coordinate 6,429,915 of BSBM01000399.1, read as the reverse complement.
AAACACCAGAAGACCATGATATGATAGAACCTCAAGAACCCCCTTCTATGAACATATCACGGAAGAGAAAGCATGCATGGGAAAGAGATATTATACTAGGAACAAAAAAGTATGGAGCTCCAGAAGGCTCCACAAGAGTAAGCAAGAAACGAAATCCATTCTCCAACTATGTGGCTTTGATGTGTGATCTTGTAGATCAGGAACCTACCAGTTATGAAGAAGCATTTCATAAGACATAATGGGTAGAAGCAATGACATAGGAATACCAGTCAATAATGAAGAATGATGTTTGGGATGTAGTTCCCAAATCAAAAGACAAAAGTGTGTTATCCTCCAAATGGATATACAAGATAAAGCATGTTGCGGATGGTAGCATTGAAAAGTATAAGACAAGGTTTGTGTCCAAAGGATTCTCTCAGAAAGAGGGAATTGACTATGAAGAGACATTTGCACCAGTTGCAAGGTACACTTCCATTAGAACCATCATGATACTTGCATCCATGATGAAGTGGGAATTACACCAAATGGATGTGAAGACAGCTTTCCTGAATGGTGTGATTTAATAAGAAGTGTACATAGAACAACCACAAGGATTTGAGGTTGAAGATAGAAGAACTCACGTATACAAGCTGCAAAAGGCATTGTATGGGTTGAAGAAAGCTCGCAAAGCTTGGTATGGAAGAATTGACAGTTTCTTGACAAGCTTGGGCTTTACCAAGAGTAAACTTGATCCTAACCTTTACCTCAAGGTTATCGATGATGAACCTATCATATTGTTGTTATATGTGGATGATCTATTTCTGAATAGAAATGAGAAACATATTGTCGAATGCAAGAAGAAGCTCTCTGCTGAATTTGAGATGAAAGATCTCGGATTGATGCATTACTTCCTAGGACTTGAAGTATGGAAAGGCCCAGAAGGAATCTTTCTGAACTAGGGAAAGTATGCTGTGGAAATCTTGAAAATATTTGATATGTTGGAATGCAAAGCCATGGCCACTCCCATCGATTCCAACTTGAAGTTGTTGGCTGATGAATTGTCAAAATTAGTTGATGTAACTTAGTACAGATAGATTATTGGGTCATTGATGTATCTGACGAATGTCAGGCTAGATATATGCTTTGTTGTGAACACCTTGAGTCAGTATCTAGTTGAGCCTAGACGTGTTGACTTGGTAGCAGCAAAGAATGTGATGAGGTACCTAAAAGGTACGATAGACTTTGGTATATATTACCTTGGAGATCATGATTTCAGATTGTATGGCTACACAGATGCTGATTGGGCTGGAAGTGTATCAGACAGGAAAAACACATCGGGCGGATGTTATTGTCTGGGATCTTCCAAGATCTCGTGGTTTAGTAGGAAATAGTCTAGTGTGTCTCTTAGCACAGCTGAAGTGGAATATATAGCAACTTGCTCTACCAGTTGTGAAGCGTCATGGCTTCGGAAGTTGCTATCAGGACTATTTGACTTAGAGATGGACCCCACTATGATCCTTTGTGACAACCAGAGTTGTATCAAGATGACAGAGAATCCAGTATTCCATGATAAGTCGAAGCACATAGAGATCTGATATTTTTATATATGGTATATGGTTCCGAAAGGAGCTATAAAACTTGATTATGTGAGCATTGATGAGCATGTTGTTGATGTATTGACCAAACCTCTGTCTCGAGTAAAATTTGAGTATTTCTAAGATAAGCTTGGTGTAGTTCAGAAGGACCCTTCTCAAAAGGGGGAGTGATATGGTCGATGATGATATTTGGATACTGGTATCGATGAGGATACCTGTATTGATGATCAGGTTTCCTATACCGATGGTAAGGTCGATGATGAGGATACCTGTATTGATGATGAGGATACTTGTATCGATGATGAGGATGCTTGTTTCGATGACGAGGTCGATGATGAGGATACCTGTACTGACGATGAGGTCGATGTGTGGTCCTTAGAATTTGTCTAAGTGGATGAGTGGATTGTATCATCCCTAGAATTTATGTCCTAAAGAGATCGGGATTAACCATCCTGTAAGTGGTTCAGAATTGCCTCCTCCTTGGACTTATGTCCTAAAGTGATAAGGATTGATCATCTTGTAAGTAGATCTATATTTCCTCATCCATAAACATATTCTGGTGTCTTAAATTGATAAGGATTGATAATCCTATAAGTATATATGGATTTCCTCATCCATAGACATGTTGTGGTGTCTTAAATTGATAAGGATTGATCATCCTGTAAGTAGATCTGGATTTCCTCATCCATAGACATGTTGTGGTGTCTTAAATTGATAAGGATTGATCATCCTGTAAGTAGATCTGGATTTCCTCGTCCATAGACATGTTTTGGTGTCTTAAATTGATAAGGATTGATCATCCTGTAAGTAGATCTGGATTGCATCGTCCATAGACATGATATGGTGTCTTAAATTGATACGGATTGATAATCCCGTAAGTGGATCATGATTGCATCGTACTTGGATTTATGTCCTAAATTGATAGGGATTGACCACCCCATAATTGGGTCATGTGTGTTGCAAATGCTATTGATCAAGAGATCCAGAAGATGAGGATGTTGATCGGAAGATCCAGATGTTGATGTTGTTGATCGGGAGATCCAGATGATGAGGCTGTTGATCAAGAGATCAAGATGATGTTGTTGATCGAGAGGTCCAGATGATTCTATTGATCGGAAGATCCAGATGATAATGCTGTAGCTGATCGAGTGCTGCAGAAGATGAAGAATCAGTATTGAAGGTCTTGATGTTCCAGTATTGAAGATCTTGAAGATGTTCCAGTAACTGTTTGAGTTACTGATGAGAATTGAAGAAAGCCTCCAATGATTTATAGATGTTGCATGTATCATGTAGTTGATGACTCCTTGCTCCTGCAGATGTTGTTAGAATATGATTCTCGTTAAGGGGGAGTGTTGAAATATTGTAACTTCTAAGAATATTCTATTTGTACTTTATCCGCAGATGTTTCATTCCTCCATCAGGACCTTGTTGTATATCTAGAGATGTTTATTCCTCAACTAGGATGTGGTAACTAGGGTTATTACACTCTCCTAGTGAGGTCGGCCCTGAGTTAGTTGTTTAGGGGTTATTAGACTCTCCCAGGAGAAGTTAGCCCAGTTAGGGTTAAAGGACAAGTGAAGTAAAGTATAAATAGAGGATGTGTGATCGTCATTTATCATATTCACTCATTCACTCACTTGTGTATTGCACATGGATGAGAGAGAGAGATATGCATAGGAGGAGAAGGGTCTCTTGTCTTGGGTTTACATCTTTGTATTGGTTGGTCATCTATATTGAGGAAAGCTTTGCTGGGTTTTACACCCCATGACGGTTTCCTAGGGTAAATATGTGTCTATCCTGGGATTGTGTTTCTTTCAGTGATCCTATTATGATCTTGTTGTGAATTTTATAGCTTGAAATGACACCTCTCCATCTGTGACGATACTTGCATCCCTTGGTCGCATGACGACACTTCTTGAGATCAAGTTCAGTCACACAACAGGACATTGGTGGATAGAGGAGTCATTTGGGACACTAAAAATGGTTGAAATTACCTCATTCTTGACCCATTTGATGTATATGACCCTTAGGAACATTTTTCCAAACCAAACCATCTCCTGAAAATGAGTAGAAAAGCCTGTTTTTGGCCATTTTTTAACATGAGCGCTAGTACACAGACATGATAATTGCGTGTGTACCCTACTCTAGTGTATAGAGGACTGTTTAAGTTTTTCAACTCTATAAGCAAGAAAACACCGCCGAGCACAGACCAATCCGGGCTCGATATAAAATCCACCGATAGGTGTATGGAGTTTTCTTCTAGGTTTTTCAGACTCCTTAAATATGAAAATACCGTCGAGCATGCTTTAGTTCTTTGTCAAGCTCGTTAAAAAATGAAAAAGGAAAGGGAAGGGAAGAATGTCAAAATATCTTTCAATATGATGGCAGCAAGTCAACTATCTCCTTGAACAAAGCACCTGTTTTGAGTCTATCAAACAAGTTGGGTTCTAGTGTTGGCCTTAGGGTAAACTTGATCTCAGAGTTCTTACTCCTCCGTTTGGTTAGTCTTCCAATCATATGGAGAAACTGTTAATGTCTCCTACATTGCAGATTTGCATCATGGTCTCTTTGTGTTCAAAGCTACCTAAGTCACTCTTGTGTCGTGCTCACTGTTCAAGGATATAACCTGTGTCGCCCATTCTGTAGTTGCCTTGACCTCATGTGTCGGCCATTCCTTGGTGTTAGTATGTTTCATCATGTGTTCAGTCCTACTCCAAATCAACTCAAACCTGTTGAGTGTCCCTCGTGTTGGATGATGGAGGATGCATTAAGGCCTCCCTTCCAATAGACTTCTTCCCATCGACTTAAACTCATTGTGCTCTAGGAATGAAGTTTAGAGTTTCGGTTAGTACCTTGGGGATTGCAGTCATTAGTGGCAGTTTCCCTCGCTATTGGATAGATGGGAATACATCAATGTCTCCTATCTGATGGATTCTTCAAGTGTTCGATGGTAAGACCATCTATTCTCACTTGCTTGAATGTACTAGGTACCTTGGGTTCCATTTTCATTATTGGTGGACACCCTCGCATTCGTTAACGGTATACATCAATGACCGATAATCAAATGATACCTCCCATGTTCAACAACAACTCATTTATTCGCATGGATAGGTTTGTAACTTGGGTTGTTTTTGAATGAAGACCTTGAGATCCTTGATAGCATCACCTCATTTATGTTATCGCCCAAGTTGTGCAAGACTAAGCCACACTCTTTTTGGCTCTTGATGAGACATAGATCCAGCTTGTTCTCTATGGCTATGTTCTCCAGTTTTGACATAGATCCAACTTGTATTTATGTGGCTATGTTTACACTTATGTTCCTCATGGATCCACGCTTGTATTCTAGTGGCCATGATATATGCATCAGTATTTTGGATCGTTATTGTATCCTCTTGGAGGTCATGTTCCACTATTTGAACATGGACACTTACCCCAAGGATAAGTTTGTCTGACATTGCCTTTGTTTTCAGGTACATCATTTGAGCTTATGATTATTGGTTTCTCTGTTCCTCCATGATTCAACTCTTTGTTATTTATAATGTATTTCGGCCATCGTTTCCCGCACTCCCTCTGACCTCATACATTAGGGGGCATCTGTTATAGCTTGAAATGACACCTCTCCGTCCATGACGATACTTGCATCCCTTGGTCACATGATGACACTTCTTGAGATCAAGTTCAGTCACACAATAGGACATTTGTGGATATAGGAGTCATTTGGGACACTAAAAATGGTTGAAATTACCTCATTCTTGACCCATTTGATGTATATGACCCTTAGGAACATTTTTCCAGACCAAACCATCTCCTGAAAATGAGTAGAAAAGCCTGTTTTTGGCCATTTTTTAACATGAGCGCTGGTACACAGGCATGATAGTAGCGTGTGTACCCTACTCTAGTGCACAATAGTAGTGCTCAAACCTTCTGAGCGCTACTCCACTGTGAAATAGTAGCGCTCAACTCCATATGTACACTACTTTGTCTACTGTAGAGTAGAGTACACCACTGTTTTGGGTCAAAATCTCGAAATTTTGGGAAGTAAAGTTGGTTGGGGAACCTCCTATTCGGTTATAACTTCTTTTCCTCTCCTTCACTGATTATATAAGGAGGGTAGAAGGGCCATGTGAGGGGACCAAGTCTACAATATTGTTATGCTGGAGGAATGGAGACCCTCATCCCCCTCTCTTGTGCTTATTTTCTGGTAAACCCTAGCACAGTTGATTAGAGGCTGGAATCCTTGGAGAACGGAAGCAGGAGACCTTGAATCTAGGTTTCGTGAAGTGCCAAGCTTGAAGGAAGGTATAACTTTATGTACTTGCTTTCATTCATCAATAAATATCAGACGTTCTTCTCTTTCCAAATATGACCTATTAATGTGTCTCAGATTTGATTACAGTTTGTTTATAATCTGATGTCTTCTTCTATTATGAATGTCAGTCTTATATGTGTAGTCAAATGTATTTGGGAAAGGTATCAAGTTGTTTTGCAGGTTTGGGCATTGCGACACTGGATAAGCATTGAAGAGCGAGGGAGGAAAAGCTAGGATCAACCTTTTGAATGAGGTGCCTACATATCTAAACCCTAATCTCTTCATTTATTTATTGTACTTGTAGAATGCTTGTAAGTCTATCTTTATCACCGTAAGTTGGTAGTTTCTCCCCTGAACTATATGTGCATTTTCCCCACAACAGAATGGCGACTTCGCTGGGGAAAGCCTAACTGCTTAGGGGTATCCAAGGTCATTTCTTGAGTTTTTTTTAAGGTCTTTGTTCAATTTCTTGATTAGAATCAGTTAGTAGGCTCTGTTTGACCTTGCTGGGTTTTTACAGACCCTTCCCGGCCCTTGCAAACCCTTGTGGACCCAGGTGTGGGGGGTTTTAACCCCATTTTTTCAATTTATTCAACCTGTAAGCTACTGTTGTGCAGTACAGTAGCTCCCTAGGCACTAGCCTCCTTCATACACAATAGTGCTCAAAATCTGGGTTTAAAATTTTTGAGTTTTTGGGTTGTTGACCCAAATCTGGGGGTTCTGGTTGCATTTTTGTGGTCCTTGAAGACCCTACGTCTGTGTTAAACCCCTGTAAGTGGTATCCCATCCTTGTACTGATCCTACATTCATGATTTGAACCTCTTTTGATCAATTTGGGATTGTTTGGAAAGTTTTGGGGCTTGTTGACCCAAGTTGGGGGGTTATGGACCCGTTTGGTGTTTTGTACCCTAATTTGAGTCTGACTGAACCTGCTTGCCCCATTTCCACTGGATTTGAAACCTCTTGAGTCTTCTTGACCTTGTTTGTATCTATTTGAGTGAAATTTCTCTTTTAGATTGGTTTTTTATCCTCCCTTATGCTTTTAAGTTTTCTTTTGTAGTGAAAGCTCAAGTGTTTTGGCTGTTGTTCAAGACCTTGTTTGCATTGTTTATGTGCAGAACTGACTTTAACAAACCATACTTTTTCGTAGGTCATTTGCTTCTTTTGGGTCTAAATGTAGTTTTCATACTCTTTTCCCAATGTTTGGCATGCTTACATCAATAAGAATTTGAAAGTCATATTTGGTAGCTTTTATTGTTTCATAAAGAGAACCTGAAAGTTTCTTTGCTTTGCTTTGATAGTAGGTTAGTTTCAGTTTTGTTTCTTACCTTTGGAAAGCATAAAGAATTTTGATTCATTTTTTGAATAGAGTACCTTGCAAGTGGCTTAAAATATTTTAGAGTGCTTTGCATAAAAAAGAACAAGTTTTCTTTTGCATACCTATTTCTTTGAGTAGCTGCATTCTTAGGTTTTGAGTTTAATTTTGTACATTTAGACTTTATTTTTACCTTTTTTGCATTCGAAAGATTAAAAATTTCATTTGCATATGCATTCTAGATCAGAATTTTAAGACTTGCATTGAAAAGAAAAGATTTGTTTGGTGGTAAATATTTCATTTTCAGTAGTCTATCTCTATTATAACCACTTTCACACACCCACTACCTTTTTGAGTAAGCAAGTAACCTTTAAAATAAACTCTAATAAAATGTACTAGTAACATTTTCTTTTCTAGGTTACACTACACCAACTAGTCTTGGTTAGGATCTTGGGTTTAAAACACCTTAAACCACCCAAGATCACACATTACGCAAAAATCATAGTTCGACTATCGCAGGTAAAGCCACTTCATTCAAAGCTTGCCTGGGATCTATGCAGTAGGTCTTGTGAGATCAGATTGTTGGGAATACCCCTCCTACTTTCTGTTTTGAGCATATACCAGGATTGGATCTCGTTTGGGGACTCTTTTGAGTTTCGGGCTCAGTTACCCTGCCCACGCCTTCTGATTCGACCAGAGACTATTCCCCCAGGAGTTTTCGGTGTGGTGGTATCCTTAGTATCTGACCATAGGTTCATACATAGGTGACATCGGAGGGTATATCTGCTGTACCTAGGACAGACGTGGGAGGAAACCCCTTGCAGGTCTTTGGGAGGGCGGTTGGGTGATTCCAGCATTTGCACCCTTAGTCATTGTATTGTGGACCCCGGGTAACTATTCTTCATCCTTCGTTGATCTGTTCTAGGCCCTCATCATCCCAGACTCTTCTCTGGAAGGCATTTGTTTGCCTGGTTTGATTTACCTAGGACCTTTTTAGTGGTGTGCTCTTTGTGCTACTTGTCTTAGTTTTCCTTAGAGAACTTCTTGCTCATTTGAGCAGGAGACTATGTCTAGCAGTCCAGCGAGTGCCAATCAAGGTACCCCTACTCCAGGGGATCCTTGTGTTGTTCCATTCCTTGGAAACATTGGTGCTCCCTTAATGGCTACTCTGAATCTTCCTGGATTCACTATTGGGCTACCGGTTTGGTTGTTTTCCACTCCGAATGCCTTGCATGCTCCTGACGCTTCTTTTGTGAGCACCTCAAATCAAGAGCATCAGAACCCTGGGCCTTCTTTTCCAGTAACATCTTCTCCTCCTCCTTCTACCTCATGTGGCGAAAGTAGCAATACTAGTAACCAGTAGTCTAAAAGGAACAGACGGGGGAAGAATAGGAAGAAGATGCCAAAACAAGGGGGCAACAACCCAGCCACTACAAGTCATGCCGGGGGCAAGCACCCTGCCTCTGCAAATCATGCAGGGGGAACCTACCCAGCCTCTAGAGGTCATGCTGGGAAAAAACTTTTAGTCACCGAAAATCACACTGAAAGTTTGTCTTTAACCACTGTCAGTCATGTTGAGGACACGTCATTGATCACTGCTAGTCATATTAATGACAAGTCACCAGTTCCTGTGAGTCATACTGGAGACACCAAATCAGCCACTACAAGTCATTCTGAGGGAGTTGACATTGTCGACAAACCAAACAAATAGAAGCTTAAGTTCCCTTGTAAGTTTTGTGAGGGAGACCACCTTACTTACTTGTGCCCTGTACTTCCAGAAGTGAAAAAAGTGTGGTCCTTAGTTCAAAAGTCTTCTACTTCTGAGCAACCAACCACTACAAGTCATGCTGGGGGAAAGCTGTCAGCCAATCCTAGTCATGCTGAGAATACCAACGTTGTAAAGGAGTCTCGACCTATAGGATGGAAATCAAAGTTCCCTTGTAAACTTTGTAAGGGAGATCACCTTACTCACAGATGCCCTGCCATTCCAGAGGCACGAAGAGTGTGATCCATGTCTGAAAGAACCTATGTTCCTGAGTTGTCTATAGATTCCTTACAATCAGATCAACCTTTCATTGATAAAGTGGTTGAACCAATGCAATCTTTGGTCGACCCCACTCTTCCTTCATAGAGTGAAGTGATCGAATCGATGAAATCTTCGACCGATCCCATCAGTCCTTCGGAGATTGATGCACCTACTGCTGAAGTCTTCTGCATTACCAGTTTGGATGTTCCTGAAAAAGGGGGTACTTCATCTGTGCCATGTGAACCCCTACCAAGCCCTAGGATTGTTTCCTTTGATTGGAATAGTCTAGCCGAGCCTCATCTTCCTTCTTCGATACCTTTCCAGATAAAGGTTGATATTGGGAACCATATGGTTGATCGATGCATTGTTGATGAAGGAGCTTCTGTTAGTATCTTATCCGCTTATGCTTGGAGAGATTTGGGTTTCCCTAATGTTATTCCAACTATTAATTGGCCGTTGACCTTCGATAGACGACCTAGTGAACCGATCGGATTCCTCCATCAGGCACCTATTACCTTGGGTGGAAAAACAATCTTAGTTGATTTTATGGTTTTAAAGGACCCTATGGACTTTGATATGATCCTTGGGCGTGATTACGTTTATGCTATGCATGCTGTGGTATCTATGCTCTTTCATGTGATGCATTTCCCTCATAACGAAAACATTGTCACCATCGACCAGCTTGCATTCGTTGATCCTCCTTGTTACCCAACTGTAGACCAATCTGATCCCTTGTCATTAGGCACTACTATGTCACATGGGACTTATGTGGCATATTATTTCTTGAGTTCAACTGCTACTGAGAAGAAGTCTCTGAGTTCAAGCTTACCTTCTCGGGACTTAGTCCCGGCTTTTGACCAAGTGACACCTCCATCTGAATGTTTAGATATGTATTCTATCTGGGATGATATGATTCCTTTCGATGAAGTTTTCCTAGATTCTATAGTACAGTCTGCCATTCACTTGGATGTTGATCCAGTCGCAGTTATGTCTAGCCCTGGTTTGACCTTAAAGTTTGATCTTCCTACTATTGAGTCTTTGGACTCTCCTATAGATCCGCAAATCGATGTTCCTGCTGAGTTTGATTCTGCTTCTAGAATTTTCAACTCGCATGATGATGAATTTGTTTCTGTAGATTCCATCATGTCATTCAACTTTGATCTTCATCCCGAAGTTGATCTTGTTTATTGTAAGTCCTCGGGCTTGGGTACCATAGAGTCTTCAACTGAAAACTCTGCCTTGTTTATGCTTGCTGTATTGATAGTGAAGTTCAAAGTATTTATACCACAGTGACTTGTATCGGGTCTTTCTTTGCATATGTTTTAGATATGATCCCGGTACTAATGTTTCTTGGAAACAGGATTCTTAGCTAGATGTATACTTGCTTACTGGTCCTTTTTGACACCTTGTGCGACCATGTCAGGTATATTCAGAACTTTGCATATAGGTTTAGGCTTCCCTGCTGTTATGTTGCATTTGAACCTTTTGCCATCCGAATTCGCCATAGGGTCAAACTTGTTGGATATTGGTGTGTTAGCCATATCTTTATGCATTGTGCACCAGTCCGATAGCAGATCCTACCTAACATGGGTCACCCTAGTCAACACCCTTATGCCATTTTGGTACCCATGTTGAGTTTTTCTCATAGGCTCGGGAGCCTTTTTAGATTTACCATGACTTTGAGAAGAAGCCTCTTATCTTTCTTCCTCATATATTTATGGCCATCCCTGATAAGGCTCCCATCTTTGTGTTTAAGTTGCATATGCATCTGTTATGATCCTGCTTGCGCTAATGAGCTTGATGCCATATTCCACGCTTTTATGCCATTGTATAAGCCTCCATCTCTGATCTCATTTCCGCTAAGCCCTGTATCATTTTTCCCTCACAATTTGACACCTTTTACCTGGAGGAGACACACCCTGAGTGTACTTATCTTGCTCATGTTCCTTGCATTAGGCATAACTTTGTTTCATGTGCTTGGAGCTAGTTTCGCATGTCCCTGACACTCGTCTCCTCCCAAAGCAAGCATTCTTCTTTTACTTCGAGCTCGTTAAAAACAGTAAGTAGGTTATGAGCATTCTTCTGCGTTCACTTCGAGCTCGTTAAAAATAGTATGTAGGTTATGAGCAGTCTTCCACCTTTCCTTTGAGCTTGTTAAAAACAGTAAGGAGGCTATGAGCATTTCTTTCATCTTCACTTCGAGCTCATTAAAAACAGTGAGGAAGTTATGAGCATTTTTCTGTATCTCCTTTGAGCTCATTAAAAATAGTAAGGAGGTCATGAGTTTACTTTTCTGGACTCATTAAAACTTTACGGAAAAAGATCCCTATGGATTTCTTTTAAGCCCTTTTCAGACTCCTTAAATAGGAAAAGTTTGCCAAGCATAGTTGTCTTTTTGGGCTCGTTAAAATAACTGAACCGACATCCACTTAGGTATAGAATTACCCCTTTTCCGGGCCTTGGTGGATAATTTACGGAAAAGGTATACTCTAGGTATACTCTGGTATGCACTAGAAGAGTTCTTCTTCCATTATTTTACACTTTTTCGGGGAAGGAGACTAACTTTACGAAAAAGGACCTTTGGAGTCATCTTTAGGGTTTTTAGACTCTCGAAATGTGAAAACACCAAGCGAGCATTCACCTACTCGGGCTTGATGTAAAATCCATGAGATAGTGTATAGAGGACTGTTTAAGTTTTTCAACTCTATAAGCAAGAAAACACCGTCGAGCATAGACCAATCCGGGCTCGATATAAAATCCATGGATAGGTGTATGGAGTTTTCTTCTAGGGTTTTTAGACTCCTTAAATATGAAAATACCATCGAGCATGCTTTAGTTCTTTGTCAAGATCGTTAAAAAATGAAAAAGGAAAGGGAAGGGAAGAATGTCAAAATATCTTTCAATATGATGGCAGCAAGTCAACTATCTCCTTGAACAAAGCACCTGTTTTGAGTCTATCAAACAAGTTGGGTTCTAGTGTTGGCCTTAGGGTAAACTTGATCTCAGAGTTCTTACTCCTCCGTTTGGTTAGTCTTCCAATCATATGGAGAAATTGTTAATGTCTCCTACATTGCAGATTTGCATCATGGTCTCTTTGTGTTCAAAGCTACCTAAGTCACTCTTGTGTCATGCTCACTGTTCAAGTATATAACCTATGTCGGCCATTTTGCAGTTTCCTTGACCTCATGTGTCGGCCATTCCTTGGTGTCAGTATGTTTCATCATGTGTTTAGTCCTACTCCAAATCAACTCAGACCTGTTGAGTGTCCCTCGTGTTGGATGATGGAGGATGCATTAAGGCCTCCCTTCCAACAGACTTCTTCCCATCGACTTCAACTCATTGTGCTCTGGGAATGAAGTTTAGAGTTTCGGTTAGTACCTTGGGGATTGCAGTCATTAGTGGCAGTTTCCCTCGCTATTGGATAGATGGGAATACATCAATGTCTCCTATCCGATGGATTCTTCAAGTGTTCGACGGAAAGACCATCTATTCGCACTTGCTTGAATGTACTAGGTACCTTGGGTTCCATTTTCATTATTGGTGGACACCCTCGCGTTTGTTAATGATATACATAAATGACCGGTAATCAAATGATACCTCCCATGTTCGACAATAACTCATTTATTCGCATGGATAGGTTTGTACCTTGGGTTGTTTTTGGATGAAGATCTTGGGATCCTCGATAGCATCACCTCATTTATGTTATCGCCCAAGTTGCGCAAGACTGAGGCACACTCTTTTTGGCTCTTGATGAGACATAGATCCAGCTTGTTCTCTATGGCTATGTTCTCCAGTTTTGACATAGATCCACCTTGTATTTATGTGGCTATGTTTACACTTATGTTCCTCATGGATCCACGCTTGTATTCTAGTGGCCATGATATATGCATTAGTATTTTGGATCGTTATTGTATCCTCTTGGAGGTCATGTTCCACTATTTGAACATGGACAGTTGCCCCAAGGATAAGTTTGTCTGACATTGCCTTTGCTTTCAGGTACTTCATTTGAGCTTATGATTCTTGGTCTCTCTGTTCCTGCATGATTCAACTCTTTGTTATTTATAATGTATTTTGGCCATCGTTTCCCGCACTCCCTCTGACCTCATATCTGTTATAGCTTGAAATGACACCTCTCCGTCCGTGACGATACTTGCATCCCTTGGTCGCATGACGACACTTCTTGAGATCAAGTTCAGTCACACAACAGGAAATTTGTGGATAGAGGAGTCATTTGGGACACTAAAAATGGTTGAAATTACCTCATTCTTGACTCATTTGATGTATATGACCCTTAGGAACATTTTTCTAGACCAAACCATCTCCTGAAAATGAGCAGAAAAGCCTGTTTTTGGCCATTTTTTAACATGAGCGCTGGTACACAGGCATGATAGTAGCGTGTGTACCATACTCTAGTGTATAATAGTAGTGCTCAAACCTTTTGAGCGATACTCCACTGTGAAATAGTAGTGCTCAACTCCATATGTACGCTACTTTGTCTACTGTAGAGTAGAGTACACCCCTGTTTTGGTCAAAATCTTGAAATTTTGGGAAGTTAAGTTGGTTGGGGAACCTCCTAATCGGTTATAACTTCTTTTCCTCTCCTTCACTGATTATATGAGGGTAGAAGGGCCATGTGAGGGGACCAAGTCTACAATATTGTTATGCTGGAGGAATGGAGACCCTCATCCCCCTCTCTTGTGCTTAGTTTCTGGTAAACCCTAACATAGTTGATTGGAGGCTAGAATCCTTGGAGAACGGAAGCAGGAGACCTTGAATCTAGGTTTCGTGAAGTGCCAAGCTTGAAGGAAGGTATAACTTTATGTACTTGCTTTCATTCATCAATAAAGATCAGACATTCTTCTCTTTCCAAATATGACCTATTAATGTGTCTCAGATTTGATTACAGTTTGTTTATAATCTGATGTCTTCTTCTATTATGAATGTCAGTCTTATATGTGTAGTCAAATGTATTTGAGAAAGGTATCAAGTTGTTTTGTAGGTCTGGGCATTGCGACACTGGATAAGCATTGAAGAGCGAGGGAGGCAAAGCTAGGATCAACCTTCTGAATGAGGTGCCTACATCTCTAAACACTAATCTCTTCATTTATTTGTTGTACTTGCAGAATGCTTGTAAGTCTATCTTTATCACCGTAAGTTGGTAGTTTCTCCCCTGAACTATAGGTGCATTTTCCTCACAACAGTGAATTATATGTTAAACTTAACACTTAGTGCACTCTGGATATGCCAGGATGTCATGGTTGTTGTACTGCATTTTTTGCAGTTGTTGTACTATGTTTTTGGTGGTATGGACACCCTTTGGTATCGCTGACTCTTTGATAGTATACTTTGCGTTCTTCCCCAGTCGAATTGCTAGAGCTCCTTCCTTCTGCAACAGAACATACCCCAGTGTTGTAACAACCCTCATATACGAATATAGAGAATATTTAATATAATAAATATAAAATAATGTAAGATAATAATATAATTGGGAATATGAAAGAAAATAAGGGAAAACAAATTGCATTAAATAAGAAATTAAGAAATTGGGAGAAGGAGGAGATAAAAGGAGGAGAAGAAGTGAAGAGAGGGATCTTTTTGGTATTTTTTTTTGTCTTTGGGCATCTTGGAAGATGAGATTTAGAGGAGAGGAAAGCAAGATAGCACTGGCATAGGGTTAATTGTTGGGGGCTCAGGGGCCTCAGCCTTTTTGGCTGGGGGTTGGTTGGGTGGAGAGTCGTCCCCCCACCTTTAGTTGCACTATTGGAGCTGTCAAGGTAATGGTAGCTATCAATCATCCAATCATGTATGGCTCAATAATCATTACATCATATTTTCTGTTATTGATGATTAGATCCCCATTGCTTTTGCAGATCTTCTATGCATGTTGTTCTTGTTTGTTTCTGGATTTTATATCATTTTACATGTTATCAGGCTCTTGTATTGGATGATAGATCTGCATGCATATTTAATATTATTTGTTATTTAGTAGGTTTTATGAGTTTTATGGTTCTTACATTTGGTATCAGAGCAGGGTTCAAACCCTCAAGACCTATGGGCTTTTCAGATTTAATATTTTAATTAGTAAGATGAAATGTTATGGTGACTCAACTGGTAAAACCTATGAATGTACCTTCAGATCGGGTGCTTATTTCAAATCTAGATGCAGGTCTGCATGTTAAATCTTGTATCTTGCACACAAAAAAAAAATCCCAAATCTCTGTAAAATTTAAGTATTCAGGTTAATGGGCGTTGGGATTTGAACCTAGATCTCATGGCACAATAGGAGCCTTACTTAGGCTACACCCATGGCTCAACATAAAGATATAATGTAAATCCTTTCACTCGAATTTAACTTATATGGCCTAAACTAGAATTCAAATCAAAATCCTCTTGCCACCCAAGCTGTCAAGTGATCTTGCTTAGCAGCACCATATTTCATCCCCTGCATAAAATGTAACAGAAGTAGACTCCAGTATCTAGTTCAAATATGTCATCTTCATAGTGGAAGAAAATTTCCTCAGATTAGTTCTTGTGCAATTTCTCAAAAGAGTAATCCTAGCTACTAGATGTTATTGATATCCAAATATCATTTAACAGGTTGCTCCAAGATCGGTCATGCGATCACTTGTAGAAGGCTTGGGGTAATGTTTTTACAGAAAATGATACCTATGAGTAGGCTGCTCACACTTGAGAGAACCAACTCCATTCTTGACTCTGCTATGTAGCTATTCCTTAAAATTGATCATGGTATAGTCCTAGGCCTTAGCTCTGGAGGCTTATTACGAACAGGCTTTGTGGAGATCGGCTTCCGGGCTATTATTTTACCGTTTGCAGCGAGACAAACCACATACCACAGGTTTCTCATTCCCTAACTTAATGAATCCTTTTAGACAACATTGAATATCTTCTTTTGATGCATGCTACGAGAACCTGTCTTGGCCATTGGGGACTACACAGCATCCATGTGATTAAAATAATAATAATAATAATAATTGAGATCAAGAAGCTACTATCATTGTCGGCTATTGACAGGTTGTCCACATCTGCATAGAGATCCCATCTACAAAGATATATCAACCTCAACATATTCTTGAGTTCTTGAATCTCTAGCTTCCGTTAACAATCTAACCTCTCATTGTGTTTCGATTTAGACACCTTGGTGTATACGGTGGATCTTTCATGAACTATACGAGAGAGTGGAATTTGATTTCTTTAAGCATTTGATTGTTGGTACAACATCTATTGCACCTGTTGTAGAATTACATTCGGTGTCTTGAACATTATCTTTTTTTTTTATATCTATATGTGGTGCTCAATCCATCTAATACAACAATAATAAGTAGCCTAACGTGTTTGACAGTTTATCATTTTTTTTTATAATCTATGTGTTATGCTCAATCCATCGAATACAACAGTACTAGTAACTAGTACGTTTGCCGAGTACTACTTCAAAAAAAATCCAGCTTCTAAGCTGTCTTGCAAATCTCTATTCTATGGCAGATTGCAATAAAGATATTATTCAAAGACTGAATCTTCTACCTCCAGACACTCTTCTGCAGCTACGCTTGCACTTTCTTCTGTGTTCGCCTGCCCCTTGGCATCCTTTTCCCTAATGCCTCTGATTCTCCTCCATAACATCTAATATTAAAACTGTTCCCACCACCCAAACGCATGTTTCTGGATTTTAAACCTAGCTTCTCTTCAGCTTCTGAATAGAGCTCCCTTATAGTTTTGGGCTTTAGCTCTTCACATGATCTAGGGATCCATTTATTACCACGCAAGTCAAGAATTTTACCAACCATCAATCTCGTTTTAGACGGTAGTGTGTCGTCTGAAATAAGAATCAATGATACTACGGGACTTGGGGTTTTCTTCAAGTTGTTTTCCAACAGTATTGAAAAGAAGACAAAGAGCCTCCACATTTTCTTCGGTTACTTGTGTGTGTGGCTAGAATTTTTATTTATTATACATGTGTGGAATGAGTTAAGAAGGGTGTAACCGTGTTGCCATAATTATTTGACTATTAATTAACGTTTAAGATGGATTATAGATTTGGTTGGTGAAACTGTATAACTAGAAGACGGCATCGTATTTATTAATTCTCAAGAGTCTTGCCAAGTTGCCCCCACCAAAAGAAAAATGGACTGATAGATTAAGTTTCTAAAAGGACTTCACCATAATTATGGATGTTAAACTGAAAAGAAGTAATGATCGGTCAAATGTTATCTCAAAGTTTGTTGGTAGAGTTGTATGATGGTCGGAGTTTATCATAATTAGCTTTGGCGTTTATAATGATCTAGAGTCATTACGATCAACACAAATACAAAATATATTTGGATTCTCTCATAATTAGAAATGAAGTTCATAATGCTATGGAGCTTATTATGATCAGTGCAACAGTGCAAGTACAAAGTGTTTTTGTTTGAAAGGATGAAGGTAAAAATGGTAAAAACAAATGAAGGTTAAAATGGTAAAGACAAATAAGAAATGGGACATAGGATGACAGTCACCATGGAAGTGTGTTTGAGCCATTCACTGTTAGAACAGTAATCCATACTTAGTACCATAGTCCATAACCATAGTCAATTTTTATTGCTCATGTGCTTCATTACACCGTAGTTTGGACTACGTGTCTTTAGTTGGTCAAATACCCACATTTGAGAGTGTTCACACCCACTTCCAAGCAAACCAGTTCACCCAACCTCCTGTTTTGTCCACAAGTGCGCCCTCATTAAATGCTGGAGCTGTTGATGTATATGTAACTTCGGAATGTATTTCACATAAATGTATATTGTATTCCTATAGAGATGTTATTATTCCTCTATACGGAAGTGGTTGTATTCCTATAGAGATGTTATTATTCCTCTATACGGAAGTGTCATCATTTATATTGTAAGTGTCATAACTTATACTTGATGGGTTATTAGACCACCTTGTTGGGGTCGGCCCTGTATAAGTCATGTGGGTCAAAGGGTTATTAGACCACCCTATTGGGGGTCGGCCATGTGGGTCAAAGGGTTATTAGACCACCCTAGTGGGGGTCGGCCTAGTCAGCATTATGTTAAGTGGTTAAGTTGAGGCCAACCTAGTTGAGTAAAGGTCAAGTCAAGTTAGTGTATAAATAGAGAGTGTCTCTCTCTCATTTTACACATTCTATTCTCTCACTCACACTTGGGAGAGTGGTGCACTTGTGGAGGAGGAGGCTCTGCTACTAGGAGAAGGCTATCTCTTGTATTCTGGTTGTATCATTGCTCTATCTATCTCTGAGGAAATTATTGGGGTTTTTCACCTTTATGGTTTTCCCCAAGTAAACTCTGTGTCTCTTATGTGCTTGCATTGTTGTATCCATGATTGATATGTTGTAGATTTGCTGTACATGTTGTTCTCTCAGTCAAGATCCTAGATCAGATTGAAGTAAATTCTGAAAATTTAACAGGAGCACTCTCTCTCCTTGATTTGGGGAATTGATGTTGACTAGGAGTGCTAGGGTGGATTTTGCCCAATTTTGGCTAGATTTGGAGCATTTATTGCTCCCTTGGTCCTCCCAAACACCTCTATTTGCTCACCCACGCCTGCCTTGGCCTCATTTATGACCCAGCATGCTTCAACCACTTTCACACATGAATTCGTGACTGTTGGGATGATTAGGATTGAGTTGGACCCACCTAGGGGGGATTGAGGCCAATTTGGCAATTTTGACTTGTACACTCATCTTGAGCTATCTAATGCTCTCGAATTTCTCATGGATGTAATAAAAACCTGTTCTTAACATTTTCACATGTTAGACAGTCAGTGAATGCAAAGATTAAGTTCACATTGTGTGTAAAATTGTCTCCTTTTTCAAGCTTTTTCACTGGTTTTGCAAATAATTCGATTTTGTGAGGTTCTCCATAGCTCCTAGATCTTACTGTGATCAAAATACTCACATGGTATCAGAGCCATTGTGGAGTTAGTGAGTTGAAGGTCAATATTGAGCATTGAACTGCATTCTAGAGAGGATTTCCAGATAAAAATTGAGTGTTTTTTGCAGGTGTTTCAGTGGTTTTCTCACCATTAACGCAACAGTAATGGAAGCAAACCAAATGTTGCTCACACCCTTCAATTTCTTCGATTGGAAGGATGAAATGGTTATCAAACTGAGATCTAAGGGTCTCTATAGAGTAACCATGGGCACAGAAGTGGAGCCAAACTCTGCTGTGGAGAAAGCAAAGTACTACAATCGACTCGATTAAGCTTATGGATTGCTATGCCTGAGAATTTCGAGGGAACTCTTGTTTCATACAGACAGTTTGACAACCCCCAATGAAGTATGGGTGAAGCTAGAATCACTCTTTGGGAAAACTGATGAACTGAGAGGCCAACAGCTTGAAAACAAGCTCATTAGCTTGAGCCCAGCGCATTTTGAAACCATCCAGGAGTTCTTCACTAAGTTCAAGTCACTAGTGCTTCAACTGCAACAATGTGGAATTGTTAAGAAGGAGGAACAACTGATTTTGTCCATCCTTTCGAAGCTAGGCCCAGAATTTTCTGTATTTGTTAGCACATTTCACTCAGCCAAGATGACCCTTCGAAATTGGCAAATGCCATCACTAGCTAACTTCATCGAGTGTCTCACTCAGGAGCAGGACAAACTAGTTCATATGGGAACCATAAAATCAAAGGACCAAGCACTGGCAATGGGTGTTTCAAATGTCAACAAAGGCAAGCAAAAAGCCAAGAATTTGAGGCATCCAGAGAAGAGGAAGTTTGACAAGACCAAGTATGCAGATGGAAGTTCGAATCTGTCAAAGGAGAAGGACAAGAAGGGAAAGGAAAAGATCAAATGCACCTATTGTCATAAGGGATGGCATCCAGAGAGCTCATGCATGAAGAAAACCATTGACTCAATGGCGCAGCTGCTAGAGAAGAACAACATCCCAGTCCCTGAGGGCGCAAGGAAGAAAGAGAGCACCTCGAATCTTGACAATAAGGAGAAATGTCATACTTTGGTAGCAGGTATTTTGAATTCCTCATCCTTTATCATTGATTCAGGGACTTCCAGACATATGGTTTCATCCAGAGAGCTCTTCTCTTCTATGCATTCGAATGGTGGCCCAACAGTTCGAATGGGAGATGATTCAGAAATTTAGACCAAGGGGATTGGTAGGATTGACATGGAGCATGGCTATTTCAGTGATGTGCTCTATGTACCTTCATTGGCTGCAAATTTTCTATCAGTTTATCAAATGACCCATACAAGAGAAGCCAAGAGAGTAACATTTACTCCATATTTGGTAGAAATCTTAGAAATTTCTTCAAATCAAGTTGTGGCAGTGGGGTATGCTGATCATGAAGAGAGAATGTACAAATTCTCCAATTTCATTCCAAATTCTAGTGACCATTCTCTTGTCTCTCATGCCAATGAGACCTCCAAGTTGTGGCATGAAATATTTGGCCACATGAACTACAAATATCTCCAGACATTGCACAAGGACGAGATGGTGGAAGGGCTTCCAGAAATCAAATCTTCGAATGGTGCATGCATTGGTTGTGTAGTTGGAAAGCATCCTGAGCGCAGCTATGAGAAGGGAATGGCAAGGAGAGCCACTCAACCAATTGGATTGGTACATTCATACCTCATTGGTCCTCTTCCCACTGCATCATATGGTGGATCAAGTTATGTACTCACATTCATAGATGACTACTCTCGATTCTGTTGGGTTTACTTTCTTAAATTGAAATCAGAAGTGTTTGAGAAATTGAAGATTTGGAAGGCCTTAGTGGAGAATAATAGTGGTCATAAGATAAAGATCCTTAGGAATGATAATGGAAAGGAGTATGTGAACAATAATATTCAGCATCTTTGTGAGGAATGTGGCATCCAAATGCAACATTCAATCCCCTACACACCTCAGCAAAATGGTGTGGCAGAGAGGAAAAATAGATCTCTCAAAGAGATGGCCACTTGCATGATTGAAGCTAGGGATCTAAGCCCTAAGCTATGGGATGAAGCCATCAGTTGTGCTTCTCATATTCATAACAGAGCCTTTCACAAATCAGTCAAAGGAAAAACCCCCTATGAGGCATGGTTTGGCCAAAAACCAAATGTGTCAAATTTCAGAATTTTTGGGTCTAGAGCATGGGCTCGAATTCCATCAGAAAAGAGGAAGGATTTGGAGCCACAGAGCATAGAATGTATCATGGTTGTATATGGTGAATACACGAAGGGATACAAGCTCTTTGACACATCCACACTCAAAACTTTCATTGAGAGAAGTGTGCAATTCGAAGAAGAACCAATTCCTGATTTTGAGCTTGCACCGGGGGAAAGCTCTTCTCCTCCACACCTTAATGAAATTAGTGATGATTCCACTTATGATTTTTCTGATATTGCTAAAGATGACATTTCTATACATGAGTCACCATCAAGGCCCAAGTGGGATGAAAAAATCATACAAGCTGCAGGAGAATTGGCAGGCAATCCCCAAGAGCCTAGGAAGACTAGATCTCAAACAATCAATGCTTCCTTTGCAAATGAAAGTGAACTTGCGGATCACTGTTATATGATGATTGGATCTGATCCAACATCATATCAGGAATCTCATCATGATCCAAGGTGGAGAACAACAATGCAAGAAGAATTCCAATCTCTCCAAGAGAACAAAACATGGGATCTGGTGCCTCTTCCTCCCAAGAGGAAACTTGTGCAATGTAAGTGGATTTTTTGAACCAAACCTGTTGCTGATGGTTCTGATATGAAGTATAAGGCTAGGTTAGTGGCTAAGGGCTACTCACAAATCCATGGTGTGGATTATACAGATACCTTTGCACCGGTTGCAAAGATGGACTCAATTAGACTAGCTCTAGCCATGGCAGCTAGTAAGGGTTGGGAAGTTCACCATATGGATGTTAAAAGTGCATTCTTACATGGTGATCTACAGGAAGAGATCTATATTCAGCAACCTGAAGGATTCCAAGAGGATCCCACACTTGTTTGCAGGTTGAATAAGTCACTATATGGACTCAAGCAAGCCCCCAGGGCTTGGTATGCCAAAATGGATGCTTTTTTGCTCTCAATTGGTTTCTATCGATGCAAGTCTGATCCTAATGTTTATTTGCAGCAATGTGATGATAATTTGTAGGTCATTGTATTGTATGTTGATGATATTTTAATTACAGGGAGCTGCAACAAACAAATTGGCTCAATTAAAGCTTCTTTGCACAGTGAATTTGCCATGAGCAACCTAGGATTGCTATGGCAATTTATGGGTTTGGAAATTGAGCAATATGAGAGAGGTATATTGCTGAGTCAACCTAAGTATGCTTCAGACCTGTTATTGAAGTTTAAAATGGCTGAATGTAAGGCAGCCAAGTGCCCATTCCTTTCAGGAATAAAACTAGGTGAATTTGAAGGCTCTCCATTGGTGGATTGCACACTCTACAGGCAGCTAGTTGGAAGCTTGTTGTACCTTACACATACAAGACCTGATTTGTCTTATGCTATAAGTGCTGTAGCAAGATATATGCAGCAGCCACATGAGATCCATTGGAAGGCAGCCAAAAGGATTCTTCAATATGTCCAAGGAACAAAGAGCTTTGGGGTACACTATGCAACTGGTTCTTCACTACAACTAGCTCAATTTTCTGATTCCGATTGGGCTGGAGATCCCATGGATAGAAAGTCCACTTCAGGTTTTGTTTTTATGTTTGATGAAGGTCCCATTTTCTGGTCAATTAAGAAACAGCATACCATTTCACTTTCATCAACAGAGGCCGAGTACAGGGCAGCAGTGAACGCAGCCACATAGTGTGTTTGGTTGCAAGGCATTCTTCGGGATTTTGGTGTTGCTATTGATTCTCCAACCAACATTTGGGTGAATAATCAAAGTGCCATCAAGATATCTACTGATCCAGTACAAAGGCAAAGAAAAAAGCACATTGAAATCCATATGTACCACATTCGGGGCTTGGTGCATGACAGGGTGATTTCCTTGCAGTATTGCCCATCCACTGAGCAAACTGCAGATATTTTCACCAAGTGTTTTACTGAGAAGACCTTCACTCACTTGAGAGATTTGCTTGGAGTGAGTGATGGATGGTGATTGCTGCAATTTAATGGTAGGTTCATCCCCATGTCCATTTTAGAGGGAAGTTTTTATCCCATGTGGTTTTACTTCATGTCCTCTTTTTATATGGACAAATAAAAATTCTGTTTGTAATGAGGTGACTTGAGCCTTTGTTGCCAAGGCCTCCCACTTATTTTTTCATGAGTTGTACCAAGTTTTGGTTAAGGGGGGGTGTTAGAACAGTTATCCATACTTAGTACCATAGTCCATAACCATAGTCAATTTTTATTGCTCATGTGCTTCATTACACCATAGTTTGGACTAGGTGTCTTTAGTTGGTCAAATACCCACATTTGAGAGTGTTCACACCCACTTCCAAGCAAACCAGTTCACCCAACCTCCTATTTTGTCCACAAATGCACCCTCATTAAATGCTGGAGCACTCTCTCTCCTTGATTTGGGTAATTGCTGTTGACTAGGAGTGCTAGGGTGGATTTTGCCCAATTTTGGCTAGATTTGGAGCATTTATTGCTCCCTTGGTCCTCCCAAACACCTCTATTTGCTCACCCACGCCTGCCTTGGCCTCATTTATGACCCAGCATGCTTCAGCCACCTTCACACATGAATTCGTGACTGTTTGGGATGATTAGGACTGAGTTGGACCCACCTAGGGGGGATTGAGGCCAATTTGGCAATTTTGACTTGTACACTCATCTTGAGCTATATAATGCTCTCAAATTTCTCATGGATGTAATAAAAACCTATTCTTAACATTTTCACATGTTATACAATCAGTGAATGCAAATATTAAGTTCACATTGTGTGTAAAATTGTCTCCTTTTTCAAGCTTTTTCACTGGTTTTGCAAATAATTCGATTTTGTGAGGTTCTCCATAGATCCTAGATCTTAATGTGATAAAAATACTCACATTCACAATAAGCATTGTATTTTATAATAATGTGGAGTTTATTATGAAGCACAAGTACACAGTGTCTTTGGTTGAGGGCCTGACAGTAACAATGCAAAAGGAAACTAAGAAATGGAAATACAATAGGAATCCAAAGTTATTTCGATTTTGAAAAAATGGAACTGATATTATGTACTTTATAGAATTTTGGTTTGAAACAAAAGTTTTTTTTCCCAATTAGCTCTACAAAATTGTAACGCCTCCTGTTGTAACGCCTCAGATAAATTTGTAACAGCTCCCTGCCACAGTAGCATGATCATTATTTAATGAAAATAAAGACGTACAAGCGAAGAGTATCTTTATTTCCATGTGCTAAAAAATATTAATGAGTGTCAAACCAAGGCTCAAATAATAGCTCCACTTTCCACGTTTCCATCTAGGGTTAGTGTTTACCTGGCGTTTTTGCTTCCATCTCTGCCGAAACGGCCTCCTCCAGCTTTTTCACAGAATTACGAGGTTCACAGAAAACTTATTCATGCTACATAAATCCAATTTCATGATATCCATAACAACCTACTACTATTAGCATAGATAAAAGCATGTATGCAAGCCAGAAAGGTGACTAAGGTATTATATCCAATTATTGTAACTATGCGGGAAAAAGATTTGTTTTGATTGGAAATATTGATTTTTTTTTAATAGACAAATTAGATTTGTAATTGAGCATCGACTACCATAGAATTGTTAAACAAAACCAGAAACGCAGCTACACTTATCAAAGGTAAGGTGAATTCATATATCAAATCAAATCAAACTTTCTTATATTAGCCCTGGTGTTTTGTATATTTTAGGTTACCTCATATTAATTTATATATTGATCTCAAGATCGATCTAGGGTTGTTATTAGCAAACTATATTGGTCTCATGCAAGTTTGAAAAATGTAAATGACTTGCAAATGTATGAGTAAAAACTGCTTTTATGCTCATTATTTAAAACACTCCATACCAACACCAGTGATTATTTTTAGTGTATAGAACATAAATAACATTATTTATAGTAAAATAACAACTATTTTTAGGTAGAAAGCATATAAAATACCATCCATCCATGGTGATGGCGATGAAGATTGGGCCTTTCCACTCGGCCCTACTTTGCACCGCCTCCCTATCCTTAAGGCCCTTAGCATAGGTGGAACCTGGGATTTTGGTAGGAATGGCAATCACTACATTGGTACAGTAAATGAACAGCTCGCAAATCTCATTTGTCTCTTCGGAAGGAGATAAGTCGAGCAGTTGTTTGGCCATCAAGTTGAGAACCATCTAGTGACATTCATTCTGCAGATAAATTTTCTTCTTTTCTACCCATCTATCCAACATAGAGTGCACGAGATTCTATATCTCCTCCATGAAATCGAATTTGAGCCTCTCAAGCTTTCTCTGGAGATCACCATGTACCGAGAGCAGCCTGTATTTTCCTATCAAATCCTTCAGTGCCTTTGGGTAATGGGCTTGAAAGATCCTCCCCTCGTTTTGCAGAACAAACTTGTTGAGCTGGGGATCCACTAATACAATTGCCTTGCCTCCAAATAAATCAGATACGAAAATGTCTGAAACTCATCCATATTACTATTCTTAAACTGTAGTGGTGCACTTAACAGTGTAGCTTCTATTTTCAACTCCTGCCTGTATGTACCATATATGTTTATGGTAGGACTCTTAATCATATTATTTCATAGAATATTTTAAAGAGCTTGATAGCCTCTTTTTCTAGATCATTAATCCTCCCCGGCGTCACTTTTTAATAAAATTAATGCTTAAAGATTCAGAAAATAGCGCCCCTAGTTGGTGTTGGTTTGGGGACTCTGGTGGACTGCCATCCTGGAGAGGAGTGACAAACTTAGGTCTTGCTGCAGTAAGTGCTCCATTACTTATTGCCAGACCACAAACACGTGGTCGAACTAATCTCACAACCTTACACAACATTAGTTCTCTATTCTATAACGTACGAATATCTATGTATTACGGTGAGAACACAACTAAATAGAAGTTAAATAGTAGGGCATATAGAACTTGAAATAATGTATATAGAGGTGCCCACTGATCATAGTAGATAATTTAAGACAAAAGTGATCTAGAGGTAGCACTAGTAAATAATAATAAAAAAGGTACCACGAATCATATGGCCTCTCACTCAATCTCTTAATCTTTCTCTGACTCTCTGAATAAGGTATTACTAGGTATGGTAGACTAGGTTCTATAGACTAGGGAGTGAAGAGTTCCCTGCCTATATGCTAAAGCAGTAAATCGAGTAAGGTAGCTTGGATGCCTAACCAACCAGAAGGTAGTTTGCCAGGAATCAAGTGCATGTACAGTTTATTGATATAGATTAATGGAATTCGAGGGATGCACAAACCAGGCTAGCCTGTCTGTCTTTGCGTCCTTTAGGCAGTCTTCCAAATAATCAAAGTAATTAAGCTGTATTATAATATCTTCATAATCTCATGATCATTATACAACAAAGATATTCCAACAAATGATGAAAAAATTCCATTATTAACCATGATATGCATACATCCTATTATCAATGGACCTGCACTTCGAAGATGTAATTTGAAGGTATAATCTATATAAGAGTTTGGCTGCATTCTTGGCAAGGAATTCAGTAAAGCCACTTTGGTTGAGGATAGAATTTCTAACTACAAGCTTAGTAAATATATACATATATATATATACCTCAAGAGGCTAAGGAAACCCTAAGACCTAAGGATGTTCACCTTTGATCCATGTAACTAGGGGAAGGATGGCACTTCTAGGAGTATTTGAAGCCATGGTGATGTGACTGATCATGCGGCACATATGCCGTAATTTTTTTTTTCTCTAAACAAAACAAAACATTTATTATTTGTTGTAGGAGAGTTATAAAGGTGCTTAAGCCATACCTAAGGGTGTTCCTTAATTGACAAAATCCATTTGGAATTTCTTTTTCTAAAACCTACAACCTACCTTTCCAAACTTTATTGGCATAAAGGACAAACTGCAACATTTTTCAATACCCCCAAGTAACCAAAACCTTATTTTTTCCACCTATACTAGGAGCACATATGCAATCATACTACGAATATAGAAGACTTGCTACTAGGAACAATTCCTATAATCAATGTTAAATACATTAATAACTCAAAAATCTCTCAGAATTATTTAGAATTTCCTTGTAATAGTCTACTAATCACTCACTCCTGCAAATCCTTGGGGTATGTTGATTGTGAAATTGGTAATAATACAACCAACATCTCAATATGACCTCTGTGGTTGCATTCATCAGGCTTAGAATCCGGATTCTCTAACATCTTTGAAATGACATCTTCCATATCTTTAAATTTACCCACTTTACCATAGGCATCCAGAATTGTATTATAGGTGACAGTATTGGGCTTGATTCCATTCTCGACATTCCTGAGAGTAGCCTGTCAACATGATCAAAGCAAGCATTTTTTATATGTTTCACTAATTCATAAGCCAAAGAAAACACAAGGCTCTTTTGTGATATCCTCCATTCAAATCCGACAAGCACGATATATTTACTTGTATATTGCAAACTTGAATAGGGAAATTGAGACAACAAGGGTCCATTCACAACTTTATTGATTCATGTTGACTATGATCGTTATTATGTCTTGTTGCATGGGGCATGTATTATGATAAACAAAATAATAATTACTCATGATGAGGATTTCTTAATTTCTTATAGTTGGTAACATGACAACTAGAAACGATGTTCGAGTATTAAAATCTTATAGGTTATGGATTATGGAGGCCTTGGGAATAATTTAATCCATAAATGTAAGGTAACGTGGGAAATGATAAACATATATAACATATTGCAAAATAGTAAATGACACCGTGAATTAATAATGAACATATATAGTAATATCATGATGAAAATAAATTGATTTGGATTTTTGAGACATATTAAACTATTACCATTTATAAATTATGGAGGAACTTTATTGTTCAGAGAATGACAGGTGCCCCATATTTTTGTAGCCTAGATAATGGGATTACTTACATAGTACTTAGGTGATGAAAATATACAAAAATACACTAGCACCTAATAGCCAAGTTAACTGTACCTACTCCATAAAATACTCATTTTCTTATAAGATGAAAAATTACAATCATAATACATGATTAGTATATGGACAATACCACTTGATGAGAAACAAGAAGAAAATTGAAGAAATGAATCTAATATGAACTTAATCTATATACTGGTCGAGTGTGTGAATGCCTCCTGTATACCGGTATATGTGATATTTAGGTACTCATTCCTATATATTCAAGAAATATTAAGGTACCTATATATGTCATGTAATGAGTTGGTTAATCGTTAGGAGTATTCTTGATATTTATATTCCATTCCATATATGATATGTTTTAAATTGATGATCATGAGATGAATGCTCATAATATCATGCATCCTTGTGTTATTTAAGAAGACATGTGATCATTAGCATATGGCTCCATTATACCTAAGACATATGGCTCCTTCTGGATGTTTCTTCATGACGTTATGGTGCTTTATAAGATAGATGATGTGTGGAACATAAAATGATTTTATAGCTTACCATTGCATCTAGCGATAAATGACATTTGGCACATAAATGGTATGAAAGCATGTTGTGATTAATTTTGGTATTTTACATCTATGTTATGTGTTAGTGAAGAATAAGAGAATATATCAGATAGTTGGTATCATGTATGTTATCGTTTCATGCTAACCCTTGTTGCTCCCGTAGAATGAATATTTGACATGATGATGGATTATGTTGGTTGTTACTCCATGTTGATAGTACTAATGTTGAAAAATGGAAGCTTATGATGACATGTTTATGAGATGCTTAGTGAAATTATGAAAGTATCATGACCAGTTATGCTATAATGGTAGAACCTAAATGCATTAGATGTTAAACTCGGCATGACTTATTGTGACAATGGCTTATGATGCAATGTAATGCAATATGAACTCGTGGCTAGACATTCTTGTTAGCACTTGATTCAAGGTTGATCCATGGTATATTATTATATTGAGAAACGGTTTGTAATGATTATTCATTATGGCAAGTGCCAATTGTTCCAGGTGATCCACTCATAGAGCCTGATGAGGCTAAGTATTCTATGATTTCGTGGGAGCCCATAACCATGAATGAGAATGGATATTATAAATATATTATGGGCTGGGGGACAATCTCAACAATTAGCTCTATGCCAGCAACGCTTGACTTTTGTACCAAAAGTTGGGAAGGTGGTAGTGCCACATATAATTCTCGAAGAACTTCTGATGTGACCAGAGTCCACAGTTGGAGACATACTCACCGGGAGGGAGGTTTATGGAGAAGGACTTCTGATGCCTGGGGCTAGTGCCTTGAGGGTGCTGTGGAGGATGTTTAGGCTAGCCTTCCAAGATGCCAGGGGTATAATGATCCTGATATCACGATCGGGGGTACCGGGTGTATTAAGATTGGGGTACTGGGAACCAGATGCCAGCTAGAATCCGATGAGGCCCAGATTCTGGTTAGAATCCAATGAGGTCGTATTATCACCAGAAGTTGGGAAGGTGAAAATGCCGCGGTAACTTCCTGGGGAACTTCTGATGCCTACTGTATGATCCGCGGATAGGTTACAGTAGAGGGCCCATGCCATGGCGAGTGGGACCATCCGGAATTGGAGGGGAGGTGTAGGGAGGTTGATCGGATGGTATGATTCTCAGGGAGAGGGTGAGTAAGGAAAAGGACGTAAAAAAATACACAACTATTAATTATTAAATAATTATCTAATGCTTTTGTATGTATGATGCATAGTTGTTGTTATGGTTGCATACTAGACTCATAGGAAATTACTTAAGAGCATGTTGTAACTTAGGGCATTTGATTGTATTAGTGTGTTTTGGAGACTTCTATGTGGTGGCCACACATATAAATCTCTTAGCTTCACAATAGTACTAGCTACCTATATATTCTAGTATTTACTTGATTGATTGATTGAATAAGTATTGTATTTATTGCTTGAATATCATAACTTCGGGATGAAGTTTCTTGAAGGGGGAGAGTATGTGACAACCCTCATATACGAATATAGAGAATATTTAATATAATAAATATAAAATAATGTGAGATAATAATATAATTGGGAATATGAAAGAAAATAAGGGAAAAAAAATTGCATTAAATAAGAAATTAAGAAATTGGGAGAAGGAGGAGAAGAAGTGAAGAGAGGGATATTTTTGGTCTTTTTTTGTCTTTGGGCATCTTGGAAGAGGAGCTCTGGAGGAGAGGAAAGCAAGATAGCACTGGCATAGGTTTAATTGTTGGGGGCTTGGGGGCCTCAGCCTTTTTGGCTAGGGGTTGGTTGGGTGGAGAGTCGTCCCCCCACCTTCAGTTGTACTATTGGAGTTGTGAAGGTAATGGTAGCTATCAATCATCCAATCAGGTATGGCTCATAAATCATTACAACATATTTTCTGTTATTGATGATTAGATCCCCATTGTTTTTGCAGATCTTCCATGCATGTTGTTCTTGTTTGTTTCTAGATTTTATATCATTTTACATGTTATCAGTTTCTTGTATTGGATCATATATCTCCATGCATATTTAATATTATTTGTTATTTAGTAGGTTTTATGAGTTTTAATGGTTCTTATAGGTGTGTCCGCTATTGTTGGGCCGTGCTTCCCTCCTCTTGGTGTCGTTTCTTCCTTTATGGAACCTGATGTGCTCACTTCTCCTGCTGCAGTCGCAGCCCGTGCTGAACTACGGGTATCCCTCTTTAGCCTTCGGTCGATATAAACCGACTAACTGACACTTCTCTTCTTTTAGAATGACCGCACTGATGCAATTTTTGGTTTTTCTTGGATGATGGTCTCCCTCTCCCTTGGTGCATATTATGTGCTAGTGATGGAGATGAAATGTTCCATCACAACTTCCTAAATTCACTATTAATATTCCCTCTAACTCTTCTTCTATAGCTCTCAAACTGCATAATGGGTTGAACTGTTCACTTCTCAATGATTTTATAACTTTTGATTTACCGCTCTGCATCCATCAAATCACTTTCGAACAATGATTGCCGAATCCTCTGTCGATCTACCAAATCCTCCGTTGATGTACCGAATCGTCCGCACTCATTGGTCATTAATTGTGTCTTCATCCACTTGCTTCGTCGTTCGCCACATTTATTGGTCATTAAATGCATATTCCTTCCGTTGCACAGTCATCCTCTGCAACTTAACTATTGCATTTATTACCCTATTTGACTCGTTCGCACTTCACTGGATCAAGCCTTGTCGTCATTTCAAACTTTTTTGCTATTCTATCAAAATCTATAGTGCTGTCGACAGATTCCCAAACATCGCAGCATACCTGTTTCATTCATTTCTTTTTTTTCATGTCGACTTGATTGCTTTTTCAGTCGTTGTGCGCCTGGATATCCTGATAGGGATTTAGCCGGATCCCATTCACTAAATTTCTCAACAGTTTTCCATCTAGATTTTGCACCTGCACTACACCTCCGTCAGTAATGAATTTATGATGTAAGGACCTAGGAAATGCATTTGAAGTTTACCTGGGTTCTTTGCAAACTTGCTATCATATAGGAGAACCATATCTCCATGCTGAAAATGTTTTTCTTTCATATGCCAATCATGCCATGCCTTTTTCAATCCTTCTCTACCTACTAGTGAAATCCCACGCTGAAGCGATTCTCTTCAAGCTGTAGCAACTACGCTAGTCTTTTCTCAATGGCTCCGTCGTCACTTATTCTTGTCATTGCTGTTATGTGCAGACTTGGGACAATGTACTCCATAGGCATCGCTGCTTCTTGTCTGTATACCAATTTGAAAGGTGTCTGGCCTGTCAATCTTTTGGATGTCGTCTTGTAGGTCCATAGTATCACAAGGATCTTCAAATCCCAATCATCGCGGTTTGTGTCGCATACCTTGGTGAGTGCATTTTATAATTTTTTTTGAATGCTTCAACTACTCCATTCGCTTATGGGTGATATGGAGTGCTTTTCCGATGTTGAATCTTGAATTCCTCCATCATCACTATGATTGTTTGATTGGAAAAATGGGTCCGTTGGTCGCTCATTAGTATCTTTGGGTGCCCAAATCTGGTCACCACATTATCAAAAAGGAACCTTGTTGCGGTCGTAGTTGTACAATCCTTTACTGGTGTTGATTCAGCCCCTTTTTTCAAGTAATCCATCGCAGTAATAATGTATCTTGCACCTGTTGTTTTTCTTGGTGGGTTTATAGGACCCATGAAATCTAATTCCCATTTATCGAAGGGTTGTAGTGTCAATTGCGGCACTAGCAGCATATCACCCCTTCACGACGGTTTTCCTATTATTTGACATAGCTCTTAGCATAATCTACTGTGTCGCCATGCACCGCTAGCCACCATAATCCTACTCTAAGTATTTTCCTAGCGGTCGCACACCCTCCATAATTTCCTCCTGCGATTCCATCGTGTGCTTCTGCCAACACTCTTTCTTGTTCATGTGGAAGGACATATCGATGGATAATTTTGTCCAGCCCCATCTTGTATAACTATTCTGTAATCAGTTAGAAATCAGAATCCCTGACAACTAACTGTTTCTTCTGACTGGTAGTGAATTCCTCAGGTGATTTCCCTGTTGCCAAGAATTGAATAATCTGCTCGTAATGGTCATCAACCATTCCAATTCTAAATAAATGCGCATCGGGAAATCCTTCATCAATGCTATTTGGTTCTTCACCTGATTCTATCCTCGATAGATGATTTGTCCCTGCATTCAAGCATCCTAGTTTCACAATGATTTCAAAGTTGAATTCTTGGAACAGTAGCAGACACCAGTAGATCTTCACCCCCAACCTAGGCTTATTGACCAAATACTTCAATGTTGAGTGGTCAGTAAACATTTTGAAGTGTCCGCCCAATAGGTAGTGGAGGAATTTTTGCAACACATACACCATATCCAAACCTTCTCGTTCTATCATTGTGTAGTTCTTCTCCACAGTAGATAGCTTCCGACTTGAAAATGCAATTGCATGATCAATCGATCCTTCTCTAGGATGGGCCAATATTACCTACAACGCTACTGATGAGGCATCTACATGCATGCATAATTGTTTCATCTATTCTGGGAAGAATAATATCAACACTGTGACCATATTTTCCTTGAGTGTGTCAAGGCTCTTCTGGCACTCGTCATTCCACTTAAAATTTTTGTCCTTCTTTAACAACGTTTCCATTGGTGTAGTGATCGCTGCATATCCTCTTATGAAATTCTTGTAATAACCTATATCACCCAATGTCGCTCTTAGTTATTTTACCATTGTTGGTGCTAGTAAGTCGACGATGATGGAAATATTAGCTGGGTTGACCAACATTCCTTTCTTGCATACAATATGTCCCA
This sequence comes from Larix kaempferi, assembly GCA_027924585.1. Classification (NCBI taxonomy): domain Eukaryota; kingdom Viridiplantae; phylum Streptophyta; class Pinopsida; order Pinales; family Pinaceae; genus Larix; species Larix kaempferi. The sequence continues at coordinate 6,396,288 of BSBM01000399.1, read as the reverse complement.
ATAGAATGCTAAATGGTGCAAAAAATATGCACTTATTTAGATTCAACGAAATCTGATGTTGTCGACATCTTTCCAACATCATCCTGAGATTTGTAACGTGGTCCTTGACTAACCCATATACGACCAAGTCATCCATATATACTTCTAGAGACTTGTGAATGAAATCCTTGAATGCAACAACCACTAATCTTGAAAATATTGCAGGAGCATTCTTGAGGCTGAATGCTATCACTGCGTACTAGAAGCATCCCTCCTCTGTGACAAAGGTTGTTTTGTGTCGGTCTTCCTTCAAAAATTTTATCTGGTGATACCTCGAGAATCCATCCATGAATGAGTACACCTCCTATCCTCCAACACCTTCAAGCACTTTGTCCATAAATGGTGTCAAGAATGGATCATGCAGACATGCATCATTCAGTTTCCTCAGGTCGACGCAAATCCAAAATTCACCAGTATTTTTATCTTGGACAACCATTGGGATGATCCATTCTGATTCTTCGACAGGTTCAATAATTTCTACATCCAACATCCTTTCTAGTTCAGCCTTCACACTCTCCTTATATCTGGGGTTTATCCTGTATGGTCATTGTCTCATTGGCTCTGTATCAGGTTTAAGAGGGATCTTCATTTCCCCCAGGTCCTCGAAGATGCCCTTCATCTCATAAAATTTTGTGGGAAAAAATTCTTGAAACTCATGTAGAAGATCAATGACCTTTCCAATTCTCGAATCATCCCAATAATCTCTAATACTAACAAAATTGGGATTTTCTACTGACCCAATATTGATCTTCTTAATCCTTAATGGTTGTTTGAATTTTTTGAATGGCATATCTAGTGCTTCGACATCGTGGCTTCCTTCTGATTCTGGGACATAAATGGCTCTAGGATATTCCTTATCATCTGGTCCTCCCGACACGTTATAACACTCCATCATCATTTGTGGTGTCATTTTCCATTGTACCCCCATTGGTTGTTCAGTCATAAGTGTCTCAATTACTTTTGCACAGATTTCCTGTAGCGTGCTGTGTATGAAAGGGTTCTCATCTGCAAAACCAAAAGTGTGGCTAAAGCTAGTATTCAACTCTTCCCATGTGGTTGTTCCTCGTTGTAGTTCTACGGAGATGTACCAACTCCGCTTTACTTCATCCAGTGTATGGATGAATGCATGAACCCATTCCTGTTTCGGTTTCATTCCCCATTCGATCTAACACTCTCCTAGATGATCCCTTGGATCACTTCTATCATCATATTTCTTTCTTCTGTATAGCACTCATCCTCCCCAAATTTGACTTCCATCAGTCGTCAAAATAATTGCCAGTTTTCAATCGATGACTTGTGCGTTTCCCACCACCTTGTTGGGGTAGCCTTCATTACTTCTTGAAACGGAAGCAGGCATTGTGGTTATGATACCTTTTCTTCAAATTTAGCAATGAAAATTGCTAAGCTGGGTAATCCCTCGTATGTCGTAAGATTACATATTTCTGTCGATAGCCATATCAATGACTGAGTGATTTGTGCGCATCTTCTGAAATATAGCTCATGTAATTGGTTCTGCAAGTTCTCTAAAGCTTTGTCAGAGTCTGATGACACTAAACTGGCACTTCGCCACCCTAATTCTCCATCAACAGTGGGATTGCATTATCTTCAAAAATGTTGTAGACAATGTCCCATCCTTCTGTGAACTCATTTCTCGTTGGCTCGACCTACCTCTTCCCTTCTTGTGGATCGAGAGGAGCAATCACTCTCATGTCGTTGTTCTCAAATGACATCACCCTCTTCTTCAAGTTGATAACAACTAGGTTTTCCATCACCCAATCTATCCCCAACAATGTAGGATATGGGCTGGTATTGTCGACTATCTCGATTACATAGAAGTCTCTGTATGTCTTTAGGCCTTCTATTTTCACAGGTAGATGCGACAATCGACCCATTGGTGTCACTTTGCTCTGGTTTTCCAATTGAAGCTGTACGCGATACCATACCATCTATGGTTTCCTCATCATTTCCCATGTCTTCTTCATTAGGATATTTACATCTGATCCTAAATCCAAAATAATGGAATCGACATCATATGCACCAATTTGAGCATTCATCCTCATTTCCTTTTCGGTTTTCCTTCTATGCAATCGGTTGACTTCCCAATCTTGTCGCCCTTCATCCTATTGATATTAGAGGCTCGCTATCTCTGTCAATGCATCTTGATCCTTCGCCAATGTCAAACAACTCTCCAGGAAATATTTCAGGGTGCTGACCTTTCCTGATGGCCTCTGTTGATTTTTTGTATAAAAAATTGTCGACATTCCGTAGACAGGTTCCGTATGGATCGTAGGTGCTGATCTAACATTTGACCTTATCAGTGCATATTGTGCCTCCAAGAAGGTTTCTTTTTCTGTTTCCACATCGAATTTCACCTGCTTCCGCATTCTAGGTCAAACGTTTGGCAGTGGCCCATCTTATCATGTCGTAGCTCCTCCTCTGGTCACCACTACCACATTTATTGGTTGAATCCTTATCTCAACTGATATATTCTGTTAATTTTTCATAATTTACTTCAATCTGATCTAGGATCTTAACTGAGAGAACAACATGTACAACATATCTACATCATATCAATCATGGATACAATAATGTAAGCACACAAGAGACACAGAGTTTACTTGGGAAAAACCATAAAGGTGAAAAACCCCAATAACTTCCTCAGACATAGATAGAGAAATGATAAAACCCAAGCATAAGAGATAGACATCTCCTAGTAGCAGCTTATCCTCCTCCACAAGTGTGCCACTCTCCCAAGAGTGTGAGAGAGAATAGAATGATGAAATAGAGTGCCTCCCGAACTCTATTTATACTTGAATTGACTTGCCTAATAACCTTTACTAGGTCGGCCTTAACTTAACTACATAACATAATGCTGATTGGGCCGACACCCAATAGGGTGGTCTAATAACCCTTCGACCCACATGACTTATACAGGGCCGACCCCAACAAGGTGGTCTAATAACCCATCAAGTATAAGTTACGATGTTCGGATATCCACATCATCTTTTTTAGGATCTTGCATGCAATTAGGGTTTGCATGCAAAATCTAGGGTTTGCATGCACCTGCATGCACTTGCATGCATCCCAGTCACCAATTTGATGCCTCCAGCACCTTAGCCACCTCATTCTATCACCCGGGAGCCACTAACTACAGATTTTTAGCCCTCCTAGGCTGAAAGACGCCCACTTCTCACCTACTGCCAGAGAAGGGCGCACTTGTTCACCTACCACTGCAGTTCCACTTCAGTTACACTCAGTTAGCTCTGATTCTCCCTGATTTAAGGCTAGTTTCACTCCCAACTGATTGTTTCACTTCTGTTGGACCTCCATATTGACTAGATGACTTTTTCTGACTTCAGTTAGCCTCCCATGCACCCCCCACTGAGCCTCCTTTCCTTAATCAGTGCTACACACTTCAATTACACATGACACACTCAGTTAGACTCAGATTGACACCTGGATGACTGGTTCTTGTGCATTGATGACCACCACCGATTGATGATGAGGAATCCTAGTTGGAGTCAAGCTACTCCATTCAGTGATTCGAATGGCCTACTTAGTCAATTCGAATTGCTCATTGATAGTGATTGTATTCTATTGTAATTCATTCACCCTTATTGGGATATTGAGCACTGCTGCATGTTTTGCACAGTTTTGCACCATATTTTCTATGTTCATCTGTTGTGATTGATTTACTTGTTCATTAGATATGCTATGAATAATTTTACATGGTATCAGAGCCATTGCAGGGAAAAGATCTCTTTTCTACAGGTGTTTGTACAAGAAGATTTGACTGAATTACTCAAATTGCAAAAAGTTTTGGCATGAGATATCTCAAGGGCATTCGCTCCTGTGCATGCAAAGCTTGAAAATTATTCCAATACCACTCCAGAAGCTTGAGTTTCCACATAATTCCTGGATATGATACATTGGACCCATTCAACATTGTTTGATCTCCAATCCCAGGTGTGATGCAACTCTAAAAGGGTGGATTGTTCGACCTTACGGTTCTTGGTTTATTGTGATTTGCAGGTTTATTGTCTCCATCAATTGCATTCGCTACACTGTGCATGCAAGCTCCTCTACAGCAATTGCATTTGCTACACTGTGCATGCAAGCTTCTTCTACATCAGTTTGACTCGCTCCTAGCAATGGAATACTCTTCTTCAAATCCTATCCTCACCCCATTCAATTATTTTGATTGGAAAGATGATATGGAGATCATATTACATTCAAAAGGTTACTACCGAGTCACTCTTGGTCTTGAATTGGAGCCAAACAATGTGTCAGATCGAACCAAACACTACAACAAGCTTGATGAAGCTTATGGTCTTCTTTGTCTCTCCATCTCCAAAGATCTTCACTTCCATCTCAGCGGATTGAAGACCCCAAAAGCTATATGGGAGCAACTTGAAACACTATTTGGCAAGCAGGACGAGCTTAGGGCTTTTCAATTAGAGAATGATTTGATTGGCCTTAGTCCTGAGAATTTCGAGACCATTAATGAATTATTCACTAAATTCAAGAACTTGAACATGCAATTGAAGAACAGTGGAGTTATCAAAGAGGATAAACAATTGATCCTCTCCATTCTCAGCAAGCTTGGTAAAGATTATTCGGTATTTGTCTCTACTTTCAATTCCGGTCGGCTAACTACCCCCGAATTGGAAGATGCCTACCTTGAATGCCTTCATTGAGTCCGTCACAAAAGAGCATGACAAGTTGGTTCAAATGGGGTCCATAAGCTCCAAAGATTCAGCCCTATATGTTCAAGGACCCAAGATCCCGAATGGTAAAGGAAAGCAGAAAAAGGAGAAGCCCAAATTCGAGCCTAACAAGCAAAAGGAGAAAGGCAAACAAACGGATGCACCATCCAGTTCGAAATCCAAGCAAAAGGGAAAAGAAGGTAACCAAAAATCTAAATGTACTTATTGTAACCATGGCTTTCATCCCGAAAGTTCATGTATGAAGAAAACTATAGATCAAATGGTCCTCCTTTTGGAAAATAACAACATAACCCTTCCTGACGGTGCAAGGAAGAAGGATAGGAATGATGATCATGAAAGAGGACAAGCACTCATGGCAACTGTTTCGAAGCCCACTACTCTCTTGATAGATTCGGGTGCATCGAATCATATGGCTGCAAATATTGATTCTTTTTCTTCATTCAATCCAAACAGCTCCATCCCCATCGATTTGGGAGATGACTCAAAAATTTCTTCAAAGGGCAAAGGTACGATTCATGTAGATCATGGAAGCTTTCAGAATGTTCTCTATGTGCCTTCCTTGGCTTCAAATCTTCTTTCTGTGTATCAAATGACACACAATGGTGAACCGAAGCAAGTTACATTCAGCCCTAATACAGTTGAAATTCCTGATATCAAAAGTGGAAGACTCGTTGCAGTTGGAAAGGAAAACCACACTGCAAAATGCTATGAGTTTTCGCACTTTATTCCGCTTGCAAAGCCCACTGCTCTTTGCACACATGGTAATGAGGTTAGTAGGCTTTGGCATGAAAGATTTGGACATCTAAATTATAAGTATTTTCTGCTTCTATCAAATAAATCCATGGTAGATGGGCTTCCACAACTCCATTCCTCGAAGGGAATATGCCTTAGTTGCATTATTGGGAAGCACCCCGAGCACAGATTCGACCGCGGCAAAGCTAGTAGAGCTTCTACTATTTTGGGATTGATCCATTCTGATATCAGTGGTCCACTGACCCATATGTCATTAAATGGTTCAAGGTATGTTTTGACATTTATTGACGATTTTTCCCGCTTTACATGGGTATTCTTTCTCAAAAACAAGTCAGAAGTGCTTGGAAAATTCAAGGATTTTAAGGCTTCTGTTGAGACCGCCACTGAGAGAAAGATCAAAGCTCTTAGATATGATAATGGTGGGGAATATATCAAGTCCAAGTTGCTGCAATTTTGTGCCCAAAGAGGAATTAAGATCCAACATACAGTTCCCTACACACCCCAGCAGAACGGTGTAGCGGAAAGGAAAAATCGGTCACTGAAAGAGATGGCTACATGCATGATTGAATCAAAAGGTTTGGCTGCAAATATTTGGGCTGAAGCAATCAATGTTGCTGCATACATACAGAACCATGTTCCACATTCATCCGTGAAAGGTATGACTCCTTTCGAAGCATTCTTTGGTCACAAACCGGATGTGTCAAATTTGAGAGTTTTTGGCTCTACTGCATGGGCTAGAATTCCTTCTGAGAAGAGACGAGCTTTGGATCCACAAAGTACCGAGTGCATATTGATAGGATATGGGGAAGAATCAAAAGCATATAAAATCATGGATATCAGATCTAAAAAGATATTCATAGAGCGCAGTGTGCAATTTGAAGAACTGCTTCAAGAATTGCAACTAGTCGAGGAAAAGACTGCCGATTCACCGCCTTCACCAGATGAAGATCTGTGCAGCGATAATGAAGGTATGAGTTCTGATATTTATGATATTGTAGCAGCATATGATGATCATGACATATCAGGTTCGGAATCCGACCATTATGATCCCCCTCAGTTACCAAAGTGGGCCCAAAACACTCTACAATCTGCTGGTTCGAATCTTGGAAATCCTGCTGATCCGAGACGAACAAGAGGAGACTTTCAAAGAGCAGGTATGGCTCTTTCTATTGCTGATCCATTTCTTCCTGATATTTGTTATTTGATGGCTGGTTTAGATCCTACATCATACTATTCTTCTCATAGAGATCCGAGATGGAAAAGTGCCATGGACGAAGAGTACAGTTCTCTTCAAAAGAACAACACATGGGAGCTAGTTTCTCTTCCACCTGGAAGAAAATTAGTGAAGTGTAAATGGGTCTACCATACTAAAGTTGCTGCTGATGGCACTATCAGAAAATATAAAGCAAGGTTGGTGGCAAAAGGTTTTTCCCAAGTCCAAGGAGTGGACTACACTGAGACCTTTGCACCGGTTGCAAAGATGGATTCCATCCGCCTTGTTTTAGCTATTGCCGCATCCAAGCACTGGGAAGTACACCACATGGATGTGAAGAGTGCATTTTTACATGGAGACCTTGCTGAAGAGGTATATATGCAGCAACCAGAGGGTTATACATCAGATCCATCATTGGTTTGTAGATTGAAGAAATATTTGTACGAGTTAAAACAGGCCCCAAGAGCTTGGTACGCAAAGATGGACTCCTTCCTTCTTTCTCAGAATTTCCAAAGATGCAAATCTGATCTGAATGTGTATCTTCAGCGAGTTAAAGGTAATTTGTTGGTTATTGTACTTTATGTTGATGATATTCTCATTACTGGTAGCACACTTACTTCAATAAACAAGCTAAAATCTGCCTTAAATCTAGCTTTTGACATGAGCGATTTGGGCTTGCTGAGTCATTTTTTGGGCTTGGAGATAGCTCAAAATTTTGATGGGATCACTATATATCAGCAAAAATATGCTTCCGACCTGTTATTGAAGTTTAATATGGATGAATGTAAGGCAGCCCCATTCCCATTCCTCTCAGGAATCAGTCTTGAGGAGGGAGATTCTACATCGCTTGCAGATTGCAGTATGTATCGACAGTTGATTGGTTCACTACTTTATTTGACACACTCACGGCCTGATATCTCATATGCCGTGAGTGCCGTGTCAAGATATATGCAGCAGCCACATGAGCTTCATTGGCGAGCATCCAAGCGGATCTTGCAGTATGTGCAAGGTACGAGACAGTTTGGCATACATTATGCTGCAGATTCTGAGCTAGATTTCATTGGTTTTACTGATTCAGATTGGGCAGGTGATAGCATTGATCGGAAGTCCACTTCCGGTTATGTTTTCATGATTGGTCATGGTGCTATTTGCTGGTCCAACAAAAAGAAAGCAGCCATTGCACTTTCTTCATCAGAGGCAGAGTATCGAGGGGCAGTCAATGCCTGCATTCAGGTAGTTTGGTTGCAGGGTATTCTTTCCGAGTTTGGTTTTGGTGGCACTACTTCGACTGTCCTATTTTGTGACAATCAAAGTGCTATCAAGATCTCCACAGATCCAGTTCAGCGGCAGAGGACCAAACACATTGAGATTCATATGCATTACATTCGACAGTTGGTGCATGACCGCACCATCATTCTGCAATATTGCCCTACTGATGATCAAATTGCAGACATCTTCACCAAGAGCTTCACTGAGAAGAAGTTCCCTTACCTCCGTTCACTATTGGGGGTGAGTTCCATCATGGTGGAGATAGATTGATTCATTATTATGCTTTAGCTTGAGGGGGGGCTTTCTTCCCACTGGGTTTTCCCTCTTTCCTCACTTAGTTTATTTTCAACATTTTTTTGGATTATTGTATTGGGGTGACCTTTGGTCTTAGTTACCAGGGCCCCACATTATTTTTTGCACATCATAGTCTAAATTGAGGGGGGGTGTTCGGATATCCACATCATCTTTTTCAGGATCTTGCATGCAATTAGGGTTTGCATGCAAAATCTAGGGTTTGCATGCACCTGCATGCACTTGCATGCATCCCATTCACCAGTTTGATGCCTCCAGCACCTTAGCCACCTCATTCTAGCACCCGGGAGCCACTTACTACAGAGTTTTATCCCTCCTAGGCTGAAAGGCGCCCACTTCTCACCTACTTCTAGAGAAGGGCGCACTTGTTCACCTACCACTGCAGTTCCACTTCAGTTACACTCAGTTAGCTCTGATTCTCCCTGATTTGAGGCTAGTTTCACTCCCGACTGATTGTTTCACTTTTGTTGGACCTCCAGATTGACTAGATGACTTGTTCTGACTTTAGTTAGCCTCCCATGCGCCCCCCACTGATCCTCCTTTCCTTAATCAGTGCTACACACTTCAATTACACATGACACACTCAGTTAGACTCAGATTGACACCTGGATGACTAGTTCTTGTGCATTGATGACCACCACCGATTGATGATGAGGAATCCTAGTTGGAGTCAAGCTACTCCATTCAGTGATTCAAATGGCCTACTTAGTCAATTCAAATTGCTCATTGACAGTGATTGTATTCTATTGTAATTCATTCACCCTTATTGGGATATTGAGCACTGCTGCATGTTTTGCACAGTTTTGCACCATATTTTCTATGTTCATCTGTTGTGATTGATTTACTTGTTCATTAGATCTACTGTGACTAATTTTACATATGACACTTACAATATAAATGACGACACTTCCATATAAAGGAATAATAACATCTCTATAGGAATACAAACACTTCCGTATAGAGGAATAATACCATCTCTATAGGAGTACAATATACATATATGAAATACATTCCGAAGTTACATATACATCAACACTCACTCTTAACTAGGAAGGTATTTCTCGACACAGGTCTTCTAGCACAAGTCATCTTCTCTGAATCATCGTCACTGGATAATCGTCATCGTCACTGCTGCTACTATCTCAATCAATCTCTGAATCTACTCATCATAAGCAGTTCTACAGATCCAGTCCTTTTTCATACTAGATGTAGGCCCACCACCTGTAGGTCTTTATCATCAGTGGCCATACTATGGAACCTACCACTGATTACGTGCATCAACAAAACCTAGCACAGACTATAGGTTCTTTTACATGTTGACCTTCACAAAACCTACTCAGAGCATCCCAGGATGTTACGAGCAAACCGCTCTACCTGTCTGGATCTCGATAGAGCATCCCAGGATGTTACGAGCAAACCGCTCTAACTGTTTGGATCTCGATAGAGCATCCCAGGCTGTTACGAGCACACTGCTCTACCTGTCCAGATTTTAAAGGATCTTTTCTATGTGAACTTTCAGAAAACCTACTCAAAGCATCCGAGAATGTTACGAGCACACCGCTCTACCTGTCTTGATCTCGATAGAGCATCCCAGGATGTTACGAGCACACCGCTCTACCTGTCTGGATTTTAAAGGATCTTTTCTATGAGAAACTATAGCAAAACCTACTCAAATCATCCCATGATGTTACGAGCACACCGCTCTACCTGTCTGGATCTCGATAGGGCAACCCAAGATGTTACGAGCACACCGCTCTACCTGTTCGGTTTTTAAAGGGTCTTTTCTATGCTACTTGCACAACCTGTCCACGGCCATAGAGTATAAAACCGATACTCACCATACATCATCCTGATGTACATCATCACATGATCAACCTGATCATCATCATAGCATCAACCCGATGCATATAATCTGGAGCAACATCCTGCAGCTCATCATCTGTGATCATCCTGATCATCATCATAGCATCAACCTGATGCATATCATCTGGAGCAACATCCTGAAGCTCATCATCTGTGATCATCTTGATCATACAATGCATCCACCTGATGCATACACAGTATCTGCCTGATACATATCATCATACATGATCTACCTAATCATACAATGTATCCACCTGATACATATACAAATACATGATCCACCTGATCATACCTGATACATATCAACATACATGATCCACCTAATCATACATGATCTACCTGATCATACAATGTATCCACCTGATACATCTACAGATACATACACATGATCCAACTGATCATATCCTGCATCCAACATGATGCGTACATACATATACATATAAATGATCCAACTGATCATATCCAACATCCAACATGATGCATATATACATAAATGATCCAACTGATCATATCCAACATCCAACATGATGCATACATACATATACATATAAATGATCCAACTGATCATATCCAATATCCAACCTGATGCATATACAGAGTAGTAACTAGAGCATCGTCCTGATGCTCATAATCCAACGCTTACATCCATAGCCATGGGAAGGATCCTCCTCTCACCATGCTTGGAATGGCTCCTACAAATGTTTCCATCACTTCTTCCTCGAAGTGTCGTCAATATGAAGAACACCAAGCCTCTCTCTGAAGTACTCGAACTTTACTCTGGCTAGTGGCTTCGTCAGTTATCTGCAATCTGCTCATCCGTCGCAACATACAGGAGCTTCACTGCTCACCATATCCCTGATATAGTGATATTTGATCTCAATGTGTTTCGACCTATCGTCGAACACCCGATTCTCAGACAACTTCACACAACTTTGGTTGTCACAAAAGATACCAGTAGCCTCCAACGAGAGATCAAATAACTCATACAGTAGCTTTCGAAGCCATACTGCCACACAACTAGCTTAACAAGATGCAACATACTATGCTTCAGTTGTACTCAGTGCTATGCAGGATTGCTTCCTTCTTGTTAGAACAGTAACCACACTTAGTACCATAATCCATAAATTTTAATTATCCATGTGCTTAATTAAACCATGTTTTGGATTAAGTGACTATAGTTGGTCAAAAACCCACTTTGAGAGTGTTCACACCCACTTCTGAGCAAACCAGTTCACCCAGCCTCCAGTTTTGTCCACAAGTGCACCCTCATTTATTGCTGGTGCGCCCTCTCTCCTTGTTTTGGGGAATTTAGTTGACCAAGGGCGCTAGGGTGGATTTTTGCCCACTTTTGGCTAGATTTGGAGCATTTAATGCTCCCTTGGGCCCCCAAACCTCCTCTATTTGCTCACCCACGCCTGCCTTGAGCTCATTTATGACTCAGCATGCTTCAGCCACCTCCACACCAGAATTCGTAGCTGTTTGGGGTGATTGGGATTGAGTTGGACCCACCTAGGGGGGATTGAGGCCAATTTGGCATTGATGACTTGTACACTCAGCTTGAGCCACCTAATGCTCTCGATTTTCTCATGGATGTAATAAAAACCTGTTACTAACATTTTCACATGTTAGACAGTCAGTTAATCAAAGATTTGAGCATACATTGTGTGTAAATTTATCTCTTTTTTCAAATTTTTCCACTGTAATTGCAAATTAATTCGATTTTGTGAGGTTCTCCATAGCTCCTCGATCTTCTGTGATCAAAATACTCACATGGTATCAGAGCCATCGTGGAGTTAGTGAGTTGCAGGCCAACATTGAGCGTTGAACTGCATTCTAGAGAGGATTTCCAGATAAAAAAAATTGAGTGTTTTTTGCAGGTGTTTCAGTAGTTTTCTCACCATTAACGCAGCAGTCATGGAAGCAAACCATATGTTGCTCACACCCTTCAATTTTTTCGATTGGAAGGCTGAGATGGTTATCAAGCTGAGATCTAAGGGTCTCTATAGAGTAACCATGGGCACAGAAGTGGAGCCAAATTCTGCTGTGGAGAAAGCAAAGTACTACAATCGACTTGATGAAGCTTATGGATTGCTATGCCTGAGCATTTCAAGGGAACTCTTGTTTCATACAGACAGTTTGACAACCCCCAATGAAGTATGGGTGAAGCTAGAATCACTCTTTGGGAAAACTGATGAACTAAGAGGCCACCAGCTTGAAAACGAGCTCATTAGCTTGAGCCCAGCGCATTTTGAAACCATCCAGGAGTTCTTCACGAAATTCAAGTCACTGGTGCTTCAACTGCAACAATGTGGAATTGTTAAGAAGGAGGAACAACTGATTCTGTCCATCCTTTCGAAGCTAGGCCCAGAGTTTTCAGTATTTGTTAGCACATTTCACTCAGCCAAAATGACCCTTCGAAATTGGCAACTGCCATCACTAGCTACCTTCATGGAGTGTCTCACTCAGGAGCAGGATAAACTAGTTCAGATGGGCACCATAAAATCAAAGGACCAAGCATTGGCAATGGGTGTTTCAAATGCAAGCAAAGGAAAGCAGAAAGCCAAGAATTCGAAGTAGCAAGAGAAGAGGAAGTTTGACAAGACCAAGTCTGCAGATGGGGGTTCGAATCTGTCAAAGGAGAAGGACAAGAAGGGAAAGGAAAAGACCAAATGCACCTATTGTCATAGGGGATGGCATCCAGAGAGCTCATGTATGAAGAAAACCATTGACTCAATGGCGCAGCTGCTGGAGAAGAACAACATCCCAGTCCCTGAGGGCGCAAGGAAGAAAGAGAGCACCTCAAACCCTGACAATAAGGAGAAGTGTCATGCTTTGGTAGCAGGTACTTCGAATCCCTCTTCCTTCATCATTGATTCAGGAGCTTCCAGACATATGGTTTCATCCAGAGAGCTCTTCTCCTCCTTGCATTCGAATGGTGGCCCAACAGTTCGAATGGGAGATGATTCAGAACTCCAAACCAAGGGGATTGGAAGGATTGACATGGAGCATGGCTATTTCAGTGATGTGCTCTATGTACCTTCATTGGCTGCAAATTTGCTATCAGTCTATCAAATGACTCATACAGGAGAAGCCAAGAGAGTGACATTCACTCCAGATTTGGTAGAAATCTCAGAAATTTCCTCAAATCAAGTTGTGGCAGTAGGGTATGCAGATCATGATGAGAGAATGTACAAATTCTCAAACTTCATTCCAAATTCTAGTGACCATGCTCTTGTCTCTCATGCCAACGAGACCTCCAAGTTGTGGCATGAAAGATTTGGCCACATGAACTACAAATATCTCCAGCAATTGCACAGGGACGAGATGGTGGAAGGGCTTCCAGAAATCAGATCATCGAATGGTGCATGCATTGGGTGTGTAGTTGGAAAGCATCCTGAGCGCAGCTATGAGAAGGGAATAATGGCAAGGAGAGCCACTCAACCACTTGGATTGGTACATTCAGACCTCATTGGTCCTCTTCCCACTCCATCATATGGTGGATCAAGGTATGTACTTACATTCATAGATGACTACTCTCGATTCTGCTGGGTTTACTTCCTTAAATTGAAGTCAGAAGTGTTTGAGAAACTGAAGATTTGGAAAGCCCTAGTGGAGAACCATAGTGGTCATAAGATAAAGATCCTTAGGACTGATAATGGAAAGGAATATGTGAATAATAACATTCAGCACCTTTGTGAGGAATGTGGCATCCAAATGCAACATTCAATCCCCTACACACCTCAGCAAAATGGTGTGGCAGAGAGGAAAAATAGATCTCTCAAGGAGATGGCTACTTGCATGATTGAAGCTAGGGATCTAAGCCCTAAGCTATGGGCTGAAGCCATCAATTGTGCTGCTCATATTCAGAACAAATCCTTTCACAAATCAGTCAAAGGAAAAACCCCCTATGAGGCATGGTTTGGCCAAAAACCAAATGTGTCAAATTTCAGGATTTTTGGGTCTAGAGCATGGGCTCGAATTCCATCAGAAAAGAGGAAGGCTTTGGAGCCACAGAGAAGGGAATGTATCATGGTTGGATATGGTGAGTACACAAAGGGCTACAAGCTCTTTGACACATCCACACTTAAAACTTTCATTGAGAGAAGTGTGCAATTCGAAAAAGAACCAATTCCAGATTTTGAGCTTGCACCGGGGGAAAGCTCCTCTCCTCCACACCTTAATGAGATTAGTGATGATTCTACCTCTGATTTTTCTGATATTGCTGAAGATGACATGGCTGAAGATGACATTGCTGTACATGAGTCACCATCAAGGCCCAAGTGGGCTGAAAAAATCATAGAAGCTGCAGGTGAATTGGCAGGCAATCCCCAAGAGCCTAGGAAGACTAGATCCCAAACAATCAATGCTTCCTTTGCAAATGAGAGTGAGCTTGCTGATCACTGTTATATGATGATTGGATCTGATCCAACATCATATCAGGAAGCTCATCATGATCCAAGGTGGAGGGCAGCAATGCAAGAAGAATTCCAATCTCTCCAAGAGAACAAAACATGGGATTTGGTGCCTCTTCCTCCCAAGAGGAAACTAGTGCAATGTAAGTGGATTTTTCGAACCAAACCTGTTGCTGATGGTTCTGATCTGAAATATAAGGCTAGGTTAGTGGCTAAGGGCTACTCACAAATCCATGGTGTGGATTATACAGAGACCTTTGCACCGGTTGCAAAGATGGACTCAATTAGACTAGCTCTAGCCATGGCAGCTAGTAAAGGTTGGGAAGTTCACCACATGGATGTCAAAAGTGCATTCTTGAATGGTGAGCTACAGGAAGAGATATATATGCAGAAGCCTGAAGGATTCCAAGAGGATCCCACACTTGTATGCAGGTTGAAGAAGTCACTCTATGGACTCAAGCAAGCCCCCAGGGCTTGGTATGCCAAAATGGATGCCTTTTTGCTCTCAATTGGTTTCTGTCGATGCAAGTCTGATCCAAATGTTTATTTGAAGCATTGTGATGGTAATTTGTAGGTCATTGTACTGTATGTTGATGATCTCTTAATTACAGGGAGCTGCACCAAACAAATTGGCTCAATTAAAGCTTCTTTGCACAGTGAATTTGCCATGAGCGACCTAGGATTGCTAAGGCAATTTTTGGGTTTGGAAATTGAGCAATCTGAGAGAGGTATATTGCTGAGTCAATCTAAGTATGCTTCAGACCTGTTATTCAAGTTCAAAATGGCTGAATGTAAGGCAGCCAAGTGCCCATTCCTTTCAGGCATAAAACTAGGTGAATTTGAAGACTCTCCGGTGGTGGATTGCACACTCTATAGGAAGCTAGTTGGAAGTTTGCTGTACCTTACACATACAAGACCTGATTTGTCTTATGCTGTAAGTGCTGTAGCAAGGTATATGCAGCAGCCACATGAGATCCATTGGAAGGCAGCCAAAAGGATCCTTCATTATGTCCAAGGAACAAAGAACTTCGGGGTACACTATGCAGCTGGTTCTTCACTTCAACTAGCTGGATTTTCTGATTCCGATTGGGCGGGAGATCCCATCGATAGAAAGTCCACTTCAGGTTTTGTGTTTATGTTTGCTGAAGGTCCTATTTGCTGGTCAAGTAAGAAACAACATACAATTTCTCTTTCATCAGCAGAGGCCGAGTACAGGGCAGCAGTGAACGCAGCCACACAGTGTGTTTGGTTGCAAGGCATTCTTCGGGAGTTTGGTGTTGCTATTGATTCTCCAACCAATATTTGGGTGGATAATCAAAGTGCCATCAAGATATCTACTGATCCAGTACAGAGGCAAAGAACAAAGCACATTGAGATCCACATGCATTACATTCGGGGCTTGGTGCATGACAGGGTGATTTCACTGCAGTATTGCCCATCCACCGAGCAAACTGCTGATATTTTCACCAAGTGCTTTACAGAGAAGACCTTCACTTACTTGAGATCTTTGCTTGGAGTGAGTGATGGATGGTGATTGCTGCAATCTAATTGCAGGTTCAGCCCCATGTCCATTTTTTGGGGAAGTTTTTATCCCATGAGGTTTTACTTCTTTTCCTCGGTTCATATGGACAAATAAAATTTCTGTTTGTATTGAGGTGACTTGAGCCTTTGTTGCCAAGGCCTCCCACTTATCTTTCATGAGATGTACAAAGTTATGGTTAAGGGGGGGTGTTAGAACAGTAACCACACTTAGTACCATAATCCATAAATTTTAATTATCCATGTGCTTAATTAAACCATGTTTTGGATTAAGTGACTATAGTTGGTCAAAAACCCACTTTGAGAGTGTTCACACCCACTTCTGAGCAAACCAGTTCACCCAGCCTCCAGTTTTGTCCACAAGTGCGCCCTCATTTATTGCTGGTGCGCCCTCTCTCCTTGTTTTGGGGAATTTAGTTGACCAAGGGCGCTAGGGTGGATTTTTGCCCACTTTTGGCTAGATTTGGAGCATTTAATGCTCCCTTGGGCCCCCAAACCTCCTCTATTTGCTCACCCACGCCTGCCTTGAGCTCATTTATGACTCAGCATGCTTCAGCCACCTCCACACCAGAATTCGTAGCTGTTTGGGGTGATTGGGATTGAGTTGGACCCACCTAGGGGGGATTGAGGCCAATTTGGCATTGATGACTTGTACACTCAGCTTGAGCCACCTAATGCTCTCGATTTTCTCATGGATGTAATAAAAACCTGTTACTAACATTTTCACATGTTAGACAGTCAGTTAATCTAAGATTTGAGCATACATTGTGTGTAAATTTATCTCTTTTTTCAAATTTTTCCACTGTAATTGCAAATTAATTCGATTTTGTGAGGTTCTCCATAGCTCCTCGATCTTCTGTGATCAAAATACTCACACTTCTAAACTAAGAGATCACACCTGATCCCATACTAAAGTAGCACCTAGATGTGCTCTTCCTATCTACAGCACTGCCTGCCCAGTCCGAATCAACATAACCCTGCAGGTTAGACTTTTGATTCGCATCATACTTGAGCCCATAATCAACTGTACCTTTCAGGTACCTCAGAATATGCTTTACATCAACTAGGTGAACACTCCTCGGATCCGTCAGGAACTGGCTCAATGTGTTCACCGCAAAGCAAATATTTGGTCTCATGTTCGTCAGGTCAATCAAAGACCTAATCATCTGACGATACATAGTGATATCAACCGGCTCAGATGAAGCATCACACAGAAGCTTCAGGTTTGATGCCATAGGTGTGTCCATGGCCTTGTAGTCCATCATCCCGAACCTCTTTAGGATCTCTACTGCATACTTCCCTTGTCCAAGGAAGATTCCATCTGCACTCTGCCACACCTCCATACCTAGAAAATAGTGCATCATCCACAAGTTCTTCATCTCGAACTCAGCAACAAGCTTTCGCTGCGTGTCGACAATCAATCTATCTTTACTTGTAATAAACAGGTCATCCATATACAAAAGTAGTATCACTGGATTTCCTTCCTCAACCTTGTAGTAAAGGTTGGAATCTGCTATACTCTTGGTAAAGCCCAAACTGGATAGAAAATTGTCTATCCTACCATACCAAGTTTTGCACATATATGACTCCCTGTCATGTGTCTCAGAACCAAGTGGCTACTCCACATAGACTTCTTCTTCATCTACACTATTCAAGAAAGCTATCTTGAAATCCATCTGGTGTACCTTCCCTTTCATCACTGCAGCCAGAGCAAGTACGGATCTAATGGAAGTGTATCTAGCTACAGGAGCAAAAGTCTCTATGCTACCACCTGCATCATGCTTGATCTTGTAGATCCTCTTGGAAGTCACTACAGACTCCCCTTCAGGACTTGGAATTGCATCCCAAACATTTTCATGATCGACTGGTACTCCTTGATCATGGCATTCTTCCCAGATCTTGGGAACTTCAATATATTCAATATTTTCAATACATAACTTTGTTGCTGAACAAATGTTGTAGTCCTTCTTTTGTAGGTGATGGTATACGATCTTTCCTACAAAACAAGTTAAATTGCATGATTAGAAAACATCTCATAGTTTTCAGAACAAATTCTTACACATAAAGAAATATGTCATACAGTCATGCAATTATCTTAGCCAATGCTTCAATACAACATTTATCCATATCCCATAACTTTCTAGATGTCTTCCAATCTCTACCAGAACATTGTTAAGAGTGTGCACAACTCCCAACATGTCAGCAAAGAGGTTCAATTCTAGATAAGTAGCAATGGAATGTTGTACAGTGCCATAGGCCACTTACCCATGTATATTAGTAGTATATTGTTCATCAATGCAACTATTCTAATATGCATAATACACAACCTAATTCCAGGAACATGAGTATATACATTATTGAACAATATTATTTAAACAATAAAATATGCAAGGAATGATAATTCAAATACTTATCTTTGTTTGTTTGTTGGGTTGACTCCCTCTCAGTCTTTGCTTCTTTTTTGCAACTCCATTCTGATGTGGATTGTGAGAAGTGGTCAACTCCCTCTGAATATATGCATCCTTGCAGAAACTACGGAAGTGTGCTCCTTCTTGATCTTTGCTTTCTTGCAGGAAAAAATGGAGTGTTCTCCCTCTTGATCTTTGCTTCCTTGCAGGAACAACTGGAGTGTGCTCCCTCTTGATCTTTGCTTCCTTGCAAGAACAACTGGAGTGTGCTCCCTCTTGATCTTTGCTTCCTGGATTACCTGTCCTTGAACTTATATCCATTACTATGCATGCTTAATAGTATCATCATTGTGTTATCGTCGAGGTCTCATACATAATCACACATTCATTAGTATAATCTTAATACTATCAAAACACAATAATCTTAAACATGTATAGTCATGATCATTTCAAACATAGATAATAAACACTAGTATTCAAGGTTTTAGGGAAGTATTCTTTTACTTATGCATATTCTTATTTGGTCATAGGACTCTTTTGGTTAGTTAAGTCATCAATCAAGATAAGAGACATAAAATGCATAAACCCTTGATTACTTACATTTCTAACTTTATGAATAAACATAACCAATCATACCAAGTATACTTATATAAGGGATCCTAACACAAGGTAGAATTCTAACTTGATATAGGAAAAACATACCTGGATTGGTATGTTAGCTAGTTATGTCTAACATACCTACATGATGTCTTCTTTTTCTCTTCAATGACTTGTGCTAGTAACCTGCATATCTCATAGGTTAACCATTATAGAACCAAGTTATACATACCTCGTGAATAGATCTTCTAAGTGATCCATGACAATGGATGAATATTTGTCTTCATGTCATCATGATCATATATTCTTGAACTAGAACATGATTTGTCTTTCTTGGTGTACCTTTCATGTTAGCGGACAATATAAACCTCATACAACACCATAATGCATTAGTACAATCATAAGTGTCAACACCCTAATCAATGAATATCTTCTATCATGCATTGAGAATTTTATTAAGGTTATACTACAAGTCTAAATTTAATCAAGATTGTACTAACCGTAATAACATGAAGAGAAACATACCATAAAATTAATCATGAACAAATCTCGAAACATACCTGGATAAGTCATTCCTGTCGAGATTGCTTGTAATCTTCTTATGTAATGCCTTAGCCTCATCTCCCTCTGAAACGGGAACTTATTCACTTATGCAGGTGACCAATCCATTCGCTTCTAGGATTAACCCAATCCACTTGATTTGTAGGAACTGGATCTGGAGCTGGATTAGGGTTTGTCAAAGAAACCCTAAAAATTCAAACTTTGAATTTCAAACTTCCGAAAGGATAGAAATATGCGCCTTGGTGAGCTGATCAAGTTGGTATACTCATAATTTGAAAACTGCAAAGTTTCACCCCTCAAATTTTCCTTTGAAACTTTTGGATTCACTGGACATGACCCCGAACTAGGGTTTGATAAATCCCACCCTTCTTCCCAATCAAAAGGTTCAATCCAAAGCTCTAAGATTCTATTTTTCAGAGGAGCTTCCAGCCATGGTCACAGATTTCAAAAATTTCCATTTTTGCAGAAGCCCTAATTTTTCACTTCTCCGATCAAAGTCCCGAACTAGGGTCTGATCAAGCCCGGCCTTCTATCCAACCAAAAATTATGATCTTGGTATCTAAATTTCAATTTTGATGAGTGGCATTCAGTCGCAGTCTCCGATTACAAAAATTACAACTTTCTCCGAAACCCTAAATTCCGGAAGCCATGAATGAAGGTGCTCAAAAATAATTATGTTTTGACAGAAATATGTACTTGTTTGTTTCTGGTGTAACTCCAAACTTTTCTATCCACAGGTTCTGAAAACATTTCCTGTCATATCCTGACCTGTCATCTTTCCAACCTTATAGATCTGACCTCAAATGGATGCTCTGATAGAGAGTTATGCCAAGTGTCACAACATGACAAGTTTATGGGATAAAACAGGAGAGTGAACTTGTACGGCGTGCCACGTGTCACTGGTTCCTTTTTGGCCCCTGAAAATGCTACCTGAGAAAGTACAGTCCGTGCAATACCTGTCACTTTTTATGAAATTTCATTTGGAGCTTCCTAGCCCAAGTTATGACCTTTTTTCCAAGGTCACCTGTTTATGACTAAGATCTGGAAGAGGCAGAAACCCTATATTGTACAGATCATAAATCACAAAGCACAATGAATTAGAGGTTGTCATTTTATACAAGGTACATGGGGATATTATCTTTGTGCTGTATGATTTTTAGACCCTGAAACCTCACCAAAATTTATTTATAGCGAAAGTGCTACGATGACTTGTTTTTTTCTATATTAAGCCCTAACTTCACAATTGCAACAAGTGTCATACATGCCATACCATGCCTTCTTTCAGGCTAGCTCTGATACCATGTTAATTTTTCATAATTTACTTCAATCTGATCTAGGATATTAACTGAGAGAACAAAATGTACAACATATCTATAGCATATCAATCATGGATACAATAATGCAAGCACACAAGAGACACTAAGTTTACTTGGGGAAAACCATAAAGGTGAAAAACCCCAATAACTTCCTTATAGATAGATAGAGCAATGATGCAATCCAAGCATAAGAGATAGACATCTCCTAGTAGCAGCTTCTCCTCCTCCACAAATTCTCCACTCTTCCAAGAGTGTGAGAGAGAATAGAATGATGAAATAGAGTGCCTCCTGCACTCTATTTATACTTGACTTGACTTTCCTAATAACCTTTACTAGGTCGGCCTTAACTTAACCACATAACATAATGCTGATTGGGCCGACACCCAATAGGGTGGTCTAATAACCCTTCGACCCACAAGAATTATATAGGGCCGACCCCAATAAGGTGGTCTAATAACCCTTTGACCCACATGACTTATACAGGGCCGACCCCAACAAGGTGGTCTAATAACCCATCAAGTATAAGTTACGACACTTACAATATAAATGACGACACTTCCGTATAGAGGAATAATAACATCTATATAGGAATACAAACACTTCCGTATAGAGGAATAATACCATCTCTATAGGAGTACAATATACATATATGAAATACATTCCGAAGTTACATATACATCAACATATTCTGCATGTTTGCATTAGGATTTTGATTTTGATTGTGGTTCGGGTTCGGCTGCAGTGGTGGTACATTCTTAGCTTTCCACTTCGTGAATAGCTATGGACATTCTTTGACAATATGGTCAACCGCACTACAATAAGTACACAAAGATGCTGGATGTGGACAATCCTTCTAATAGTGTCCAACCACTGCACAATTAAAGTAGGTAATAGGTCCTCGACCTCGACCAAAAGT
The DNA here is from genome assembly GCA_027924585.1 of Larix kaempferi. Taxonomy (NCBI): domain Eukaryota; kingdom Viridiplantae; phylum Streptophyta; class Pinopsida; order Pinales; family Pinaceae; genus Larix; species Larix kaempferi. Next base: position 6,374,363 of record BSBM01000399.1, on the reverse strand, counting down.
TCCTCCTCGACCAAATCCTGGATATTGATATGGTGATGGATTATGTGGTGGTTCATTGTAATTTGGCTGCTGTTGGTTATATTGTGGCTGCGGTTGGTTATACTGTTGCTACAGTTGGTCATACTATTGCTGTGGTTGGTTATACTGCTGTTGCGGTTGAGGTCTTTTTTCTTGTCGCTGTTCTTCCCCCTTCATGAAATAAGTATCCGTAGTTCTTTCTTGGAGAAAATCATATGCTTTGCAATATTTTTCCTCATGGAAAACCGATCGACAAAAATTACAGAAAATTTTATCCAGCTTCGACACCATCTTTTTCATATATACACATTCTTCTAAGCGGTGTCCTCTTGTTTGACAGATTCGGCACCAAGGAATTCCTCCCTAACTAAGCGGGTTCGGTGCACCAGACTGTAATTATTCATGGAATTCGGGAAACTGATCTTTCTGATGTCCCTCAAATTTTCACCGACTGCACCATACATCCTCATGAACCTCCTTCCCCTTCTTGATATCCTGCAATTAGATAATCAAGTTTTCCAGTTGATTCTGGATTTGACTCATGCCAATCCTTGTTTCTCCAATCGGTGAAGCCTCAAGCTTAATTACAATTTCCAATGCTTCTGCCTGGGATATGATCTTCTACTACATCATTGGAATCAGAATGTGCGGTATAAATCTTGCAATAAACCATTCTTATGTTGTATGTCATGTTGAGATATTGTAACTTCAAAGAATATTATATTTGTACTTTATTATTCCGGAGATGTTTCATTCCTCCGTGAAGATCTTATTGTATATCCGGAGATGTTTATTCCTCCGTCGGAATGTGGTAACTCGGGTTATTAGACTTCCCTAGTGGGGGTCGGCCCTGTATATGTTATGTGGGTCAAAGGGTTATTAGACCACCCTAGAGGGGTCGGCCCAGTCAGTTGTAGTGGGGTATTTAACCCATTGGTTAAATACGAGCCTACGTGTACCTGTGTAAAATACATGTCAGTGTAGTGTATAAATAGAGGAGGTGTGTTCCTCATTTGACACACACACTCACTTGAGAAAGGCGCACTTGTGGAGGAGAGGTCTGCTATGGTGGAGGAGGAGATCATATCTTTGGTTTGCATCTTTGTGTATTGCTGGTCATCTATATTGAGGAAGCTTTACTGGGTTTTCTACCCCATGAGGGTTTCCCAGGATAAATCTGTGTCTCTTGTGTTTATGCTATGCTTGTTGTTTCTTCAGTGATCCTGTATATGCTATTATTGTGAAATGGAATGTAATGCTGCTATTTTCAGTCTTAGCATATTAAATATTAACATGTCACTCATTCCAAAACTTACTTTGGCCATCATAGTTTTGTACCTTTGATCAAATTCCCATACCGATTCATTAGGAAATTGATTTATTTCCTTCATCTCTTTGATATACTGCGATTCTGATCTTGGTTTCCTAAATTCATCGATCAACCTAGCTCTAATTTCAGCCAGGGTTTTCTGCGGACTCCTGGTAGGTACTTGTACAAACATCATAAACCAATCCAGTGCACGACCCCTAAAGGTCATCGCAAATTTTTCTCTTCTTAATTTCATCATCCTAGACTTGTTTCACCATCCACAAAGCTTCGCATAAGAAACAATATTGTTCAGGATCTTCGGTCTCGTTACCCTGAAAAAGAGGCATCTTTACATCGTCACCTGCCATTCTTGGTTTTATACTAGTATTCGTGGATATACTATTATTACCACTATTTTGACATGCATGACAAAATTGCGAAGAACTGTTGTTTCTTCCTCCAAAATTTGACACAGTGCACGGAGGTGTGGTTACGTTGTAGCTTTGGGTTCGCACTTCCTCGGGTTCATGGGTATCCTGGTTGTCTCCTTTTTCACTATAGGGTTGCTTCGTCCCTTGTGGTCCCATTTCACAGTTATCTGTTCCAGTCGCACCAGGAGAATCTCTTTCTATTTCAATCCTCCTCTTATTCTCTAGCCGTAACCTAACCCCACTTCTCAAGCAACCACAATCTTCCTCAACTTCTTTCTTAATTTTGTCGTAGCTCATATCCACCTACCCCGCATCATTTCATCAAACTCGCATCTTCGCGGTACCCATAACCTCCGTACACTAGATCTTTACTCGTCGGAATTAATTTTCAATATCCCTTTCTCACAGATAAGCATCTTAATCCACAACTGAAGTGAAAATAGATACCATCCTCTGGGTCCTTTGAAGAATTTTCTTTCTGCATCGATGTATGACTTAACTGTGTCGAATGCAAATTCAATAATGTATCCCTCTAGAATACTGTCTACTCACACATCGACGACCCTCAAAGCCTTGTTGTTAACCTGACCCAATTGCTAGAACAATTCTGTGGTCCAATGTTCCATCTCACCTCCTTGGAAATTCTTCTTTTGAAAAGTTAGCTGTGCCTACCATTCATATAGTACTATCGAAAATTCACAGAAAAACATTTCGTGGGTATCAGAGTAGATGTATTTCTGCAACCACTCTGTTGTCGACCATCAAGGTTTCCGATTTGATTTCTCAGCGAATTCTTGTGTCTTCTTATTGAACCAGTCCTAGATCTCTAGTTTCGTCAGATGCCACAACATGTCCTCTTCTTATCACACTAGGTTCCCAACAACATAACCATTTGTTGACACAGTTTTGTCGATAGGGGTTCACCTCGTACTGCTGTCAACAAAACTCAACACAGACTCCAATGGACATCGGCCTAGAAAGGTTTTATCCTTACCAGCTATGAAATTTAGTTCACACCAAGATCTAATCAAGAAATTACACACTCTCACAAAAGCTCACACAACTAGTCAAGAACACTGAAATTCACTTACAATAATTGCACACTGAATTACTCAAGAGAATAATAATACATAAGCCAACCTTGGGCAAGTAAATGGCTGTTAATATATAACAATACATCAGATATTTGAATGCACAAGGATTCCATTCAAATCATCACAAAAAGACTTACTAAAATAATGCAAACCCCCTTAGGTGGCAAGTGTGTTCTCCAAGTCACACCAAAGGCTCAAGAATTTATTATTTAGTGATCATATAGTGATGTATGATGCAAAAAAATGCCAAATCCCAAAAATGGAAGGAAGAAGCATCATGGAGGATGAGTGGTCCAAAAAACAGTTTCCCTAGTCAACTAGCTTTTACCTTTCACCCAAAAAGTGGTAAAAAGCATTAAAAGTAGCAAGTGCGCCTATCTAACTCAGAATAGTCTAAAAATAGCTAGAATCTATTTTAGTACATCCATAAATAGCCTCTAGTGAGTTTAGGAAACTTGTGGTCCACACAATGACTCATATGCCAACTATCTAGTCTAATACATAGTAATTAATCATATAATGATTAATTAATGCTACTAATGTATTAATATGACATATATAAAGGGTTTAATGATTCCAAAACCCCCCATAAGTCTGACTTTATGTGCTAAAAATCATAAATAAAAATTCGGGCCCAGTAACAAGACATGGTCACCCTGTACAATACTGCCTGGTCCACAAAACAAGGAAAGAAGGAAAACCTCATGGGAAAACCTTCCCTAAAAAAATGGACATATCAAAATTGAAATATTGCTGATCAATCCTTCACTCCACCACATGTTCAACAATCCCAAGTAGTGATCTAAGATAGCTGAAAGTCTTCTCAGTAAAAGCTTTGGTGAAGATGTCTGCAGTTTGCTCACTATTGGGAAATACTGCAAATCAATGATTTGTTCATGCTCTAAACTCCTGATGTAGTGCATATGGATCTCAATATGCTTGGTCCTCTGTCTCTGTGCTGGATCAATTGAAAACCTTATAGAACTCTGATTGTCACAAAATATGACAATAGGAGTACTAAAAGCAATCTCAAACTCTGAAAGAATACCCTGCAACCAGACACACTGAGTAGCAGCATTCACTGCTCCTCTATACTCGGCCTCTGCCCAAGATAGTGAAATTGCATTCTGTTCCTTGCTAGACCAACAAAAGGGACCACCTCCAAGCATGAATACAAATTAAGATGTGGATTTTCTATCAAGGTTGTCACCAACCCAATCTGAGTCAATAAATCCAAGAAGATCTAGGCTAGAACCTGCAGCATAGTGAATCCCATCAGTCTTGGTGCCTTGCACATAATGCAATATTCTTTTTGCAACCCTCCAATGGAGGTAATGTGGCTGATCCATGTACCTTGATGCCACACTCACAACATATGCAAGATCAGGTCGAGTATGAGTCAAGTATAACAAGCCACCAACAGGCTGCCTATACAAGGTGTTGTCAACCAAAGGTGTAGATTATGCTTCTTCAAGTCTAACTATTGAAAGGAAAGGAGTCTTTGAAGGATTTCAATCAGCGGTATTGAACTTCTTTAGCAGTTCATATGCATATTTGTACTGAGATACCTTAGTTCCATTCTCAGTTTGAGAAATCTCTAGCCCCAAAAACTGCTTAAGAATTCTCAAGTCACTCATGGAAAAATCTTGATGCAAAGCAATCTTTAATGAAGCTATTTGATCAGTAGAGATACCTGTGATTAGTAAATCATAAACATATAACACTATAATCATAATTTAACCATCAATCAGCTTCGAGTAAACATTAGGATCAGATTCATCTCACATAATATTGTGACAAGAGAAAGTTGTCCAGTTTGGCATACCAAGCCCTTGGGGATTGCTTAAGCCCATATAAGGACTTCCTCAACCTGCACACATAGTTAGGATCATATTTATAACCTTCTAGCTGTTGCATATAGATATCCTCCTCAATATACCCATGGAGGAATGCACTCTTGACATCCATGTAGTGCACTTCCCAATGCTTGGATGCAAAAATTGCCAGAACTAGTCTTATCGAATCCTTCTGTGCAACTGGTGCAAAAGTATCATTGTAGTCAAGGAAATGGACTTGGGAGAAGCACTTTTCCACCAGCCTAACCTTATATTTTACTCATGTACCATCATCTTCACACTTGTTTTTGTATATCCACTTACACCTTACAATTTTTCTGCATGGGGGGAGCTTGACTAGCTCCCATGTCTCATTCTGTTGTAGTGAATGAAAATCATCATACATGGAATCATGCCATCTTGGGTCATGTGAGGCTTCCTCATATGTTTGAGGATCAAAATCCACCATCATATAACATCTCTCATATAGGTAGGGGTCATTCACATTGAGAGCTGTCTCAAATTGTGATCTAGTCCTCCTAGTAGGCTGAGGATTTCCCACTAGTTCACCAGTTGCTTGAAGACTCTTAGAATCCCACTTAGACCTCGTTGATGAATTAGGATCTACAATAAAATGGTCCTCATCATCAGAAATATCAGAATCATAAAATTTGAAAGGATCATCACTTACTTCATCAGGTGGTGGTGTAGAGGTCTCTCCATTTTCAACATTCTGAGAGGGCTCTTCTTCAAATTGAACACTTCTTTCAGGGAAGGATTTTTGAGTGGCCAAGTTCAAAAAATCGTAGCCCTTTGAGTATTATAAATAGCCAACAAAATTACATGGTTGGATTTGGGGCTACATAGCCCTCCTCTTCTCAAGTAGAATTCTAGCCCAAGCCTTGGAGCCAAAAATCCTGAAATGAGAAATATCAGGTTTGTGCCCAGTCCAAGCCTCAAAATGAGTGATTCCTTTGAGAGATTTTTGTGGAACTCTATTCTAAATATATGTGGCACAATTTATTTCCTCATCCCATAGTCTTGGATATAAAGACTTGGCCTCCAGCATACATGTGGCCATCTCCTTCAGAGATCTGCTCTTCCTCTCAGCGACACCATTTTGCTGAGGTGTATAAGGAACTGTGTGTTACATTTGAATGCCTGAAGAGGCACAAAATTACTGAAACTTAGATTTGATGTAATACCCACCATTATCAGATCTGATTATATTGATATGTCTACCAAACTGGTTCTCAACAAAGGCCTTGAAAAGTTTGAACAGACCAAAAAATTCAGACTTTAACTTGATGAAATAGATCCAACAATACCTGGACAAGTCATCTATGAAGGTGAGGATGTATTTGGCATGGTTCAAGGAATCATGGGGAAATGGACCTGAGATATCAGTGTGAATAAGATCCAAGGGTGCATAGGTTTTCTTAGTTTTGTATCTCTCATACTTATGCTCAGGGTGTTTTCCCAGGATGCAACTTTGACAGACACCTTTGGAAAATCTGATATTGGGAATCCCTATAACCATTTCTTTCTCATGGAGTTGGGAAATGTATATATAGTTTAGGTGGCCAAATATTTCATGCCACAATTTGCTTGACTCATTGGCATGGTTTAAAAGAGAAGAAGTTGAGGGGAATGGCACAAAATGAGAAGACTTGTAGATTCTAGAGCTATGGTCAGCAATGCCTAATGCAACAATTTGGCCTGTTGACATTTCATAGATCTCAACATCATTTGGTGTAAAGGTCACCTTTTTGGGTGAAACTGTGTGGGTCATCTGGTATACTATCAAGAGGTCAACAACAAGTCCAGGAACATACAAGACATTATTGAATGAACCAAAATCAAGATCTATGCTGCCTTTACCTTTGCTTGAAGTTTCAGAATTGTCACCCAACAATATTTGGACCATAGGAAGAGTCAAGTGAAGTAAAGAACTCACTTGTAGACACCATGTGCCTTGAATCTCGACAATCAATAATGAGTGAGGTATGATTGGATGTGCTTTCCAGCAGTTCATGCACTCTCTCCTTATCTTCGGAATTTTTTCCTCCATCCTTCATCCTTGCGCTCTCAGGAAGAGGAATGTTGGATTTCTCCAGGAGTAGAGCCATTTGATCAATGGTTTTCTTCATGAGGGAGCTTTCAGGATGAAATACCTTGCTGTAGTAAGTACACTTTTCCTTCTCATTCTTCTTATTTGGATTCTTCTTTGAGTGGTAGGAGTATTCAAGAACTTTTTGCTTGTATTTTTACTCACTGTTGGGCTTCTTGAAATTTCCCTTCTTCTTCCTTTTCAAACCCTTTGAATCTCCAACACTCAAACAATAGTATTTTGATGGATGTTTTATGGCTCCCATCAAAACCAGCTTGTCATGTTCTTGTGTAAGAGATTCCATGAATTCTGAGAGAGTAGGACTCTTCCAGTTTCGAATTGCTTTCCTGGTTGCATGGAAGGTTGGAACAAACAATGAATAATTCGGGCCAAGCTTGGAGAGAATGGCCAAGATCAGCTGCTCATATTTTTTTATCAATTCCACATTGCTTCAACTGTAGAACAAGTGACTTGAAATTTGAGAAGAAATCCTGGAGGTTATCGAAATCTTTGGACTCAATGAAACTAGTTCAGTGTCTAGTTGGTGGCCTCTTAATTCATCAATCTTGCCAAACAATTCTTGAAGCTTTAGCCAAACTTCATTGGGAGAGGTAAGACCATCAAGATGGAATAGAATATCCCTAGATGTAGTGAGACATAGTAGACCATAGAATTCATCTATTCTATTATGCCACTTTGACTTCTCAATTACTGAGGTTGCCTTAGTCTCAGTTGCCATAGTCACCCTCTAGAGGCCTTTGCTCCTCAACATGATCTCCATCTGTGCTTTCTAGTCAAAATAATTGAATGGAGTGAGGATGATATGATGTGACTTGTAATACCCCCAATTCGACCCTTAGGATATATTATCCTTAAATGTAAATAATGTGTACATGTGATGTATGTTTTCTTAGCGTGGAGCTCAAGGCCAAGGCCCCGCTAGTAAAAGCCCGAATTTTATTTAAAGGGCAAGTATTTGATATTTTGATACCATGTGCTCTTAAGCCATGGAAATTGTAATAGGATGTAAATTAGACATCATGCAATATAAAATGTCCAAAGCTGGCTACGGAGGCAACAAATGAGAAGGGGCCACGTGTATCCACTAGGGAGTGGTGAGGGGGCTATGGGAGTGACCCATAGGTTGCCATTTGTCATTATGTGAACCCATTGACTTCCTTAGGTGACATTAATGCCAATTGTAAGGAAGTGGTTGAGATTTCAGCCCATGACTTTGATGGAGTATGGGCAGCCCTGAAATTCGTATGGGAAGGTATGGGCTCTTTTGACTTGTCCCACAAGTCACTCTACATCTTGGGGGTTGCTCCATCCTTATCCCCATTCCATTGTGGAAGTATGGGACATCTTTGCCCAACCAAAAACGAGCTCCCAGCAAGGAGAAAACCAGAAATCGCGACTTGAAGGAAACCCACGTTTTGGGAAGCCAAAAACGTCCCGATTGGGTATTGGATAGAGGAATCCAATGGGGGATCCATTGGTAGGAACCTTGGAGCGAATTTGGGAGCAATAGCTACCCCAAAAGCCATGGGAAAACCCAGTTTTTGCAGCTCAGAAAACGAGTGACGGATTTGGGGTTGTTTGTGATAGATTTGTGGGAAATCCAATTGTGGATGTATGAATAGAGGATGGGATTGCTGAGTCTAGTTTGAAGGGTATGTGGCTCTGGGATTGAGCTCAGTGGATTAGCATCCTCCTCCATCTCCTATTGCATGCTTGAGAAATCCAACCGTGTGTTGGCTTAGCATGGCTGTTTGAGTGAAACCTTGACTGTGAGTGAGCCAACTAGTTCCTCCTTAGTGGATACACAGCCCAGCTCGGGGGTGATCTCTCAGCTGAAAGAATACAGGCTGGACAGAGGTCTATGGTTGGGTGGAACGTTGCTCTCACGTAGCCAGTCGTTTGGGCCATTATAATTCGAGATAAGTATTCTTGATGTTAATTCTATGCCCTGCAAGCATTTTAATTAATGACTGTTGTTTATATGTTGAATGCATGATGAAACTGTGTGCAGATGTATTGTTTAATTCCGCTGTGTTTATATTGAATCGAATCTGCATATAGAAGTTTTAAATGTTAGTTATTTATGTGCAAAAATTATTGGGGCTAAATATGCCATAAGCCCGGTATGTTGTTAACGTTTCCTTCCTTGTTGTTCTATGGGGAAGGGGACGTTACAGAGTGGTATCAGAGCTCTAGGTTCAACCCTACGGCTGTTGGGCCCTTCACAGAAATACAAGTCATTGTGTGTGTGCATTTATATTTGGAACTGAAATGCATTTTGTGTGTACATGCATTTTGAATTTGGAATTTTGTGTGTGTGTACAGAGATTAAATTGTAAATCCATTGGTTGGATTGTTGAATGAAAGATTTTGAATTTTCCTAAGTCTATTTGAAAAAAATTCGTTTAAGACTGTTTCGGGAGAATTCCCGAATGTCTTCCGAAACTACGGAAGCATTCGGTGAATTGCCCCGAAACTGCGGAAGCATTCCGCGAAGTTTTCCGCAACGCGGAGGAATTCGAGAAGTCGCCCCGAAATTTGCGGAAGGAATTCCCTTCCGAAATTTTCGGAAGGAATTCTCTTCCGAAATTTGCGGAAGGATTCCGCGAGTTGTCCCGCAACGCGGAAAAATTTGGCGAAATGCTCCGAAAAAGGAAGAAAAATTTCCTAAGTGTTTTTGAAAGTCCGTTTAAGTCTGTTTCGGAAGGAATTCCCGAATGACTTCCGCAGTTGCGGAAGCATTCGGCGAATTGCTCCGAAACTGCGGAAGCATTCCGCGAGTTTTTCCGAAACGCGAAGGAATTCGGGAAAGTCTTCCGAAACGGCGGAAGGATTCCGCGAACGGTTCCGAAATTGCGGAAGAGTTCGGGAAAGTCTTCCGAAACGGCGGAAGGATTCCGCGAACGGTTCCGAAATTGCGGAAGAGTTCGGGAAAGTCTTCCGAAACGGCGGAAGGATTCCGCGAACGGTTCCGAAATTGCGGAAGAGTTCGGGAAAGTCTTCCGAAACGGCGGAAGGATTCCGCGAACGGTTCCGAAATTGCGGAAGAGTTCGGGAAAGTCTTCCGAAACGGCGGAAGGATTCCGCGAATGGTTCCGAAATCACGGGAGGATTCGGGAAAGTCTTCCGAAACGGCGGAAGCCTTCGCCGAATGGCTCCGCGACGGAAGCCTTCGCCGAATGGCTCCGCAGTTGCGGGAGAATTCAGCGAATCGCTCCGCCATTGCGGGAGCATTCGCCGAATGGCTCCGCAGTTGCGGGAGAGTTCAGCGAATCGCTCCGCCATTGCGGAAGCGTTCGCCGAACTGCTCCGCATTGCGGAAGCGTTCGGAGAACCGGCCCGCGCGCCCGCGAAAAAAAAAAAAAAAAAAAAAAAAAAAAAGACTCCGGACTCAGAATACGATGATTCCTGTGGGGCTCGGAGGCCATTGACGAGGGCCATGAAAAGACCAGTGAAGACCCATAGCCCATTACACTCCGATTTGACAGAAAATGGATAATAGTGACTTTTGAAGGACAGAGTCCCGAGGCTTGACAGAAGGCCGGTTTAAGCTGAAATTGATACGAGGCAGTCATGAAGCAGGCACAATGTTAAGTTCCGAATCTTGGAACCCAACTCCAAAGGATGTGGAGTCGGGGTGAGCAAGAAGGCCAAAAAGCACTGTTCCGGGCCACTTTTTCGGGATTTTGAAAAGCTTGTGGGAAGTAAAAGTGACCCTAGATGTGGGAATCAGAAATTTTACTGAACTAGACATTTCATATTCTCATTAAGACGGACAGCTTCCGTTAGACGAAGATTTTCCAGAAATGCACCGTTTGGGAGATAGCCGTTTTTGGCCCAAAATTTGGAATTTGGGGAAAATGTGAAAAGTGAGAAGTAGTGAAATCCAGAAATTCATAGAAGATGAATGGTGCATCGGAATTAAGATCCGTGAATTGCTGAGTGTTCCTTGTTATATGGACTAACTTCGCCCGATAGATAAGTTTTTGTGATTCCTCATAAGAATTTCTTCCACAGGTGGCTGAAGTTGGCATTCAGGACCAAAATGCAACTGTGTAAAATGTGCAAAAACTGGAGTGAAAACTTGTCATTTTTGATGGGATGCAGTTTCCGCACCTGATGTCGGAATGGAGCATGAAGACAGGCATTGGAAAGCTTGTCCAGCAGGGAACCATGATACATGAACAGAGTTCAGATGAGGTCTGCATGTATCATAGATATTTAGTGCAGAAGAGTGCCAGCGGCGGTTTTGACAAACAAATTTTGTTGTCAATATGGGCAAATTCTATAAATGCATGATATGGAAGAGAAATTCCATGATACGAGGAGGGATCGAAAAGGGAAGAATTCTTTAAACCTCAGTTTTTTTTTTATTATCATACTTATAATTATGAAATTGTCATATGGCATAAAAATGTTAAAAATGTAAGGGATTACATAGATGTATATGCACTAGATGACATCTTAACAAACATTGCATAGTGCATATGGAAATGCTTGTGCATGAATGAGATATTGCATATTGGTAAAAGAATGAAGTCTGCATATGCAATGAACCGTTAATAGAGAATATTGTGGTTGATAGTCACTATTGATGTTGGTATTGGTTGTAGGACCAAAGATAACCAAGAGCATGGCTAAACATGTTGGGGATGTTGTTGCATGAAGCCAGCAACCTTATGCAGAAAGGATGGTGCAACAAATCTATGATCATAAAGTTGGCAAAAGGACTGAGCAACTTTGGTAAGAGGCCAACTGATCAGGTAACATCAGGCGATGTTAATGATAGCCATGCAGGTAATGATTATTGGTGCCAAATTGCATGAATGTGGAAAGGGGATTTGGTAAGATCTCTTCAACTATGTTTGAGTTATGTTGAGATAGTTTGCATGTGATACTGGTTACCAATTGGGACTGTTAACCTACCAAGCTTGGTGAGGTGTGGGTAAGTGAAGGAAATGATCCTTACACCCTATGACTGTTTAGAAGTCTCAATGCATTCATATGGATTTATATCATGTCATGTGTATGTTGGTTATGTGCTTAATAACCAAACCAAGTGAGGACTGGTGGTCCTGATTATGATAATGCAAGTTATATGAGATAGTCATGTCTCGATCATAATATGCTTGAATGCATAGTACTCATGAAACAATGCAAGGTGGCATTGAGTAGATGTGCATTAAGAGATTTTATAAATCTTGTGATGCATTGTACGAATGCATAGGGATGATGCATATGTTATTGCAAAATAAATAATGAATGAAATGACGAATTAATGATAATTCTAGGATCAATTCATGAGTTGTTGTGAATGCAAAATAGTAAGTGCATGAAGAGCCCAATCATGATCGATGGGCTGCTAGAATACCTTATGGAAGGACAGAATTGTATGAATGATATGACTGTGGAATAATGAGTATTTACGATTTAGTTAAGCTGCATGGATAGTGTTACTATGTCTTGAAAATTCTATTATGATAATGACGCATATATAGAAGTGTATGTAAATATTTCATTGCATTTCAAATGTTAACAGCTGAAGGTGTTTGAATTATTGAGTTTTATAATTCTGAGATCACCTCAGTAATTGTTGTGGCAATGAAATGATTATGTGCGTAGATACTCACAACGTGTTTGGCTGATTGGAGTTTCAGTTCCCGGTAGGAAGGTCTTACATATGGCAATGAGGATAAGTCCATAGTAGAGACCGGAATCTACCACACGTAGAAGCCAAAGGTTATGAGAAGGTTCTCATGGTTGAGAGCTCTAAGTTCTGTTAGTAAAAACAGTTGTAAATATCAGATTTGTAAATGTTTCGGATTTGAAATTTTACTAATAATTGCTAATGACTGTTTGGCTTATATGAAAATGTGTCAGGAGGACATGCTGTAAGTGGATGCTCATGTATGGCAGCAGGCATAAGACCATAACGGGTAGAGTGGTGTCACTTACAAGAGCCAAACAATATGAGGATAGCCTCACGGATAAGAAAACCAATTTCTGTAGTAAACAGAGTTGCAAATGCATACTGAATTTAATTATTAGTGCCATGGATTGGTTATGGAGCAATCGGATTTGAAATTGTATTGCTAAATGTTGTTGACTGTTTGGCTGTTTAATAAGTGTTCCAGGGAGACACATTGCAGTAAGACCATGACAGAGGTCCTATAGAAGCCAAACTTCATGGGAAGGGATTCCATGATGTGAAAATGGGTTCCAGGTGGAATGCCATAAGACATTATTAATGTTTCATCTGCACTGCATGATTGGTAAACAATATGAGTGAGATGGTAAAGGTTATGTCAGTAAGACATATGAAGGATATGTAACATCAAAAGGAATTGGGATGGCCAACCGAGGGACTGTCAACTCAGAGAAGGAGCCTCCATTCCTCATTAAAGAAGAGAAATAACATCGGCAAAATGGATAAGTTTTCCATAAACCCTGAATGATATATATATATATATATATATATATATATATATATATATATATATTAGAGTTAATATGCAGAGCATGTTTTGATTTTATTTCCATCATGAAAGACTGCTTGAGGTATGATTAGGACCTTCATAGCTCACATCAGTAAGGAGTGCACGCCTTTCTGGTGCTGAGTTATGTTAGGGATGCCAATATTGACTACGCCTTAAGGGAATGGACGCATTCCTGGTGTTTCAAGGTTGGATAGTGGATGTTATGAAATATGTTTACAATTCTAGAGTAGCGATACTAATGAGCTCGCTATCCATTTTGTGTTGACAGATTATACATATGAAACTAAGTGTTGCACCTGAAAGAGAAAAGTGAAGAAAATAGTACTCAAGAAGACTGTATGAGCAGTGGTAACCCTTGCGTAGGGTGAGTGGGTATCATGAGGCCATGATAGCCTGCAGTTAAGAAAGTCATTTAAAGAATTCCTTAATGGAACCGCTGGCTTACATAAGAGAAGAAGTGCCACCCTTGTGTGGGTGAAGAATTGTTATGCGCATTGAGGGATTGTGATACCGTGAAAGGCTGATGCAAGCCTAAGGCAGAGTAGTGGAGCCTTGACCTGTAATGGTCGGTGGCGCAGTTACCTTCCATTGGTCGATGACCCAGACGTATGTGCTGGCTCGGCAATGGAGAGGGCCAACCAGGTATGGGACTGGTTGGGCACCACCAAATTCTTGGTAAACCCAGTCGGCGTGAAGGTGTACTGGTAGGGCATTAATTAATTGATGATTTGGAACAGCCTGCGTGCTGGCCAAACATCTTAGTCCGCAGGAGGATCCCAAGGCTTATAAAGTAAAAGCAGGACCCTGTGGACCAGAGAGAAAATGCACAGTACAGATAAGTATTCATTTTCATTCATTTCTTATTTGAAATAATGAAGGTTTCAAGCATAAAGCTGGTAACAGTGAGCTGATGCATTATTGTTTCTTTATTGGAAACCTTGGTCAGTGCAGGAAGTAAGGACCCTGAAAGAAATAAAAGTTGCTTGGTAAATCCAGAAAGTGGCTGGTTGTGCGAGATGGTTGATGATTTGGAGCAGCCTGCGTGCTGGCCAAACATGCGAGATTATTGATGATTTGGAACAGCCTGCGTGCTGGCCAGACATGCGAGATTGTTGATGATTTGGAGCAGCCTGCGTGCTGACCAGACATGCGATATTGTTGATGATTTGGAGCAGCCTGCGTGCTGGCCAAACATACAAGGTTATTTGATGTTGTGAAGCAGCCTGCGTGCTGGAAAAACATACAATACTGTTAGATGTTGAGGGGCAGCCTGCGCACTGGCCAAACACCCAAATCCATAGGCGATTCCAAGGCTTGTAAAGCAAAGAAGGACCCTATGGAATAAAGTGAAGACATCTAGTGCAGATAAGTATTTGGTTATCTTGTAATTTTCTTGCTTATGAATATACATGTGTGTATGATTTGGTTATAATTTCCTATGAAAATAAACTAAACATGCGAATTAATTCAATGTTTGAGTGTAGGTATTGTTGGAAGCAATGACTATGGAAGCATCTTAAGGATGCATGTGGACATGTAACCACCCTAAAGAGCTCAGCATAAGCAGTAATGAAAGATGGGGCTAGTAGAACTGTGTGAATCCTAGCAGCTAAGAGTTAGACCAACCAAGTGGAGGAACTCCATGGTTGAGAGATCTGGAATAGACCATAGACACTACGTGTCATAGCCGAGAAGGGCAGGTCAAGCATTCACATGAAGTGAAAGAGGATAGGAGCATGAAAACCACAGTGGTGGTGTGGGTTCCAGAATGGAACAAGACTAAGAGGAGAAACTCTTACTGCTCTCCCTCCCTTTCCTTTTTTATTGATGCATTTATAAAATTAGAAAATTGTTGAATGCATGCATGACTGAAATTAAAAGTGTGTTTATTTGATTAAAGTGAATTGTGAATGCTAATTAATGAATCTCCTGTGAATGGATGAACATGAAGGAATTCATGTGTATGTTGGGCAAGCATAAAAAGTGTGGAAGCCTCATGAGTAAAGCATGGGCTATCCATGTCAGCTGGGGATAAACCATTGACTGATTTTTAAATGTTTGGGTTATGCTTGGCCTAACGAGAATTGTAATGATGAATTTCACAGGTGGAAATTGAATCGATTGGTTGCCGCCGGTGCAGGCAAGTGTTGCTAGTGAAGCAAAGTGTGGTCAGTTGTTTCCATTGACCATGGCGGCAGACCAAGGGCTATCAGGATTGGCTGGAAGTCTTCTTCAAACAATTGCCAAGACCCAAGAAAATCTTGGAGAGATGCTCAAGATGCAAAAGCAGCAGAACGAGATGAACCACAAGGTCTTGCAGGACACTCTTCGTCTGCAGAAAGAGGTAAAAAGCATTATGAAAGCAATCAGTAAGGGAGAGAAAAGTGGATCAATGAAGAAGCATTCATCCAATCGTCCGATTAAGAGACGCTCCAGGTGGAAAGACTCAAAGGAAATCGAGCAGGTAAAGATGAAGCAACCAATGAAGTGTTGGAAATGTGGAGGGGATCATTGCCTCCGCAATTGCCCAACAAGAGAACCTCAAGAAGGTAGCAGCCATAAAGTTTTCAGACTTGTGGACGAGCTGGAAGATCCGAATCAGCAGGAGCAGCTCGTGAAAATCAAAGGACTTGGTCCTGAAAGTTCAAAGTAAAGGATAGAATGCAGGGCAGATCTGCAAAGTTTTGAAGTTTTGGATATATGTAAATTGTATATGTATGCCTAAGTCTTGGAACACCGAGGACGGTGTTGTTCTAAGGGGGAGGGGAATGTAATACCCCCAATTCGACCCTTAGGATATATTATCCTTAAATGTAAATAATGTGTACATGTGATGTATGTTTTCTTAGCGTGGAGCTCAAGGCCAAGGCCCCGCTAGTAAAAGCCCGAATTTTATTTAAAGGGCAAGTATTTGATATTTTGATACCATGTGCTCTTAAGCCATGGAAATTGTAATAGGATGTAAATTAGACATCATGCAATATAAAATGTCCAAAGCTGGCTACGGAGGCAACAAATGAGAAGGGGCCACGTGTATCCACTAGGGAGTGGTGAGGGGGCTATGGGAGTGACCCATAGGTTGCCATTTGTCATTATGTGAACCCATTGACTTCCTTAGGTGACATTAATGCCAATTGTAAGGAAGTGGTTGAGATTTCAGCCCATGACTTTGATGGAGTATGGGCAGCCCTGAAATTCGTATGGGAAGGTATGGGCTCTTTTGACTTGTCCCACAAGTCACTCTACATCTTGGGGGTTGCTCCATCCTTATCCCCATTCCATTGTGGAAGTATGGGACATCTTTGCCCAACCAAAAACGAGCTCCTAGCAAGGAGAAAACCAGAAATCGCGACTTGAAGGAAACCCACGTTTTGGGAAGCCAAAAACGTCCCGATTGGGTATTGGACAGAGGAATCCAATGGGGGATCCATTGGTAGGAACCTTGGAGCGAATTTGGGAGCAATAGCTACCCCAAAAGCCATGGGAAAACCCAGTTTTTGCAGCTCAGAAAACGAGTGACGGATTTGGGGTTGTTTGTGATAGATTTGTGGGAAATCCAATTGTGGATGTATGAATAGAGGATGGGATTGCTGAGTCTAGTTTGAAGGGTATGTGGCTCTGGGATTGAGCTCAGTGGATTAGCATCCTCCTCCATCTCCTATTGCATGCTTGAGAAACCCAACCGTGTGTTGGCTTAGCATGGCTGTTTGAGTGAAACCTTGACTGTGAGTGAGCCAACTAGTTCCTCCTTAGTGGATACACAGCCCAGCTCGGGGGTGATCTCTCAGCTGAAAGAATACAGGCTGGACAGAGGTCTATGGTTGGGTGGAACGTTGCTCTCACGTAGCCAGTCGTTTGGGCCATTATAATTCGAGATAAGTATTCTTGATGTTAATTCTATGCCCTGCAAGCATTTTAATTAATGACTGTTGTTTATATGTTGAATGCATGATGAAACTGTGTGCAGATGTATTGTTTAATTCCGCTGTGTTTATATTGAATCGAATCTGCATATAGAAGTTTTAAATGTTAGTTATTTATGTGCAAAAATTATTGGGGCTAAATATGCCATAAGCCCGGTATGTTGTTAATGTTTCCTTCCCTGTTGTTCTAAGGAGAAGGGGACGTTACATGACTGATCCATGGAAGATCTGAAATAGATTTCGAAGTGATTTGGGTATGCCCCTGGATTCTCAGTTGCGCCCTCTGGATGATTGAATGCGCCCTGTGGATGAATTACTGCACCCTCCTTGAGATTGGTTGGATCCTGCAAGACAATAGAAGGAGAAAGTAATATCTTGATAGCTCTGATACCATGTGAAATTTAGTTCACACCAAGATATGATCAATAAATTACACACTCCCACAAAAGATCTCACACAACTAGTCAAGAACATTGAAATTCACTCACAATAATTGCACACTGAATTAATCAAGAGAATAATATTACATCAGCCAACCTTGGGAAATTAAATGGCTGTCAATATATACCAATACATCAGAGATTCAAATGCATAAGGATTCCATTCGAATCCTCACAAAAGCATACTTACTAAAATAATGCAAAACCCCTCTAGGTGGCAAGTGTGTTCTCCAAGTCACACCAAAGGCTCACAAATTTCTGATTTAGTGATCAAATAGTGATGTATGATGAAAAAAAATTCCAACTCCCAAAAATTGAAGGAAGAAACATCATGGAGGATGAGTGGTAAAAAAAATAGTTTCCCTAGTCAACTAGCTTTTACCTTTCACCCAAAAAGTGGTAAAATAGCTAGAATATATTTTAGGACATCCAGAAATATCCTCTAGTGAATTTAGGAAACTTGTGGTCCACACAATGATGCTTGTGGTCCACAAAATGACTCATATGCCAACTATCTAATCTAATACATAGTAATTAATCATAGAATGATTAATTAATGCTACTAATGTATTAATATGACATAGATAAAGGGTTTAATTATTCCAACACCAGCAACACCCCGTAGAGCGAGTGAAGTCTCACCCGAAATATCTAAGGGGGCTACAGGAACCAAGTTTTCGCAGTTGTAA
Organism: Larix kaempferi; assembly: GCA_027924585.1. Classification (NCBI taxonomy): domain Eukaryota; kingdom Viridiplantae; phylum Streptophyta; class Pinopsida; order Pinales; family Pinaceae; genus Larix; species Larix kaempferi. Next base: position 6,355,996 of record BSBM01000399.1, on the reverse strand, counting down.
GAAGACATGCATTATATCACACTCATTCGCAACATAAACCAAAGATTCACATTCGCAATAGAATATCATATTGTTGGCCTAAAAACTATATCTACTTAACTCAGAGATTGACATAACCCTTATTCGCATCAAACACAATTATCTCATAGTCAACAAATTAACCATATCAACGAAATGACAGTTTATCGAAGCATATTCAAGATATTTGAGATACATCACATAATTGGGATTTCATTCATACAACATATTGAACCATCAAATATTGCGATAAGTCACATTCAATCACACAGAAATACGAAACAATGCAAACAGAGATATGACACAATCAATCTTTCTCATTACTCATCAACTCGTCTCATACATATCACAAAACTAGTACAAACTCAAAACAAAAGATGTGGATCAAACTCAAGAGATAAGATCAGATGCCAAAATATAGCTAGCTTATCCTCGTGCCCCAAAAATATTCCCTTAGGATTACAATCATACTTCTATTTATAGGCACACTTGGCCATTACAAAATGGTCCAAATGACCCATTACTAACTAACTTAACCATTTCTTCCGCATTTTTCGTCTCTTTTATCCTTCACGACTGGTCCTTTGTTCCTGTTGATGACCCTTCCGTCGCTGGTGGTACCGCACTTGTGCGCTTTGGACCCGTTCCAACATCCATTAACGTGGAAGTAGTTTCTGCTCCATTGGATTACAACTTATTGCTTGGTCGAAACTAGTTCTATGCCATGACTGTCGTTGCATCTTCCGTCTTCTGCATTGTACAATTTTCACATCATGGGAAGATTGTCACTATCAACCAATTATATTTTTGTACACCAGACTCCACAACTCATCCTTGTTACACCAAAATATCATCATCATGATTTATGTGTCCTTAATTTGTCCTGATTCCTAAAGCACTTTATCCAAATTGATTGAAGGAAGAGTTGTGGTTATCCTTTTTCTTTTGGTTGTCACCCCGATGCACCTTGCATGTTGGAAAAGTGTGTTAGAGTCTTGGTGATGCACCCTGCACATTGACAAAGCACATCGGTGAGAGATTTCTCCTTTGAACAAAGTGCGTCACTCCTCAAAGAAGCGAGTTTCCTATGGACAAAGTGAGACCCTTTCAGTTTAAAAGGAAAAAGAGAAGCTTCAAGCAACTTCTTAACCCATGGCTTCGTGGAGACTTATCCCTATGAACTATGAAAGGTGGAACTCTATACCCTTACCTTTTAGGATGCTCCCTTGAGATTATCCTACAAATACTCAACCACTTCTATCCCTTTAGGCATATATATACAAGATCTCTCTTCATAGTTGAGGAGGAGAAAGATAGATCACTTAAACACTAGTGAAATTCTGCCGGAGCTTATTCCTTTTCAACCATTAGGAGGAAAAACCTTGGACCTTTGAGTTTAGGACCATTTGTAAGAAGTTTCAACGTCAAATCTTGGTTGTAATATCTCCCTATGTATTTCTTTCATTTACAGTAATACAGATTCTTTCCATAAATTCTTTTTGTGTTAAGATGTTTAGAATTGGTTTCTTTGACTACAAGTTTAGGCTAATCTAGATTGCATATTATTGGTATTTGTATGTTTCCACTTGTTTGTGCATTGTATTGCAACTGAATATCATGAGCTACATCAAGCAAGGAGGTAGAAATACAATCATAAGCTAAGTCGTTCCTTCATACCTTTTGCAATTTGGTGAATCTAGGAAATATCTCTGTATTTTGTATTTTTTTTGTTCTAGATCCGAACCATTTGGACTAGGGAGATCAGTTAGTGTCTGCACTGACGGATTGTCCATAAACAAAATTGGTGACTCCGCTGGGGATGAGTCCCATAGTATTTGATTTCTTTGGATTTTGATTTATCTTTTCTTTTTTTTATTCAATAGCCTCTAAGTTTCCTCCTTCTCTTGGATCTGTTTCTTAGAGAGTTACTGGGTGATCCAGTCTCTGATTGGCATATTTAGCTTAGCTATTCACTATTTTTCTTTGGTATTTTTTTTTTTTTTTCAAAGTTGGATTTCACCCAATGCACCTAGGTAGTTCTATGCATGTGTCACTGTAATTCTGACGTGTTTTTCGTTAAGGAAGACTGCGTCATTGACACAGTTTGTCTGTGTTCAAGCCGCTCCACTTACGCGCTTTCCCTATGTGCAACCTGCGTCACTTGTCTTACAATGCACTGGTGTATACTTGCAGAGCGCGTCACCCTGCAAAGATTAGTATTTAGGGTAAAAAATCCCACAAAATGTTTTTTTGCTTGATTTTTTGAAGCTCCATGTCTCCCTCATTGACACCATAGTACTTCTCAGGTTCAGTGTGCTTCTTCCTTGGCTTATTTCAGAATTTGGAGCTTCATTTGAGTCCTAGTTAGTCAAGCGATCATTTCTCTAGTTATGGGAAATCTCAATCCCTTGCGGGTGCAACCTGTCTTGTGACTCCTTTCAGTATTTCTGATTTGTTAGCTCTGGTTTCGAAGTCCTCCACAAAATTAAGTTGTTGTGATTTTTGCCCAATTTGATGTGAAATTTGTGTTGGATTATGTTGTTGGATGATTGACTTCTTGAGAATTTATGCTTATTTAATATTTCAGTAGTAAATAGTTTCTAGTATTCTTAATCAAGATTAAAGAAGTGATATCATTATCAGGTTTGTTGAGTGCATTAGTTTGGAAAATAAAAAATTCTTTACTATCTTCATTTCGAGTGGATTGCTTGAAACTGTTGAGAAGAGTATTTTATTCTTTGGATAGTCATTTAAGAAACTTTGGAAGAGTTGCAGAATTGAATGCTTACGTTTTCTTGGTTTTGAAAAGTTCATCTTCACCTCGAAAATATTAAGTGAATTTAGGCCTTAATGAAGTATTGAAAAATTAGTGAATGCTCTCATACTTTTTATTTCCCTTTCAACTCTTTTATGCCTTGATTTCAAATTGGAGTTATTGCAATAAAAAATAAGAGTTCATATTTTCATTTTTGCTGATAGATCTAGCTTAGTTGAAAAGAAAAAAAAAATGTTTTGTTTTGTTTGGTATGTTATTTTCGTTTTGTTGGATTAAATGAAAGAGTGTTTGTAGTCTTTTAGTTTTATTGGAAAAGAAAGTAAAAAGGGGTACTTTGTTCATTTACTCTCGGAAAAGAAAGATTCCTCCTTCCTTTAGTTTATTTTCATTGAAAAAACGAACGACTTGCACTTCATTTAGCTTAGTTGTGGATTTTTTTTTTTGACAAGTCTACACTCCATGCATTCACCAAACCGTATAAGATAAAATTAATGTGGTAGCTTAAGTAAAATCTTTAGGAATTCATGTGATAGGTTAGAGATGTGTCTCGACGTCTTAAAATGTAGCAGTTGTCGTTATTTTCCTGCACTGCATCCCGGGGGCTTGCAGTTCTTCCACGTACTAGTTGATATATCAAACGACCTATCACGTACCTTTAGGTATATAGAAAGGTACTTCACGTACTCGATGGTATATAGGAAGGATCCTATCATACGGTTGTGCATTAGACAATGCTACTACAAATTTGAGCTCCCACATACCTTGCATATATAAGGAGACCCCACTAGGATCCTGGAACTGAGTCAACCATTGGTCTTCTTGGCATGAAAATACATCGAGAACAATACTCAGAGAGATAATATGTATGTAATGCTAGGTAGTCGGGTAATACAATCAAGGGTATGGTCCTAATCCTCCTTGGTTAGTGCTCTGAAATATTGGGACGAGTAATACTGTTGGACCCTGTAGTATATCACGAATTGCGACACCTTGACATTCTCGTGAGGATCCGACTTTCAAATCCCTCCTATAACATAAGTTTGCTTGAGGGATTAGCTTGATTAGTGCTTGAAGAGTGTTTTTTATTTAGAATACTCTTAGGACAAAATTTTCATTAGCCATCTTGGCTAATCAACCCTTAAGAAGATCCCACAGAATGCTAAACTTACCACGTGAATATTCCCTTAATCAAGAGGAAAAATCAAGAGTAAGCATGGTTCAACCTACTATATTTGGATCACGCGAAGAAGGAATTCCTATCCCTAAATTAGGAGGGTGTCATGTTCCCAAAATTTGCTATGGTCCAAGACATAATTTTCACTAAGTCACCTAGGATTACAATTATTAAATTGGTGGCTAAGGGTGTAAATTTACCTAAGTAAGATGCCCAAGGGAGTAATTGAAGAATAATTGGACTAAGGTGGGCCACATGAATTATAATATTCCAAATTTGAGTTTCCTAAGCTAATTATTAATAATTTGGGAATAATTGGCCAATAATTTTTACACAAGTTAATTTTATTAATATTGGCCTAAATAAAAAAAATTATTTAATTATGATTAATTAGGATCATGAGGTCACACAAGAGGATAAGGAGGACCTCACTTACTTGAGAAAAATATATAAACAAGAAGAAAGTAGCCTAAAAGCAAGGTGACAACAAAAAAGAAGGAAACTGGAAAAAGCAGTGAAAAGCAACCAATCTTGAAAAGAAGGAAACATCTAGAAAAAAAGGAGGCGCGGTTTCTAAAAACAAGAGAAATTCATAAAGCAAGAAAATTTATCAAAATAAAAAAAGAAAGAATTTTCTTGATTTGTGCAACTCAAAAAGGAATAGAAACATCCAAAAAATTTACAAGGTCCAAGTTTAGCAAGTGATGACACATCCATGAGGCTAAGTGGGTCCAAACCCAATCCAACTAATCAAGGAAACATCCATGCATCCTCCAATTCAAATTTCTAAGAGGATAAGCTCAACCATGAATAGAAAATTCTATAAAATAAGGATGAGAACTCCATTTCGCATCTTTTGGAAAAATCATTTTGTGTTTGAGAGCTTTTGCTACTCAAGGTTGAGAGATGTGCCTCAACCAAGCTTGGGAGATGTGCCCCAACGCAATGTGAGTGTTCCAGTTTGTTCACAATCTGATCCAGATTCACTGAAGTCTGAATTACATGCTAGTTGCATCCCACATAGAAGAATCCAAGCCTTCCAGATAGATCATGAGTGTTGGTGCCATTGAAGAGATTTCTTGATAAAAAAGTCTCATTCAGAGAAGGAGATACAGTTCAGTGAATGTTCCCAAGATCATATTATAAATTTTAATGCACCCCCATGAGCAGAAATCAGCTCTTATTTGATCATATGGGCATATACATAGCATAACTTCTATGCATTCCTCTTCATCTGAGTCTTATATTCTAAGGTTTGTAAGATTTCCTATGTATTGGAGATTTTCTGTTTAGTTGAGACTCAAATATTTAAATTTGTTTCTCTGAGTGTGTAAATTTGGTTTGATGGTATTCTTAGACTTGGGTATGAGCCAATTCATAATTTAGAAGAGAATTTTGGAAGCTTTAAAAGCTGTTAGGATTCCGTTCAATTAAGACTAGCTCTGCGAGCACTCTCTTTTGACTAGTTTTACAATTTTTTATATTAAAGTTATTATGTGAGTCTAATTTATTTTCTAATAGTTATATGATATTATTAAGACTCTATTGAACACTATCCAACTCCTTTACTAATAATTCATAGGCCGCTCAACCTATTTGGGAGAGCCTATAAGTCAACCAGTTGGTTTGTCCATCCTAGCACCGTTTTTCCTACTTGCTCCCAAACCTTACCAAATCTTCCCAAAACCTCAGAAATAATTTTCCATCAACAGTTGGGGGGTTTATTACTTATATTTATCCTCTGTTTGATGTCAAGATTAAGTGGATGGTCTAGTATGCATATGCTGGTGTGCCTAGGAATCCTTGGAGTAGACTTCAGCCTTGTTGATGTTTGAAACATAAATGGCCTCGATACTTTGTGAATAGGACTATGAAGATGGAATTGCCTCTGATTTCCTTGCTACTGCATATTTAAATTCATATTTTACAGATCAAAAAGGTTTCAAGTCCTTAACCTTGGGGGAATTTACATCTGCCAAAGACTAGTTTTTGTGAAACTAGTTTATTGCCTAGTTTTTTGTATGAATTGATTTTGTTTGATTATCTGAAGTGTTTAAAATATCCTTGATGCAAATCCATAGGATATTATAGTGGTATCATAGAACTTTCCTCTACTCGTCTGGCAATAAAACTCTCAATTGAAGAAGATTGCAGACCACATCCTCCGGCAAGGAAGAAGTTGCAACTATGAGATTGGTTTCTAGTGATTATGATTGGGAATTGGATGCAATGGAAGAGTGCTTCCCTGATGAATGTGAAATTTACATTAATGGAGGAGCTGAAAACACAAGTGGAATTTTACATCTTTCACATGAGGAGTATGACTCTTTATGTAACTACTCCTGTTGGTGTATATGTAACTTCAGAATGTATTTCATATATGTATATTGTACTCCTATAGAGATGGTATTATTCCTCTATACGAAAGTGTTTGTATTCCTATAGAGATGTTATTATTCCTCTATACAGAAGTGTCGTCATTAATATTGTAAGTGTTGTAACTTATACTTGATGGGTTATTAGACCACCTTGTTGGGGTCGTCCCTGTATAAGTCATGTGGGTCAAAGGGTTATTAGACCACCCTATTGGGGGTTGGCCATGCGGGTCAAAGGGTTATTAGACCACCCTATTGGGTGTCGGCCCAGTCAACATTGTGTTATGTGGTTAAGTTGAGGCCGACCTAGTAAAGGTTATTAGGCAAGTCAAGTCAAGTATAAATAGAGTGCGGGAGGCACTCTATTTCATCATTCTATTCACACACACACTCTTTGGAGAGTGGCGCACTTGTGGAGGAGGAGAAGCTACTACTAGGAGATGTATATCTCTTATGCTTGGGTTGTATCATTTCTCTATCTATCTTTGAGGAAGTTATTGGGGTTTTTCACCTTTATGGTTTTCCCCAAGTAAACTTTGTGTCTCTTGTGTGCTTGCATTATTGTGTCCATGATTGATATGTTGTAGATATGCTGTACATGTTGTTCTCTCAGTTAAGATCCTAGATCAGATTGAAGTAAATTATGAAAAACTAACATGGTATTAGAGCTAGCCTGAAAGAAGACATGGTATGACATGTATGACACTTGGTGCACTTGCGATGCTAGGGCTTGATATAGCAAAAACCATTCATCGTAGAAATTTTGCTATAAATCCATTTTGGCAAATTTTTTGGATCTGCAACGTTTACAGGTCGAATATCAGATCCCCATGTACCTTGTGTCCAAAGGAAAACTTCTAATTCACTGTACTTTGTGTTTTATGATCTGTACAATCTAGGGTTTCTGCCTCTTCTAGATCTGAGTCATAAACAAGTGACCAAGGAACAAAGGTAATAACTTGGGCTCGAAAGCTCCAAATTAAATTTTGTAATAAGTGAAAAGTAGTGCACGGACTATAATTTATCAGGTAACTTTTTTAGAGGCTGAAAATGAACCAGTGACACGTGGCATGCTGTACAAGTTCGCTCTCATGTTTTATCCCATAAAAAAGTCATGTTGCGACACTTGGAATAAATATCTCTCAGAGAATCCATTTGAGGTCATAACTGTGGGGTTGGAAAGATGACAGGTCAGGCTACCACAGAAAAAAATTTCAGGCCCTGTGGATCAGCAAGTTAGGAGTTACACCAGAAACAATCAGGTGCATATTTCTGTCAAAACAAAATTGGATTTTGAGCACCTTCATTCATGGATCTGGGAATTAGGGTTTCGGAGAAAGTTGGTATTTTTGTAATCGGAGACCACAGCTGAATGCTACTCACGAAAATTGAAATTTAGAGACCAATATCAAATTTTTTGGTTGGGTGGAATGTCGGGCTTGATCAAACCCTAGTTCGGGACTTTGATCGGAAAAGTGGAAAATTAGGGCTTCTGCAAAAGTTGGAATTTTTGAAGTCTATGACCACGGCTAGAAGCTCCTCAGAAAAATCAAAGTTTAGAGATTTGGATAGAACCTTTTGGTTGGACAGAAGGGTGGGCTTTATCAAACCCTAGTTCGGGATCATGTCTAGAAGATCCGGAAGTCTCAAAGACAATTTTGAGGGGTGAAACTTTACAGTTTTCAAATTTTGAGTATACCAGGTTGATTAGCTCATCAAGGCACATCTTTCTATCCTTTCAGAAGTTTGAAATTCAAAGTTTGAATTTTTAGGGTTTCCCTAACAAACCTTAATCCAGCTCCAGATCCAGTTTCTGCAATTCAAGTGGGTTGGGTTAATACTAGAATAAAATGGATTGGTCACCTGCATAAGTGAAGAAGTTCTTATTTCAGAGGGAGATGAGGCTAAGGCCTTACATAAGAAGATTAAAATCAATCTCGACATGTATGACTTATAGGTATGTTTCGAATTTTGTTCATGTTTAAGTTTATGATATGTTTGTCTTCATATCATTACGGTTAGTACAATCTTGATTAATTACTAGACTTGTCGTATCACCTTAATAAAATTATGAATACATTATAGAAGATATTCATTGATTAAGGTTTTGACACTTATGATTGTACTAATGCATTGTGATGTTGTATGAGGTTTATGTTGTTCGCTAACATGAAAGGTACACCAAGAAAGACAAATCATGTTCTACTTCAAGAACATATGATCATGGTGACATGAAGACAAAGATTCATCCATTGTCATGGATCACATAGAAGATCTACTTACGAGGTATGTATAACTTTGTTCTACAATGGTTAAATTATGAGACATGTAGGTTACTAGCACAAGTCATTGAAGAGAACCAGAAGACATCATGCGGGTATGTTAGACATAACTAGCTAACATAGTAATCCAGGTATGTTTTTCCGATATCAAGTTAGAATCTTACCTTGTGTTAGTATCCCTTATATAAGTATACTTGGTATGATTGGTTATGTTTATTCATAAAGTTAGAAATGTAAGTAATCAAGGGTTTATGCATATTATGTCTCTTATGTTGATTGATGATTTGACTAACCAGAAGAGTCCTATGATCAAATAAGAATATGCATGAGTAAAAGAAGTCTTCCCTGAAACCTTGAATACTAATGTTTATTATCTGTGTTTGAAATGATCATTACTATACATGTTTAAGATTATTGTGTTTTGATAGTATTAAGATTATACTAATGAATGTGTGATTATGTATGAGACCTCGAGAATAACACAATGATGATACTAATAAGCATGCAGAGTGTGTTGTGGGGAAAATGCACCTATAGTTCAGGGGAGAAACTACCAACTTACGGTGATAAAGATAGACTCACAAGCATTCTGCAAGTACAACAAATAAATGAAGAGATTAGGGTTTAGAGATGTAGGCACCTCATTCAGAAGGTTGATCCTAGCTTTGCTTCCCTCGCTCTTCAATGCTTATCCAATGTCGCAATGCCCAGACCTGCAAAACAACTTGATACCTTTCTCAAATACATTTGACTACATATGTTAAATTGATATTCATAATAGAAAGAGACATCATATTATAATCAAACAGTAATCAAATATGAGACACATTAATAGGTCATATTTGGAAAGAGAAGAACGTCTGATCTTTATTAATGAATGAAAGCAAGTACATACAATTATACCTTCCTTCAAGCTTGGCACTTCACGAAACCTAGATTCAAGATCTCCTGCTTCCTTTCTCCAAGGAACCCAGCCTCTAAGCAATTGTACTAGGGTTTACCAAAACTGAAGCACAAGAGAGGGGATGAGGGTCTCCATTCCTCCAGCATAACTTTGTAATTGGTCTTATTCCCCTCACATGACCCTTCTACCCTCCTTATATAATCAATGAGGAAGAGGAAAAGAAGTTATAACCACTCAAGAGGTTTCCCAACCAACTTAACTTACTCGAATTTCAAGATTTTGACCAAAACAAGTGTGTACTCTACTCTATAGTAGACAAAGTCGCGTACATATGGCAATGGGCGCTACTTTAAATGAGACAAAGTCGCGTACACACGCTACTATTATAACAGTAGAGTCGCGCTCATAGTGAAAAATGGCCAAAAACAGGCTTTTCTGCTCATTTTCAGGAGATAGTTTGGTCTGGAAAAATGTTCCTAAGGGTCATATACATCAAATGGGTCAAGAATGAGGTAATTTCAACCATTTTTAGTGTCCCAAATGACTCCTCCATCCACAATTGTCCTGTTGTGTGACTAAACTTGATCTCAAGAAGTGTCGTCATGCGACCAAGGGAAACAAGTGTCGTCACGGACGGAGAGGTGTCATTTCAAGCTATAACAGATGCCCCCTAATGTATGAGGTCAGAGGGAGTATGGGAAACGATGGCCGAAATACATTATAAAAAATAAAAAAGAGTTGAATCGTGGAGGAACGGAGAAACCAAGAATCATAGGCTCAAATGAAGTACCTGAAAGCAAAGGCAAAGTCAGACAAACTTATCCATGGGGTAACTGTCCATGTTCAAATGGTGGAACATGATCTCCAAGAGGATACAATAATGATCCAAAATACTGATGCATATATCATGGCCACTAAAATACAAGCGTGGATCCATGAGGAACATAAGTCGAAACATAGCCACATAAATACAAGGTGGATCTATGTCAAAACTGGAGAACATAGCCATAGAGAACAAGCTGGATCTATGTCTCATCAAGAGCCAAAAAGAGTGTGGCTCAGTCTTGCGCAACTTGGGCGATAACATAAATGAGGTGATGCTATCGAGGATCCCAAGGTCTTCATCCAAAAACAACCCAAGGTACAAACCTATCCATGCGAATAAATGAGTTGATGTCGAACATGGGAGGTATCGTTTGATTACCGGTCCTTGATGTATACCGTTAACAAACGCGAGGGTGTCCACCAATAAAGAAAATGGAACCCAAGGTACCTAGTACATTCAAGCAAGTGCGAATAAGTGGTCTTGTCGTCGAACACTTGAAGAATCCATCGGATAGGAGACATTGATGTATTCCCATCTATCCAATAGCGAGGGAAACTGCCACTAATGACTGCAATCCCCAAGGTACTAACCGAAACTCTAAACTTCATTCCCAGAGTACAATGAGCTGAAGTCGATGGGAAGAAGTCCGTTGGAAGGGAGGCCTTAATGCATCCTCCATCATCCAACACGAGGGACACTCAAACAAGTATGAGCTGATTTGGAGTAGGACTAAACACATGATGAAACATACTGACACCAAGGAATGGCCGACACATGAGGTCAAGGCAATTGCAGAATGGCCGACACAGGTTATATCCTTGAACAGTGAGCACGACACAAGAGTGACTTAGGCAGCTTTTAACACAAAGGGACCACGATGCAAATCTGCAATGTAGGAGACATTAACAGATTCTCCATATGATTGTAAGACTAACCAAACGGAGGAGTAAGAACTCTGAGATCAGGTTTATCCTAAGGCCAACACTAGAACCCAACTTGTTTGAAAGACTCAAAACAGGTGCTTTGTTCAAGGAGATAGTTGACTTGCTTCCATCATATTGAAAGATATTTTAACATTCTTCCCTTCCCTTTCCTTTTTCATTTTTTAATGAGCTTGAAAAAGAACTAAAGCATGCTCGATAGTATTTTCATATTTAAGGAGTCTGAAAAACCTAGAAGAAAACTCCATACACCTATCCGTGGATTTTATATCGAGCCCGGATTGGTCTGTGCTCGGCGGTGTTTTCTTGCTTATAGAGTTGAAAAACTTAAACAGTCCTCTATACACTTATCCGTGGATTTTATATCGAGCCCGGATTGGTATATGCTCGCTTGGTATTTTCACATTTCGAGAGTCTGAAAACCCTAAAGACGACTCCAAAGGTCCTTTTTCGTAAAGTTAGTCTCCTTCCCCGAAAAAGTGTAAAATGATGGAAGAAGAACTCTTCTAGCGCATACAAGAGTATACCTAGAGTATACCTTTTCCGTAAATTATCCACCAAGGCCCGGAAAAGGGGTAATTCTATACCTAAGTGGATGTCGGTTCAGTTATTTTAACGAGCCCGAAAAGACAACTATGCTCGGCAAACTTTTCCTATTTAAGGAGTCGGAAAAGGGCTTAAAAGAACTCCGTAGGGATCTTTTCCGTAAAGGTTTAACGAGTCCGGAAAAGTAAACTCATGACCTCCTTACTATTTTTAATGAGCTCAAAGGAGATAGGAAAATGCTCATAACTTCCTTACTGTTTTTAACGAGCTCGAAGGAAAGGTGGAAGAAATGCTCGTAACCTACTTACTGTTTTTAACGAGCTCGAAGTAAAGGTAGAAGAATGCTCGTAGTGGGAGGAGACGAGTGTCAGGGACATGTAAAACTAGCTCCAAGCGCATGGAACAAAGCTATGCCTAATGCAAGGAACATGAGCAGGATAAGGACACTCAAGGTGTGTCTCCTCCAGGTAAAAGGTGTCAAATTGAAAAGGCAAAATGATACAGGGCTTAGCGGAAATGAGATCAGAGATGGAGGCTTATACAACGGGCTAAAAGCGTGGAAGCCGGCTTCAGGCTCATTAGCGCAAGCGGGATCATAATAGATGCATATGCAATTTGAACACAAAGATGGGAGCCTTATCAGGGATGGCCAGAAATATATGAGGAAGGAAGATATGAGGCTTCTTCTCAAAGTCATGGTAAATCTAAAAAGGCTCCCGAGCCTATGAGAAAAACTCAGCATGGGCACCAGAATGGCATAAGGGTGCTGACTAGGGTGACCCATGTTAGGTAGGCTCTGCTGTCGGACTGGTGCACAATGCATAAAGAGATGGCTAACACACCAATATCCAACAGGTTCGACCCTATGGCGAATTCGGATGGCAAAAGGTTCCAATGCAACATAACAGCGGGGAAGCCTAAACCTATATGCAAGGTTCTGAATATACCTGACATGGTCGCACAAGGTGTCGAAAAGGACCAGTAAGCAAGTATACATCCAGCTAAGAATCTTGTCTCCAAGAAACATTAGTACCGGGATCATATCTAAAACATATGTAAAGGAAGACCCGATACAAGTCACTGTGGTAGAAATACTTTCAACTTCACTATCATCAACAGCAGGCATAAACAAGGCAGAGTCTTCGAATGAAGACTCTATGGTACCCAAGCCCGAGGACTTACAATCAACAAGATCAAATTCAGGATGAAGATCAACGTTGAAGGACATGATGGAATCTGCAGAAACAAATTCATCATCACGGGAGTTGAAAATTCTAGAAGCATAATCAAACTCAGCAGGAACACCGATTTGCTGATCTATAGGAGAGTCCAAAGACTTAACAGTAGGAAGATCAGACTTTAAGGTCAAACCAGGGCTGGACATAACTGTGACTGGATCAACATCCAAGTGAATGGCAGGCTGTACCATAGACTCTAGGAAAACTTCATCGGAAGGAAGTATATCATCCCAGATAGAATACATATCTAAACATTCAGATGGAGATGTCACTTGGTCAAAAGCTGGGACCAAGTCCCGAGAAGGTAAGCATGAACTCAGAGACTTCTTCTCAGTAGCAGTTGAACTCAAGGAACAATATGCCACATGAGGCGCATGTGACATAGTAGTGCCTAATGACGAGGGATCAGACTGGTCTACAATTGGGTAATAACGAGGATCAACGAATGCAAGCTGGTCGATGGTGACAATGTTTTCGTTATGAGGGAAATGCATCACACGAAAAAGCGTAGACACCACAGCATGCATAGCATAAACGTAATCACGCCCGAGGATCATATCAAAGTCCATAGGGTCCTTTAGAACCATAAAATCAACTAAGACTGTTTTTCCACCCAAGGTAACAGGTGCCTGACGGAGGAATCCGATCGGTTCACTAGGTCTTCTATCGAAGGTCAACGGCCAATTAACAGCTGGAATAATATTAGGGAAACCCAAATCTCTCCAAGCATAAGCGGATAAGATACTAACAGAAGCACCTTCATCAACAATGCATCGATCAACCGTATGGTTCCCGATATCAACCTTTATCTGGAAAGGTGTCGAAGAAGGAAGGCGAGGCTCAGCTAGACTATTCCAATCAAAGGAAACAATCCTAGGGCTTGGTAGGGATTCAAATGGCACAGACGAAGTGCCCCCTTTTTCAGGAACATCCAAACTGGTAATGCAGAAGACTTCAGTAGTAGGTGCATCAATCTCTGAAGGACTGATGGGATTGGTCGAAGATTGCATCGATTCAATCACTTCACTCTCCGAAGGAAGAGTGGGGTCGACCAAAGATTGCATTGGTTCAACCACTTTATCAACCAAAAGTTGATCTGGCTGCAGGGAATCTATAGACAACTCAAGAACAGAGGTTCCTTCAGACATGGACCACACTCTTCGTACCTCTGGAATGGCAGGGCATCGGTGAGTAAGGTGATCTCCCTTACAAAGTTTACAAGGGAACTTTGGTTTCCGTCCTATAGGTTTAGACTCCTTTACAACGTCAGTACTCTCAGCATGACTAGCATTGGCTGACAGCTTGCCCCCAGCATGACTCACAGAGGCTGGTTGCTCAGAAGCAGAAGACTTTTGAACTAAGGACCACACTTTTTGCACTTCTGGAAGTACAGGGCACAAGTAAGTAAGGTGGTCTCCCTCGCAAAACTTACAAGGGAACTTAAGCTTCTGTTTGTTGGGTTTGTCGACAATGTCAACTCCCTCAGCATGACTTGCAGTGGCTGATCTGGTGTCTCCAGTATGACTCACAGGAACTGGTGACTTGTCATTAATATGACTAGCAGTGATCAATGACGTGTCCTCAACATGACTGACAGTGGTTGAAGACAAACTTTCAGTATGATTTTCAGTGACTAAAAGTTTTCCCCCAGCATGTCCTCCAAAGGCTGGGTGAGTGCCCCCTGCATGATTTGCAGAGACAGGGTGCTTGCCCCCTTGTTTTGGCGTCTTCTTCCTATTCTTCCCCCGTCTATTCCTTTTAGACTGCTGGTTACTAGTATTGCTACTTTCGCCACATGAGGTAGAAGGAGGAGGAGAAGATGTTACTGGCAAAGGAGGCACAGGGTTCTGATGCTCTTGATTTGAGGTGCTCACAAAAGAAGCGTCAGGAGCATGCAAGGCATTCGGAGTGGAAAACAACCAAACCGGCAGCCCAAAAGTGAATCCAGGAAGATTCAGAGTAGCCATTAAGGGAGCACCAATGTTTCCAATGAATGGAACAACACAAGGATCCCTCGGAACAGGGGTACCTTGATTGGCACTCGCCGGAATGCTAGACATAGTTTCTCGCTCAAATGAACAAGAAGTTCCCTAAGGCAAACTAAAAACAAGTAGCACAAAGAGCACACCACTAAAAAAGGTCCTAAGTAAATCAAACCAGGCAGACAGATGCCTTCCGGAGAAAAGTCTGGGATGATGAGGGCCCAGAACAGATCAACGAAGGATTAAGGACAGTTACCCGGGGTCCACAATACAATGACTAAGGGTGCAAGCGCTGGAATCACCCAACCGCCCTCCCAAAGACCTGCAAGGGATTTCCTCCCACGTCTGTCCTAGGTACAGCAGATATACCCTCTGCTGTCACCTGTGTATGAACCTAGAGTCTGATACTAAGGATACCACAACACCGAAAATTCCTGGGGGAACAGTCACCGGTCGAATCAGAAAGCGTGGGCAGGGTAGCTAAGCCCGAAACTCGAAAGAGTCCCCAATACACAATCCGATCCTGGCGTATGCTCGAACAGAAAGTAGGAGGGGTATTCCCACAAACTGATCTCACATTGACCTACTGCATATGCTCCCAGGAAAATTTTGAGTGAGGTGGGTTTGCCTAATGATAGTCTCACTACGATTTTTGCGCAATGTGTGATCTTGGGTGGTTTAAGGTGTTTTAAACCCAAGATCCTAACCAAAACTAGTTGGTGTAGTGTAACCTAGAAAAGAAAATGTTGCTAGTTCATTTTATTAGAGTTCATTTTAAAGGTTACTTGATTACTCAAAAAGGTAGTGGGTGTGTGAGAGTGGTTATAATAGAAATAGAGTACTGAAAATGAAATATTTACCACCAAACAAATCTTTTTCTTTTCAATGCAAGTCTTAAAATTCTGATCTAGAATGCATGTGCAAATGCAATTTTTTAATCTTTTGAATGCAAAAAAGGTAAAAATAAAGTCTAAATGTAAAAAATTAAACTCAAAACCTAAGAATGCAGCTACTCAAGCAACTAGGTATGCAAAAGAAAACTTGTTCTTTTTGATGCAAAGCACTCTCAAATCTTTTAAGCCACTTGCAAGGTACTCTATTTAGAAAATGAATCAAAATTCTTTATGCTTTTCAAAGGTAAGAAACAAAAACTGAAACTAACCTACTATCAAAGCAAAGCAAAGAAACTTTCAGGTTCTCTTTATGAAACAGTAAAAGCTACCAAATATGACTTTCAAATTCTTATTGATGTAAGCATGCCAAACATTGGGAAAAGAGTACGAAAACTACTTTTAGACCCAAATGAAGCAAATGACCTACGAAGAAGTATGGTTTGGTAAAGTTAAGTCTGCACATAAACAATGCAAACAAGGTCTTGAACAACAGCCAAAACACTTGAGCTTTCACTACAAAAGAAAAACTAAAAGCATAAGGGAGGACAAGAAACCAACCTAAAAGAGAAATTTCACTCAAATAGATACAAACAGGGTCAAAAAGACTCAAGAGGTTTCAAATCCAGTGGAAATGGGGCAAGCAAGTTCAATCAGACTCAAATTAGGGTACAAAACACCAAACAGGTCCACAACCCCCCAACTTAAGTCAACAAACCCCAAAACTTTCCAAACAAGCCCAAATTGATCAAAAGAGGTTCAAATCATGAATGTAGGATCAATACAAGGATGGGAGACCACTTACAGGGGTTTAACACAGACCTAAGGTCATCAGGGACCCCAAAAAATGCAGCCACAGCCCCCAGATTTGGGTCCACAACCCAAAAACTCAAAAATTTCAAACCCAGATTTTGAGCGCTACTGTGTATGAAGGAAACTAGCGCTCATAGCAGTATGGGCGCTACTGTGCAAAGGAAAAGTAGCGTATGGGCGCTACTGTGTGGTACAAACAGTAGCGTACAATAAAAAAAGTCTAAAAAACGGGGTTAAAACCCCCAAACTGGGTCCACAAAGGTTTGCAAGGGCTGGGAAGGGTCTGTAAAAAGCCCAGGAGGGTCAAACAGAGCCTACTAACTGATGCTAATCAAGAAAATGAACAAAGACCATCAAACAAGACTGAAGAAATGACCTTGGATACCCCTAAGCAGTTAGGCTTATTCCCCAGCGGAGTCGCCATTCTTTTGTGGGGAAAATGCACCTATAGTTCAGGGGAGAAACTACCAACTTACGGTGATAAAGATAGACTCACAAGCATTCTGCAAGTACAACAAATAAATGAAGAGATTAGGGTTTAGAGATGTAGGCACCTCATTCAGAAGGTTGATCCTAGCTTTGCTTCCCTCGCTCTTCAATGCTTATCCAATGTCGCAATGCCCAGACCTGCAAAACAACTTGATACCTTTCTCAAATACATTTGACTACATATGTTAAATTGATATTCATAATAGAAAGAGACATCATATTATAATCAAACAGTAATCAAATCTGAGACACATTAATAGGTCATATTTGGAAAGAGAAGAACGTCTGATCTTTATTAATGAATGAAAGAAAGTACATACAATTATACCTTCCTTCAAGCTTGGCACTTCACGAAACCTAGATTCAAGATCTCCTGCTTCCTTTCTCGAAGGATCCCAGCCTCTAAGCAATTGTACTAGGGTTTACCAAAACTGAAGCACAAGAGAGGGGATGAGGGTCTCCATTCCTCCAGCATAACTTTGTAATTGGTCTTAGTCCCCTCACATGACCCTTCTACCCTCCTTATATAATCAATGAGGAAGAGGAAAAGAAGTTATAACCACTCAAGAGGTTTCCCAACCAACTTAACTTACTCGAATTTCGAGATTTTGACCAAAACAAGTGTGTACTCTACTCTATAGTAGACAAAGTCGCGTACATATGGCAATGGGCGCTACTTTAAATGAGACAAAGTCGCGTACACACGCTACTATTATAACAGTAGAGTTGCGCTCATAGTGAAAAATGGCCAAAAACAGGCTTTTCTGCTCATTTTCAGGAGATAGGTTGGTCTGGAAAAATGTTCCTAAGGGTCATATACATCAAATGGGTCAAGAATGAGGTAATTTCAACCATTTTTAGTGTCCCAAATGACTCCTCCATCCACAATTGTCCTGTTGTGTGACTGAACTTGATCTCAAGAAGTGTCGTCATGCGACCAAGGGAAACAAGTGTCGTCACGGACGAAGAGGTGTCATTTCAAGCTATAACAGAGTGATTAAGGATGGATATAAGTTCAAGGACAGGTAATCCAGGAAGCAAAGATCAAGAGGGAGCACACTTCAGTAGTTTCTGCAAGGATGCATATATTCAGAGGGAGTTGACCACTTCTCACAATCCACATCATAATGGAGTTATAGAAAGGAAGCAAAGACTGAGAGGGAGTCAACCCAACAAACAAACAAAGATAAGTATTTGAATTGTCATTTCTTGTATATTTGATTGTTTAAATAATACTGTTCAATAATGTATATACTGATGTTCCTAGAATTAGGTTGTGCATATTAGAATAGTTGCATTGATGAAAAATATACTACTAATATACATGGGTAAGTTCCCTATGGAACTGTACAACATTCCATTGCTACTTATCTAGAATGAAACCTTTTTGCTGACATGTTGGGAGTTGTGCACACTCTTAACAATGTTTTGGTAGAGATTGGAAGGCATCTAGAAAGTTACGGGATATGGATAAATGTTGTATTGAAGCATTGGCTAAGATAAGTGCATGACTGTATGACATATTTATTTATGTGTAAGAATTTGTTCTGAAAACTATGAGATGTTTTCTAATCATGCAATTTAACTTGTTTTGTAGGAAAGATCATATACCATCACCTACAAAAGAAGGAATACAACATTTGTTCAACAAAAAATTTATCTATTGAAGATATTAAAAATATTGAAGTTCCCAGGATTCGAGAAGAATGCCATGATCGAGGAGTACTAGTTGATCATGAAGAATGATGGTTGGGATGTAGTCCGAAGACCAGAAGGGAAGTCTATTGTGACTTCCAAGCAGATCTAGAAGATCAAGCATGTTGCAGATAGTAGCATAGAAAAATACAAAGTGAGGTTTGTAGCTCGTGGCTTCTCCCAGAAAGAAGGATTGATTATGAAGAGACTATTACTCCCGTGGCCAGATACACTTCCATCAGATCATCACTTGCTATCACTACAGTGATGAAGTGGAAGATACACTAGATGGATGTCAAGACATCTTTCTTGAATGGTGTAGTCGAGGAGGAAGTATATGTGGAGCAACCACTTGGTTCTAAGACACATGACAGGGAGTCCTATATGTGCAAAACTTGGTATGGTAGGATAGACAACTTTCTATCCAGTTTGGGCTTTACCAAGAGTAAAGCGGATTCCAACCTTTACTACAAGGTTGAGGAAGGCAATCCAATGATACTACTTCTGTATGTGGATAACCTATTTATTACAGGTGAAGATAGATTGATTGCCGACATGCAGTGGAAGCTTGCTGCCAAGTTCAAGATGAAGGACTTGGGGATGATGCACTATTTTCTAGGCATGGAGGTGCGGCAGAGTGCAGATGGAATCTTCCTTGGACAAGGGAAGTATGCAGTAGAGATCCTAAAGAGGTTCGGGATGATGGACTGCAAGGCCATGGCCACACCTATGGCATCGAACCTGAAGCTTCTATGTGATGCTTCATCTGATCCGGTTGATGTCACGATGTATCGTAAGATGATTGGATCCTTGATGTACGTGACGAACACGAGACCAGATATTTGCTTTGCGGTGAACACATTGAGCCAGTTCTTGACGGATCCTAGAGGTGTTCACCTAGTTGCTGTAAAGCATATTATGAGGTACCTGAAGGCTATAGTTGATTATGGGCTCAAGTATGATGCGAATCAAAAGTCTAACCTACAGGGTTATGTTGATTCAGATTGGGCAGGCAGTGCTGCAGATAGGAAGAGCACTTCTGGGTGCTGCTTCAATATGGGATCAGGTGTGATCTCTTGGTTTAGCAGGAAGCAGTCTTGCATAGCACTGAGTACAACCGAAGCAGAGTATGTTGTAGCTTGTTCGGCTAGTTGTGAGGAAGTATGGATCTGGTAGCTACTGTCTAAGTTATTTGATCTCCCGCTGGAGGCTACTGGTACCTTTTGTTACAACCAGAGTTGTGTGAAGCTGTCTGAGAACCCGGTGTTCCACAATAGGTTGAAGCACATTGAGATCAAATATCAGTATATCAGGGATATGGTGTAGAGAGGAGAAGTGAAGCTCTTGTATGTTGCGACGGATGAGCAGATTGCAGATGTGCTGACGAAACCACTAGCCAAAGTGAAGTTCGAGTACTTCAGAGAGAGGCATGGTGTTCCTTAGATCGATGACACTTCGAGGAAGAAGTGATGGACACATTTGCAGGATCCATTCCAAGCATGGTGAGAGGAGGATCCTTCCATGGTTGTGGATATAAGCACTGGATGATGAGCATCAGGACGATGCTCCAGTTACTACTATGTATGTGTATATATGCATCATGTTGGATGCTTGATATCATCGGTTGGATCATTTATATGTATATGTATGTACGCATCATGTTGGATGCTGGATATGATAAGTTGGATCATTTATATGTATATGTATGTACGCATCATGTTGGATGTTGGATATGAAAAGTTGGATCATTTATATGTATGTATGCATCATGTTGGATGCTGGATATGATCAGTTAGATCATGTGTATGTATCTGTAGATGTATCAGGTGGATACATTGTATGATTAGGTAGATCATGTATGTTGATATGTATCAGGTATGATCAGGTGGATCATGTATTTGAATATGTATCAGGTGGATACATTGTATGATCAGGTAGATCATGTATGATGATATGTATCAGGCAGATACAGTGTATGCATCAGGTGGATGCATTGTATGATTAGGATGATCATGGATGATGAGCTTTAGGATGTTGCTCTAGATGACATGCATCAGGACGATGCAGTGTTGATGATTAGGATGATCATGTGTACATCAGGATGATGTATCGTGAGTATCAGGTTGATACTCTGTGGCCATGGACAGGTTGTACAGATGAGCATATAAATAGACCTGGGAGATCTGGACAGGATGAAAAAGGCCTCAGATGCTCTTTCGAGGCATTGCTCTGGGAGGACATATAAGTAGACCTGGGAGATCTGGACAAGATGAAAATAGCCTCAGATGCTCTTTCGAGGCATTGTCCTATAGCATGTAAGTAGACCTGGGAGATCTGGATAGGATGAAAAAGGCCTTAGATTCTCTTTCAAGGCATTTCCATGACCACATGTAATAAGTCCTGGAGATTTGGACAGGATGAAAAAGGCCTCACATGCTCTTTAGAGATCTTGCTTGGAAAGACACTCTTTTAAGGTTTTGTGGTGGGAGTCACATGTAATAAGTCCTGGAGATCTGGATAGGATGAAAAAGGCCTTAGATGCTCTTTAGAGATCTTGCTTGGCAAGACACTCTTTTAAGGTTTTGTGACAGTCACATGTAAAAGATACTGGGAGATCCGATAGGTTGGCTGTGTGCTCATAAAATGCTTGGGATGCTTTTTCAAGGTTTTGTTGACGAACGTAATTAGTCCTGAGGATTCCACAGTATGACCAGTGATGATGAAGACCTGCAGGTGGTGGGCCTACATCCAGTATGAAAAGGACTGGCTCTGTAGAACTTCCTATGACGAGTAGATTTAGAGATTGATTGAGATAGCAGCAGTGACGATGATGATGACTCGATGACGATTATCCAGTGACGATGATCCATAGAAGAAGACTTGTGCTAGAAGACCTGTGTCGAGAAATACCTTCCTAGTTAAGAAGGAGTGTAGATGTATATGTAACTTCAGAATGTATTTCATATATGTATATTGTACTCCTATAGAGATGGTATTATTCCTCTATACGGAAGTGTTTGTATTCCTCTATATGGAAGTGTCATCATTTATATTGTAAGTGTCGTAACTTATACTTGATGGGTTATTAGACCACCTTGTTGGGGTCGGCCCTATATAAGTCATGTGGGTCAGAGGGTTATTAGACCACCCTATTGGGGGTCGGCCATGTGGGTCAAAGGGTTATTAAACCACCCTATTGGGTGTCGGACCAATCAGCATTGTGTTATGTGGTTAAGTTGAGGCCGACCTAGTAAAGGTTATTAGGCAAGTAAATTCAAGTATAAATAGAGTGTGGGAGGCACTCTATTTCATCATTCTATTCACACACACACTCTTTGGAGAGTGGCGCACTTGTGGAGGAGGAGAAGTTGCTTCTAGGAGATGTCTATCTCTTATGCTTGGGTTGTATCAGTGCTCTATCTATCTCTGAGGAAGTTATTGGGGTTTTTCACCTTTATGGTTTTCCCCAAGTAAACTCTATGTCTCTTGTGTGCTTGCATTATTGTGTCCATGATTGATATGCTATAGATATGCTATACATGTTGTTCTCTCAGTTAATATCCTAGATCAGAATGAAGTAAATTCTGAAAAACTAACTCCTACATAGATGATAGGTTGCATAGCCCACCGATGGCTACATTAGTAGAAAGAAAAGAACCCACTTTGAAGGAGTCTCTCAAGAAACACGATGTGACACTCCAAGATGTTGGGAGCAGTGTGCAGCATCTTAAAGAGACCTTAGCATCACCATCGAGAATGATAAGTCTCCAGAGATTCTTCTTTGTTTTGTATCAAAATAAAGACTCCAATTTTTTTTATGAAGGAGGTGGTACAAGAAACAATGAATCTATAGTGGAGGATCATCCTTTAGAGGAGCACGAAGAGTGAAAAAATAAACATAATTGTGGTAGCCATGATGATGCAGAAGACACACGCCACTTGGAGGAGGATGACAAAGAAGCAAAGGCACCCAAAGACCAAGAAAAAGGTGTCGAAGTTATGAACAATGTCGAAAGAGATTCCACTTCGGGACATTCAAACTTCTTTGTTGGTGAGTATGAGATCACTACAAGAGAGATGGGAAATAGGATGGGTGGAAAGGAAACTAATTTTGGAGAATATTTGGAATAAGAACAAAGTGAATCCCTCACATGTGCAATGTGAGCATGAGGAATTTTCTGGTTTACAGGTTCTTGAAGAAATCATTGACTTACAAGATGAGGTAAAAGCACTTATTTCACATCAGGAGTATTATGAACTTTATCTATGTGAGGGAGGTTAATTAGTGGAGTATATTCTTGGTGAGTCACATCATTTGAGTGGAACATTTAAGGAGGACCAAGAGAGGCTCATAACAGCCAAAGATATTTTTGTTGATGCCAATTCCTTGGTGTCAATATGTTGTTGGAGATATTCACAAGAAGGATTGGAAGGAGAAGCTTTCTTGGGGTATTTTGAAACTCTCAAAGAAGAAATGGCCAATATGAAGGAAATTTAAATGAACGTGCTCTCATATAGGAATCATCTTCTTGAGGTGACCACAATTTTCCATCATGCACTCAGAAGAGAGGAATATGAAGCATAAAATCTTGGTAGCGAATTGGAGGCTACACATGTTTCTTTGGAGAGCACCCAAAGGGATATTAAACAATCGAAGTTGCAGATCTATCAAATTCAAAAGGAGTTGAAAGTACCACACCTTTCATCTTGCATGGAAGGAAATGTAACAGGTATGATGGAGGAATCTCATGTGGAGGATGAACATGAGAAAATTTATGATTTGCAAGTGTTGGTGAAGGAAGATGCCATAGAAGATCTTGGCCAAACACTTGTCTTGTTGCAGAGGTACATTCAAGAGAACATGCCATTCATATATGCAATCAAATTTACTTATCTTTCCATGGATTGGATAGGAGAGTACTTAGTGGATATGGAGACTCAAGGATGCACCTATATAGATTTCCTTGGTAGGATATTAATGGACACACTCTTCATCATGCAATATTATAAAGAGAAGCAAAGGTTTTTATGTATTCCATATGATCCTTCTAGTATACATAGAAGTGCATGGGAATCATGCTTGACTCGTTGGGATGGGTCAAATGACATGGAGGGTGTTTTCCAAATAGACCATTTTCTCCAAAAAGATCATGAGATACCCTTATGGGTGGATAGAGAAAATATGGGGAATCAAGGAGGTAAAGGTACTTTTGATTTCTGTCATGAATTTGATAATATTATTGATATTGTCTTGTCATGTGAGCAGAGGAAAAGATATTGATGGAAACCCTTTGATGCCTCCATTATACATGTATCCATGGGTTGGATGGACAAGCATATGCCAAAATAAAAGACCCTAAAATTATGGGATCTTGGCATTTCTCGGAATGGTAGATCACTTCAAATGGTGGAAATGTTGAGAAAGTTGCAACATAATCAATGGGATCCAAGAGGGTGAACTAACCTACATTTCTTGAAGTCCATCTTTGTTGAGTAGTGGTGTAGTTCCCTGCATGGGAAATTGTATGATGGATCCAACTCTTGGGAAAGATATGAGCAGATTATGATCAGAGCTGAGAAGCAACAAAATGATGGACCCTCTCATAGTTAATTGGGGAGTTTAGAGATACATTGAATTTCCAGAGCATGCTTTGAGCAGACCATATGTTTCATTTCCATTAAATTGATTAGACCCATGATTTTGATAATTTCAGTTGTGGTGCATAGAGTTGGTGACTTGGTATGGTGATCAATATGATGAGAGGCATAAAATTCATAAGCATGCTTGGGATGGAGATGATTTTTTATTCCTTGAACTAAATTGCTTGAGGACAAGCAATATTAGGAGGGGAGGATTTGTCATGTTCCCAAAATTTGCTATGTTCCAAGACATAATTTTGGCCTAAGTCACCTAGGATTACAATCATTAAATTGGTGGCTAAGGGTGGAAATTTACATAACTAATATGCCCAAGAGATTAATTGAAGAATAATTGGACTAAGGTGGGCCACATGAAGTATAATATTCCAAATTTGAGTTTCCTAAGATAATTATTAATAATTTGGGAATAATTGGCCAATAATTTTTATACAAGTTAATTTTATTAATATTGGCCTAAAATATAAAATAATATTTAATTATGATTAATTAGGATTATGAGGAAGCACAAGAGGATAAGGTGGACCTCACTTACTTGAGAAAAATATATAAACAAGAAGAAAGTAGCCTAAAATCAAGGTGACAACAAAAAAGAAGGAAATTGGCAAAAGTAGTGAAAATCAACCAATCTTGAAAAGAAGGAAACATCTAGAAAGCAAGGAGGCACAATTTATAAAAGCAAGAGAAAGTCCTAAAGCAAGGAAAGTTGGAAAACCAGGAAAATTATCAAAAGCAAAAAATAAAGAAGTTTCTTGATTTTTGCAACTAAAAAAGGAATAGAAACATCTAGAAAAGCTACAGGGTCCAAGTTTAGCAAGTGGGGATGCATCCATGAGGCTATGTGGGTCCAAACCCAATCCAACTAATCAAGGAAACATCCATTACTCCTCCAATTCAAATTTCTAAGAGGATAAGGTCAATCATGAGGAGAAAATTCTATAAAAGAAGGAGGAGAACTCCATTTCACATATTTTTGCAAATTCATTTTGTGTTTGAGAGCTTTTGCTACTAAAGGTTGACAGATGTGCCTCAACCAAGCTTGGGAGATTTTCCCCAATGCAGTGTGAGTGTTCCAGTTTGTTCACAATCTGATATAGAGTCACTGAGGTATGAATTAAATTCCAGTTTCATCCCACATTGCAGAATCCAAGCCTTCGAGAGAGATCATGAGTGCTAGTTCCATTGAAGAGAGTTCTTGAGAAAGTCTCATTCAAAGAAGGAGATACAGTTTAGTGAATGTTCCCAAGATCATATTCTGAATTTTAATGCACCCCCATGAGAATAATAAGCTATCATATGTGAAGATACATAGAATAAATTCTCTCCATTCATCTTCATCTCAATCTTATATTCTAAGCTTTGTAAGATTTCTTATGTATTGGAGATTTTATGTTCAGTTGAGACTCAAATATTTAAATATGCTGCTATGAGTGTGTAAATTTGGTTTGATGATATTCTTATACTTAGCTATAATCCAATTAATAATTAATAAGAGAATTTTGGAAGCATTAAAGGCTTTTAGGATTCAGTTCTAGTAAGACTAGCTCTTTAAGCACTCTCTTTTGACTAGTTTTACAGTTTTTTATATTAAAGTTATTTTGTGAGTCCAATTTATGTTCTGGTGGTTATATGATATTATTAAGACTCTATTGAAAACTCTACGACTCCTTTATTGAGAATTTTTAGGCCTCTCAGCCTATTTAGGAGAGCCTAAAATTCAACCAGTCGGGTTGTCCATCCTAGCACCATTTTTCCTACTTGCTCCCAAACCTCACAAAATATTCCCATAAACTAAGAAATACTTGTCCATCATCAGTTGGGGGGTTTATTACTGATATTTAGCATCTGTTTGATGTGAAGAGTAAGTGGATGGTCTAGTATGCATATGTTGGTGTGTCTAGGAAGCCTTGGAGTAGACTTCAGCCTCGCTGATTCGAAACATAAATAGCCCCATTACTTTTTGCATAGGAATATTAAGATGGAATTGGCTCTGATTTCCTTCCTGTTGCATATTTACCTTCATACTTTTCAGATCACAAAGGTCTCAAGTCCTTAACCCTGGTGGAATTTACATGTGCCAAAGACTAGTTTTCCTAAAACTAGTTTATTGTCTATTTTTTTGTATGAACTGATTTTGTTTGATTATCTGAAGTTGTTAAAATATCCTTGCTACAATTCCATTGGATATTACAGAGGGATATTTTCTCCTCTTGTAAATCCGCCTACCACTGTTCCTACAAGACCATTGCTAGTGGAATGACCTCCTTCGCATGACACTTCTTTTCATCATTCGCTTGAAGGTAACCTTTTATATGTCGACTAGATCAATGCCCGACCCCAGAGGACCCGATAGCAACTGATTTTGGTCCAACCACATCATTTTTGGGGAACTCCTTAGGTCATGTCATTTCTGATTTTGGTTCACCTCCGATTATGGAGACACCACCACATCCGCACCCTACTTGATTTATTCCTAATGACTAATTTATCGGACCATTTCACGAGACTATCAATCGTTTATGCACACTTGGAGAATGTGTAAGGTGCCAGAGTTTTCCTCCCGACCACCTCGAAGGTGGCCATTCCTCAACATCATTCCCATATACATTCCTTTACCCTACATTCACTGGGAATCTCTGTGCCTAATATGACCACCTATGAACTATACCAACCCTCTTTTCCGTATATTACTCATCACAGCTATTCGGCCGGTTCTATACCCCAGTTGACCCCAACAAATAGAAGGAAACCTTCAACTACTTTTAACTTCATAACTGTAACATAACCCCTGACTCAAAATTCGAGCAAAGGCTACCCTCTATTTAGTGGTCAATATATGGTCATGGGTCAACCTACGCTCTGTGGTCAACACATAATCGCTGAGCATACTTCCGTTGGTGGAAAACATTCAACTGGGGTAAACCCCTAGTCAGTGGACAAAATCTAACTGGGGGGCAACCTCTAGTTAGCGGACAAAGTGTAAGCAGAGGATATCCATTGTACATGAACTACAATATGGTTGGGAGTTCACTCCCAGCTAGAGGACAAACTACGTGGGATTTTCAAGTGGGGGGACCATCTATGTGGACCCAACCCCCATGGGGGCATACATATCCAGGTAATCATAATATAGCGACAAGTAAAATTTATCCAGAGACTCTTTATCCTAGAGTACCTTACCCCAGAAACATGAATACCCCATGGGGATATCATAATATTCCACCTGATGGGCCTCCGGCCATTGACCCACCAACCCCTCCACCACCACCCCCCACCACCTATCCCACCCCCTCCTCCACCACCTGTCCCACTGCCACCAATACCGCCATGAGAACCCACGAATTTTGACGGAGGGCCACCAAATTCAGGAAAGGGACCCCCATCAGGTCCACCTCCTAATGTGGGAGGAACCCCTCCATATGGCCAACCATCTATGGGAGGACCTTATGGTCAATTAATTTATGGTCCTACTGGTACAAAACCGCCTTATCAATACTTCCAGTATCCACATCCAAACTGACAGTTACCATTTATAGTTATGTAGATCTTCCAGATCTGTCACGTTTGACCAATCATCCCATTCAACATGGCATAAATTGGCCACCCATTCCCATGAAGTTACCATTGGACATACCCAAATTTGATGGAAAACTTGTCAAGGATCCCAAAAACCACATAATGACATATCATTTGTGGTGTTCCTTGATTTCCTTAATGGATGATTCTATCCGTTTGAGGCTTTTTCAATGAACCCTCACTGGTTCCGCCGCCAAATTGTACATCAAATTAACACCACACTATTTCATCGATTTTCAATCCTTGGCCATAGATTTCCTTACACATTTCCAATTGTCAATCCACCATGAAACCGGTACGGATCTTTTAACCTCCCTTTGGAAATCTACCTCCACTCACATTTCAGATCATATTCACGAATGGAGGTGAATATTCCGACTCATTAAAGTTCCCATTCCATATCCGTTATTGGCTTATTGGTTCACTAAGTCATTGTTACCCATCATCGCCAAGGACATTGCAATGGGAGGGGCCATTATGGAAGAACAAACCATCTCACGTGATCACTACTTAGACTTAGTCTATGCTCAATCTGGCATGTTATACAATATAATTCCCAATGCCCCCCGCCCTACATATGATCCATACAAACCTCCTATGGGATCACATGCCGATGGCATCATTGGTTCCATTCACACCCAACTTGCCACTCAATCGAGTGGGTCACAGAACCACATCAACTCAACCCCATCTTCGTCACAGGATAGAAATAACACCAACTAGTCACGCATTCCTACTTCCACTGTAGAGGTGAATTCAATCCAATCTGATTCATCTCAGAAATCCAGTGGTAAAAAGAAGAACAAAAGAAAATCCAAGAAGTATTCTAACCAGCAGGAACATAAAAGCAATCTCGATCCCAATGAAACAAAACAAAGATGTAAGGACAAATATCCTTGCTTACTGTGCGGAGACGGCCACTTTACATAAGAATGTCCACATCATGAAGAAGTACACAAATTTCTCAAAGGAAACCATACACCCACAGTTTTAATGGACCCCTTCCTCACACAACAACAATAAATGGTTTCTCAACAACCACGTCCTCCTCAAGGAGAACCATCCACAACCGCTCATGTTCTCATCATGTGTAGCGAATCAATCAACTTATCTACTAAAACACGCACTTATGACTCTATTCCTAATAAGGAATCCAATGGAGTTAATACTAAAAAACCCTCCACATCTGTGCCCACTACTCCAATGTCACAAGGTCCTTTGACCATTGTCAAACCTATGCCAGATGAAATTTTGTGTCCACCGAAAAGCAATTTTCAACCCCAACTCCCGGGCCGCTCAAAACTACAATATTGTGTAATATCTCACCTAGGAACCCTGTTCTATGTCGTCATTAGAAGTATTACAAAACTGTCCAAATTAACGTAAGACTTTGCTATCTTCTATTGGCGTAGTGGACCCTGATTCCTCTAATATGATCATGTTTATATTGGAATACTTTAAACCGAGGCTTTCTCTCTTAAACTGAGGCTTTCTCACCAATTGGAATTCCAAATCATCACTAATGTCACTAGGAAAAACATCCATTGTACTATTTTATACAAAGGATCCTCCACTTCAGTAATGTCGATATCCCGCTGGAGAGCTATTGGCTTTCCTGAATTGAACCATTTGCCTACCACATTGAAATCATTTGATGGACATGGATTCCAACCACACGGGATTCTAAGGTCCTTAGCCGTTGAGTTAGGAGGGAAGACTATTTCTATCAATGTAGAAGTAGTCGCTTCCCCATTGGATTACAAATTATTACTTGGTCTAAATTGGTTCTATGTCATGAACATAGTCGCATATTCCATGTTACACATCGTGCAATTTCCCCACCATGGGAAGGTTGTCACTTTTGACCAATTAAATTTTTGTACACCAGACACCACATCTCATCCTGTAGATAATGTCCCTCTGTTAGGACACTCTTCGCAAGCATATGATAGTGTAAGGGTAGGAATCCTAAAAGACTCATCGCTGATGGGAGTATTTTCAACACCTGATCCCCCATCACATTTTTCCACAGTGAACATGATCTCATCTGTGATCCCATACTCCTCCAACCCAATGGACCCTTGGATTGTCCCCAATTTTATGGACGTTGACTCAATTGGAGATGTAATTCCTCTCATCCCTGTTGAAACCACTTATGAGGCCATCTAATCGACACCATATTTATCCGATGACCACCACTTGGTGGCATCTGACTCAGGTTCAGTAAAACTCATCCTCACCAGCCTTAGATCATCTCCTCTAGAATTTTCACTCTGATCAATCAATCATGGAGATCATGAGCTTGGATGATCCCCAATGGGAAGAATATCACCATCGATCGTCTTTCCTCCCGCCTTTAGATACTGTATAAAACGCCATTCACACTATTGTTTCACTGGATTCCTTTCCCAACCCTCAATCTCCTATTCTCACCCATGATATAGTAACTGAGGGAAATTTGGAAAACATCACACCTACCACTACTATTGACATTTCAGTGAAACCAAACGTCGTGGAGCATATCCACATTGGCCAAACTTTTTCTCTTGACAAAATTTAGACTTGTATCACCTTGTCCAAACAATCCCACGACGTATTCGCATGGAGCTATGAGGAAATGACTGGGATTGATCCTGCTATTGTTGTGCATGAAATAAAAAAATATCCCAACACTAAACCTATCCGATAGAAACTCTGTCCAGTGCACTCTCGAAAGATGATGGCTATCAAATTAGAGATTGAAAATTTGTTGAAAGATAGTTTCATTTATCCTATCCCCTTGACAGATTGGGTCTCTAATCTCACCCCGGTTACCAAGAAATATGGAACCATCAGAGTTTGCGTTGATTACGGGGATATCAATAAGCCTTGTCCTAAGGACAATTATCCTACCCCATTTATCAACCAAATTATTGACAACTATGCTGAAAGTGTCATCTTCTCATTAATGGTTGGAGTTTCTGGCTATAATCAAATTGAGATCCACCCAGCCGATCAACATAAAACTGCTTTCATCTTCCCATGTGGTACATTTGCATATCTCAAATTACCTTTTGTCCTTAAAAATTTTGGTTCCACATTCTAGTGAGCCATGTTATATTCCTTTCATGACATCAAGGATTTTTTGGAACCCTATCTCGATGATTTTCCTGCTCATTCCAATCATCGTGAGTTTCACATCAACCATCTGATGGTCGTTTTTCTCAGATGTCGACAGTATAATAGCCAATTAAATCCTCACAAGTGCATGTTCTTTGTGTATTCTGGATGGCTCCTAGGCTTCATCATCTCTAAGGATGGGATCCTCATTGATCCCCTCAGGGTAGAGGCTATCTTATCCCTACACTCACCTACAAACATTACATATCTTTAAAGTTTGCAGGGGAAGGAAAACTACTTGCGTTGTTCTGTGTTTAATTATGTGAATAAAACACAGGGTTACATGCGATTGTTGAAGAAGGATGTCCTATTTATTTGGGATGCCTACGCTCAAAGTGCCTTCGACAATATCAAACACGCTATTACCCATGCACCCATTAAACAATTAAATGAAATATATTTGACTCTAACAGACTTTGAAACTGTCAAACTGAGTCTAAATGAGTTTGAAACTCAACTGAAAACCCAAAATTAGGGGATGGATCCTTTCTGACTTAATTTAACTGATTTGTAGGTGAAATTACACCAAATTAGGTCAAAATGAGTAGGAGGGTGCCTTTCTGACTCCAGTTAGCTGAATTTAATATTAAATGTTGTTAGTTAAACTGAGTAGGGAACTTTAATCATGCAAATCACCAAAGTTAGCTCCCTGAATGATGGAGGAGGCCCAATTAACTGAAATTAATGACCCAGATCTCTTTTCGAATGAAGGAGGAGGCCCAGTTGACTGAAACTGATGGTATGCTGATTATGTAAGCACATATTTGAGTCAAAATACTTAGTATAAGTGGTAAATTATGTTGTTAATCCCAAATAAATGATGTGTTGTTGGAAAATGACTCCAACACTTACCTAGTGGGATGATCCCTTGAGACTCTCCCATAAATCCTCAAACCTCTCCTATCCCTTTAGCACTATATATATGAAGCCTCTCTCCATTGTTAAGGGAGGAAGGATAGAGTACCTACATGTTGGTGGAATTTTGCTAGGAGATCCTCTTCATCTATAGGAGGCTAAGCATTTGATCTTGGAGGCTATTATTGTTGGAAGGAGGTTATGACATCAAAGCATTGGTTGTAACACCTCTCTCTTTGTACTTCTTATTATTACATCTAATACAAATTATTTCCATAAACTTATTGTGTTAATAATGTTTAGGATTGAACTCTTTGACTGTTGATCTATATTGATTCACAATCATGTGATTTCATTAGTTGTTTGTTTCCACATGTTTTGTCTTGTTTCGTAGCTAAGGATATGAAGATCAAGGACTTATATCAAGAAAGGAGGAAGGAACTGCACCCATATAGTAAGTTATCTCTTCACCTGATTTGCATTCAATCAATCTAGGAAAGATATTTGTGCTATGTATTTGTTTTTTTCTAGATCTGAATCATTCAGACTAGGGAGATCCATTTGAGTCTGCCCTTGCAGATTATCCGTTAACAAAATTAGAGACCATAGTCACCATACCAAGGAGAGAAATCCATAGTTTTGATTTGATTGCATTTTTTTTTGCTTGATTTCTTTCCAAATTAGCCTCTAGCCTCTAATTTTCCTCTTCTTTTTGGATTTGACCATCAGAGAGTTTATGGGCCATGCAAATTCTGTTTGGGATCTTTATTAAGCCTTTTTATC
Source organism: Larix kaempferi (assembly GCA_027924585.1). Taxonomy (NCBI): domain Eukaryota; kingdom Viridiplantae; phylum Streptophyta; class Pinopsida; order Pinales; family Pinaceae; genus Larix; species Larix kaempferi. The sequence goes on along the minus strand of BSBM01000399.1, from coordinate 6,323,016 downwards.
TTTTTATTCTTTGGGATTTTTTATTTGTATTGCTTGGATCTCACCCAAAGCCCCTGGGCAGTTCATTTCCCGCGTCACTGTAATTCTAATGTGATTCACCTTTTATCATCCTGCGTCACTAACAATGTTTGTCAGTTTACAGCCTACATTGCTGATGTGGTTTCTTAGTGAGTAGAACACGTCGTTGTGACTCCCAATGCTCTAGTGTATCCCTGCAGGGTGCGTCGCCCTTCATTACTTGGTACACAAGTGTAAAAAAATCCCAAGTCGATTTTTGGCTTGATTTTCTGAATTTTGTGTGTTGTCTTTCATAGTTGCAGAACCCCCTAGGCACATCATACTTCATCCTTGGATTATTTTCTGAATCTTAAGTATTGATTAGAGTCCTAGCTAGTCAAGCGGGTGTATTACTCGTAATGGGAAATTTCAATCCCTCATGAGCACATTCAGTCTTGTTACCCCTTATCAGGCCATCTGATCTGTTCGATCTGACTTCTAAGCCCTCCAATATTTGATTGTTGTGATTTTTGCTCCACTTTGTGTGTTTTTGAGATTGTGGGTGATTTCATTTTTTCGAGAATTTCCAATCAATTAAAGTTTGCAGTAGCATAAATTCTCTGATTATCTAAATATAGGTTGGAGGAGTGGTATAATTCTCAGATCTATTGGGTATATTAGGTTAGAAAATCAAAGTTTTTTATTATCTTCATTTCAAGCTTATTACTTGAAATTGTTGTAAATAGTTTTTATGCTTTGGAATGAGTGTTTAAAAGATTTTTGAAAACCTTAAAAGATTGTTATTTGCTCACATTTTCTTGGTTTTGAAAAGTCGTTGATCATTTCAAAGATAGTAAAAGTTCTTTCATTTTTTAATTTCTTCCCACTTTTTTATTCTTATTTTAGAATTAGGGGTCATTACATTCAAAACGGAAATTCATCTTTTCATTTTTTCTGTAGATTCGCTTAAGTTGAAAAGAAAAAAGAAAAATAAAATGGATTTGGTGTGTTAATCTATTTTTTTTTGTTAGATTTTTGAAAAGAGTGCTTTTTAGTCTTTTAGTTTATTTTCAAATTATAGAGGTACCTGGTTCATTTTATTATCAGAAAACAAAAATATTTCTCCTTACTGTAACTAGTTTTCATCGAAAAGAAAACGATAGACTTACATTTTCATATAGGTCAGATTGCATCTTGTTTAAATTCCAAGTCTCCACTTCATGGATTCGCCTAACCGTACAACTTAAAATCAAGCGGTAGCCTAGGTTAAAATTGTATAGAAACTTGTGTGCTAGGGTAGATACATGTTCTAGCATCTTTAAGTGTGGCAGATGTTATTATTTTCCTGCACTGCATCCTGAGGGCTTCTAGTTCTTCCACGTACCAGTCGGTATATCGAACATACTTTCACATACCTTTGGGTATATACAAAGGTACTTCACGTACTCGGAAGTAAATCGGAAGGCTCCTACTTTTCAGTTGTGCATTAGAGAGCACCACTACAAATTGTAGCTCCCATGTACCTTGAGTATATTAGAAGACCCCACTAGGATTCCTGAAACCATCCGAGTTAACCATTGGCCATCTTGGCGAGGCAATACACCGAGAACAAAACTCGGGGATCTGCTACGCATGTACTTCTAGGTAGTCGGGTTATATGGTCAGGGGTATGGTCCTAATCCTCCCCGGTTAGTGCTCTAAAATATTGGGCCAAGTATAACTGTTGGACCCCATAGTATATTGCGAGTTGCGACCCCTTGATAATCCTGTGAGGTTCTAGACTTTTGAATCCTGCCCACCACATAATTTTGCTTACAGCTTTAGCTTGAGTAGATCTTGAAGTGTGTTTTTCCTTTTGTAGAATTCTCTTAGGAGAATATTTATTTCAGCCATCCTAGTTGATCATCCTTTAAGAATATCCTGTCAAATTTTAAATTTGCCACCTAAATATCCCCTTAACCAAGAGGAGAATTCGGGAGAAACCATGGATCAAATAACAACATCTATGTCACATGAAGAAGGAACTTCTAAATTAGAATGAGGAGTGAACTACTCTTTTCCTGTAAACCCACCCATCACTGATCGTACATGACCTTTTTTGGTGGAACAACCTCCTCCACATGACACATCCTTTAATCATTCAATGGAGGGAAACCCTCGAGCCACTCATTGGATTTTCAATCAACCCCAGGATGACCCAATATCAACTTCTTTTGCTCCAACAACATCATTTTGGGACACTTCTTTAGGTCAACATGTTTCCGATTTTGGTTCACTTCTGATGGTGGAAAATCTGTCATGCTGGTTTCTTCCCTGGATTTCACAGGACGTCTTCCATGCTCCATTTTACGAGACTATCAAATATTTACGAACTTTTGGTAACTAGCTTAGAAGACAGAGTTTCCCCCCTAGGTCCAATCCGGAAGTACCAAACTTTGAATATCATTCCCATGTACACTCTTTTTCTTTTTCTTCACCAGGAATATCTACACCCATTTCGACCACTTATGAACCCAGTCAACCTTACTTTCTGTCTATTACACCACAGACTCATTCGACCGATTCAACACCTTACTTGAGCCCAACAAATAGAGGGAAACCTTCAACAACTATTAACTTCATAACTGGACTGTAACCTTCACCTAAAACTTTGAGTGGAAGTTATCCTCTCGTTAGTAGTCAACAAATGAGTATGGGTCAACCTATGATTAGTGGTCAACATATGATTACTAGGTATACTCCAATAGGTGGAAAATTTTCAACTAGGGGGAAACCCCTAGTCAGTGGACCAAATATAATTGGGGGGCACCTTCCAGTTAGGGGACACAACGTGAGAAGAGTACATTCCTCACAAATGAAATACAATATGGTTGGAAGTTCACTCCTATCCATGGGACAAACTACTTGGACACATTAAATGGGGGTACCATCTACTTGGACCCAAATCCCATGGGGACACACATATCTGGGAAACCATAGTGCATCTATAGGTCAAAACTATCCAGGATCTCTTTTTCCTGGATTATCCTATCCCGAAAACATGAACACCTCATGGGGCCATCATAATGTTCCACCAACTAGACCTTTTGCTAGCGGACCACCCCCACCACCCCCACCACATGTCCCACCTCCTCCCCCACCACCTATTCCACCTCCAACAAATCCACCTAGAGCACCCCCATATTCTGGTGGTTTCCCTCCTTATTTGGGAGGAGGACCCCCTTCAGGTCCACCTCCCAATCCGAGAGGCCCACCACCATATGGAAAACATCCTATGGGAGTACCATATGACCAGTCGATTTATGGTCCTACTAGTACATAGATTCCTTATCAGTATTACCAGTATCCATAGCCAAACCGATTGTTACCATTTCTGTCTACGTTAGATTTTCCGAATTTGCCCCATTTGACCAACGATCCCATCCAACAAGGTATAAATTGGCCCGATATTCCTGTGAAGTTACCATCATACATCCCGAAGTTTGATGGAAAATACAGTGAGGACCCTAAGAACCACGTAATGACTTATCATTTTTGGTTCTCCTCCAATTCCTTAATGGACGATTACATCCATTTAACTTTTTTATAATGCACCCTTACTGACACTTCCACAAAGTGGTACGTTGAATTACCACCACACTCTTTCGCCAATTTTCGATCTTTAGCTATGGCCTTTTTGAATCACTTTCAGTTACCGATCTGCTATGAAACTGACACGGATCTTTTGACTTCTCTCCTTCAATCTACTTCCACCCACATTTTGGATCATATTCATGAGTGGAGAAGGAGACGACGTCTCATTAAAGCTCCCATTCCGAATCAACTACTTGCTTATTGGTTCACGAATTCCTTACTACCCATCATAGCTAAAGACGTGGCTATGGGAGGGGTCGTTACGGAAGAACAAGAGATATCACGTGCTTAGTATCTAGACTTAGTCTATGCTAAATATGGCCCATTATAGGATATTATTGATAATGTTAAGTTTAGCCTAATTTCACAAGCAAGATCACTGAAAGAAACACAATCACAAGATAGACAAAGATTTACCCTGGGAAACCCTCATGGGGTAGAAAACCCAGCAAAGCTTTCCTCAATATGGATAATCAACCAATAGAAGATGTAGTACCCAACCAAGAGCTCCTTCTCCTCCTATGCAGATCTCTCTCTCTCCTATGCACCAATCACAAGTGAGTGAATGAATGAGATAAATGCATAACACACCTCCTTTATTTATACTCATGTTCTAACTGACTTTTCACCCTAATGGGGTTGACCTCTCCTAAGAGAGTCTAATAACCCCTAAACAACTAACTCAGGGCCGACCTCACATGGGAGATCTAATAACCCTAGTCACCACAATCTCTTGGAAGAATAAACCTCTCTGGAGATACAATAGGGTCTCCTCAGAGGAATGGAACATCTACGGAATAATAAAGTACAAGTATAATATTCTGAGAAGTTACAATATTTCAACACTCCCCCTAAACGAGAAGGATATTATAACAACATCTGCAGGAGCAAGGAGTCATCAACTACATGATACATGATACATTTATAAATCATTGGAAGTTTTCTTCATACATCATCAGTAACTCAAACAGTTACTGGAACATCTTCAAGATCTTCAATATTGGAACATCAACATCTTCAGTACTGAGTCTTCATCTTCTGCAGCACTCGAATAGCTACAGTAACATCATCATCTGGATCAACATCTGGATCCTCTCGATCAACAACATCATCTCGATCATCTCGATCAACATCATCATCTGGATCATCTCGATCAACATCGTCATCTAGATCATCTCGATCGACAGCATCATCTGGATCATCTCAATCGACAACATCGTCTGGATGATTTGGATCATCTCGATCAACAGTATCATCATCGCAACATACTCTGCAATACACATGAGCCTTCCTTTCAGAATTATGGGATCATGGACAATCCCTCCTTTCAGAATTACGGCATTATGGTCCATGAACTATGGTGATCCTTCCTTTCGAAATTACAGGATCATGGACAATCCTTCCTTTCAGAATTACGGGATTCTGGTCCATCAACTCTAGTGATCCTTCCTTTCATAATTATGTGATCATGGACGATCCTTCCTTTCGGAATTATGGGATTCCAGTCCATCAACTCATATCTTAGACAATCCTTCCTTTTGGAATTATGGGATTCTAGTCTAAGGATCAATATTTAAGACTATCCTTCCTTTCAGAATTACGAGATCACTATCTAAGGATGATCAATCCCACCACAATCCAAGGATCAACATTTCAGTCTATCCTTCCTTTCGAAATTACGGGATCACTGTCTAAGGATGATCAATCTTGATTCATTTAAGACACCTCTCATGTCTATGGATGATGTAGTCCAAATCTACTTATAGCATGATCAATCCTGATCCATTTAAGACACCTCTCATGTCTATAGACAATGCAATCCATATCTACTTACAGGATGATCAATCCTGATCCATTTAAGACACCTCTCATGTCTATGGATGATGCAGTCTAGATCTACTTACAGGATGATCAATTCTGATCCATTTAAGACACCTCTCATGTCTATGGACGATGCAGTCCAGATCTACTTACAGGATGATCAATCTTGATCCATTTAAGACACCTCTCATGTCTATGGACAATGCAGTCCTCTCATCCACTTTAGACAAAGTCTAAGGACCATACATTCACTTAATTGTCGGAACAAGTGACCTTATCAGTATTCTCATCAATATAGGTATCCACATCATCGACTTTACCATCGATGCAGGAAATCTCATCATCAGTGACCATATCACTCCCCCTTTCGAGGAAGGTCCTTCTGAACTACACCAAGCTTGTCTCGGAAATGCTCAAACTTTACTCGAGATAGAGGTTTGGTTAAAATATTAGCAACTTGTTCGTCAGTGCTCACATACTCGAGCTTGATAGCTCCTTTTTGCACCATATCTCGTATATAAAAATATCGGATCTCTATGTGCTTTGACTTATCATGGAACACTGGATTTTCTGTCATCTTGATACAACTCTGGTTGTCACTCAGGATCATAGTGGGGTCCATCTCTAAGTCAAATAATCCTGATAACAACTTCCGAAGCCATATCGCTTCACAACTAGTAGAGCAAGCAGCAATATATTCCGCTTTAGCTGTACGGAGAGCCACATTGGACCGCTTTTTGCTAAACCACGAGATCATGGTAGATCCCAGACAATAACATCCTCTCGATGTGCTCTTCCTCTCTGATAAACTTCCTTCCCAATCAGAATTTGTGTAGCCATATAATCTGAGATCATGATCTCCAAGATAACACAGACCAAAGTCTAGTGTACCCTTAAGGTAGCTCATCACATGCTTTGCAGCTATCAGGTGAACTCTTCTAGGTTCCAGTAGATACTGACTTAAGGTGTTCACAACAAAGCATATATCTGGCTTGGTATTTTTCAGATACATCAGTGACCCAATAATCTGTCTGTACAGAGTCACATCCACTAACTCTGATGAGTCATCAACTAACAGCTTCAAGTTGGAAATCATGGGTGTAGCCATGGATTTGCATTCCAACATATCAAATCTTTTCAGGATTTCCACTACATACTTTCCCTGGTTGAGGAAGATCCCTTCTGGGCCTTGCCATACTTCTAGACCTAGGATGTAATGCATCAATCCAAGGTCTTTCATCTCAAACTCTGAAGATAACTTCTTTTTACACTCGATAATCTATTTCTCATTTCCAGAAAGAAATAGAACATCCACATAAAGCAACATATGACATGCTCATCATCCATAACCTTGAGATAAAGATTAGGATCAGCTTTCCTTTTGGTAAAACCCAAGCTCGTCAAGAAACTGTCAATTCTTCCATACCATGCTCTGGGAGCTTGTTTCAACCCATACAAAGCCTTCTTAAGTTTGCATACATGGGTTCTTCTATCTTCAACCTCAAATCCTTGTGGTTGTTCTATGTATACTTCCTCTTCAACTACACCATTCAGGAAGGCTATCTTCACATCCATCTGGTGTAATTCCCACTTCATCATGGATGCAAGTGCCATGATGGTTCTAATGGAAGTGTACCTTGCAACTGGTGCAAATGTTTCTTCATAGTCAATTCCCTCTTTCTGAGAGAGTCCTCTGGCCATGAACCTTGCCTTATACTTTTCAATGCTTCCATCCGCAGCATGCTTTATCTTGTATATCCATTTAGAAGATACCACACTCTTGTCTTTTGGTTTGGAAAATATATCCCAAACATCATTCTTCATTATTGATTGGTACTCTTCTGTCATTGCTTCCACCCACTCTTTCTTATGAGATGCTTCTTCATAACTAGTGGGTTCTTGATCTACAACATCACACATCAAGGCCATATAGCCAAAGAATGTCTTTGGTTTCTTTCTCACTCTAGTGGAGCCTTCAGGAGCTCCATACTTTTCTGCTCCTAGTATAATGTCTCTTGCCCATGCTGGCTTTCTCTTCCTTGATATGTTCATGACAAGAGGTTCTTGTGGTTCCATCATGTCATGGTCTTCAGGTGTTGTTTCTTCAAGGGTGGGTGCAGCTTTTGTAATTCTGGAAGGTGCATATTCCTCATATACTTCTTCATATTGGCACTTCCTAGATCTCTTGAGAGCTGCCTCTTCATCAAATGCCACATCCCTACTTATTTCCATATGATGGAATCTTGGGATGTATATTCTGAATGCTTTGGATGTTTCACAATATCCAACAAATATTCATTTCTTCCCAGAGGGATCTAGCTTGGTCCTCTTTTCTTTTGGAATGTGAATGTATATTGGGCATCCAAATATCTTGAGGTGACTTACCTCAGGCTTCTTCCTTGTGAACACTTCTTCTCAGGTCTTGAAATCAAGAGTACTATGAGATAGTCTATTCTGCACATAGACTACTGTCCTGGCTGCTTCAGCCCATAGATACATAGGTAGGTCTTGATCATGTATCATTGTTTTTAATGCTTCCATAATGGTTCTATTCTTTCTCTCCACAACACCATTTTGTTGGGGATTGTAGGGAGTGGTTATCTCCCTCTTGATTCCAGCTTCTTTACAAAAGACTTCAAAATCCTTTGAAGTATATTCTCCACCATTATCTATCCTGAATATCTTGATCTTCTTCTCTAAATTATTTTTTATCAAGGCTTTGAATTCCTTGAACTTTCCAAAGACTTCATCTTTTCCCTTCAGGAAATATATCTAATTCTTCCTTGAGTAATCATCAATGAATGTAAGGTAATATTCATACCCACTCAAATATGTGGATGGCATTGGTCCACATACATCTGAATGAATCAATTCTAAGGTACTCTTAGTCTTTGTTCCACTCTTTGGAAATGGAGTTTTGATATTCTTCCCTTTTGCACATCCTTTGCATGTGCCATTATGGTCAATCTTTAAATCTGGTAGTCCTATGACTACCTTGCTTACATGGGGTAATGCTTTGTAGTTAATGTGAGCAATCCTCCTATGCCATAGCTCACTAGGACTAGTGGCCTCATGAACAAGGGAAGCTTTTGAATGACCCTTGAGTTTATATAGTCCTCCTTCCTCTTCACTAATAACTATTGCATCCTCAATTGATTTTCCTTTGGGCCACATGAGCACTTGTCTGTTTATGAATGCAACCCTATAACCTTTCTTATCTAATGCTGAGATAGAAAGTAGGTTCTTCTTCAAACCTGGTACATATAGAATTTCCTTCATCTTTTGTGGAGTTCCAGAATCAAGCTTGTAGCTTGCTTCACCAATTCCCTTGATGGGATATTGGTAGTCATCTCCCAAGGATACCTTCTGGGGAGAGGTATTTTCTTTCAGATTTGAGAGAGTTTTCTTTTGTCCTGTCATGTGCTTTGAAGCACCACTATCAATGAGCCATGTATCTTCTCCAGGTGTTACTGACCCAGAGAGTGCAGAGAATAGAACACACTCTTCTGCATCTTCTTCTACTACTTTAGCTCTCTTCCTTTTAGGCCTTTCCTCTTCTTCTTCACTATCATCTTCTGCAATATGTGCATGATGCCTTTTGTGAAGATTCTTCTTCTTCCTTGAGGGACACTTTCTAGAAAAGTGTCCTAGTTTGTGACAGCTGAAACATTTAACTGAGGAGAGATCTCTTTATGAGCTTACTCCTTCTTTCTTTTGAAATCTACATGGGGGATGAAATTTCTTATGGCCATTCTTCATGGATCAGTTGAAGTGACTCCTTCTTCTTCTGGTGTGAGTGGCCAAAGCTTGGTCATCTTCTTTGAGTAGGGCTTCTCTATTGGCTACCCTAGCCTCTTCTTGAATGCAATCCTCCCATTCCACATCAAACTTCATAATTTCTTTTCTTGCACACAGAGTTTGGATGAATGACTCCCAAGGTCTAGTGAGACCATTGAGTGTAGTCATGACTAGTTCATCTTCATCAAGGGTGTATCCAATGGTTTCTAGTTGTTCCTTAAACTAGGAAACCCTTGTGAAATAATCTTGAATAGATTCTCCTTTATTCATTTTGGTATTCTTCAATTGAGTTCTCAAATTCATCTTTCTGTTGATGTTCCTACCTTCATACATTCTCCCTAAAGAATCATAAATTTCCTTTAGGGTCTTCTTGGATGCCACTTGGGGAATCAAGTGGCCCTTGATAGAATCAGTGTTATACCTCCATATTTCACAGTGTCGCATCTTCACAATAAAAACAGTTGAAAACACTTCCCCTGCTGCTTAAAACACCCAGAAGAGAGAAATGATGAATGACCTATAAAGACAAACCTGTCATGTCAGGAAACAACCCAACTGAGACCTCATCTTCCAAAACTACCGCGTTCTTCTCTACTGCTTCTGGGCGGTAGTCTGCACTACTGCGCTATGCTCCTTCCTTGATACGCAGTACTACCACACTATGCTTAGTTTCAGGGGTGCGATAGTCCCTTTTTAGCCTTTTTGCCATGGCTTGTGGGATCTTGATCTTCGAGAGATTTTTTAGGATTGGAATCTTTGATTCGATCCTAACTCACCTTCTCAGGTTAGTGGGTCTGATCCACTTAACACTCCCAAGATCCATTCTTCTCTCTTGTTGGTTAATCCTCCTACACACTATAAGAGAGAGACCTTCCATGAGCAAATGGGGACTCTTTGAGATATCAAACCTATGGTCTTAGATCTTTGTGGAGATAGATAGAGGAGAAAGCACTTGGAACTGAGAGTTGGCTTGGACATCAAGCAACCATTTTAAGTAACTTCAAGTTTACAATAAAACATAACTTGTCTTGTTTCCCAAATCATGTGTGTTGATCTTGTTTCAGTCATATGATTTGTTTATGTTATAGATTTAGATTCTAACATATATTTCAAGTTGCTAGAATATTGTATGTGCTTGTACCTTGGTTCATTCTAACAGGTTCATTCGTGGGGACTTGAAGATTGGAGCAACAACTAAGATGAGCGGTTAAATCAAAGGTCAATCAGATCTCTTCCATTTCTTCCAGCATTATGGTATTGAAATATTTGTTTGGATCTAGGAATTCAAGGTAGCATTTGTTATCCTTTTGTCTTAGTTTAGAGTCAGTTAAGTCTATTTTAACCTAAGAGAGTTTCTACCTATCCGTAGGGAGAAATATCTCTTAGGTTAAAGTAGACTTAACTGACTCTAAACTAAGACAAAAAGATAACAAATGCTACCTTGAATTCCTAGATCCAAACAAATATTTCAATACCATAATGCTGGAAGAAATGGAAGAGATCTGATTGACCTTTGATTTAATCGCTTGTCTTAGTTGTTGCTCCAATCTTCAAGTCCTCGTGAATGAACCAAGGTACAAGCACATACAATCTTCTAGCAACTTGAAATATATGTTAGAACCTAAATCTATAACAGAAACAAATCATATGAGTGAAACAAGATCAACACACACGATTTGGGAAACAAGACAAGTTATGTTTTATTACAAACTTGAAGTTACTTACAATGGTTGCTTGATGTCCAAGCCAACTCTCAGTTCCAAGTGCTTTATCCTCTAGCTATCTCCACAAAGATCTAAGACCATAGGTTTGATATCTCAAAGAGTCCTCCCCATTTTCTCATGGAAGGTCTCTCTCTTATAGTGTGTAGGAGGATTAACCAACAAGAGAGAAGAATGGATCTTGGGAGTGTTTAGTGGATCATACCCACTAATCTGAGAAGGTGAGTTAGGATCGAATCAGAGATGCCAATCCTAAAAAATCTCTCGAAGATCAAGATCCCACAAGCCATGGAAAAAAGGCTAAAAAGGGACTACCGCGCTCCTGAAACTGAGCATAGCGTGGTAGTACCGTGTATCAGGGAAGGAGCATAGCGCGGTAGTGCATACTACCACGCAGAAGCAGGAGAGCAGAATGTGGTAGTCTTGGTAGATGAGGTCTTAGTTGGGTTGTTTCCTGACATGACAGGTTTGTCTTTATAGGTCATTCATCATTTTTCTCTTGTGGGTGTTTTAAGCAGCAGGGGAAGTGTCGTCAACTGTTTTTATTGTGAAGATGCGACACTGTGAAATATGGAGGTATAACAATCAGCAATGATTCTCTTTGCCCTAATCAAGTCCTTCTTATACTTCTCTTTGGCTTCATCTTCTTCAGGCTCTGCAATCTCATCTTTGATATATTGGACAAGATCATTCTCTTCAAGAATGAGACCAATCCTATATTTCCATGCCCGAAAATTCTCTATACCCTCTAGCTTGTCTTCAAGCTTAGTGCTTGGAGCCATCTTATCCAGGGGATCACAGAAATTGAAGTTTCTCAAAAGATAGAATAACACTTACCAGGAGATGTGCTTGATTGGATTGAGATAACGGGTGAGCCCTACTTCTGGAAACTTCAACTTTTCACCCTTCAAATCTGATCAACAACTGCAGCAAAATTTCTAGTTTTTTGGTTCACACCTTTTCTGATTTTCTGGTGCACAGGTGCGCACTTTTTCTAGTTTAATGGTTTTTTTGGTTTTTTGGTCCAAAACCCAAACTAGGGTTTGAATTTCCCGGAGATCTACCCACTCAAAAAGTTCAATCTAGGGCTCAAAACTTTGATTTTGAGGAGGACTATCCAACCATGCACTCAGATCCCAAAAATCCCAACTTTTGCAGAAACCCTAATTTTCACCGGAGGAGAGAGAGGTATTTTCACCTTGTGAAAGATGTCATGTTCAGGATAGCTCTGATACCATATTAAGTTTAGCCTAATTTCACAAGAAATATCACTGAAAGAAACATAATCACAAGATAGACAAAGATTTACCCTCGAAAACCCTCATTTGGTAGAAAACCCAGCAAAACTTTCCTCAATATAGATAATCAACCAATACAAGATGTAGTACCCAACCAAGAGCTCCTTCTCCTCCTATGCAGATCTCTGTCTCTCATATGTGCCAATCACAAGTGAGTGAATGAATGAGATAAATGAGGAACACACCTCCTCTATTTATACTCGTGTTCTAACTGACTTTTCACCCTAATGGGGCCGACCTCTCCTAAGAGAGTCTAATAAAACCTAAACAACTAACTCAAGGCCAAACTCACATGGGAGATCTAATAACCCTAGTTACCACAATCTCTCGAAGGAATAAACCTCTCTGGATATACAATAGGGTCTCCTCGGAGGAATGGAACATCTCCGGAATAATAAAGTACAAGTATAAGATTCTTAGAAGTTACAATATTTAAATAGATAATGCCCCCCACCCTACATATGATCCAACAAAACCTCCCATGGGATCACATGTCGATGGCATTATTGGGTCCGTTCATATCCAGTCTACTACACAATCAAGTGGATCACAGAACCACCTTAGTTCCACTCCACCCTCCCCATAGGCTAGTTCCAACACCAATCGATCACCCATCCCTGCTTCCACTGCCGAAGTGAATTCAATTCAATCTGCTTCACCACAAAAATCCAGTGGGAAAAAGGAGAACAAATGAAAATCCAAAAAACATTCTAACCAGTAGGATCCAAGATATAATCCCGAAGACACCAAACAAAAGCGGAAGGTTAAATATCCTTGTTTACTATGTGGTGACGATCACTTCATGAAAGAATGTCCACATTGTGACGAAGCGCAGAAGTTTCTCAAGGGAAAACCCACACCCATAGTGCTAACCAATCCCTTCCCCACACAACAACAACAAATAATCATGCAACAACCCCCTCCTTCTCAAGGAGAATTGTCCACAACCGCTCATGTTCTCATGATGCGCAGCGAAACAGTCAACTTGTCCACCAGGTCCCGCACATACGACTTTATTCTTGAGAAGGAATCTAACAAAGGTAATACTGAAAATTCCTCTGTATATACATATAGAATCCCTTCACCTCAAGGTCCTCTCGTCATAGATAAACCTTTTCCAGATTCAGTATTGCGTCCACCCAAGAGTACAATTTGAAAAGAATTTTTCAATTCGAATGCTCGAGCCGCTCAAAACTACAACATTGTAGAAGATCTAGCCCAGGCCCCTTGTGTTATGTCAATGCTAGAAGTATTACAAAACTTCCCCAACCAATGTAAGACCCTGTTATCTACTATAGGATCTGTAGACCATGATTCCTCCAATACCATCATGTTCAAGTTAGAGTACTTTAAGCTCAGGCTTTCCCACCAACTAGAATTTTAGATTGTTACCAAGGTTTCTGAGAAAAGTATCCATCGTACTATATTAGATGAAGGAGCCTCTACCTCAGTTATGTCATTGTCCTGTTGGAGAGCCATTGGCTCTCCCAATTTGAACCATTCCCCCACTACATTGAAATCATTTGACGGATGTGGATTTCAACCTCACAGGTTGTTACAATCCTTAGTCGTAGATTTGGGAGACAAGAGAATTTTCGTTAACGTGGAAGTTGTAACTGCCCCATTGGATTATAACCTATTACTTGGTTGAAACTGGTTTTATTCCATGACCACAGTCGCATCATCTGTCTTTCGCATAGTGCAATTTCCCCATCATAGAAAAATTGTCACTCTAGACCAGTTAGATTTTTGTACACCAAACACCACTTCTCATCCCACGGATAATGTCCCGATTTTGGGACACTACTCACAAATATACGAGAGTGTTGGGGTAGGAATCCTTAAAGACTCATCTTTGATGGGATTCTTTGTAACACCAGATCCCCCAAACCATGTTGCCATGGTGAACGATTTCCTCTATGATCCCAACCTCCTCCAACTCGACCGACCAATGGATTGTTCCCGATATTAATCACATGAATTTGATTGGAGATGTGATGCTTCTCAGCCCTGCTGAAACCACTTACGAGGCCATCCAATCAGCACTCGGTTTACTGGATGTCCACTCTTAAGTGGAATCCAACCCAGGTTCTCTGCCACCACATCAGAACTCATCCCCATCATCACTTGATCCTCTACTCTAGACTTTTCATTCCGACAAATCAATCATGGTGATTATGAGCCTGGATGAGCCCCCATGGGAATACCTTCATCATCGATCGTCCTTCCTTCCACCTCTTGATATGGTAGAGAACGCCATAGATAATATTGTTTCACCAGATGTATTCTCTTACCATCAATCTCCTATCCTTACATACAATATGGTAACCGAGGGAAATTTGGAAAAAATCACGCCTACCTTTCCTATAGACATCTCGCTCAAACCAGGCATCATGGAACATATTCACATAGGCCAAACTTGTTCTCTAGATGAATTAAACACTTTTACAACCTTGTTTAAACAATTCTTCGATGTATTTACATGGAGATACGAGGAAATTCCCAGGATTGATTCTTCCATCGTTATGCATGAGATTCAAACATATCCCGATGCAAAACTTGTCTGGTAAAAACTTCGTCCAGTGCACCCTAGGAAGACTGCAACCATCAAGGAAAATATAGCAACTTTGTTGAAATCCTGGTTCATATATCATGTTCCCTTAACATATTGGGTCTCTACTGTTGTCCCCATTACCAAAAAACAAGGAACCATCAGAGTTTGTGTCGATCACAGGGAGGAAACATGACCAAACATACCGGGCTTATTTGACAATTTCAGCCCATACATTACTAATAAAAGCTTATGTGTGTAACTTCATACTCAATATAAACACAGCGGAATTAAATCATATTTGCACACACACAATTGTAATGCATCAACATATCTATCACAAGTAGATGATGATTCAATATGCATATAATCAATCCCCTTCTCAGGCTATGCACATACTTCATATCAATTCCATTAACATGAATAATTATCATTCAGAATTAACACATTGCAGGACACAGAATGCATATAATTTAAACACAGAGAACACTTATCTTTGAGATGAAGCTATCCAAAAAATTGGCTATGTGAGAGCAACGTTCCACCTAACCATAGATCTCTTTCCAGCCTATATTCTTTCAGCTCAGAGATCACCCCCGAGCTAGGTTGTGTATCCACTAAGGAGGAACTAGATGGGCTCACTCACAGCCATGGTTTCACTCAACAACTATGCTAAGCCAACACACGGTTGGGTTTATCAAGCATAACACAGACAAAGGAGGGAAATGCTAATCCAATGAGCTCAACCACAGAGCTACAGGCATCTCAATATAACTCAAACAGTCAAGGCACCCACAGTACCTACCACACCCAACACAAGGAAGGTCCCCTTCTCTGCTGCACAGTCCCTCAGGCGTCCCTTACCTCCAGTGCTCTTCAGGATGGGAATAGAAAGGTCCAAGCTATTAGATCCTTGAGATTCCATTCCTTGAGATTCCATCCTTCACTGGGTTTATCAGGCATTCCCAACCTTTGTTCTAGAATCCACTCTTGGAATTTCTAAATTTGGTGATCAAATAACTCAATCCCGTCACTGGACTTCTAGGCTACAAAAACTGGGGTTTCCAATGGATTTTGGGGTATCTAATACTCTCAATTTCTCCCCAAGATTCATATCTATGGATCCCCCATTGGATTTCACTTTCAATACCAAATTCTGGGCGTTTATGGCTCTCCAAAACGTGGGTTCTTGCAAAGTTGCGATTTCTGGTTTTGCTCACTGCTGGGCATTCATAATGGATGATGCTGGTTGTTCAAAAATGGAATGGGAATGATGAATAACCAATTCCCATGATGTAGGGTGACTTGTGGTACAAGAAAAACAGATCCCATACCCGCCATACGAATTTCTGGGTTGCCCATGCTCCATTGAAGCCATGGACTGATTTCTCAACAACTTCCTTACAACTGAAATAAATGTCAGCAAAGGAAAGTCAAATGGGTTAACAAGATGACATTTGGTAGCATATGGTTCATCCCCACAACCTCCTCACCACTCCCTAGTGGAATACACATGGCCCCTTCTCATTCGTTGCTTCCATAGCCAATTTTGGTATTTTATTGCAATATTAATATTTACATCAATTACAATATTCCATGGCTTAGTAACACATGGATGGAAAAATATCAAATACTTATCCATTCTAAATAAAATCTGAACATACAATAGCGGGGCCTTGGCCTTGAGCTCCACGCTAGGGAAACATACATCGCATGTATACAATATTTACATTAAAAGCCAATATTTCATCAGGGTCAAAATTGGGGTATTACATAAGGCTTTCCCTAAGGACAATTACCCTACCCCGTTTATTGACCAAATCATCGACAACTGTGACGGAAGTGTCATCTTCTCATTCATGGATAGATTTGTTTGCTATAATCATATAGAGATCCACCTATCTGACCAACATAAGACTGTTTTCAGCTGCACATGGAGTATGTTCGCATATCGCAAACTCCCATTTGGCCTTAAAAATGCTAGTGCTACATTCTAGCAGGCCATGTCATATGCTTTCCATGATGTGAAGGATTTTGTGGAACCTTACCTAGATGATCAATTTGCTCATTCACATCATCGTGACTTCCACATCAACCATATGATGGTTGTGTTTCTTAGATTCCAGCGATATAATATCCATTTAAATCCTCATAAGTTCATTTTCTACGTGGAGTATGGATGCCTCCTAGGCTTCATCATTTCCAAGGATGGGATCCGCATCAATCCCCTAAAATTGGAGGCCATTGTTTTCCTACCACCACCTATGGATATTACTTCAAAGTTTGCAAGGGAAGGAAAACTACCTACGTCGTTTTGTGTGTAATTTCGTAGAGAAAACACCGAGATACATGCGGTTGTTAAAGAAGGATGTCTTGTTCATTTGGGATGACTATGCTAAAAAATCCTTTGACAACCTCAAACATGCAATCACTCATGCGCCCGGGTTACAACCTCCATATTACACCAAGGATTACATCCTTTATCTTGATGCTTCTACTTCAACTATCGCTATGGTTTTTGTACAGGAAGATAGTCACGAACAGGAACATATGATATACTACCTTAGTAAGGGTCTCATTGACTCCAAAACCCAGTATTCACATGTAGAGAAGTTAGCTCTCACATCAATAATTGTTGTGCAGAATTTCTGTCACTGCATCATACTCCGCACTACTACCATTATCGTTGAATCTAACCCCATGTACCACATTCTCATGCATCAGGTACTCGGGGGAAAGTATTCGCGTTGGATCATGATTCTCCAAGAATTCGATCTCTAGTTTGAGAAGTCCAAATCAAAGAATTCTTTGGTATTTTTGGAGCTATTTTGCAATATTCCCCATACTGATCAGCAAATTGAGCCCATGGACTCTCTCCCCGATGAGTACTATTTTCTCATCAGTACTTCTGACTCGTGGTATGGAGACATCACATTATATCTCCAAACCCAATGCTTTGGCCCTCAATTATCTCATGATGAACACCGTAGTGTCCGTCACCATGCAAACTATTACCTCATCATTGGTGATACACTCTATCGGCGTGTCATTGATTCCAGTCTCTGATGTTGTTTAAATCATGTGGAGGTCAAGCATGTTCGGAATGATTGTCACTCGGGGGCATGTGGCGGTCATCTTTCTAGGATGGCTACATCCCAAAAAATCTTACGCGCTGGATACTATTGGCCTTCCATCTTCAAATATTGTATCATAGCAGTCAAGAAGTGTCCTCCTTGCAAGCTTTTTCATTATAAAAAGATCTCACATCCAACCCCATTACATCTAGTGATCATTGTTGGCCCCTTTTCCAAATGGGGCATCGAATTCATGCATTGTAAGCCTACCTCGGTTGGGGGGCATGGTTATGTTATTGTCGCAGTTGACTACTTTACCAAATGGGCCAAGGCTATTCCTATATACAATAAAGATGGAGAAACTATTGCACTCTTTATGTTTAACCACATTGTTGTGAGATTCAGAGTCCCTCAAGCCATCGTCACGGATCACAGATCACACTTTCAAAACAAGATGGTGGATGAACTAAGCACCGAATTAGGTTTTTGGCTTGAAAACTCAATTCCCTACTATCCTCAATCACATGGACAACTAGAGGCCATTAACAAGGTCTTGAAAACCATGATTCAACATATGGTGGGTAAACACAAATCAGATTGGCATTATATTCTTTTTTCATCCCTTTGGGAATACAAGACCACCGTTAAAACCGCCACTGGTTTCACACCCTTTCAGTTGGTGTATGGACTAGAGGACGTATTACCTGTCGAGTGCGAGATTCTATGTTTGATATTAGCTATTGAACTCTTACCTAACACAACTACCGAGGAATAACGATTCTTATACTTCCAAAAACTCAACAAAACTCGTCGTAATGTTGCTCTGGATAATGAAGCACATAAGAAACGCATCAAGGACCAATACGATAAATCCGTAAAACCTCGAATATTCATTAACGAGGGTGATTTGTTCCTTACTTATGACCAAAAACACGTTAATATGGGGGAAGGAAAACTTGAGTCCATGTGGCATGGTCCAGATGTAGTGAAATGTGTTTTGGAAAAGGGATCCTACGAACTATTCGATTATGATGAAGTATCCCTAGGAGAGCCTCGCAATGGGATCTACCTAAAGTGTTACTATGCCTAAATCATTATGCATCGGTACTCTTTATATACTATACATGATGCATGATTTTGTTTTGTGTGACACTTTCATTTAGTGTGTTAGGATCTTATCTCGATTTTGCGCTTATACCATGTTCTGCCTGAATGTGAAGATGGTAAATTTTTTTGGATTTGCAGATGAATCTAGCCAATAGACTTGCAACCTCACCTCAGCAGCTATTGGGCCTGGCCTAACAGGGCCATTTTTGGTGACATTTTTTATGTTGAATGGACCTGAGCTGTGCGTAGTTCAGAATATCGAATTTTGCCTAAGTATCGGTAGTGCTGCGAAGATCAGCACTGCGCAGTTTCAGTGCTACGAAGGTAATAGGCCACGTTGAACCAGTAAAGTTGTGTACTGGACAGAGGATGGCCAGATATAGCAGATAGACCAGTGGTGGCCTACTTTTGGTAAGACTACTGAAAAGATGTCGAGTTGCGGGCATAAGCAGATCGAGAAGGTAGCCAACTATATGAGTTCGTTAAGTAGAGGATGGGTTGGGAAAGTGACAGTTTGGTGTGCAGCAGGGTACGTGATCGTTAAGAGGAAAACGGCGGACGAAAAGCGACTGGGAGCTGAGCCAGTTGTACATGTCCATTAAGGGATGGACGGCCTGCAGAGAAAGCAACTGGGAGCTGAGCCAGTCACACGAGTCTTCTAGTGGAAGGGCGGCTCGAAGTCGATGACCTGTTGGTGTGCGCACAACAGGAAGGCTGAAAGCGATGGATCTAAGGCATGGAGGGATGCCATGACAGCATAATCGCTATTAGAAGCCAGCATGACGGTTCAGAGGGACCGTAGTGGTTTGGAAACCCTAAGGGTTTCAGTCTTCAATGTTGTAAATACACGACCTTCGGGTGTGATCTATTTAAGAAGACCATTTTTGTATAGGAGGGGTTTCTCAAGACGAGAGAGGTAGATCATTGTGATCATATTGTATTGTAATATCTTTTGAGTCAAGAAAACATTGTAAAGGCTCTGCAGCTAAGTGCGCAGAGACCTATCTGAGCAAGAAAAGAGCCGCAGCTGAGTGCATGGCTAAGAAATGTGAACCCTTCCTTAAAAGAAATATCAAACACAGTTCTTGTGGATGTAGCTTCCCGTCCGGGGGAGTGAACCACGTTAAATAGTGTGTTGAGTGACTGAATGTTTATGTGTGTGGTTGCATTTATCTGTTTCTGTAGTTGGATGTCTGAATGTTTGGTTACAATCTGTTATGAGGATTCTTTTATATGCATTTTCCATCAAGAGAGTATGGAATGATATTTTAAGTCTGCATGAATAGATGTATGGTTAATATTAGCTTTGCTTCTAAGGATAGTGAATCTATCGTCTGCTTGAGCATAGGGAAAGTTGTTCACATATTTGAATGATTGCAGTCAACGAATGTATAACAGTTAGTCCGCACCTGAGGGTTATGCTTAAAATAGTAACATACTAAGTGTGTGAGTGAGCATTAAGTAGTAAGTTAGTTAAGTGTATGACTGAATGGATGAGTGATATTCAGCTCATTGCTTTAAGCATTTTGCAAATAGTCCAAGTGTAGGAAGTCAAGCAGCGATGCTCGCAGTGTAGCATTAAGTCTCGCAGTAAGGTAGAAGATAGTGGTGCAGGCTATGGTGTTGACCATCGCCGCATAGTCCGACCCTTGTAGCGTACAGCCGGTGCGCTACCGCGAACTTCGTCACAGTCATCAATGCATCACTCACTGTGGACATCTGAGTCCACAGTGCCCCATTAGAAACACCTCGGGTGAGACCTCAGCCTGCTCGCAGGTTTTTGCCAAAAGGGCCGGTGCAAAGGGGTTTTGTTGGTTTAAGGTAACCCCGCAAAACCTGGGTCTTCATAAAACCTCTGGTCAGCATTTGATAGCCAACAAATGGTTTTGTTACCGTGCTAGAAGCCGTGATGAGTTCCAGTTGTGATGGGTGATGAAGAGTCTAAGCTGCCGAAAAGTGCATTGAACTGGCATCCTAAGAAGACAGAAATCCAGGCTTGGTGGGATAAGACCATAAGAGACTTTAAAAGACAAGAGAACAGACATCCGCATACAAGCGACACACAGTGGTCAGATAGATATCTGTTGGACGACATTCACGAAATTTTCTAGGCTACATTTCCGGATGAGCTACACGCATGGATCTCTCGGCTCGCCGAAAAGAAAACCTGTTTTCAAGGAGGCGTTCCTATAGAGTGGAATCCTGAGCTCATATCACAGCTCAAAGCAATAGATAGTGCATTGACACGCAGTGTACTTTTGGGTCGATCATATGCTAGAAGGCTTTGTCACAGAGTTTGTTGTGGATATGCTCAAATCCTATAGCCAAGCAGAGGCACACTTTTTCATAGGTTTCCAAGGTAATTTCCTGAACAATCTCAGTCTATACATTAAGATGATGTTAGCTGAGAAAGGTGTTTTAAGAATGTAGTAATATTTTCAAGTTGTCATGGTAAATAGCATTTATAGCGATTCTGACGAATATCTGACAACTTAAGAAGTGGGAAAAGATACAAGTTCAATAAGAATCCTGGAGGATCTGGACTCCACGTAGATACTGAAATTCCTTCTGATATTGAAAACGAAGCTGCACCCCCATTTACCCCTCAGAACCCTCCACTTGCAGAGCCCACCCTACTGAATACGCAGCCTAGTACATCTACCCCTATACGCCCATTTGTTTTCACTGCGCAGAGTCCTTTATAATAGCCTAGCACCCCTCAGGGCACACCTTAAGGTGCCCCTTCGAGTGTTACACCTCCCTCTAGAGCCATGGCCCATACGGATATGAAGCTAACTATATTCAAAGGGATGGGTCTAGAAGATCTTGACTAGCACTGGTTTCTTTGTGAAGCTGTCTGGAGTGTCAGACAAATCTGGGATGATGATGATAAGAAAGCCCAGCTTATTACGACATTCAGAGATAGAGCGCTGCACTGGTTCATGAAGTATTCTACCACGCAGCCCAGGACCCTGGCAAAGATTAAAGTTGCGCTGATAGTAAAGTTCAAGAAACCAAAGTCTGAGTCTTAGTGTATAAATGAGCTGAAGGAAATCAAACAGAGACCGACAGAATCGGTCTGGGAATTTGATCAGAAGTTCAAGACCCTATTAGACCAAGTAAGCTTTGTTATAGCTCCAAATCAGCACAAGGAATGGTTCATTGTTGCGCTATTACCCCACATTAGATTAACATTGATGCAGCAAAAGGTTACATCCCAGGCAGAGGCCTTGGAAATCATGATGAAGTTGGAGGCTTCGCCAGTCAGTGAGTCTAGTTCTGGGATGACGCAGATTCAGAACCAGCCTACCACCCTGACACTGGAGCTACAGAGCATGAAGAATGGAAAAGAACAATGATATGAACCTCGTCATGAGATTTGGTGCACGAGTTGCAAAGGAGAAGGCCATGACTACGAGCATTGTCCCCTATACCGCGACTATATTGGCAGTGGTGTGCCTAACCCCATCAATCAAAACCAGGCACCCTGGTGTGAGATCTGCAGAACTACTAGTCATAGACCTGAAGATTGTTACCTAATACAGAAATATGTGAAGACGCCTAAGAACCTATATTGTAATTTCTGTAAATCAGTTGGACATGATGAATCCAACTGCCGTGCCTATGACTAATGAATGAAAGAAAGCGCGACATGGATTCAATTAGAGGCACTGGCTTGTACAGAGTGCAAGAAAATAACCAGCCAAAGCAAGGAAACATGCATTATGATCAATCTTTCTACAGAGGCCGTGGTGGTGGATACCATGTTAGAGGAAGAAATACCGGCCCTGCACAAGGAATAGGCTGCGGCGTGGTCATCTACTATAACTGTGGCCAGCTAGGTCATGTATCCAGAGACTGTGTAAACCCATGCACCACCTGTAATTATTGTAAATCATTTGAGCACGTGATAGAAGATTTCCCGGTGCTAGAGGTAGAGATGCAGAAAAGAAGAAGGATAGACACGCCAGCCTCGAACATCCAATGGATCGCAACAAAGAACAGACCTGCGGATCCTAGCATTAAAGTAGTAACACGCAGTGGCATGGAGACAGGCTGTGATAGGGGAGTAGAGGCTTCCACTTCAGGAGAGGCTCATGTGAAGCAGAGCCCTCTTGAAACAATATGGGTAAGAAAAGCTCCAGGAAAGAAGCCTACTCTAGATCTGAAGAAGAACAAAGAAGCTTTTGTTGACGTGCGGGATACTTTCAGAGAGCCGACACCTAAATCACCAAGGATCCTGCTGTGCAACAAAGTACCATGTGTTGAAGACACACCTGCTATGTATGACAAGACAAGACACACAGTGGATGTTAGCACCTCTATTGCGTAGTTCCTAAGGAGCTGCATGAAGTTGCTAAAAAATGAAAACGTGATAGCAGAGCTGGAGAAGCTCATAAATCTATATGAACCACAGACAGAAGCAGAAACTTCTGATGGCGCACTACATCATATAAATAAATAGAAGAGGTCAGTCTGAGAGATGAGGCTCATTGCGTAGATAGGATACTTTGAGATGGACGAAGGTATCCTTGATCTGGGATCAGAAGTAAATGTCTTGACCAAGCAGACATGGCAATAGATGGGTCGACCAAAGCTATCGTGGTCACCTATCTAGTTGAGAATGGCCAACCAAGAGAAAGTTATACCATTTGGCCAATTGGCCAATGTTGTGGTTGACATTGATGGATTACAAAGCCATGCGGACTTTGAAGTCATCGAGATTGTTGACGATAGCCAGCCCTTTCCTGCGCTATTAGGAATTGACTGGGCTATTGACAATTTAGCCATTATAAATTTAAAAACAAAGAAGATGATATTTGAAGGCAAGCATCTGTGGGTTATCGCACCATTGGATCCTACAGATGGGGACAGATATAGTGAGCCGATTTAGGAGGAATCTAAGGCCTAGGATCTGGACTGACTGTACCAGATGACTGCGAACCAAGAGGATTACATTAATCCTACTGCGGACAGTGCACTAAGCTGGAGATGCGATAACTCCTGCATTTATGACTCCGACGCTGGACTGGAAAACTAGCAGAATCGCATGCATGAAGTGTCAGCTAGAAGGTGTGTGCAGGTCACAAAATCACTGCACTAGATTGGAAAGGAGGTAAGTCCGATCCCTACATTTGATGGTTCTGCTAATGTTTATACTTTTATTCAAGACTATACTGCAGTAGTTCCAGAAAAGCACAGGTTACCAGCATTGGATATGGCACTCCGTGGCATACCTTCCAGATGGTGGGCTTCACACAAACACATATTGATCACTTGGGAGCAATGCAGAACAAAGATGCAGATTTGGTTCGCAGAAAGGGTTACCTTACCCTTTGAGAAGTTCAACGGGCAGACAGATCCTAGCCAGCATGTGGAAGTCTGTTCGCAGACATGGGAAGAAAGGCCACCTGAAGAGTGGGTGCACCTGTTTGTGCATACTTTGGAAGAGGATATTCCAAAGAAATGGTATCTAGACCTGGAGTTACGCAGGGAAACCTTAGATTGGGAAACATTAACTACGAACTTCCAGAGAGATTTCAGCTTCGAGGATGAGAACCCTTTGATACATGAGGCACTACAGATAATCAAGGAATGTGTATTAAGAACAGATTATCCTCGCAAAGATATGTTAAGGGAAGAATTCTTCGGCATAGATGACAGTCCTGCGAACATACACTCAGAATGGAAAGAACATGAAGAACATCCAATAGAATGTTATAATTTAGGTGAGGATGATGAGCATGAAACACAAGAAGATGAAGATGATCCACAAAATATCAATATACCAGAGTCAAAAGGTGCACGTGATATAGAAGGACCGCCATTGGAAATCCCGAACATGAGTGGACTGGTCAAGACATAGAAGGTAAAAATTGGCACGAGTGAAGAGCCGAAGTTCACATCTATCGGAGACTATTGGGACGATTAGACTGTCACGGAGATTGCAGACACATTGCATGAGTATCAGGAGCTATTTCCAACCAAGTTTATAGAAATGAAAGGAATATTGGGTGACTTAGGTGTCATCAAAATCCCTTTGAAGCCAGGTGCTAAGATTGTGAAGCAGCAACCGTATAGACTGAATCCACAGTACAAAGAGAGAGTCCGCGCAAGGTTGGACAAAATGTTAGAGGCAGGAATCATTGAACCTATCATGGAATCTGAATGGATCAGTCCTATGGTTTTCCAGGACAAGAAGATGAAGGGTGAGATCAGGATTTGTGTCGATCTCAGAAAACTTAATGATGCCTCTATGCATGACCCATTCCCTACCCCTTTTACGGATGAAGTACTTGACAATGTTGGAGGGTATGAGGCCTATTCCTTTACTGATGGGTTCTCCAGTTATCATTAGATCAGGATTCATCCCGCAGACAGGCATAAGACAACATTTTCTATGGAATGGGGCTTGTTCCAATATATAGTCATGGCGTTTGATCTGAAGAACGCCCCTGCCATCTTCTCTAGAGTTGTCGTCGCGACATTAAAAGATTTCATGCATAAGTTTCTGGAAGCATATTTTGATGACTGGACTGTCTTTGGTTTGCTGAAAAACCATTGTGCAAACCTAAGAATGATGCTTGAAAAATGTAAATAGCATCAGATCTCGCTGAATCTGAAGAAGTGCATCTTCTGTGTTCCATATGGAATCTTACTGGGACATATTGTCTGTAAGTAGGGCTTGATGGTGGACCCTGTGAAGATTTCCATTCTTGTGAATTTACCTACACCAACTTCAGTTAAGATGCTGCGCTCTACCTTGGGTCATACAGGTTATTACAGGAAGTTCATTAAGGGTTATGCGTAGATAACCGCAGCAATGGAGAAGTTGCTGAAGAAGGACGTTCCGTTCATTTGGAATGAAGAGTGCGAACAGGGTTTTGACACCCTTAAAGAAAATATGGTTACCACGCCGATCCTAGTCTTTCCAGATTGGGCAAAGCCATTTCATGTTCATGTGGATGCATCATGAATTGCCCTGGGAATTGTGTTAGCTCAGCCAGGAGAAGGGGTATTGACTACCCCATTGCATTTTCTAGTAGGAAGCTATCGACAGCAGATTGAGCAGGAAGGACTTGTGATGGTATATGCCCTTCAGAAGTTTAGACATTATCTACTTGGTGCGCACTTCCTCATGTTCACTGATCATTCTGCATTGAAATATCTGGTCAATAAGCCAGTGTTAGGGGGGCATATATCTAGATGGTTGTTGCTGTTCCAAGAGTACGACTTTGAGATCATTGTTAAACCCAACAGGCTGAATTTGGGACTTGACCACCTGTCTAGAATAGAGTTGGGAGAGGAGCCAACGAACATTGAAGATAGTCTTCCCGATGCACAACTGTTTGCTATACAGGTTGCAGATGATTACTATAAGGATATCATTGATTTTCTCACAACAGGGTTGGCACCGCAAGAATTTTTTGTTCAGCAGAAGAAGCAGCTAGTAGTGCGCACCGCGGATTTCACTATCATTGCAAGTTAGTTATACAAACTCGGACCAGATGAAGTACTGTGCAGATGTGTACTCGACCACGAGAAACCATATATACTAGCAGATGCGCATTCAGGGATCACAGGAGGTCATTACGCAGGAAGAGCTACTACGCAGAAGATATTGCGCGCAGGGTTGTGGTGGCCTACCATCCACAAATATTCTAAGGAATACTGCAGGAATTGTGATGTTTGTCAAAGGATAGGGAAGCCTTCGCGGAGAGACGAAATGCCATTGAACCCGCAGTTGACCTTACAAGCCTTTGAGAAGTGGGCAATTGATTTTGTGGGACCTATAAACCCACCAGGAAAGAGAACTAGTGTGAGGTATATTATTACTGCCACGGATTACCTCACTAGATGGGCAGAAGCTAAACCAGTGAAGGACTGCAGCGCAGGTACTGCTGCGTAGTTCATTTTTGAGGAAATTTTGTCACGATTTGGCTGTCCAAAAATTTTGATGAGTGATCAGGGAACTCACTTTCTGAATAAGACCATAGAGGCCCTGACATAGGAGTTCCACATTCGGCATCACCGCAGCACTCCATATCATCCGTAGGAAAATGGAACTGTTCAATCTTTCAATAAGATACTGGAAAATGCGCTGATGAAGTTGGGAAACATAAACAAGGATGATTGGGACCTGCGCATCTCGTCTGTGCTTTGGGCATACAGGACAACTAATAAGAAATTGACGGGACAGACACCTTTTCGGTTGGCTTATGGGCAGGAGGCCATAATGCCAATGGAGTACATTGTCCCCAGTCTGAGGATTGCTGCTTTCACCGGAATGGCAGATCACGAAGCATTAGATGAAAGACTGCTACAATTTGTCATCTTGGAAGAGGATCATCTCATTGCAGGCTTTCAACGGCAAGTCTAGAAGGATCGTGAAAAGGCATGGCATGATCACCATATTAGGAACAAATGCTTTCAGGTAGGTGACTTAGTCCTCCTGTATGATAGCAAGTTCATGAAATTTCCTGGCAAGTTTAAAATACATTGGCTTGGTCCATATATTGTTATGCATGTCACTAACAGTGGTGCAGTTTAGTTAGCCACTTTCGCTGGTGATACCCTACCCACTATGATAAATGGAAGTAGACTTAAGCTGTACCGAGATACTCCTGCTTCGCAGCATGTGGAAAAATAAACATGGGGAGAAATTTCTAAGTGTCAAGTATAATTGAAATTGGGCACTAGAAATGTATAGAGTATGTACATGTATCATAAAGGAAGAATGTATGAGCTACACATCACTGTTGAAGCTGAGTAGGAGCCGAAAGCAGAGCAGTGGAAAAATGGTCACGGCAGTTCAAAGATCAGTACCGCGAAGGCACTGCGCAGGAGTCGGAATTGCCTGCCATGCAGTTCGGCGCAGCATTCAGAGAAAAATAACCATTGCATGCCTTTTGAGAAAATAGCCGTTAAAATGACCATTGCAGCAACCGCTTCAGCATTTAAAGGGAAGATAGCTATTCTGGACAGACTGACGGATGAAAAGACTGAAAGATCCGAGGGATTTGGCCTCCAGAGGTCGCATTTAATTCCTATCTAGCTATTGAAGGGCGCGGGAGGGGGTCTGCTGCACCTATAAATAACACCGTTTGGAGACTCATGGGCATTACCGAGCACTTAGTATTTTCTTGTGATTAACCCCCTGAGCTAGTAGTCATCTGTATTTTGTCTTCCATAGCCGCTATCTCATCAAGTGAATGTCCGAACCACTTTACGCAGAGCAAGAGCTTACTATTGAAGAAACATTGAGAATCTTTCAGCACAGAGGGATTCAGCAGTTAATGAAAACTCCAGTTAAGAAAGTTGTCATAGAAAAAGGTCAAGGATCTCGCAAATCACCAATGATTAATCCGATAATGCAAGATAAGGGAAAGGACACAGTGAGTGCACCTCGATCAAAGCATTCCAAGCCGAGTTTAGCAGGCACAAGGCAACCCATATTCACCAAGTAAATTTCACTCAAGATGACACCATATTATATCTCGCTGCGAGCGCTGGATTCCCCTGTGTATAAGTTTGTAAAGAGTGCCAAGTATGATATCCCTATGTCGCCAGTGTCTAAGCACGTAAAAATTACGACAAACCTGTTGGGAAAGATCCCAGACTGCAAATGGGAGGATTATGACCTCTTGGGAGTGAAGAAGGACGAGCCACATGATCCCAAGTACCCATATTTTCAACCAAATCAATATATGTGTTGGAAAAAGGATGCAAAAGGAGAGCTAAATCTGGTGGCCGAAAGCTAGTTAACACCGGTGGTGCAGTCAAGACTATTAAACCTGCTGTGACTACCCCATTTTGAAAGGTCGACCGAAATAAACATCATGGTTCACACCTTGATGGCACGAATCCACCAAGGTTATTTATGGATGGAAAGGCCCATAGACATCAGTATCGACTTAATCCATGTCATTACAGGATTGAGTAAGCACGGCGAGGATCCGAAGAAGTTCTTCCAAGGGAAGAGCAAAGAAAAAGAGGCCGTGGCAAAGATGAAGAAGATCCACACGCTGGTGAAAGGAAAACAGGGTTTTCCTACCAATGATATTGACGATCGAGCAACAAGGTTCATTACACAGATGCTCGCAGCAAAGGTATTGAGAACAGTAAGACCTGCAGAGGTGCCTGCGGGCACAGTACTGCTTGGCGGTGCAGCAACAGAAGGCACAGAGTTTAACTGGTGCCAATACCTACTGAATGAGTTCATGGAGGAACTCAATGATATTAAACAGAACGGGGGAAACTTCCATTTTACATCGCTGATTGTCCTCATTGCATTCGTCGGATGGAAGGAGCCGAAGGAATTTGTCGATGTCAGTTTTGATAGATCCGAACCCAGAGGGATCACGTTCATGAACCTATGGGAAAATATAAATCCGCAACACCAACACACTACCCAAGAAGTCTTCTATCAATATTACATGCAGTTGCGCGAGGTGATCACGCGCACACCAGGAATAACGAAGCAGGTAACAAGAAAGTACATAGGCATTGTCAATTTCACTGCTGACATGTGTTATGTGTTTATCTCTCCAAAGGAAAAGATGAAGAAGCTGCAGTGGTTCCCTGGGCACTACCACATGACAGAAGAAGATATAGTGCTCATTATGAAAGAATGGCCCATTGACTACTGCGTCGAAGTTCTGGATGTCTCGATAGAATCAGAAGATGATGAGCTAATTCCTCCACCATGTCCGATCATTGAAGAGAAAGAGCCAGAGAAGGGCAAGAGAACAGAGCCAGAAAGCCCATCCCAGCCGAAGGCAAGAAAGAAGTAAAAGGCGATGAAAACTACCGCGGGTACAGTTTTGAAAGAGGACAATTTTGACATGATTGCGGACAAAGTGACTGAGACCGTTGGAGAATTCATGTCTGGAAAAGAGAAACACGATAAGGACATCTAGGATGACCTTCAGAGAAACTGGATCGCAATGCAAGGGTTCATGAAGAAAATGGAGGATGTGCACAATAGCCTACCTCTGCCGCGCATATTGGGGGTTGCAGGAGCTTCGCAGCAGGCACCATCCCCACTCACTATCGCGCTTCCAGTAAAAATGAGAGTTGTCTGTATCGACCCCATGGCCATAACATTGCCTACGTCGAAGGACATGGTTCTGGACACAACAAATGTCGATGCAGTTGAGCTCGAATTGACTAAGATCCCATTACCCGGTCTGCATTATTTGCACATGCAGGTGGGTGATGAGATGCGCGACAGAGCTGCACAGTCAATGAAAGCAGAAGCTCAATTACAAGAAGTGAATAGGCAGCTTGAGGAGTCAAGCACGCACACCTTGTTGATGATAGGAGATGAACAGCAGCGCCGACAAAAGTTGGAGGCTACAATCAATTCTGTTGTGGAAGAGATCGAAGGAGTGCAGATCCAAGATAATCCCGACGATACAGTCCACAAAATAGCAGATAGGGTGCGGACCCTAAAGTTAGAAATGGAGGACAAGGTAGTCCTATATGAGGCAAATATCAATCTGCTCAAGGAAAAACTGAAACTGTAGAATCAATTAACTGAGAAGCAGCAGAGAGAAGCTGAAGTAAGGACTGCAATAGAGAGCATCGTAGTAGAGGTTACGAAGTGCCAGTAATTACTTGATCAGTCCTTGAAGGCATTCACAGACCTTGAGGAAAATTCAGGGCTGCAGCAGACAAAGACCGCGGTGAAGGAGAAACAGACTGCATTGGAATCCATGCAAGTAGAGGTGAAGACTCTGCCACCATGAGACAGACTGTAGAAGTTTAGAGAAATATCTACCTTGAAGATGGAAGTACAGATCTTACGAGAAAAGGAGACTGCACTGGACAATCCATCGCAGCCACTCCTCGAAGATGCCTCTGAGGTGTCATAGTGCATAGAAAATAAATTGAAAGAGCTGCGAGCCAACCAAGAAGTGGTGGTAGCCCAAGTTGGCGAGGAGACAACACCTCAAGATCTTGAGACCGTCAAACAATTGGAGCAGGAGGTCAAAGAAATAGTGAAGGAGCTGATGGACACTTATAATGAGTTCGCAGTCAAGCTGAACACTCAGATTGGTGAGCAGACTCTAGTACTAGACGTTGAAAGTGGCTCAGGGATGAGCCAAAGGTAAGTGTTAGGGGCATGTTGGGCCTGGCCTAACAGGGCCATTTTTGGTGACATTTTTGATGTTGAATGGACCTGAGCTGTGCGTAGTTCAGAATATGAAATTTTGCCTAAGTATCGGGAGTGCTGCGAAGATCAGCACTACGCAGTTTCAGTGCTGCAAAGGTAGTAGGCCACGTGGAACCAGTAAAGTTGTGTACTGGACAGAGGATGGCCAGATATAGCAGATAGACCAGCGGTGGTCTACTTTTGGTAAGACTATTGAAAAGATGCCGAGTTACGAGCATAAGTAGATTGGGAAGGAAGCCAACTGTACGAGTCCGTTAAGCAGAGGATGGGTTGAGAAAGTGACAATTTGGCGTGTAGTAGGGTACGTGACTGTTAAGAGGAAAATGACATACGGGAAGCGACTCAGAGTTGAGCCAGTTGCACGTGGTCGTTAAGGGATAGATGGCCTGCAGAGAAAGCGACTAGGAGCTGATCCAGTCACACGAGTCCGCTAGTGGAAGGGCGGCTCGAAGTGGATGACCTGTTGGTGTGCGCACAACAGGAAGATTGCAAGCGATGGATCTAAGGCATGGAGGACTGCCATGATAGCAGAATCGCTATTAGAAGCCGGCATGACGGTTCAGAGGGACTGTAGTGGTTTGGAAACCCTAAGGGTTTCGGTGTTCAATGTTGTAAAGACACGACCTTCAGGCATGATCTATTTAAGAAGACCATTTTTGTATAGGAGGGGTTGCTCAAGACGAGAGAGGTAGATCATTGTGATCATATTGTATTGTAATATCTTTTGAGTCAAGAAACATTGTAAAGGCTCTGCAGCTGAGTGCACAGAGACCTATATGAGCAAGAAGAGATCCGCAGCTGAGTGCGCGGCTAAGAACTGTGAACCATTCCTTAAAAGAAATATCAAACACAGTTCTTGTGGACGTAGCTTCCCATCCGGGGGAGTGGACCACGTTAAATAGTGTGTTGAGTGACTGAATTTTTATGCGTGTGGTTGCATTTATCTATTTCTATAGTTGGATGTCTGAATGTTTGCTTACAATCTGTTATGAGGAGGCTTTTATATGCATTTGCCATCAAGAGAGTATGGAATGATATGTTAAGTCTGCATGAATAGATGTATGGTTAATATTAGCTTTGCTTCTAAGGACAGTGAATCTATCGTCTGCTTGAGCATGGGGAAATTTGTTCACATATTTGAAAGGTTGCAGTCGACGAATGTATAACAGTTAGTCCTCACCTGAGGGTTATGCTTAAAATAGTAACATACTAAGTGTGTGAGTGAGCATTAAGTAGTAAGTTAGTTAAGTGTATGACTAAATGGATGAGTGATATTCAACTCACTGCTTTAAGCATTTTGCAAATATTCCAAGTGTAGGAAGTCAAGCAGTGGTGCTCGCAGTGTAGCATTAAGTCTCGCAGTAAGGTAGAAGATAGTGGTGCAGGCCGCGGTGTTGACCATCGCCACGCACTCCGACCCTTGCATCGTACAGCCGGTGCGCTTCTGCGAACTTCGTCACAGTCATCAACTCATCACTCACTGTGGACATCTGAGTCTGCAGTGCCCCATTAGAAACACCTTGGGTGAGACCTCAGCCTGCTCGCAGGCTGTTGCCAAAAGGGCCGGTGAGAAGGGGTTTTGTTGGTTTAAGGTAACCACACAGAACTTGGTTCTTCATAAAACCTTTGGTCAGCATTTGATAGGCAACATCAGCATGGGTACTCTATTCCCCTGTCGGTGATCTAATAAGCTCAGGAGGAACTTGCCTAGGTTTTTCAACCAACAACGCCCCTGAGTATCATGCGGTGACTGGATTATTGACCAACACTTCTTCCTTGTGTGTGGACCACATTGTTATCTATCTCGATTCACCTTTAGTGGTTTCCCATTTGAACTGTATCTATGTTATCCACAAACCAATATTACTCCACTTATTTTGGCGAGTACGTCTCTTGGAGAGGTCCTTTGAATCCATTCAGTACCTACACATACCAAGAAACATGAACGCAACTGCTAATTCCCTAGCTAATTTCATGTTAGATTGGTACATTGTACATTCATAAACATTTTTATCAAAAATATGCATAAAATGACATAACATGTAATATAGACATAGTGTGTAGGCCAACATCTATAAGATCCCAATTCATCATAGAAGACACAATATACTAAAACCGCTAAATAGTGTTTATATATATATATATATCATCATGTCCAGTAAAATACAAAAAATGGTACTGATACAAAAATATGAAGCTCATAAGCTTTCAGTAGATCATATCTACAAAAATATGAATCCTATCGCTTTCAGTACATACATCATACATAAATTTATCCCTGAGGATGCTTGTGATAATAGATAATGGCCCGAGCCACTCAATGGAGTAGCCGACCAAACCGTCTTGAAACCCCAGCCGTCTGATGTTGGTAACGATGAGGGAGATCGTTAATAGATATGCCGGGTATGTCTACCTTCAATCTATGGAGGTTCTCCTCCAACTCATCCAAATCCTCTCCCGCCTCCTGTTGAACGGGTGCCATCTCTCGCACCACTCCTCTCCTCTCGATCGAAGAGTAACCTACTAGTCGGGACGGGACAACATCTGCATGAAACATGTGTGAACTATCAGTACTACACAAAAAAAATTAAAAACTATAAAATACATAAAAAAACAACAAGAGTTTCATTCTTACCAATATCTCCCCATTTCTCCCCCTCTGAAAGATCTAGATCTGGATCTCCTCTAAATTCAGTACCCGCATACGCGTAATCCTCAATCATGAGGAGCTATATGCAGAGTCACCTAAAGAAGGTTGGCCCATAACTAATGATAGGTCCTCCGCCTCCATGGTGGGCCATCACCTATAACCATCAGACCATATGTGGATCTCATGGATCGAGATCATCTAACTCTACCTGTGGTCACAGTAGCGGAACTCGCTCTAAGAAGAATCAAACCACGATGGATTTATAGACAAACTACTTCAATTCGTCCCTTTTGCACTTGGTGAGCTGATATTTCAGATTCGTGAGGAGTCCCTCGCACCAGTTGAAGACTGCTGGTGCTATACACTTGATGGCATATAACATGTGGTATTTGGTGGCCTGATGAGCAGCTCTACTTCTCGCCACCCTCTTGATAGTAAAGAGTACATTTCTCAGGGGTCGATCTCATATGTTCTTGATGTGAATTTTCCCAGCAAGCATCTGTGTCCCTGGCGTGCAGAACTGTGCCACCAGATTCTCTGTAGATTGATCACTACCCCGAGGCCTGGATAGTAAAATTGGGGCTCCCCGTCTCGATAACCCCATGAAGAATTAAATATCTTCCACATACAATGTGAGGATGTGGGAACCTACTCTAAAATGTTGTTGATATGGGTCCCATAACCTGATCAAGTAGCCGAGCAGTTTCAATTGGGATCTCATGCCCGATACGTGGAAGAATTTTAGAAGTCCACACCCTTGCAAAGCGTTCATAGAGTGTGGGTCATTCGCTGCTTGGGAATATTCAATTTCATGCTCTCTTTCTTTCCACTGGATCATTTTATTGGCCAAAGTTTGCATAAACATGAATTAAACCATCATTAGATCCTTTTCATTGCATTGGTTTGGGTCTCTTGGGCCCCATTTTTTTATTTTAGTTTTGGAACTACGCCAACATACCTCGCATTTGCAGACAATGAACAGACGATGTACTCTTCCCATTGGGAAAGTGCATCAGACCCCTCGTGACGCACTTCCCGCAAGGGGAAAGTGCGTCACCCAGGGCGTGCACAATACCCTTCATTTTGAGCCCAAAAAACCCTAAAACTCGTAGTGTAAGAAAAATCTAATCTACTGAAAAAGGTAAAGCATAGGATTAAGGCATACCTGCAACTGACGGGGCATCAATTGGATGATCATAGTGTCCATAATCGGTGTTAGAAAAATGAGCTCCAAAGAGATGTTTTCACTATTCCAACTTGGTAAAAAAATATTGGTAAATATTTCTTTACTATTCAACTTTTTATATAAAATAAATGGAATATTCCTTTATTAATATTTATTTTATTGGTTTTTTTGCTATAGCGGGTGTCTTGTTTACATTTTAAAACCTCATTATGGGTTCTAACTTAGTTCCTGGATTTTGCAGATGAATTTAAGTGGTGTTTTGACTTTATTGGCACCCATCGTAAATGTTTCATACTTTTTATCAAGTGTAAACGAGTCTTTGAGCATTTTTTTATCTTATCATTGCACTTGTTAAAATCAAGTATTAACACCATCGGGATCACTTTTTGTTCCTTATTGTGCTCGTAAAAATATGAGAATGAGTCACTGAGTTACATTTTATCTCTTTTTCAGGCTCGTAAAACTCCCACAAAAAAGGAACCCCTCGAAGTTTCTCTTTAAGCTCTTTTCACACTCTGTAAATAGGAAAAGATCACCAAGCGGACTTGATTCTTTCATGCTTGTAAAATTATTTGAAAGGTCATCTTTCTGGTGATATTTTACCCCTTTTTCGAACCAATAGGAGTATTTACGAAAAAGGAGCACTCTGGTTAATCACAACTGGAAGAGTTCTCTCTCATATTGTTTTATCCTTTTTTGGATGAGGATACTAATTCTTACAAAAAAGAACCATTCGGAGTCTTCTTTAGTTCTTTCCAGACTCTCTAAATATGAAATGACCTTGTGTTTTCCTTCTCTAGACTCGTTAAAATATAACATTGAAGGGCCCTTTCAGGGACGAACCCCTCCTATATTAGGTTCATAAAAACATGTGAAATTGGACTCGTCTGAAGGATAAGCTATACCGAGAATCTGTTACCCTCCTCAAGATCGTTAAAAAACAAAAGAGGTTCTCATCAATCATGATGGGGATAAGGAAAGAGTTTGTGTTTTCTTGTAGTTACATAAGTACTTAGTCACTCTTGAACATGGCACTCATTTTCATATACATTCGAACACTTGGATAATCTGCTTGTCTTCAAGTCCCACCAATTCCACGAGTCATTCCACTCCTTTGAGTCATTCAAAGAATGATTCCATCATTAGTTTCATTAGGTATCGTTGTCATTCTTGTTAGGTCAATGCTTCCAAGTCATGCCATTCCTATGTTCAAGATAGGTCTGTTAATCGAGTAAATCTCTGCAGTCATTATACCTTCTCTCATGTCAATCACTCCTGAGTCATTCTCAAAAATTTGCTCTATAGTCTGATCTACTCCAAAAATATTTGATCTTGTTTTGTGTCGATGATGGGGGAAACAACATGGCCCTCCTTCGACAGGTTTATCCTTGTCGACCTCAAAACATCATCTGAGGATTAAACATAGAAACCAATCAAGTACCTTGGGCATGCATGCCTTAATGGCAGGTTACCTCACTTTCAACAGTAAGTTAACATCATTGGCTTCTGATTGAAATATTCCACTGAATGTTCGACTTCAACTCCTTGATTCACATTTGACGGTATGTACTATGATACCTTGGGGATCATTGACATCAATGATGATTTCCCTCATGCTTGTTAACGGTATACATCAATGGACAGTAATCAAGTGGTTTCTACCATGTTCAACTTCAAAATTTTGTAATCACATGGTTAGATTCGTATCATTGCAGATTCGGCTAGAAGACCTTGGGTTAACTTATGTATCTTACCCAGGTTGCGATGGATATTTTTTGAGTCATGTTACACGGATCCACTATTGTATTGGTCATGGCTGTGTAATCATCTCATCATGGATCTATTATTGTGTCTAGTAGCCATGATTGTGTTCATTCGGTCTTTACTACCATGGATCTACAATGTATTGGTCGACATCCATGTTATGAGTTAGTTGTGATGTATATCTCAAAGTCAGTTGTCCTACAGGAGTTATTTGTTCATCACTCCAACCGACAATCCTTGCCTCGATTTCTTTTTCCTATTACGAACCATTTCACCTACCCTGTTTTTCCAGCTTCATGCTTTGGGGGGGAATTCTATTACGAAAAAATATCGTCATCATGAGTCATGTGCCCTCTATACGCTTTGATTCCTAAAGTAACTGAGATAAAATACCAAAAGAGAAGTTGGTGTTCATCCCTTTAACTTTATGTTATCACCCTGACACGGCTTGATCTCTGGCAAGGTGCATCAGAATTAGGGTGATGTGCTCTGCACCTTAGCAGAGTGCGTCGGTGACGCTTGATGCCCTTACACAAGATGTGTCTCCATCCCATTGGCATGAGTTGTCCTTGTGCAAGGTGTGTTATTGTTGTTTAAAATGGGTAAAGATAAGCTTTGAGCAACTTCTCGGAGCTTGGATTGCGTGGACTTATCTCTACATATCTGGAAATGTGGCATTCGATCCCCTTACTGTAAAATTCAAGCACAACATATCTATTAAACAAGAACAATAGTTACAAGATATGCATGTGGATATTACAGCAAAAGTGTGTGTCAAAACAATGGTGAGAAAGGTTTGGAGCAGTAAAACATTATCATTAAGTCATTAGAATGATTACAATGTAAAAGAATGGCAATAATAGCTAAGCAATTCAAATCCTAGAGAGGTCATTTGAATTGAATGCATGAGATGGCTTACTGGTCTATTAACACCACTCGGCACATCAATTAATCACTTAATTGAACTATAATTGACTATAATAGACTCTAGAACTATCAAATTGAGTCTAGCTAAGTATGAAACTCAACAAAATGCCCAAAATTAGGGGAGCGTTCCTTTTCGACTTCAGTTAACTTATTTTTAGGTGATATTACACCAAATTAGGTCAAAATGAGTAGGATGGTGCCTTTCTCACTCCAGTTAGCTGAATTTAATATTAAATGTTGTCAGTTGAACTGAGTAGGGAACTTTAATCATGCAAATCACCCCGGTTGTCTCCATGAATGATGGAGGAGGCCCATTTAACTAAAATTGATGACCCAATTGGCTCCTCGAATGAAGGAGGAGGCCCAGTTGACTGAAACTAATGATATTATGATGATGTAAGCACATATTTGAGTCAAAATACTTAGGATAAGTGGAAAATTAGGCTGTTAATCCCAAATAAATGATGCATTGTTGGAAAATGACTCCAACACCCCCCATTAAGCTAATCTCATGTGGAGGAGTAAAATAAAATAATAAAATGGGCCCGACAACAAAGGCCATAGATCACCCAGTACAGAAATAATCCAAAAAATGCTCAAAAAATCTAAGTGAGGAAAGATGGAAAAACCCAATGGGAAATAAAACCCCCCCTCAAAGTGAAAACTGAAGGATCTAATATGTACTCACTATAGTAGAAATCACCCCCAACAGTGAACGGAGGTAAGAGAACTTCTTCTCAATGAAGCTCTTGATGAAGATGTCTGCAATTTTCTCTTTTGTAGGGAAATATTGCAGTACAATGGTTCTGTCATGCAAAAGATCTCAGATGTAGTGCATGTGGATCTTGATATGCTTGGTCCTATGTCTCTAAACTGTATTTGTCGAGATCTTGATAGCACTCTTATTGTCAAAAAAAATGACAATAGAATTGGTGCTACCAATATCAAACTCAGCTAGAATACCCTGCAACCAAACTGCTTGAATGCAAGCATTGACTGCTCCTCAATACTCTACCTCTACCAGAAAATATGTCCTGTACCAATCATGAAAACATATCTGGAAGTGGAATTCCGATCAATGCTATCACCTTCCCAATCTGAATTAGTGAATCCAACCAAGTCAAGATCGGAATCCGCAGCATAGTGAATGCCAAAATGTCTCGTACCCTGCACATAATGCAATATCCTTTTGGCTTCCTTCCAGTGAATCTCATGGGGTTGATGCATGTACTTTGACACAGCACTCATGGCATAACAAATATCATTCCTAGAGTGTGTCAGATACAAAAGACTACCAATCAATGGTCGGTAAAGTGTAGAATCCACCAACAGTGTAGACTCACCATCCTCAAGACTGATTCCTGAGAGGAATGGGAATGGTGAAGCTTTACATTATTCATATTGGACTTCCTTATCAGGTCCAAAGCATATGTTTATTGATAAATCATGATCCCATAAAAATTTTGAGTGATCTCGAGACCAAGAAATTGCTTCAGCAATCCTAAATCACTCATATCAAATGCTTGGTGTAAAGCAGTTTTTATTGTGTCGGTCGAAGCAAGACTACTTCCTGTAATCAATAAGTCATCAAAATAAAATAA
Source organism: Larix kaempferi (assembly GCA_027924585.1). NCBI lineage: Eukaryota > Viridiplantae > Streptophyta > Pinopsida > Pinales > Pinaceae > Larix > Larix kaempferi. Next base: position 6,283,710 of record BSBM01000399.1, on the reverse strand, counting down.
AATTATCATAAAATTACCTTCACGTTACTGTATATATTCATTCAGATTTGATTTTCATCTCGTAAATTTTTGCGACAGAAGAAAGGAATCCATCTTTGCATACCATGCTCTTGGGGCTTGTTTTAAACCATACAAATATTTCCTTAATCTGCAAACAAGTGTCGTATCTGATATGTAACATTCGGGATGTTTCATTTAAATCTCTTCTTGAATATCCCCATGAATAAAATCACTCTTCACATCCATGTAGTGCACCTCCCAATGCTTGGATGCGGAAATTGCCAAAACTAACCAGATTGAGTCCATTTTTGCAACCGGTGCAAAAGTTTATGTGTAGTCCACACCTTGGACTTGTGAGAAAAATTTTGCCACCAAAATAGATTTTTATTTGAAGGTTGAAACATCAGCATCAACCTTGTTTCATTAGACCCATTTTCATTGAAACAATTTCCTCCTAGGTGGAAGTGAAACTATCTCCCATGTTGCATTTTTCTGAAAAGAATTGTACTCTTCATCCATGGCGGTTTTCCATCTCGGATCATGGTGGGAATGGTAGTATGATTTTGGATCTGAACCAAACATCAAAAAACATTTTTCAGATAGAAATGGATCATCATATGAAAGAGCCATACCTGCTCTTTGAAATTTTGCTCGGGTTCTCCTTGGATCGACTGGATTTCGAATGTTGGAACCAGTAGATGTGAAAGTCTTTTCTGCCCACTTTGGAAACTGAGGGGCTCATCTAGATTTGAATCCGAAAATGATTTTTCACGTTCATTAATATAATACATACTATCATAAATATAGAACATAAAATTTCAGTACCATCTCCCGAATCTTCTTCTGGAAGAGGAAGCAATTTTTTAGTTTCTTCCTCCATTGGTTATAGATCCTGAAGTGGTTCTTCAAATTGGACACTTCTCTCGATGAATATTCTTTTCTATATGATATCCATGAGTTGGTATCCTTTGTATTCTTAATCATATACAATGAGTATGCACTCAGTATGATTTTGTTCCAAATATCTTCTCTTCTCAATCAGAATTCTAGCCCATGCAGTGGACCCGAAAACCCTGAGATGTGACACATCAGGCTTGTGACCAGTGTAGGATTCGAAAGAATTTTTACCTTTGATAGATGAGCTTGTAACTCTGTTTTGAAAGTATGTATAAAAATTCACGGCCTCGGCCCAAATATTTGAATCCAAACCTTTCGACTCAAGCATACAAGTAGCCATCTCTTTCAATGCTTGGTTTTTCCTCTCCGCTACACGATTCTGCTAAGGTGTGTAGGGGACTATGTGTTGGATTTGAATTCCATTTTCCACACAAAGTTGTAGAAGATATGATTTGATATATTCTCCACCATTATCAAATATAATATCTTTTATCTTCCTCCCAGTGGCAGTCTCAACAGAATCCTTCAAATTCTTGAACCTTTCAAGCACTTTCGATTTGTTCTTGAGAAAGCAGAACCATGTGAACCTGGAGAAGTCATCAATGAATTTCAGAACATACCTTGATCCATCGATGGAGGTATTTGGTAATGGAACACTGATATCACTGTAAATCAACACAAAAATACAGGAATACCTGCTAGCTTTTCCTTGATCGAACTTGTGCTCAGGATGCTTGCCAATGATGCAAGCTGTTATCTCTCCAGAAGTCCTTCTAGGTTGTAAGTCAAAGGATCCTGGTAACTTAACCTTTTTATCAATAATGGATACGTAGGTGGATCAAGATGAATAACTAAACACTGATTTTCACACTCAAGACAACTTAGTAATATCCAGATAGGACAAGGCCTTCAAAAGCCACTAATCAGATAGTTTTGTTGAATTAGATGGGTGGAGAAAAACTAACTATATTAACCAGAAACATACATATATAAAACGATACATATGAAGGGTCAATAGAACTAGCAGTAGTTACTTATGATCCTAGTTTACTGATACGAAAGTGAGATGACAATCACCAACTTTAAAGTAAACATAGACAAGAGAACCTCTGCTCATAAGTATAGAAAGAAGAAGATAATGGTCTGAAAACAACAGTGAAAGAAGCTTGTATTACTGAATATATTAAAAAGAGGTCTTTCTCCAAAAGAGTGTCTTAGAGTCTTCAAAGTCCAACCTTTTCTTGCTCTCAATTTCTAGGCTTTGTAGCCTTTACAACATCTTCCCAGATCCTAAGAAGCTGGGTTGAAATCCCTAAAAATAGAAAATCAAAACCGTTTTTTAATAAACCAGGAAAAAATCCTCTTTAATTTGGCCAAACTACTGAAAAAAAAGGGCTCAGAGATCGATTCGATTCTCCCAATCTGTGACACCTGTAGGAAAATTGAGAGATTTCATTGTTCTCTGACGCGTTAGGCACAAAAACCTCCACCCATTTTGCAGAATGATTCTCCAGTCGCTCAGAATTATCATTTTAAAATGATGACTCTACACAGTAAAAACACCATTTTTGCTGAAACTGCTGAAAAAGAGGCTCGGAGATGGGTTCAGTTCTCCAGATATGTGACACCTGCGTATAAAATGAAAGATTTTATTGTACATTAATTTGTTTTGAGCAAAATCCTCTCTCATATATTTGAAATTCGTTTTCATTTGCCCGAGATCTGCATTTCAAAAACATGTGTCAAACAGGCGGATTCTGGGATCCGAAAAATGGGGCTTAGTGACGATTTGATTCTCTCAATAGGAAACACTTGTATGAAAACGGAGAGAGGTTATTGTTCTATGACACGTTAGGAACAAAAAACTCTGAGCGTTTTTCAAAATGATTCTCCAGACGCTTAGAATCATCATTTTAAAATGATGACTCTGCACAGTAAAAACGCCAGTTTTGCAGCAAATATCCTTGCCTCCATCTTGGTAGTCTTCGTGTCTTTGACAGCTGCAGCAATCTTCCAGGTGATGAAAATGCACTTAAAAAATTACTCAAATGATTTGGCAGTGAAAACATTTGATCAGATCGAAAATATCATCATTCTGCTTGTCTCTGTGCTTTCGATAGTTGTGGGCAATTTTCTTCCATACTGTAAGCTGCCGAAAGCTGGGTTTTCGGCAGCTAATGAACAATTTCCATGTTCGCCTAAGCTACCGAAACAAATCTACATTTTTGTAGTTTTCTGAACATCATTTGGTTCTGTTTGTTGTTTTAATATTTCTCTTGCAGCAGTCTATTTGGCTGAAATACCCATGGCATTTTCCGAAAACCAAGTTGTAAATAGAGAAAAAAACTCCGTTCTAAATCATCTCAACATGTGGCAGAAAATTCCTTTTCTCCTAATAATGTGTGTTTTTGGAATGCAAGACATAAACAAAGGAAAGGTCCTCTTTTCTTTGTTATAGTGGTAGCTTCTGCAAATTTACCATCTCTAGAACATTCTTCATTCTTCTGATTGAAACTGCTGCAATTCTTCATGTACAAAGTAGTCATGTTCTGCTATTGTATTTGCAGTCACACGGTGTCACTGTATTTACTCTTGCGCATAACTAGGAAAAATTGACTTGACAATTGCACAATAGCTTTCACTTGCGGATCCTCTCCAAGGCAATCAAAGTATTAAGCTTTGTTTTTAAAAAAATTGCAATGGCATGGGTATCTTCTTATCTGATCTGCTTTCATTTTAAAATTTCTTTTCACTTTCGGTAGCTAGGAGATCCCCAAAAATTTCATTTAAGCTACCGAAAGCAGAGCTTTCGGTAGCTTAAGGACCATTTTAAATAAGCGCTTAGCTACCGAAACCTCTCTTTTGTTGAAATTTTTGAAATGAAAACCCAATCTAATGTTTTTCAAACTTTATTACATGCATAAAGCTATCAACAATGAGCCTTAAGAAATTTAGAAATGAATTTCAAATGACATCCTATCATCTAAAATTGATCAACTCGACAAAATTATTTGGGGAGATAACACAACCTTTGCATATCCCTTTTGAGGATTTAATGTTCGAAAGGCCTTCAACCATGAAATTATTTTGTAGCAGCTGCAAATATTTATAATTAAGGTGTCCAAAAATTTCATGCCATAGCCGGCTAACCACATTTCCATGATTCAGAAGGGAACTTGGCTCTGAATATGGCTCTGAATATGGCAAAAATTGGGCAAACTCATATGTTTTTGCACCATGATTTTCCTTGCCTGTTGCAATGAGTTTTCTAGTTCTAATATCAGAAATTTCAACATCATTAGGGATGAATACAACCTTCTTGGGAAAACCAGTATGTGTCATTTGATACACAGAAAGCAGGTTCGAAGCTAGAGAAGGGACATACAGGAAATTTTGAAAACTGCCATGTTCTAAGTGAATTGTACCTTTGCCTTTTTGTAATGTCTCCATTCAAATAAATTTCAAAAGAGGAAATTCCACCAATCGACTAGTTTCCTAGGTTGGGGTGGAAACATTGGGATTTTGAATAAGAAAAATAATAAACCCCAAATGGACATTATATTGACATAAATATATTAAAATGGGTTAAATAAATATTCATGATAGGAAAATAAGGTGGCACTTGGTCATGGAGACACATTGGTGGTGTGGGACGCACACAAAGCTATATTCCTCATGCCACATGGCATTCTATTCTCACCAATTAGAATCCAAGGTGGACTCTAATGATATTGGTGAGTTGGAAGGTCAATATACTTGGAATGACTCAAGGAAGGTCGAATTGGAGTGGAAGAGTAACTCCCATGGAAGAGGAAGAGACATTTTGGAGCTAGTGGGACACTTGGGCTAGATTCCTAGATCTATGACAACAATGATGAAGATGCTATAACACCTATGACACAAATCAGACCTGAATGCTAACATATGAAATACATGACATGTTAGGGATAAAAATAGCCTCCAATAAGGTTCCCAAGTGATTTAGGGCAGCCAAAGAGACACCAATTCGAATTTGGTGAAGGAGGAGGCTAGAATTGGAAGGACAAGTGGCATACTTGGGAATCTCTTCCCAAATTGAGTTGGCATGAATCTCATGGATGGAATTCGGATTGGGGAAGACTTAGGAAGTTTATAAAAGTCAGGAACAAAGAATAATACCATATTTTGATCCTTTTACATTTTGCATTTTGCATTTTGCATTTGGAGAGAAGAGCTAGTACAGAGCTAATCTACTTTCCTTAGCACCGATTTCGAGGGTGAAAGAATCCCATCCTAATTGGAAATTGGAGACACCAATCAGACCCTTAATTTGGATCTATAATGGATTTTTTATTTACAGGTTGAATCTACAGGAGATCTTGTGGTTCATTCACCTACAACTCATTGTTGCATCTCTTTCACATTTTAATTGCATATTTGGGCTCCTGGAGGAATTGCTCCCTTGGTGAGATGTTGATCACCTTGTTAGAGTCCAAGAATATCCATTTATTTTTATTTTGATATAAATACTTTTTATTTACTTCTGATAAGACTCTCAGGTCGAAATACCAAGTGAATTTATGTAAAAATACCAAACAATGCATAAATGATGCCATTTCCCCTAGATCTTGTTATTGGAGTTTGAAGAGACATGATTTCGAGTTGTACCAGTTATTCTATGTTATTTTGTTGATGTATGGATTGTTATTAAAGTTCTGAATAATTTTCATTATCAGTGCACAAGTCCTTGGTACCTAAAATTCGAATTCCACAACACGTGGTGAAAATTACTAGCTTTTCCCCCTATGTGAAATATGGCATATAAACATATGATTTAATTGATTTTAACAAGGACATAAGAACTAATTAAGGATACCTTTGATTATTAAATCCAATTATCAGTAAATTACCTCTTTTCAAAAATTTGGAAGGGTTTCACAACATTTGGGAATTCATCTTTGTCCACTACCCTTGGGGGTTTTGAAGCTCGAAATTGCTAGTAACTTTCCCTACTTTGTATAGATTGTAAACGATAGTTGAAGAAGTGTTTTAAGGGTTTTTAAGAATCCATAAGCCTCAGTTATATGTATTAGTACCTTTCAAATACTTTCATAATGAATTTCTAAGCATTTGGAGTCATTTGGAAGCAGTAGTGTCAATACTAGTCTAAGGGTCGAATTGGTTAAAAATTGCAATTTTTCCTAGTTTGTGAAATTTTACTATAAGGGACACTACAAGTGGTATCAGAGCATGGTACTTGAAACTGATGTGTATGACCATTCATGAGGACAATAATTCAAATAAATAATCCCCCACACTTAGAAACTGAAACTGGAAGTACTTTGGTGGAATGGGAAGAAGTAGGAGAAGAAGTGAACTCTTTGGTAACCATGAGTAAGGATGAGAAAGGAACATTAGAGGAGAATGAGGAGTTTATAAAATTCCTGAAACCATTATTTGAAGACATGACAAAACAACTAATGCAAGGGTTTTGAATTGTTGGCTAGTCAATTTGTAAGACAAATTGGCAATAGGAGGGAGCAATAGTTCTCCTTTCGAGGAAAAGAAGGAAATGGATGAAAGAATTTTATGTCACAAAGGAGAAACCTCATGTAATTGTGGAACATGAGGTACATGTTGATATATAGGTGCTTGAATATGCTACACTCAAACAAGAAGAAATACATGCACTTGTCCTTGTTCAGTAGGGATTATGAGTTGCCTCATGGAGAGAGTTGCAAAGCCTTGGAGGAGGCACATGATCTCACAATAGTTGGACCATCCAATTATGGAGAAGATGAATTAAATATTTTGATGGGTAATAGTTTTAAAGATTTAAGGTTGGTTCATAATTCCTCACACCCTACTTCTTTTTAAGCCACATCAATTGGGGATGAAAGATGGGTGAAAGGTTTTTTTTCTAATGGTGCTTACATGAGGGTTCAATTGATGTTGGAGGAACTTCATCCAATACTTGGGTGAAGAGATATATGATTGGAGAATATTTTTATTGGTAGCAACATCCTTTTTTATTGCTTGATGATACACATATTCATGGATGCACAAATGGTACTCCTGTGAGGCCCTTGAAGGCTCATTGTTTTCTTTGCTCCCTAATTGGTTCAGATTTTAGTGGAGATTCTTCATTCACTTCTTGGATGAAAGAATGCATGGTTGATTGTTTTGATGCATCTTACATATTTTTGGAGCGGCATTATAGGAAATGGGATACTCACCTATGTCATTGGAGCATATTTGATTGGTCACTGGATGCTTGTATGCACCTGGCAAATGGTGGTCTACTTACTTGGAGGTACAAGCACTTTCACGATTCTTTGATGAGGAACCTCCTTGATGTACATGTTTATTATGCTGTCATGTACTTTGATGATATATATTTTTTACTTATAATGTTTGGAAGAAGGCATACAAGTAAATGGGATCCAGGAATTCCCTTTCCTGATGGTATGGGCTAGAGAGCACTCCTAATTGTTGGAGTGCAATACAAGCAATGGGACCCTGGAATAATTTTAGTCTCATTGGTTTCAAATTTTTTGTTTTTGAAATAAAGTAGGTTCTTAAACATCCATGTTTGAAGTGCTTTAGGACAAGAAATCTTGGGTGGGGAGGACTATAATGTCTCCATTCAAATAAATTTCAAAAGAGGAAATTCCACCAATCTACTAGTTTCCTAGGTTGGGGTGGAAACATTGGGATTTTGAATAAGAAAAATAATAAACCCCAAATGGACATTATATTGACATAAATATATTAAAAGGGGTTAAATAAATATTTATTATAGGAAAATAAGGTGGCACTTGGTCATGGAGACACATTGGTGGTGTGGGCCCACACAAAGCTAGATTCCTCATGCCACATGGCATTCTATTCTCACCAATTCGACTCCAAGGTAAATTCTAATGATCTTGGTGAGTTGGAAGGTCAATATACTTGGAATGACTCAAGGAAGGTCGAATTGGAGTGGAAGAGTAACTCCCATGGAAGAGGAAGAGGCATTTTGGAGCTAGTGGGACACTTGGACTAGATTCCCTAGATCTATGACAACAATGATGAAGATGCTATGACACCTATAACACAAATCAGACCTGAATGCTGAAATATGACATACATGACATGTCAGGGCTAAAAATAGACTCCAAGAAGGCTCCCAAGTGAGTTAGGGCGCCAAAGAGACACCAATTCGAATTTGGTGAAGGAGGAGGCTAGAATTGGAAGGACAAGTGGCATACTTGGGAATCTCTTCCCAAATTGAGTTGGCATGAAGCTCATGGATGGAATTAGAATTTGGGAAGCCTTAGGAAGTTTATAAAAGTCAGGAACAAATAGGAAGACCAACTTTTGATCATTTTGCATTTGGAGAAAAGAGCTAGTAGAGAGCTAGTCTACTTGTCTTAGCACCAATTTCGAGGGTGAAATATTCCCATCCTAATTGGAAATTGGAGAGGCATTTCAGACCTTTCATTTGGATATATAATGGAGTTTTTATTTACAGTTTGAAGCTATAAGAGAGCTCTTGGTTCATTCAGCTACAACTCATTCTTGCATCTCTTTCACATTTTATTGCATATTTGGGATCCTGGAGGAATTGCGCCCTTGGTGAGATGTTGATCACCTTGTGAGAGTCCAAGAATATACATTTATTTGTATTATGATATATATACTCTATATTTACTTCTCATAAGGCTCTCAGGTTGAAATACCAAGTGAAGTTATGTAAAAATACCAAACAATGCATAAATGATGCCATTTCCCCTAGATCTTGTTATTAGAGTTTGAAGAGACATTATTTCGAGTTGTATCAGTTATTATATATGATTTGGTTGATGTATGGAGTTTTATTAAATTTTTGAAGACGTTTCAATATCAGTTCACAAGTCCTTGGCAAAAATTCGAATTTCACAACACATGGTGAAAATTACCTTTGTTCATAAATTTGGAAGGGTTTAAAAGCATTTTGGAATTCATCTTTGTCCACTACCCTTGGGGGTTTTGAAGCTTGAAATTGCTATTAAATTTCCCTACTTTGTCTATATTGGAAATGAATGTTGCAGAAGTGTTTTAGGGGTTTTTAGGAATCCATTAGCTTCATTTATATGTATTAATACCTTTCAAATACTTTCATAACCAATTTGGAATCATTTGGAGTCATTTGGAAGCAGTAGTGTCAATACTAGTCTAAGGGTCGAATTGGTTAAAAATTGGAATTTTTCCTAGTTTGTACAATTTTCCTAAAAGGGACACTACACTTTTGATGAAATTTGTGAATCATATCCCCTGTGGATTGATATGCATCTTATGGATTCCAATGATGAGAAATATTCTTTACTTGCAACCATGTGATTTGAAGCTCTTGAATCTATGAGAAGACCTGTTGAATTCGAAACACTTTCCATGAGTGCATGACCTCTTTCTGGATGATCATTTTGATCTCTATTATATTTCTTCCTTGCACCATATGGAAGAGTGATATTGTTCTTGTCCAGGAGAAGGGCCATATGATCAATAGTCTTCTTCATGCATGATATTTCAGGATGAAATCCCTTGCCATAGTAAGAACACTGTGTCTTCTCCTTTCCCATTTGCTTGTCTTTTCTTGATCCTAAGGGATCATCTGACTGCCTTGTCTTCTCCTTCTGCTTAGGATGATAAAAATTGGTCTTCCCCTTATTCTTTTGCTTTCCTTTAGAATTCGTAGGATTGGGTCCTCCATAAATAGATATTGATCCTTAAAGGATCTCATGGACCCCATCTGAACAAGCTTGGCATGCTCTTAGGTTAAGGACTCAATGAATGCATTCAAGGATGGCATCTTCCAATTCAGAATGGTGAGTTTTCCCAAATGGAAGGTAGAGACAAACACTGAATAATATTCTCCCAGATTTGAAAGGATTGAGAGAATCAACTGATCCTCCTTCTTCTCAATACCACCTTGCTTCAACTCAAGCACCAAATGCTTGAAATTGGTGAAAAACTCATTAATGGTCTTGAAATTTTCAGGTTGAGGGAAATCATTTCATTCTCCAACTGATAAGCCCTCATTTCATCCTTTTTTCTGAAGATTTTAGCAATTTGTTCCCATACTTCTTTTTTAGTCTTCAATCCATTGAGATGGAAAAGAAGATCTTTCGAAATATTGAGACATAAGAAACCATAAGCTTCATCAAGCTTATTCACGAAATTGCAATTTTCTATAGCCGCATTACGATCTGGTTATGTGGCCATAGTAACTCTGTAGAGTCCCTTGGAGTGCAATACTATCTCTATATAATCCTTCCATTGATGATAATTGAAAGCAGTAAGAATATTCTTTGAAGAAGAGTCCATCTTTAGCTATAGCGAATGCATTAGGAGGCTTTTGAGAAACCTGCAGTAAAAAAAAACAAACAAATTTAGGTCGACAACCTGCACTTTTGAAGTTGCATCACTCCCGACATAGCCTATCAAGCAAGCTTGAAAAACTGGATGCACAATTATCCAAGGTTTATGTGGAAAAATTTCTTCTTCTAGTGCAATGTTGGAATAATTTTGAGCAATATTGCTCAAGCTTCATCTGTGATCCCTATAAAACTCTATAGAAGAGTTTTCCTGCAGTAGGATCTGATACCATATAAAATTCAAGCACAACAAATCTAGAAAACAAGAATAAAAATTACAAGAGATGCATGCAGATCTTACAGCAAAATTGTGTGTCAAAACACTAGTGCAAAAGGTTTACAGTAGTAAAAAATTATCATTAACTCAGAAGAATGATTACAATGTAAAACAATGGAAATAATAGCCAAGTAATTCGAATCCTAGAGAGGTCATTCGAATTCAATGCATGAGAGTTGCTTACTGGTCAGCTAACACCACTGTACACATCATTTTACCACTTAACTGGAATGTGATTGACTCTAAAAGACTCTGAAACTATCAATCTGAGTCTAAATGAGTCTGAAACTCAACTGAACACCCAAAATTAACGGAGGGAGCCTTTCGGACTTAAGCTAACTGATTTTTAGGTGAAATTACACCAAATTAGGTCAAACTAAGTAGGACGACGCCTTTCTAACTCCAGTTAGATGAATTTAATATTAAATGTTGTGAGTTGAACTGAGTAGGGCGCTTTAACCATGCAAATCACCACATTTGGCCCAATTAAATGAAATTGATGAACCAGTTGGCTCCTCGAATGAAGGAGGAGGCCTAGTTGACTGAAACTAATGACATTCTTATGATGTAAGCACATATTTGAGTCAAAATACTTAGGATAAGTGGTAAATTAGGTTTTTAATCCCAAATAAATGATGTGTTGTTTGAAAATGACTCCAAAACTTATCTAGTGGGATGATCCCTTGAGCCACTCCATTAAACCTTCAACCTCTCCTATCCCTTTATCCCTATATTTATGAGCCCCATCTCCTTTGTTAAGGGAGGAAGGATAGAGTACCTACATGCTAGTGGAATTTTGCTAGGAGATCCTCTTCATCTATTAGAGGCTAAGCATTTGATCTTGGATGCTAGGATTGTTGGAAGGAGGTTATGCCATCAAAGCATTGGTTGTAACACCTCTCTCTTTGTACTTCTTATTATTACATCTAATACAAATTATTTCTTTGTGGATTGCGGAACAGTGGTTTTCCAAATAGCAAAAAGACAAGTTTCCGCATCTCACAATCTACATTGCAGATTGCGGATTGCAGAAGGATCATCCTCAGAAGCACAAAAAGTAAACTTTCGCATTACGCATCCCACATTGCGGATTGTCTATTGCGGAAAAGTATTTTTCCATTGAAAAGCGCACAACCAAATGACCAATCTCTGCATGACACATGGCTAATTAGTGGATTGCGGAAAAGACCATTACAGAAGGACTGTTACGGAAAGGTGCTTGCGGGAAGGTAATTGCAGAAGGCAATTGCAGAAGGGAGATTACGGGTCGAGAGGGTTTTGCAGAGCCAGTTACAGTCGCGGAAAATGGATATTTTGCAGGGAAATGGCACGCCCAAGAGTGGCGAAGGGGGTTGTTTATGTTACCTATCCTGATCAATCTAAACGGCCTGATCCACAGGATAAATAGGTGGATTCCATGGCTAAATGGTGCACTACCAGTGTAGGTGTTTCTTCCCCTCTACGCATGGAAGAATCGATGGTTGTTGATTCGGGTGGCTCAGCCCAAACAACTTCATCATTACCAGTGCAAGTTGTTTTGAATCAGTTAGGATATTTTGTTGTTTGTAACCCTATAAAGGCAGGGTCCTAAGTAGACCCAAGGGTTGGACGTTCTTATTTCAGAGAGATTACTACTCTGCACTGTATTAAACTCGGCCTCTTAATTCAATGAGAAGAACTGATTTTGGAGCTTGAGATTCTTGTGATGTGTGTTTTAGATGTCATTTATTTCATGTACATTTGTTCTTGCTTTGTATTTCCTTCAATATTTTACTTCTGCAGTACCTAAAGATCAAGATTACATGTTCTGGAATTCATGCCCACATGCTCCAGATGCATATGACTAGGTATTCCACCCTTCTCCTCTTGGCGTTGCAGGTTAGAATTAATTCTTAAATGCTCTAGCCTTGTAGCTGCATTTGTCTCCTTCCTCTACCTTCATCTGCTGATCACTTTGACATGAAAGAACCATGTCTACCTTGTCTCCTGCTCCTGCAAATCGCAGCTCAAACCTACTATTGATGACAGTAACCCCTCGAAGTTGACTCCATTCCCAACTATCCTCCTATTCTTAGCTCCAATCAACCAAAAACCCCTTTTAATTCACTGGTTGAAGGTTTAGCCACCACTTTAATCGATATCCCAACCCATTTTCAAGCAGCATCCCGTTGCTAGAAGCCCCAAAGTGAGATCCTTCCCTATGGTTGGAAAGGCTAGTTTCCATCCAATAAAGATTGGTTTGCAATAGTTACCCCATGGTCTTTCCTGTCACAACCCGGGAAAATATTGGGTGATAACATTCTGGTGACTCCACTGGGGACAATCTATGGTTTTCAAGGTATAAAATCATACCTCTGAGCGTGAACAAAGATTCTGAGATTTCAAGGTTGTATCATTTTCCCTAATGACTCCAACTTACATTTTGGCAATTCCACTGGAGACCAATCCTACTTCAAAATATTTGTATCATATCAGAACTGATTATTGAGGGTGACCAGTAGTCAGACGCTAAGAGGGTCCTACATTATTCTCGTGGTGAGGCCATCTTTCAAATTAGAAGAACACCTAGGATAAATTATGGCTCCCAGAAGAATACCTACCAGAAGTCATCTGGATCCTGAGATACCAAAGGTCACTTCAGACCCAGAAAAGGTCATCAAGAAGGAAACGAGAAGCCATACAGGTATTTCTCTATTAACTAGGTCCTTTTCTTTACCCAAGAAAGAGGCATGTGTTGTAGAAAGAGTCCCTCCCAACTTAAGGACTGAGTCTTCCCCATTCAGACTTAGATCTGAGGTTGATCTAAGGGAAACCCTGTTTGACCAAAGAAAGTTCCAGACCCATTTCCTAAGTACTTGGTAGGAAAATCTACAAGCCTGGGAAGAAACTAGCGGCCTGCCTCCCTTTGTTGAAACTACTGGCCAAAGCACCCAAGTCCTGAGTACCACCCCTGCTGCTCCTAAAACTCCCTCTGCTCCCAAACAGAACCTAAGAGCCATGGCTACCAGATTTGATCCCTTGTCCCTCTCACCAAATCCTGATGACTTACCTGTGGGCTATGCCCAATGCCTCATAAGATTTGATGGGGAGGGAAGATTCTCTGCACATCAGCATGTAGACCAGTTCAATGACTTCACATGCCTAGAAGAGGTAGATGAAGATGACGTTAATATGAGGTTGTTTACCCAAATTTTAGCAAGGGAAGTGAAGAAATGGTTTAAGGCCCTTCCAAATAGAGGAATAGCTACATATGAAAGATTTGAAGAATCTTTCCTAGCTAGGCAGAAGGATAAGAAAAAAACTCTCTAGATTCTCACTCAATATGAGCATATAAAGAAAACCAATGTGGAGATTGTCCAAGAATTATCAGCCAGGTTCATGAGAATGTACAATTCTATCCCTGTGGACATAAAACCCCCTGTTGGAGCAGCTAAGCTTCATTTTTCCAACTGTTTTGACAATGAATTTTCTCTCATTGCAAGAGAAAGAAGATCCCCCACTCTCCCTGATATGTGGAAATATGCACTCGAAGTAGAAGCCAATCCGATGGCCTTTGGAAAAATGAAACACTTAACTGAAGCTAAGAAAAAGAGATGCAATGAAACAGTGCATCTTTCTACATCCCAATCCATGGATGCCAAATTTGAACAGATGATGAGAACTATGGAGAGACTAGTGGATAAGATCTCTCTTGATAGCAGGCATCCTTCCAAAGAAAACCCAAAGCCTCTAGCTTGAAATAACAATCTCAGAAGGCCCCTTGCCCCACAGGAAGACCTAGAAAGCCAAGAAACCCTGACAATCAGCCAATCAGACCACCTTTTGCTGAGAATTTTATGGATGAAGAAGAAGAAGATATACAGGATGAAGACCAAATCCATCTCTTTTATCAGATCCAACTCTAGTTCCATTTGACTAAAGATGAACACGATCGGTCTTCCCTGCAATCAAAAGATGTCCCTGATGAATCAGAATTTGACCAGTACCAAAGGGGGCTCCACAATGCCATCTATGAGTTCGAAAGGCAGCATAATTTGAGAAGTAGAAAAGTAACAATAGACCAAGGAAAGGCTGTTGTTGACCCATCCTATTCCCATCCACCAAGAAAGGAAATCCTTGGGAGAAAACATCCAAAGGCTGGCATCTCTAAGGAGACTTTTGCAAAGGAGGTAGAAACTCCAAAGAAAATTCCAAAATGGAGAGGTGAAGGTGGCATAAAGATAGCAGAGAAGGTCCATACTGTTTTCATCTTGGAGAATGAAATATCTAAGATTAAGATCTCCATCCCCTTGAATGAATTGGGCAAAAACTCATAGTATAAATACCAAATCCTAAAGGTAGTAAATGGTGGAGGGGAAAAGCAGCCTGATACTCTCAATCTACAAGATGAAAATCCCACCCTCCTATTTGGCCCCCATGTAGAAAATTCTTTAGAAGTTGATTTGCCCCTTTCTATATCAGTCTCAACATACATGACCATATCCTACACAATGCCATGTGTGATTTATGATCCTCTCATAACCTCATGCCCAGTTCAATGGTGGAGAATCTCGGGTTAGAAATAACCAAACCTTATAAATATTTGTTCTCCTTTGATTCCAAAAGAGTTCCATGTGTAGGGATGATTAAAGACATGGTGGTCTCATTGAATCATATACCTTAGAAAAATATGATCATGGATGTGATAATGGCCAATATTCCACCTAAGTTCGAGATGATGTTGTCCAAGTCATGGACTACAAAGTTAGAGGGAACCATACAAATGGAAATGTCTTATGCCACCATTCCTGTCTTTGGGGAAAGTATAAGACTATACAAGGAACATAGGTTTTCATACGTAGTGAGCGACAAGGATAGGCCTGATAATCACCCCATATTCTCCCTAGACTCGGATGTAGGTTCCTCAATTCTCTTCTATGATCCTGGTGTAGAAGGAGAAGATGTGAAGGCTACCAAGTTACCTGAACCAGATGGGAAAGCCAATGATGGGAAGCAGATGGAAGAAGGCATTAATGAGAAATCATAGGTGGAAACAGAAGCCACAGATACCCTCCAAAAATAAGATCTCTAGATTATAAGATTCGATGGGGTCATGAACAAAGAAGGAGCTAGAGCAGGGGTATGGATCATCCCTCCTGACAAAAGAAATGCATGTGCCAGATTTCATACATTCAAACTAATGTTTGACTGCTCAAATAACATGGTGAAATATGAAGCTCTGTTATTGGGCTTGAATGTACTCAATGACCTAAGGGATAAAAAGGTCAAGGTCTATGGAGATGCAGAGCTAATAATCCATCAGGTGAAAGGAAACTATGAGGCTAAGCATCCTAGGCTAAGGGCTTATAGGAATTTTGTGTGGCACATGTTTGAAAACTTCTTCATAGAGCACGAAATCTATTTCATTCCCAGAGAACAGAACATAGTGGCAGACACCCTAGCTAGTTCTGCTAGCAGATTTCAGCTCCCTACCTACCCTTCCATAACTCACATGATTAAAGTAAGGAATATACCCTCTATCCCAGACAATACTAAGCACTAGTAGATATTTGAAGATGACCAGCAGATAAAGAATTTCCTAGAGATGACTGGGGATTTTTCCAATATCCAGATTGATCAACAGGACTGTGAAGGGGAAGAGTGGGAACCTGACCCACTAGAGCTCGAAACTACTTTGGTAGGAAAAGGTATACTATAGCTGAAGAGAAATTACATACCCAAAGGGTTGGTCCCGCTGGAAATACTGTTTGATGAAAATGATGTGTCCAGAGATCACAAGGTGGCTCCAAACCCGAAGGAAGTAGAAGAATGTAATATTGGGAGCAATGAAGAACCCAAAATTGTCAAACTGTCAAAGTATTTGGCCCCAGGTATCAAAAAGGACTATATGGATTTGATGAGAAAGTTTTCTGATGTGCTGACATGGTGCTATGAATATATAAAAGAATATGACACATCTATCATCCAACATACCATACCAGTCAAGACAGGGGAGAAGCCATTCAAGCAGAAGCTGAGAAGGCTGAATCCCATGTTGCTCCCACTGATAGAAAAAGAGGTAAAGAGTTTGTATGAAGCCAAAATCATAGTCTCTTTGAGGTTTTCATAGTGGGTGGCCAACATAGTCCCAGTAAGGAAAAAGAATGGTGAAATCAGACTATGTATTGACTTCAGAAATATCAACAAGGTCTCCCTAAAGGACAACTACCCCTTGCCCAAAATGGACCACATTCTCCAGAAGGTTGTAGGGGCAGCAAGGATGTCCATGATGGATGGATTTTTAGGATACAATTAGATTAAGGTGCTACCAGAGGATCAGAACAAGACAACCATTACCACACCTTGGGGAACCTTTATGTATGCTAAGATGCCCTTCGACCTGTTGAATGTAGGGGCTAGATTCCAAAGAGCTATGGATATAGATTTTGCAAGAGAAAAGGATAAATTCGTGGTGGTTTACATGGATGACATCACTGTATACTCCATGTCCGATGCAGAACATCTAAAACACTTACACCAAGTGTTCACCAAGTGCAGGAAGTTTGGAATCTCCTTGAAACCCAAGAATTCTAATTTTGTCATGCAAGAGGGTAAGCTACTGGGCAACATAATATATAAGGATGGAATCAAAATTGACCCAGACAGAATAGATGCAATATGTAAAATTGAAATCCCTAGGAGTAAAAAAGAGATTCAGTCTTTCCTGGGCACCATGAACTTCATAAGGAGATTTATCCACAATTTCGCAGAGATCATGAGGTCAATCACCTGCATGCTTAAGAAACACAGCCAAGTCAGCTGGACTGCAAAAGCTAGGCAATCATTTGAGGATATAAAGAGAGCAATTGTTGAGGCACCTGTACTGATCAGCCTAGATTTTGACAAAGAGTTTCTTATGTTTTCCTTTGCTTCTAAGCATTCCATAAAAGGTGTTCTTTTACAGAGAAATCATGAAGGAGATGAGAAACTCATAGCCTTCTTCAGCCGGGGTCTCAGAGATGTTGATATCAAGTACAACATTATGGAAAAGCAAGCCTATGCCATGATCAAAACTCTGAAGGATTTCAAGGTTTATGTCCTACATTCCCATGTTGTGGCTCATGTTCCCAATGTTGTTGTGAAAGATATATTGACACAACCTAATCCCAAAGGTAGAAGGGAAAAGTGGATAGCTACATTGCTGGAATATGATCTGGAGATCAAACCTACTAAGATTATCAAAGGACAGGGCCTGGCTAGACTCATGGATGAGTCAAATTGGGATTTGATGAGTATGAACCTGCTATCACACATATAGGGAGAAACTTCCCAAGATCCACTACCTCAGGTATCAGACAAATTCCTGTCCTCTCCTTGGTATTCTGATGTTGTATATATTTTGTAGAACTAACAATCACCCCTTGAGATGGGAAAAAGCAAAGCTACATCCACCAAGATGAAGGCTGCAAAATATTGCATACTGAATGATGGCCTTTATTGGAAGGACCCTGGGGGTGTCCTCCTGAATTGCATTGTGGAAGATGAGGCCAAAGAAACGTTGAAGGAGTTTCACAAAGGAGTCAGTGGAGGTCATCATTACCGGAAAGCCAATGTTAACAAAATTATCAGGGCAGGGTTCTATTGGCCTACTATGTTCAAGGATGCTTATAAAGAGATAGCCAACTGCCATGAATGCCAATTTTTTGAGGGAAAGAGGAAGCTCTTGTCATTACCTCTGAAACAAATATCTGTGGAAGCCCCTTTCCAACAGTCGGGGCTTGACTTCATTGGTGAAATTTTCCCCAATTCCTCTGGGAAGCACTGGTAAATACTGACCGCCACTGATTACTTCACCAAATGGATCGAAGCAGTTCCTACCATACAGGACATAGGCACAGTCATCATCAAGTTTCTGGAGGAGAATATCATGTCCAGGTTTGGATTTCCTATTAAGATAATCACTGATAATGCACAGGCCTTCAAGTCCAAGAAAATAGTCAAATTCTATGACAAATTCCACATCAAATTAGGCCATTCTACTGCTTAATACCCCCAGGGGAATGGATTGGAAAAATCCTCCAACAAAATTCTGGTGAGGATAATCAAGAAGTTCTTGCAAGAAAATAAAAGGTCTTCGCACACCAAGCTGACCCTTTCCCTGTGGGATGATAGGATCACCTCCAAGAGGTCTATTGGAACTTCTCCTTTCAAATTGGTATACGGAACAGAGGTGGTTTTCCTTGATTCCCTAAGAGAGCCCACTATGAGATTGCTACAGGAGCAAGAATAAGAGCGCAACCCCAAGCTAAGGAGAACTAACCAGCTGGTGGAAGTGCAAGAAGTTAGAGAAGGGGTGTAGGATGAAGCCACAAAGGCTCAAGGCTGGATCAAGAGTACCTTCGACAGAAAGACCAAGATGGATGATTTCCAGGTAGGAGATCTGGTACTGAAATGGGATGCTAGAAAAGAAGACCTAGCTCAAAATTTTGATCACCTTTGCCAGGGACCCTATACAATCACTGCCTATCATGGGAACAATGCTTTCTTCCTGCAGGAAAAATATAATGAACCAGTTGGAAAGGGAGGTATCAATGGGATATTATTGAAGCATTATTTCACGTAAAAATCCAATCCGCCGACTCACCCCCATTATACATTGTCGTTTTTCATTTTTAGTTAGTTAAGTTCCAGTTTTTTTATACGAAGGGGAAAGAAAGAGAAAAGGAAGAAGGGATACTAGTCTATATGCTCTTGCTACCTCATAGGGAGGGTATCATCCCCTGTTGGAGCCGCTGTTAACACTCATTATGGTTTCCACCATGGAATGGGAAGGAAAGCTCCTGCTCAAGGCCCCAAGGCCACCCATTGGCCTGTTGCATCAAATAAAGGATTAGGGAACCCAAAATTGGCTAAGTATCAAGCAAATACAAGCCAAATGACTGAGCCATAGTGAGAAAATGGGAAAATACAAGGCAAGAGGGCCCTTTCGCAGGAAAAACTAGCGGCAGGAGCTTCTTCCGCAACCAAAGGATATTGGATGGCTAAGATCAAAGAGCACATCATACCAATTGTCGAAAATGTGCTCTGCAAGCCTGTTTAAGAGTTTCGCATCCGCATTACGGATTACGGATTGCGGGAAGCAGTGTCCCGAGAAGCACAAAAGACAAGTTTCCGCATTTCGCATTGTAGATTGCAGATTGCAGAAAAACAAGGTTCTTAGAGTGCAAAGAGAAGTTTCTGCAACCCATAATTGTGGGTTGTGGATTGCGGAAAGGTATTTTTCCATAGAAAAGCACTCGACCGAAAGACCAATCCCTGCATGACACATGGCTAATTGCGGATTGCAGAAAAGACCGATTGTGGAAAATAACGTTGCGGAAGGACCGTTGCGGAAAGGTGTTTGCAGGAAGGCAATTACGGATGGGCGATTGGAGATCGAGAGAGTTTTGTAGAGGCAGTTACAGTCACGGAAAATTGAGATTTTTGTAGGGAAATGGCACGCCTCAGAGTGGCGAAGGGGCCTATTTTTGTTACCGGTCCTAATCAATCGAATAGGCCTGATATGCAAGATAAATAGGTGGCTTTGATGGCCAAATAGTGCACTGCCAGTGCAGGTGTTTCTTCCCCTCCGCGCATGGCAGAATCAATGGTTGTTGATTCAGACAGCTCAGCCCGAACAACTTCATCATTACCAATGCAAGTTGTTTTGAATTAGTTAGGATATTTTGTTGTTTGTAAGCCTATAAAGGAAGGGTCTGAAGTAGACCCAAGGGTTGGAATTTTTTGTTTCAGAGAGGTTACTACTCTGCATTGTATTAAACTTGGCCTCTTAATTCAATGAGCAGACCTGATTTTGGAGCTTGAGATTCCTGTGATGTCTGTTTCTGATGTCATTTATTTCCTGTGCATGTGTTCTTACTTTGTATTTCCATCAATTGTTTACTTCTGCAGTACCTAAAGATCAAGATTACATGGTCTTGAATTCATGCCCACATGCTCCAGATGCATGTGACTAGGTATTCCACCCTTCTCCTCTTGGATTTGCAGGTTAGAATTCATTCTTAAATGATCTAGCCTTGTAGCTGCATTTGTCTCCTTCCTCTACTTTCATCTAAGGATCACTTTGACATGAAAGAACCATGTATACCTTGCCTGCTGCTCCTGCAAATCGTGGCTCAAACTTGCTATTGATGACATTAACCCCCCGAAGTTGACTCCATTCCCAACTTTCCTCCTGTTCTTAACTCCAACCAACCAAAAACCCTTTTTAATTCGTTGTTTGAAGGTCTATCCACCACTTTGACCGATATCCCAACCCATTTTCAAGCTGCATCCCATTGCTAGAATCCCCAAAGGGATATCCCTCCTTGTGGTTGGAAAGGCTAGTTTCCATCCACTAAAGATTGGTTTGCAGCAGTTACCCCATGGTCTTTCCTGCCACAACCCAGAAAAATATTGGGTGATAACACTTTCCATAAAACTATTGTGTTAATAATGTTTAGGATTGACCTCTTTAACTGTTGATCTAGAATGATTCACAATCATGTGCTTCCATTACTTGTTTTTTCCCACATGTTTTGTCTTATTTTGCAGCTAAGGATCTGAATATCAAGACTTGGATCAAGCAAGGAGGAAGAAACTGCACCCATAAAGTAAGTTGTCTCTTAACGTGCTTTACATTTCAATCAATCTAGGAAATATATTTGTGTTATGTATCTGTTTTGTTCTAGATATGAATCATTCAGACTAGGGATATTTGTTTCAGTCCACCCTTACAGATTGTCCGTAAACATGCATACTAATGAAGTAAGACATCTTTGTAGATATTTGTTATAGGTTATTGTTTCACCAAGATCACATTAGAAAAGCATGGATCATATTCAAGTTGTTATTCTGAATACTTTCAATTATTTCGAATGGAAGTCCTAGTTCGAAGTAAAGTTCTCTAAAAAGTCACCACGGTGCTAGAAAATGAACCAAATGGTATTTTTGAGAAATCTAAGTGGTTTAACATATTGGATGAGGCTTATGGCTTGCTTTGTCTCAGCATCTACCAAGATCTTCTACTTCATATTGATGGTTTAACAACTCCAAATCATGTGTGTACCAATCTCGAGTCCCTCTTTGGAAAGAAGAATGAGCTAAGAGGTCATCTATTGGAGAATGATTTGATATCCTTGATTCCAAATAGTTTCAACACCATGCAATATTTCAACTCAAATTTCAAGTCACTAGTGCTTCAGATCAAGCAATGTGGGATTGAGAAGGAAGAGGAGCAGATCATTTTTTCCATCCTATCAAAATTGTGTCATGAGTACCCAATGTTTGTCTCTACATTCTATGCAACCAAGCAAGCAATTTCAAATTGCAAGATGCCATCCTTAAGTGCATTCATAGATTCTCTCTCCAAAGACCATGCACTTGCAACTTTTGGATCCAAGAATTCCAAACGAAAGAAAAAATTGAAAGAGAATAAGTTGTCATATGATGAGATTTCTAACTCAACTGATGATGGTTCTAACTCAATGGATGAGTGTTCTAACTCAACTGATAAAGGTTCCAATTCCAAGAAAAAGAACGAGAAAGGGGGGTCCAAGTGTTCTTATTGAACCAATTTTTTTCATTCTAAGAATTCTTTTATTAATAAGAAATTGGACATCATGACTAAATTTATTTAAAGGAATAACATTGATGTTCATGATCTCATAAGAAAGAAAGAACCAGAAAATCCCGCTGCTCACCAAGAACCTTGCCTCAGTGCTACTCACCAAGGTAATCATTTCTATGCTTTGAGTGTTCGATTAAAAAACCTTCTTATTCTTATGATATTTCTTATTTATATGCATATTATGATATTTATGAATCAGAAATCTCCATCCCTTCTTTGGAAGAATCTCAAAACAGTTTTCTAAAACCACCTCTCAATCCTTGTGTTTTTTCACATGTTTCTGATTTTCCTCCAAAAAGATATTTCCAAGTACATTTGAATAATTCATATCAGACCTATGAATTTGATTCAGAATTTGATAAGATATTTTTATGGCCCACGCATCCATATTTCCCACCATTGGATTCAGAAAAGGCTCCTCAACTCCCAAGTGCGCCAGTTGACAAACCCATGGTTTCCGAAACTATGTCACTTGTTTCAATTGCATTCCATTCTTTCATATCTTTCCATGGTTGGATTTACATAATATTAGATCTATTTTTACTATTATTCCATATGTCTAGACCTGATCTCACCTTTTCTAGTTCAAAGTTAAAGGTTACATAGTCTAAAGACCTTGTAGGTTCACTCAACAAATAGTTTAATTCAACTGCACCATATTTTCTTTTTGTGATCCTACTCACTCATGGAGACACTTCACCATTGACGTTTGTTTCTCCATATGGTTCCTATTTTTTTTTCTAGAGCCTCATAATATCCATTGTGAAATTAGGAATGTTATCAATCAGTTTGGAAGGAATATACATGGCTACATTCTCCATTATGCAATTGTTCATATTCCTGAAACTGTTGAGTTCATTGATGTTTTCTGGATAGGAGATAGCACAAGTATCTTGTACATATTTGATTATGTATGTTTTCACATAAAGAAGCATTCATATGATGCTCCTCCATTAGCAGAAGCCGAGTTCAAAGGGGCTCATGCACATTTTTTTTGGCTACACTGCATTGAAAAATTTGTTCATGATCAAGGAATCTACAACATCTTCACCAAGTATTTCACCAAGAAGTAGTACATTCATCTCATTCAAGTGAAGAAGAATGCATTGTGAATACCTTTTGTTTATTTCTGTCCCATGTCCTTTTTTAGGGGGGGGGTTTCTTCCCACTGGGTTTTCCTTCTTTCCTTGGTTAATATGGACAAATAAAACCTTTTTTGTAAAGGGTGACCTTTGGTCTTTGTTACCAGGGCCCTATTTTTTATTTTCCTCACAGAAGTCAGGATTAAGGGGGGTGTTTGGATATATTACCCATCTAGACATTCGACATAAAAAAAATTCATTTCCCTAGTGCATAGAACACGTTGCTGACCTCCTAGTGCATAGTCCACATCATTGTGATTATCACCGGACTACATATTTGTCACTTTAGCCTTCATTATCCACACATTAATGAATATTGGTATATAATGCGCCAATATCCTTGATTTTAGGGATCTAGAGTGCCCTCCTTGATTTCATGCTATTATGGAGTCACACTGGCAATTGTGACATCTTCAGTTAACTCTTGCACCATCTTGAGATTCTCTCTCTACTATTTTTATCCTGTAACTCCCTAATGTGCCTTCCTGGAATACCTACCACCAGTTAACTGACTCATGTTCCCTCCAAGTCACCTAACATCTTTTAACTGCCACCTACCATCAGTTAGACTGGCCATTCGATCAGAGTTGCAACTAGCACTCATGTCTAGTGATGTGAATCTTCCAAAGTAATCTTGCCACGTGTATGGATTTCAAATGATTCCTAAGGATCACAGATTTCTCTCTTAAGAGTATATTATAAATTTACACAAATTGATAAATAATAGATGCATGGAAATTATTCAAACTAAGTTCCAAATACCTTGCGTTCTAGCACATTTTTTCTTCTCAATTTTCTTATGCATCTCTGTGAAACTAAGTGAGGATTATTTTTATCTGTAGATCTGTTGTCCAAAATTTCACAGGTAATTTATTCATCTTAAATTTGAGTTGTGGCTGGATTTTGGATGATTTCTTCTTCCTACAAAGTTCCAGAAAGTTCCTTTGTAGATTCGGAACTCCACACAAACTTTCCCATTATATGAGTACTAGTTGTTGAGGACGACTGAGGTTGCCGTTTATTGGTATTCATATTCCTTTAGATTTGTGTCACATTCTTCAAATGCTTTGAATTGGTGGGAACTGAGAAGACATGTTTCTTCTTGTTGCTTCTAAAGTAGCCGTTTATGATTTTTTCATATTCCTCAAGCACAAATTCGAGTAGAGTTTGAATTTTGTCTGTTGGTCTATCAGGAAGAGCCTATGGTAGTTGTCCAATAATTTGCTTTGCTTTCACTATGCAGGAGGTCCATGCATTCCCTTGTTCCTCTTCAATTATTTTTATCTTCTTGAAACTTTCGTCCCATTATTTGTTGCGCTCCTGGGTGGACACCTTGATAAATTTGTCAAGCTCTTGTTTGGGAATTGTAGAAGGGGAGAAGATGACTAGATTTTCTTATGCTCCAGCTGTTGGATGGATTGTAAGGGTTATCTTAGTGTCATTTTATTCTTTTTCCTTTTTTGTTTTTCTTGGAAGATTTATTTGGATCTTTTTTGGGAGCCACTATCATCTGTGGAGGATTCAATGTGGCTATAGTTGATGCAGGTGTGGTAAAATATGATGGAGTTGAAGACAACAGAGGTGTGGATGACAATGGATGTGTGGAGGATGATGAAGGTGTGGATGACAATGGAGGTGCGGGGGACAATAGAGGCACAAATGATGATGGAGGTGCAGAGGATGACGTAGGAGGGTTAGTTAAGGGATTCATTGATAGCAAATTGGAAGATACAGTTAGTGGTAGCGTCATCGAAGGGTTCCTTTTGTCGGTGGGTGATGAATGAGAAGTTTCCAACATAGAAGTTGAAGGAATCGACAAGGGAATTGAAGGAAATGAAGTTGATAATAATGGGGGAAGAGGGAAATTTGTGCTAGGTAAGGTGGATTCCGAAGTAAAAGAAGGGGAAGAGGTGATTTCTATCGATTCAAATGTGGTTTTCATATGTATCGATGTGGTAATTGGGTTCATGTAAGATGCAGGCAAAGGGGAGGATATGCTTCCATAGGTAAATGGTTCAAAAGGTGAAGTACGGGTTGATGCTAAACTTGTTCTGAATGGATTTTGCAAGGGGGATTTGACTATAGCTGAAGGGAGGGTAGAATAGTTCATTACTGACTTTAGCAAGGGAATTTTCATTTCACTTGGGGATTTGACTGGAGGTTGTATAGTCTTAAGTATACCAGTTGATTGGTCAGGAGGGCTTGTAGGGAGATGGGATATTTGTTGTGAACGGAAATTACTAAATCTAGGTGTCATTGTAAAGTGTTCATGGCTGGATGTGGTTACCTCTTGCTGGTCTTTTTCGACTATAGTTGGATATGGAACTAGGGATTCATTGGCTAGGTCGACTAGATTTTTTTCTTTGGATGGTTGGGTCATCTGAGATTTCTTAGGATGGGGTGGTTGAATATAAGTGGTTTACTTTGAAATAGTTGGCTACAATGGTCGTCTCATCTTGTATTCCTTCTGAATCTATAGATCAATAGTATCCACCTTGGTCTTCATCACCTGGATCCTCATATGATCCTTGGTAAGGATTGTCATATTGAGCTTCAAATATCTCATTTTACTCATAGAGTTGATTGTGTGGCCCTGTCCTTGAGTAGATATTTCACCATATAGTATTCTTCCCTTATGGTGATGACTATGGCCACTTCCTTCACCAACCATGAATGTTTGTTTCCCATACATCCAAACCAACTCTTGCAAATATTGTGCAATATGATCAAACTTATCAATCTTCTCAAGTCTCTGTGGCATGCCCTCAAGATTATCAAACTTTTGTAACATGGCCTAAAAATCATATCTACTCTCATTATGATTCTTTTCCATACTTGATGTCTCTCCTTCTTTGTGGATATATGCTTCAATGAAATATTGATCTACCTACCTTCATTTCCTTGTATTTTCCCTCCTAGGAGGTAGTATTCTCTTTGGACTCATAAATGGATGCAACATAGGGATAGATGAAAGGGCTCTGACACCACTGTAATCTACCTAGGCCAAACTCACTAAGGATTAGGTAGACTAGCTCGAAAAACACAAGGAATGATCCAATTTTTTAATTTTCAGTTAAGAAGGGGACTTGGAAACTTAGAGAAGGGTTTTGTAAGTGTTGGCTACTTATACTATTATTGAGGTTTAATATAAAGATCTAGGATCTATGCGGTTTGAGGAACCAACAAAAACCCTTATTCACTGACCCTTTCGGAAACAACCTACAAACAGACTGAGGTCTCACCCGAGGTGAAGTATTGGGGGGGTGTGGAATCAGGTTTCCACAACCAGGTGATGAGTGCTTCAATAAAACTGGTGAGCAACGCACTACAAGACTCGCGCTGTACACTGGGGACTACGTGAAGATCAACTTCTTCATGGGTAGAACTTAGACTATCGCGCATCCAAGGACTGTGCAACGGGGAATTGTTCTTTGACAACAGGACAACGCCACAGAGATCGTGCTTCCTCTTCAACACTTGTGTAACTTGACAGACTTTTACTTAGTGTAAAACGATGCATCCAACAAAAAAATAGCCTGCAACCCTTGCAAACTTATACACTATAACAAAAAAAACAATAATATCACTGCGCACTTCCGGTGCTGCACTAAGTGTTATCTGACTAATTCATACATTCATCTTACTGCGAACTACTTATGCATTCAACATTCGTTCATACATGCCGATACTTAACATATTATTCCCATCTTATCCTTATGGTGAATACATATAAAAGCAAGACACATACATTCATAAGCAGACTCTTAACCATTCACATTAAGCAAATACACAGTTCTAAATGCATACAATCAATCACATAACACAGAATTTAACGTGGTTCACCCCTAGGATGGGGGCTATGTCCAAAGGAGCTGTTGTTATATTATCTTTGGGAAGGGTAGAACAGTTCCAGTCTACGCACTCAGCTACAGACTCTCTTCTCTCTAAATAGGTCTCTGCGCGCGCAGCTGCAGAGCCTTTACAATATTCTCTCTACAAAGATCACTCTTCTACAATATTCAAAATGAGACTAAAGAATATTTAACGCAACAACTCTCTAACAAGGATTTTACAATGAAGATTTTAGATTAACCCTTTCCCTTACAAAATGTGCCCTTTTATAGACTGTGTCCATAGGTCACGTCTTTACAATCAAGTGGGCCAAAACCCTAAGGTTACCCAAAACTGGCATGGTTGCTCTGCTAACCAAGACTATTAGGATCTGATAGCGACTTATCCGTCATGGCTGTCCTCTGCACGTGGTCATGTCACTTTCATCTCTCCTGTCAAGCACATGCCGACGGGTCGCTTTCACCCTGCCATTCCTTCTCTAACAGCTTTGTGCAACCGATTAACATCGTGCTGCCTCTACTCGTGTGTTCAATTGCTTTCCTTCCGCACTACTCCTTACCCTCCTGCTGGGAATCATGGAGTGCTTCAACCGAACAGGTCACTTTCACAACTCGACCTTCCCTTCATTCTTTACCCAAAATAGGTGCCCTACGGGCACTTCATGAAACTAGATCTCAGCTGCGCGGTTCCTACCCTAATGATACTACGCTGCGCTCAACTTTGAAGCTACCCAAAACTGTCTTCATATGAACTATGCTCAACTTCGTAGTTCCAAAACTATTTTGCACAAAAATTCCTTACTTGGGCTAGGCCCAACAGGCCCCTAACACTTACATGTGGCTCATCCCTAAGCTACTTTCCACTTTTGGTTCCATGAGTTGCTCTTCCTCTTGCGGAGCTATCTTAGTAGCGAGCTCTTGATACGTTGTGCTCAGCTTAGCAACTGTATCCTTGCAATCTTCTTCAATTGCTTTGATGGTTTCTAACACATCCAGTGTCGGATCATCATGAGTTTTCTCTTGTACTGACACCTGCACGTCGCGGATTTCCTACAGCTTTCCTTCTATCTTTTGCATTAGTTCATGGGCTTCCTCTTGCAGGGGTTGTGACTTGTCTATGACTTCAGCCTCCTATTTTTTGAAGACTAAAAGTTGAATTTTTAATTCTCTAACTTATGGAAATCTGTGGAGTCTGTCTCTTGGTGGCAAGGTCTTTATCTTCGCGTTCAGTGTGTCTAACGCTGCTTTCTTTTCCTTCAAACTTGTCTGGACCTGCAGTAGCTCAAGGTCCTATTGCATTGTAGTGAATACTATTGTAGCTTCATCCAACAAGTTTTGACATTTTTCTACTTCGCTGGCTATTATTTATGTGGCTGCTTTTACTTCTACTGCTCTGAGCTCTGCCTGGTCTGGTGGCAGCGATATTTTCTTGGTAATCAGTCTCCATGTATTTCATTCCAGACTTAAGATCGTTGACTACCGAGTCAATCTTAAGGATAGTATCCGCGAGCTCTAGATGCTCTTTGCATTCTCGTATCTCTATGCAGACCGAAGCGACAGTATGCTCTATTCTTCTTTGCTGGTCCTACTCATTTTCAAGTGCCATTGTTTTCTTTAAACTTACTTCCTGCAGCTGCTTATAATTTTCTTGCAATTGATGGTGTTGGTTCAGAGTGACCACACTTCTATCATGGATCTCTTCGACAACCTGCAGGTGTATATTGTGTAGGCCCTCTAGTGGCAACATCGCAATGTCAATGTCCACATTCTCTATGTCCTGTATGTCAGAAGCTAACTACTCGTGCGGTAACATTACACTCAACGGGTCAAGTTTGACAATGCGTGGTTTTAGTGGCAAGGTCAGGGAAAGAAGCATTTTCTTTGGCTGCGAAATGTCCCCTGACCTTCCTTCTAATTCTTGCGGCACAACCAAGTCACGCTGGACTTTCTCAAACTTCTTTGTTAGTCCTTGCAGTGTGGTGAGATTCTTTTGTAAACTTTCCTAGATCACCTCGTCCTTACTGTCTTTGAGGTTCAACACATCTTCTAGATGCGCGGTGACTGACGATCTGATCATATCATAATCATCATCATGCAGCTTTCCTTTGGACTGGCCCTTTGAATCCTTCTGCTTCTTTTTCTGGACTTTCTTCGGTGATGAGCTTCTGAGCTCCTTCCTTTTCCCTGATGATTAGTCTTCAACAATTGGTGTTGGAATTGGGTTACTCTCTTCGGAGTCACTTTCAATGATCATGGGTCCTTTGCCTTCCATTCATCCACCCATTCCTTCATAATAAGGTCGATATCTACTTCATCCATGTGGTAGTTTCCTTGGAACCATTCTGGGTTCCTTTTATGTGCCTTTGCGGAAATGTAAATAGAATCCATGTCAGCGTAAAAATTCGAAGTACGAATATACTTAGCTGTTATATTTTTGGAGATGCACAGTGTGTGAACAATGACATCGCATAGCTGCTCATAGGATGTATAGAAAACTTCATTCATCGCGCGTTGTCTTTCAGGCATCAAATTCATCCACAGGTTTGCATACCTGGGTCCTCTACAGTTAGTGCTAAGACTGCTAAGGCCAACATATTGCCTTGGGTCCTTCCATCCTACAAACCCAATCAATACCATCAACCAGCTGTAAGGCGCCATGGACCTGAGTTTTGCGAAAATCCTCCAGAAACTCATTCAGTAAATACTGGCACCTGTGGAATCTTCCTCACTATGCTACCTTCGCACCAAGGAGCACTGTACCGACTGGGACTTCTGTCAGCCTTGCCTTCCATAATTTTTTTCCAGTAAGCAGCTATGTTACGAACTGTATAGCATCATCGGTTATATCGTCCTTGATAAATCCTCTTTTTCCTTTCGGTACTTGATGTGTCTGCTTCATCAACGCGATGACTTCCTTATCCCTGGACTTGCCAACAAAGAACTTCTTTGGATGGTCGCCTCGCTTGCTTAACCCTGTGATGCAATGGATCAAGTCAATGTTCAGGTCAACATTTCTATCCATCCAAAGATATCCCTGGCATGGGCATGAGATGAGTGTGCACACCACCACATTCAATTCTGGGCTCCGGTCGAAGTGCGGGCGCTGCAATAGGTTCAATAACCCTGATTCGACGACTTCAGACAGCCAGTTCTGTGTCACATTCCCACCAGCCTACCTAGCCACTGGAGACCATGATCCATTTCTCTTTTTTTCTCCAAAACATCGACTGAGTTCCCATACACAAAGTCAGGAGAGTTCGGTTCCGCAATCCTCAACCTGCAGTTGCGAACCCACAACTGGAATCCCACAAACGCGATTCCCACAATCTGCAACCCGCAATTGCGGAGGCAGAATTGTGGAAATTCCAAACACGCATAAATTAGAACTTAACGATCCCGTAACCCGCAACAGCTGATCCCACAACCCGTATCCCACAATTGCAGATGTGGAATTGCGGGAGTCCAAAATACAATATTTGAACTTGACGATACCACAACCCGCAACCCGCAATTGCGAAACCATGTGTGCGGAACCCTGCCTCTTCAAGGTAACTTCATCAAATCTTATAAGGGGCATAACTTCTTCATACAGCATCCAAATGGGGCAAGGTTGGTACCGTTCGAAAGCTCTTGGATATCTCTAACCAAAGGTAGAGCCCCCTAATCAGGTGAGGCATCTAAACTTCCCATTTTCATCTCTGAAGTTCTGAATGTGTCTTCACTTAGACACTTCCAACCTTCTACCTGCCAAGATATTCCTTACCATATGACCACAGAGGTCTCTGAAACCACTTCCAGGCTTCCCTTACTCCCATGGGATCAGGTGTAAATGTACATCTCCTTCATAGGGTTAGTTATACATAATATTCATTTCCAAAGAAGGAAACACTATCATTCATTATAACATGTAAAATGCATTAATAGATTTACTTAAAACATCTATCATATGCAAGAATTACAAGGCATTAAACTCATGCAATGTAAGATACACATACAACAATGAAATCAACCTCTTACTCAGGCCTGTTCATGACTTCATGTCAATCCCATTCATATGCATACATTCCACAATTCCATAATTATACATAGCCATTCATCACAAAACAAGGAAACACCATCAATTGCGATAATAGAATACTTATCTTTCAATTCCGAAGCAACTGGCTAAGTGAGAGCAACGTTCTACCCAACCTTAGATCTCTGTCCAACCTATACTATTTCAACTGAGAGATCACCCCCGAGTTGGGCAGTGTATCCACTAAGGAGGGATAACAGGTTCTCTCACAGGCATGGCTCCATTCACATGGTAAACCAGTCAGTAGTTGGGTTTATCAAGCATTCCAGGGCTCCTACCCATGCTAAGCCAACCTACAGGGGTTTATCAAGCATTCAGGGACAACAAGGAAGGCATTGCTAAACTAGTGAGTTCAACCACATAACTGCAGGCATCTCAGCACTCAGTTGACCTGGCACCCACAATACCTACCACATCCAACACAAGGAAGACCTACTGCATTGTTACAAAGTCTCTCAAGGAATCCTCCCTTCCAGTGCTATTCCAAGATGGGCATAGAAAATTCCAGCCACTAGTTCATTGAGACTATAGCCTTCACTAGGTTTATCAAGTAACCCAACTCTTTTCCCCACAGCTCAACAACTGATTTCATTACCAGGATTGGGGTTTTCTCACAAATGCTCTGCCAAAACCACTCTGCAATCTCTTCTGTCAACACCAATCTGTCACTGTAACTGGGGTTTGCACACAGGGTGCTATGGATATCAACTCTTGGGTAAATTCTATCAGGTAGGAAACACAATTAACTCCCATTCCCTCCCTGAACTAGCTTGGTATATACAGGAGGTGCACAGGCAAATTCTCTATGAGGATCGATGGCTCGTCAATGGTAAGTGTGCGAGTGCGAATCCGTGAGTGAGGAATGAATGTTTGTATGTCTTAGTGAATGAATGAATCCTCCTCCCCTGGATAGTCAAAACAGGTCCAGCGAGTTTCCCCCAGGAGATTAAGTGGCGTCCTGCACAAGTGATCAAAGCCATGCCCTGCCATACGAAATCGCAGGCATGCTCCATACTCCATTGTCTTTAGCGATCAGAGTTCTCAACCAACCACTGCAGTTGCATTAATGTCAGCAGTGAGTTCAAATGGGTTCTCAGTCAAACATGTGGCAATATGAGAAACCAATCCCAAACCCCCTCACCTCTCCCTAGTGGATACACATGGCCCCTTCTCATTTGTTGCCTCCTTAGCCAGCTTCTTG
This sequence comes from Larix kaempferi, assembly GCA_027924585.1. Lineage (NCBI taxonomy): Eukaryota > Viridiplantae > Streptophyta > Pinopsida > Pinales > Pinaceae > Larix > Larix kaempferi. The sequence continues at coordinate 6,251,246 of BSBM01000399.1, read as the reverse complement.
CTCATTTTATTCATTAATAATAATTACATCATTTACATTCCTTCATGGCTTAATCAGCCCATGAATAATCAAACTGTCCAAATACTTTCCTAAGCAGATAATCTTAAACATCCGCTAGTGGGGCCTTGGCCTTGACCTCCACAATAGGGAAAATACACATACTGTATATACACAGTATTTACATTGAATCCAATAAATATCAAGGGAAAAATGGGTTATTACAACTCCCTCTCCCTTAAAACAACACAACACCGTCCTCGGTGTTCTCAAAAGTTAACAAAAATGGGAATGCCTCTTTCATGGCATAGCTCCCACGTGGCCTCTTCTGGGCTAAGGTGCCTCTATTGCACCTTTACCTGCCCTATGGCCTGATTCTAGAGAAAGGTAACCTTCCTATCGAGGATGCATGTAGGTTCCACCTGGAACTCTCCCTCTGGTTCCACCTGTATCACATGCCAATCAATAAGATGATTAGGTTCATGTACATATTTCTTAAGCAAAGATACATGGAAAACATTATGATCTTTCATGTTAGCAGGGAATGCAATTCTATATGCAACCAGCCTTATTCTATCAAGGGCTTCAAATGGCCCACAATATCTGGGTGCTAACTTGGCACAACTTCCCAATTTCATGGAACTCTTACTGGGTCTCACTCTCAAGTAGACATGATCCCCAATTTGAAATTCCCGATGCCTTCTCTTCAGATCTACATAACTCTTCTTCTTATCCTGTGCTGCCTTCAAATTCTGCCTGATATTAACAACTTCTTGTTCCATCTCCTTAATGATTTCTTGTCCAAGCACTACTCTATTCACTGGGATGTCCCAACTCACTAGAATTCTGCATCCTCTTCCATACAACACTTCAAAGGGACTCATATTCAATGATGCTTGATTCCCATTGTTGTAAGCAAATTCCACTAAGTGTAAATAGTCTTCCCACTTAGATGGCTTATCCATCACATACATCCTTAACATATCCTCAAGGATCTGGTTCACTCTCTCAGTCTGACCATCTGTCTGAGGATGATAGGCTGTACTAAATTTCAACTGAGTTCCCAACTCTTGGAACAATCCTTTCCAAAAATTGGAAGTGAACTTTGTATCACAATCAGAAATTATTGCCTTGGGAAATCCATGCAATCTGAATATCTCTCTCATGAAGATATTTGCAATATCATTAGCCTTGTGGGTGGACTTGACTGGAATGAAATGAGCTACCTTTGATAGCTTGTCCACCACAACCATGATTGAATCATGCTTCTTCACTGTCATTGGAAATCCTATTATGAAATCCATAGAAATCACTTCCCACTTCCACTCTAGAATGGGTAAGGGCTGCAAAATCCTGCTGGATGTTGGTGCTCTTCCTTGACCTGTTGACACTTATGACATCTAGCAATGTACTCAGCTATGTCCTTCTTCATACCATGCCAAAAGTACTGCTTCCTCACTGCTGTTATAGTCTTCTGATGTCCTAGGTGCCTGTTGAGGCCTTGACTGAGAAGGTTAGATGCAAAGGTGCTGGAATGGTTCCAAGGCTCCCAATAGAGGAAGAAAACCCAAGTTGAAAGGCTTCGAAAGACCCCGCGTAAGGGCAGTTCTATCCCTAACCTATTTGGTATGGTAATCCCCCACGGATATTCGGCCTCCGCTGGCACTCTAAGAGTTGGTGATTTGACCAATTAGGTCAGTTTTCCAATCAAGGACAAACCAGGGTGTGAAAATGACAAAACTAAGCTAACCTAACCTATTTCAGAAGAGGAAACTAATTTAAGTTAGTCCTATTCTAAAAAGAAAGCTTGATATTGTGCAGATTAACCCTGAGGTGTGATGAATAAGTAGATTACAACCTTTCACAGAAATGCTTTTAGTTGTTACACTTATTAACTTAAATCAGAATCCATTAATGAAAATTAAGAGACAATAATTTAAGTGCTTAAGCCTATTCAAGATAAATCTGTAACCATTTTTGCTAATTGAAAAATTAACAATGATTATTGTGCTATGAATCACTTGCAGAAATCGATAAAGAAAGTATTTAAACTCAATAAACTCAATAAAACACTTTCCAGCATAAATCAATCATACAGGGAAACCAATACAATAGATCCATACATTTAAACATATGTAAAAGATATCATGCACTATAGATGACAATCTGAAGCATAGAATCAGAAATTCTCAAAGAAACTTGAGGAATATCAGAAGATAGATCGAAAGATAACTTTACTGTATTAAAAGAGGTCTTGTACATAAATTACAAAAGGCTCTGCTAAACAGAGTATCTCCAGTCTTGTCTCCTGATGACTTGCAACTCCAAAATTACCAACCCATAACTACGATAGGTCCTCCTCTTTAAATAGTAAATTACAGCAAAATAAAAGACAGAGATTTCCCAAAACAAGGATTACAAAATCGGATCAAACTATCGATCCCCGAAATCCTACCATTTCTCATTTTTCATGATTCCCGTCATCTTTCAGAATGATTTTCTAAAGATTCATCCCTTAATCAAAGATATCTTCACGGTACAACAAAAATTCAATCCCAAATTGCTGACTATCAACGACAGGTGGTTCGACTTGCGGAGAACCTGCTGTGGGAACCTTTAGATCAGGAACTATACTCTCAAAAATGGAAAAATCCATTAGAGGATCTACTTCAGAAGAAGTTAGCGGGACATCAAGTTCTTGGTTGATTATAAAATCTCGTATAACATCATTGTCACGGTCATCCAGTTCCTCGGGAACATTCTTTTCTTTCTCCTCAGGGAATTGCATGCAGACAAACAGAGCCTCATAATCTTCTTCACCATTATCGCTACTTAAATCAGGAATACCTGCATCAAAAGGTGGTGACATAGGTTCTTGATATAATAAGGGATAGAGTTCTTCATCTTTAAAACAGGCATTGGGAGATTCATTACCTGTCTTCATATTGCTTATATCAGATAGATTCCGAGGGAATCTTACAAGACTGTCACACATAATTTTTTCATTTAAAGAATGCAAGGGATGAGCTAGAGGTTTCATGTTTGTTGCCAATTTAAGGTCAACCGATCAAATGAAAATAATTGGGCGGGATGAGTGGTAATGATTCAAATTATACAACCTATTCATTGCAATTATCCAAAATTTAATGAAACGAGCGAAAACATGCATCAGTTGGATCTAAACCCGTGTGAAAGTACACAATCAACCGAAACTCGCACGACTTAAACTGCTTCCAAAAGCTTATTATTACAAGTATTTTCACATCAGCAATCATGACTTCAGATTTGTGACCAACATGGAAATTATGGCTCAAAAGGTGACTGCAAAATGACTCAAACATGAGCTTTAGTACACAGACTAGCAACCCTTTTGCACGTATCAAATCGCATCCAAGTGACTTGATTTAATAGAATAACCAGAACAACTTTTCAAACAGAAACAGGTGTAATGATACGGGATCTCAAGGAGTTGAAAAGATGTTAAATACAAAACCAAAACTAATGAACACGGGGTGTAGTAATGGCAATAATCCAACCTAGAGTAACTGAATACCTGGTAAAAACGACACCTTACTAGGAATCCACAGTAAAAATCCAAGCCACGGGGTGATTCTGAATAGTAAAAATGAAGAAAATAAAATAGAAAAAAACCCTACTTATTTATATTTTCCAAATTAAAATGTGACCATAGGATCAAGACGAATGGATGTCCAAGATGAACTGGAGCGGGATGCAGGATCGGGTTCATACTTATTTCAAATTTTTATTTAAGAATCCCGAAAGCCGAAACCCGAAAGTGTCGGGTTGCGGGTTTCGGGAATGGAAAATGAAATCGCAATCGAAAAACTTCTCCCGAAAGCCCCAATCCGAAAGTGTTGGGTTGCAGGTTTCGGGAACATGCAAAAAAATCAAAGCTAGAAAGAAATCCCGAAAGCCGAAAGCCGCAATTGCGGGTTTCAGGAAAAAAATTTCCCGATATTATTGACAAAGAAAACCCATGACCCGCAACTATCGGGTTACGAGTTTCGGGGTGACAAAATCTATAAGTTGCAAAATGAAATCCCACAACCTGCAACTGTCAGGTTGCGGGTTTCGGGTTTCTTAAATCCACGTCAAACAAACAAATCCCGCAACCCGCAATTGTCGGGTTGCAAGTTTCGGGTTCTCAAATGTCGGGTTTTGGGTTGCTAGAAGTAGATGATAAAATGCTCAAAAATTAAAGCTTCCTACAAACCCGAAACACTTAGAAATTTTTCAATCATAAGAAAACACGTAGAACAAAAGTATGGGTAAGGGATCTTAGGGAAAAATAAACAAAATCTCATATCTACAAGAAAACTCACCAAATTACCTTTGTGTTTATTAGGAATGGGGCTCCTGTGCTTCATCTAAGCATGGGATCTATTGTGGCCACAACAATGCCCTGAGTATGGTGTTTGGTGTGTCTCATCCATCACCAACTTCTTCAAATCTGCATTGTTTGGAATGTACAATCTAGTGTTTTGATAAATAAGAACATCATCGTCACCCAGCTGATATCTTGCATACTTCTCCTCTATAACATTCTGCTGCAATTTCTCTTTAATCTGGAGATAGACTTCGTCACTATCTTGAGCCTCTAAAATTATTTCCTTCAAGTCTGATTCACATATACTTATTGTTGCAATATGGAATTTCCTGCTGAGTGCATCAGCAACTTTATTCTCTTTACCTTTGACATGCTTAATCTCCAAATGAAACTCACAAAGAAACCCCATCCATCTAGTTTTCCTTGCATTTAGATTTGGCTGGTCAAACAAGTATTTTAAACTCATATGATCAGTTCTGAGCTCGAATTTCCTTCCCAAAAGGTAATGCCTCCATCTCTTGAGAGTGTGAATTATGGCTGCTAGCTCTAATTCATGGGTGGCATAGTTCCTTTCATGCTCTTTCATCTTTCTTGACTCATAACAAATTACAGAACCTTCTTGCAGTAGCAATCCACCAAGTCCTTCAATGCAAGCATCAGTGCATACCACAAAATCCTTACTCGAATTTGCAATCCTCAAAATAGGTTAGCTAGTAAGTACCTCCTTTAACTACTAAAAGCTTCTCTTGCACTTTTCAAACCATACAAAATTGATGTTCTTCCTCTGCAATGAAATAATTGGATGGGCTATCTTGGAGAATCCTTCAAGGAACCTTCTATAGTAACCAACAAGGCCCATAAAAGATCTAACATCTGCTGCATTTCTTGGAGTGGACCAATCCATGATGGCCTCAATCTTCTCTAGATCTACTGCAATGCCTTCTGCTGATATAATATGACCCAAATAATGCACCTTCTCTTCATAGAAGTTACATTTACTCGGCTTAGCATATAGCTGGTGATCTCTAAGGACTTGCAATACCATTCTCAAATGCTCATCATGCTATTCTTCATTCTTTGAATACACAATAATTTCATCCAGGAACACAATCATGAACTTATCCAAATACTTGCTGAAGACACTATTCATGAGACACATGAATGTAGCAGGTGCATTGGTAAGACCAAATGGCACCACTGTATATTCATAATGACCATACCTAGTCTTGAAGGCTGTCTTATGAATGTCTTCTTCCTTTATCCTTACTTGATGGTATCCAGACCTCAAGTCAATCTCCGAAAACACTCTAGCTTCCTTCATTTGATCAAACAAGTCATCAATCCTTGGCAAGGGATACTTGTTCTTACCTGTCACTTTGTTGAGCTTCCTGTAATCAATACATAGACTCGATGTTACATCCTTCTTCTTAACAAACAACACTGGTGCACTCCATGGGGATACAGTTGGTTTGATATACTCTTTGTCCATTAACTCCTACAGCTGCATCTTCAGTTCCACCAACTCTGGTGTGCTCATTCTACAAGGAGCTTTGGAGATGGGTGTTGCTCCTGGAACAAGATTAATGGAAAAGTCAATATCTCTCTTGGGTGGAAATCCTAGAACCTCATCTGGAAACATATCCTGGAACTCCTGTAGTATCTGGAAGTCTTCTATCCTAGGTCCCTTATCTTCTATTGAATCGGATATATGCACAACATATAACTGACAACCCTTTTTATAAAACTTCCTTAATTGCAGAGCTGAAATTTGCCTTACTGAAACATGCTTTGGAATCCCTTTAACCAACCTTGGTTGGCCTCCATCATCAAGGCATTCCAATGCTTTCTCATAGCAGTCCACCTTGGCTCTATTCCTTTCCGACCAATCCATGCCAATTAGGGAATCATATGATCCCAATAGCAAGATATTTAACTCAGCATGTGTGAGGAGTCCATTCAATTCTATAGGACACTCCTTCACTACTTCACTTACCTTTCTCTTGGTAACGGTGGCCAATTGAACTAGCCAAGCCTTTTCATGCTTCACTTTACCAATAGAACAACTTCCAACGATCTTAGGGGATACATAACTATGAGTAGACCCTGGGCCAATCAAAACAGAAATAGATTGCTCAGCAATCTTACCACCACTGCTGACTGATGGTATGCTTGATGATCATCCAGTGCTGCATAAATCCTAGGTGTTGCTCTTTCCATATCCCCTACTGTAGCTGCTCCTATAACATCTTGCAATATCCTGGGGTTCTTCCTTGCAGTTGGGCAATCTCTAAGCTTGTGGTTTTCCCCACAACCCCAACACTGAAGTGGCCCCACTGATGTTCTGTCTGCTGCTACAGCTAGCTTGAATTCTCTTCTTGCTTGCTGGCCTTGTGGAAATCTCCTAGGATGATTCCTGAATGGTGGTTTAGAATCACCTTTCTTCTGATCAAACCTTCCCTTGGGTTTACCTTTCCATGCTGGTTGCGCCTCTGATTTACCTTTATTCTGCTCATAGCAATGGTCTTCCATCCTGATGGCCTCATCCGAGCTTGGTGGATTTACAAACTCTATCCTATCTCTATAGCTCTATGGTAGACTACCAAGAAAGCATTGAATCTTCACTCTTTCATCCTTGATGTAGTCCACATGCCTCAACAACTCCAAAAACTTATGAACATGATCGTCCATAGTGTTATGTCCTAGTCTGAGTTCATTGAACTCTTTTCTTTTGTTTTCATAATACCTAGCTGATAGGTACTTCTCCTGAAAGTATCTTTGGAATCTACCCCAGTTGAATCTTCTTTCATTGATTCCTTTCACTTGCATGAGGTGATCCCACCAAATAGAAGCTCTTCCACTAAGGTTGTAGATAGCAACCTTAGCCTTTTCATTCTTTGAGTATTGATGTATTCTGAAGTACTTCTTTATTCCAAGAAGCCATGCCTCTGCTTCTTGACCTTCTTTACTTTCACCATCAAAAGTAGGAGGCCTTGCCTTCCTAAATTCACCCTGTGGAATTCCTCTGTGCTTCTTTTCACCCTTACTCTTACTGGTAGTGCGTCTTGGGCTCCCTTGAGAACCCTCAGGATCGGCTGACCTGATAGAGGAAAACTTAGGAGAAGGTGTCCTGTGCCTTCTTCCCATAGAACCTCTTCTAGGGCTTGGAGTTCTTCTCATGGAATGGTCCCTAGACTGACTTTTAGCATTTCTTTCCTCTCGACCCTCGTGGCTCAGGTTAGAACCACCATTAATCCTTTACTATAAGTCCGTAAGACTCTGCAAAATGGCTGCATTGAGCTGATGTTGCTCTTCTTATGCTTTCATCATTCATTCATTAAAGCTGACCATAGTCTCAACCAAGTTTGGGGGTGTCACTTGCTCTCTTCTTCCATCAGACTCGGCCTATGTATGTGCTTCTTCCACATTCTCACCCAGCACATCATCTTTTGGCCCAAATGGGTCCTGCGCATCATTCAGAGTAACCATTCTTACACCGTTCTGTGCGTTTCCTTGTGATACAATTTGTCTTACAACTGCTTCTATCTCTCTTTCAGATACATTCTATTAGACATCACAAGCATGCAAATAAGCTATATCATACCCATTCAAACCAGGAATTATTCATTCGAACAATTAAACAATCAAATAAGTTCATTAAAAATCATGCCATGGGCGCATCTCTCGACCAAAAAAATTTCATGCATGGTCCATCCCAAATAGCTCTTAGTGCTGCAACTGAAGATCTGATACCACTCTGTCACGTCCCCACCGACGTACGTGGCCATTGGAGACCATGATCCATTTATTTTTTTTCTCCAAAACATCGACTGAGTGCCCATACACAGAGTGAGGAGAGTTCAGTTCCGCAACCCGCAACTGGAATCCCGCAATCATAATTCCTGCAATCCGCAACCCCCAATTCCGGAGGTGGAATTGTGGAAATTCCAAACACGCATAAATTAGAACTTGACGTTCCCGTAACCCACAACAACTAATCCCGCAACCCACATCCCACAATTGCGGATGCGGAATTGCGGGAGTCCAAAATACAACATTTTGAACTTGACGATCCCGCAACCCGCAACCCGCAATTGTGGAACCATGCGTGCAGAAGCCTGCCTCTTTAAGGTAACTTCATCAAATCCTCTAAGGGGCAATATTGGCACCATTGGAAATCTCGTGGAGAGCTCTATTCAATGGTAGAACCCCTAATAGGGTGAGGCATCTAAAATTCCCATTTTCTTCTTTGATGTTCTAACTGTATCTTCACTTAGACACTTCCAACCTTCTACCTGCAAAGATCTTCCTTACCATCTAACCACAAAGGTCTCTGAAACCACTTCCAGGCTTCCCTTCCTCCCCTAGGATCAGGTGTAAATGTAAATCTCCTTCATAGGGTTAGTTATACATATTATTCATTTCCAAACAAGGAAACACTATAATTCATTATAACATGTAAAATGCATTAAAAGATTTACTTAACACATCTATCATATGCAAGAATTACAAGGAATTAAACTCATGCAATGTAAGATACACATACAATAGTGAACTCAGCCTCTTACTCAGACCTATTCATGACTTCATGTCAATCCCATTCATATGCATACATTCCATAGTTCCATAATTATACATAAGCATTCATCACAAAACAAGGAAACACCATCAATTGCTATAAAAGAATACTTATCTTTCAATTCCGAAGCAACTGGCAAAGTGAGAGAAACGTTCCACCCAACCTTAGATCTATGTCCGTCCTATACTATTTCAGCTGAGAGATCACCCGCGAGCTGGGGAATGTATCCACTAAGGAGGGATAACAGGTTCTCTCACAATCAAGGCTCCATTCACATGCTAAACCAGTCTGTAGTCGGGTTTATCAAGCATTCCAGGGCTCCAACCCATGCTAAGCCAACCTACAGGGGTTTATCAAGCATTCAGGGACAACAAGGAAGGCATTGCTAGACCAGTGAGTTCAACCATAGAACTGCAGGAATCTCAGTACTCAGTTGACCTGGCACCTACAATACCTACCACATCCAACACAAGGAAGACCTACTGCATTGTTACATAGTCTCTCAAGGAATCCTCCCTTCCCGTTCTATTCCAGGATGGGAATAGAAAATTCCAGTCACTAGTTCATTGTGACTATAGCCTTCACTGGATTTATCAAGCAACCCAACTCTTTTCCCCATATTTCAACAATTGATTTCATTACCAGGCTTGGGGTTTTCTCACAAATGCTCTGCCAAAACCACTCTACAATCTCTTCTGTCAACAACACTCTGTCATTGTAACTGGGGTTCACACACAGGGTGCTACGGATATCAACTCTTGGGTAAATTCTCTCATGCAGGAAACACAATTAACTCCCATTCCCTCCCTGAACTGGCTCGGTGTATATAGGAGGTGCACAGGCGAATTCTCTGTGAGGGTCGATGGCTCGTCAATGGTAAGTGCGTGAGTGAAGAATCCATGAGTGAGGAATGAATGTATGTATGTCTGAGTGAGTGAATGAATCCTCCTCCACTGAATATTCAAAACAGGTCCAGCGAGTTCCCCCCAGGCGATTAAGTGTCATCTTGCACAAGCGATCAGAGCCATGTCCTGCCATATGAAATCGCAGGCATGCTCCATATTCCATTGTCTTCAGTGATCAGAGTTCTCAACCACCCACTGCAGTTTCAATAATGTCAGCAGTGAGTTCAAACAGGTTCTCAGTCAGACATGTGGCAATATGGGAAACCAATTCCAAACCCCCTCACCTCTCCCTAGTGGATACACATGGCCCCTTCTCATTCATTTCCTCCTTGGACAGCTTCTTACTTATTTTATTCATTAATAATAATTACATCATTTACATTCCTTCATGGCTTAATCAGCCCATGAATAATCAAACTGTCCAAATACTTGCCTAAGCAGATAATCTTAAACATCCACTAGTGGGGCCTTGGCCTTAAGCTCCACACTAGGGAAAATAAGCATACTGTATATACACGGTATTTACATTGAAGCGAATAAACAACAACAGAATAATGGGGTATTACATTTTGCGCAACCAACAGCTGGTTGTTCTTCACATCCGTCTTCCAGCACATATACCTATCTGGCTGAAATTGTGGGTACTTCGGCTCGTCGGGATCCTTTTGCTACTGTAGCAAGTCATAATATTCGAACTTGCAGTCCGTAATCTTTCCCAATAGATTTTCTTCTAGTTTACAATGCTTGGATATTGGTGGAAGGGGGATTTCATCCTTCGCATTCGTGGTGAGCTTCAGGGCCGGTGCCTCCTGTGCACACGGAGAGATGTACTCTAGGGTCAAAGATTAAGGAATTTATTTATCGTCGAGTGGAACTTCTGGGAGCTTGGAGATCATCACCTTTGGATTTTTCTTCTCCACTATTGGTTCCTTTCCCTTGGCTTGCATGACTATGGAATGTTGTGGGGAACACCGTGAACCTTGACCTTGTTCTATAACAACCTTCTTAGTAGGGGTTCTCATCAACCCTTCAATCCCTCCTTGCTTAAACACTCTCACAACCTACGTGACTCTGAACTCTTGATCAATTGTAGAACTTTCATACATACAACGGACTTCCTTTTGTATACTCATAGGATAACTTAGCGCTCTCGGTAAATAGAGTTAGTCTATGGCTTGCAGAAAAATTTCAGAGTTTTGGTAACACCCGCAAGTCAAATACAACGGTATTTATAGGCATAGGTGAGCCTTAGCCACGCCTAGCAACAGCTTGAAAATCATTAAATGGCATATCCATTGGCCAAATTTGATGAGGATTCGGGTCCTTTCCTTCATTAACTTCTTCAAAATGGTTATTTTTGCATTAAATGCTCAAGCGGTCGTCGGCAAAATCACTGTATAACGGCTAGTTTTCCGACTAACAATTCAATGGCTAGTTTCTTAGAGCGTTGCGTCAAACTACGCGGTGGGTTGTCACTATTCCCGATGCGGTTACTTCGCGGTGTCGTTCTTCTTCCTTCTAAAGTTTTCATTCTTATTGTTCTATTTGATCTGCGCAACTACATTTTGAGCTTCATACTGCACGCTCTTTTATTTTCTTTTTCTCTGATGGTTTTTTTTTTTTGATCTCCGCGGTTTCTCTTCTTGAATAGTGTTGTGTGGTACATATTTACTTTCTATCAAACTTCTCATATCGGTCCAAAACTATGTACAAACTCTGCGCAATTTCTAGTGCCCAATTTCAACTGTACTTGACACTTAGAAATTTCCTTTTCTTTTGATCACTGAGGGTTCTACGAAGTAGGACTATACCGATAGGGTTTTAGTCTACTTCCATTCACCAAACCTGTTAAGTGATCTCCGACTAATGTGGCTAACTGAACTATGCCACCATTAGTAACATGCATAACAGTATATGGGCCAAGCTAATGCATTTTAAATTTGCCAGGAAATTTCATAAACTTGCTATCATACAGGAGGACTAGATCACCTACCTGAAAGGACTTGTTCTTGATATGGCGATGATGCCATGCTTTTTCTCTGTCTTTCTGCACTTGCTGGTGAAATCCTGCAATGAAGCGATCCTCTTCCACTGCAACCAAGTGTAGAAACTTTTCTTCTATTGTTTGTTCATCCTCCATGCCTATAAATGCAGCTATTCTCAAGCTGGATACAATATACTCCATAGGCATCACAGCTTGCTATGCATAGGCCAATCTGAAAGGTGTATGGCCTGTCAACTTCTTGCAAGTGGTCCTATATGCCCATAACATAGCTGGAATGTGCAGATCCCAATCATCCTGTTTACATTGCATACCTTTGTCAGGGCATTCTCTAATACCTTATTAAAAGCTTCAATAGTTCCATTTGCCTGAGGATGGTACAGTTTACTCCTCTGATGATAAATGTGGAACTCTTCAATAAGGGATTCTATAGTTCTATTCAAAAAGTGAGTCCCTTGATCACTCATTAAAATCTTCGGGAATCCAAATCTGGTAAGTATGTTCTCAAATATGAACTGTGTGGCTATAGCTACGCTACAGTCCTTCATTGGTTTAGCCTCTAACCATATGGTGAGATAATCAGTCGCGGTGATAATGTATGTCACACCAGTCATCTTTCATGGTGGGTTAATAGGTCCTATGAAATCGATAGCCCATTTCTCAAATTCCTAAATTGTCAATTGCGGATTCAATGACATTTCATCTCTTCGCGATGGCTTTCCTATCCTTTGACATACATCGCATCTCTGGAAATGTTCCTTTACATATTTGTAAATTGTAGGCCACCATAGCCCTACTCACAATATCTTCTACGCAATAGCTCTTCCTGCGTATTGACCTCTTGATACACCTGAATGTGCATCAGCCAATATGAATGGTTTCTCGTGCTCCAACACACATCTGCGCAGCACTTCATCTGGTCCGAACTTGTATAGCTGACCTACAATTATAGTGAAGTCTTCTGCTCTGACTGCCAGCTGCTTCTTCTGCTGCGTAGTGAACTCTTTGGGTGCCAACCCCATGGTCAAGAAATCGACAATGTCTTTATAGTAGTCATATGCGATCTGTATAGAAAACAATTGCGCGTCAGGAAGACTGTCTTCAAGATTTGTGGGTTCTTTTCCTGACTCAATACTTGAGAGATGGTTAGGTCCTAGGTTTAGTCTACCTATTTTAACCATAATTTTGAAGTCATACTCCTGGAAGAGTAATAACCATTTACAGATTCTCCCCCCTAACACTAGCTTATTGACAGGATATTTCAAAGATGAATGGTCAGTGTACATGGAGAAGTGCGCACTGAGCAAGTAATGCCTGAATTTATGGAGTGCATACACCATATATAGACCCTCTCTTTCAGTGGTCGTATAGTTCTTTTCAGTTGATGAAATCTTCCTGCTCGAAAATGCAATGGGCTGATCAATGCCCCCTTCGCCTAGTTGAGCAAGCACAATTCCCAACACTATACATGAAGCATCAACATGCACATGGAATGACTTATACCAATCTGGAAAAAATAGGATCGACGTAGTTACCATTTTCTCCTTTAGCGTGTCCAATCCTTGCTCACATTCTACGTTACATATGAACTACGCTTCTTTCTTCAACAGTTTTTCCATCGGTGCGGTTATCTGCGCATAACCCTTGATGAATTTTCTATAATAAGTTGTGTGTCCCAGTGTCGTGCGAAGCTGCTTCACTGAGTTTGGTGCAGGTAAATTCACAATCACTGCGATCTTCGCAGGATCAACCATCAAACCTTGTCTTCACACAATGTGTCCTAGAAGAATACCATAAGGTACACAGAAAATACATTTCTTTAAATTCAATGAAATTTTATGTTGTCTGTACTTAGCGAACATCATTCTCATATTCTCAAAATGGTTTTTCAGCAAACCAAAGACAGTCCAATCATCAAAATAAACCTCTAAGAACTTATGGATAAAGTCCTTAAATGCAGTCACAACAACTCTGGAAAATATGGCTGGTGCATTCTTCAACCCAAATGGCATGACTGTATACTGGTATGATCCCCATTCAGTAGCAAATGTTGTCTTATGCTTGTCTGCTGGATCAATCCTAATCTGATGATATCCAGAAAATCCATCAGTAAATGAATATGCCTGATTTCCTCCCATGTTGTCTAGTACTTCATCTGTAAATGGAGTAGGAAATGGGTCATGCAGCAAAGCATCATTCAGCTTCCTTAGATCTACGCAGATCCTGATCTCACCTTTAGACTTTTGATCTTGGATAACCATCTGGCTTATCCACTCTGACTCTTCAAAAGGCTCGATGATCCCTGCATCAAGCATTTTATCAATTTCCGCCTTAACTCTTTCTGTATATCTGGAGTTCATTCTATAAGGCCTTTGCTTTACAGGATTCGCGCTTGGCTTGAGAGGTATTTTCATAACTCCCATGTCACCCAAAATTCCTTTTATTTCAGCAAACCTCATTGGAAACAGATCTTGATATTCATGTAGAAGGTCAGCGATCTGCACGACCGTCACATCATCCCAGTAGTCTCCAATGGACGTGAACTTCGGCTCTTCAATTTTCTTGTCTTAGTAGGTCCACTCATATCTGGAATTTCCAATGGAGGTCCCTCTACATTGCGTGCTCCTTATGACTCAGGTATATTGATGTTGCGCGGATCCTCCTCATCGCTCTCTTCTTGTTCTTATTCATTTTCAAGGAGATAATAACACTCGAGCGCATGTTCTATTTTTCTCTCCCATTCTGGTTACAGGTTCACAGGTACCTTTACATCTTCAAATATATTTTCTTTAATTTCTTCTAATGCCTCATTTATACTTGGGCATTCCTCTTTGAATATTCTTTCTTTGATAACTTGCAGAGCTTCGTTTATGCCTGGAATTTCATCTTCAAAGTCAAAGCTTCTCTGGAAGTTCGCGGTTAAGAGAGACCAATCTGTAGTTCCTCTGCGAAGCCCCATGTCTATATACCAATCTTCTGGAATCCACTCTAGTGTGTGCAAAAACATATGAACCCATTCTGTCTGTGGTCTCTTTTCCCATGCTTGTGAAAAAATTTCCATGTGATCCCTTGGATCCATCTGTCCATTATACTTTCCAAATATCAGTGCAACTTTCTTTGTAAATCTGATTTGCATCATGTGTCTGCACTGATCCCATGTAGTTAATATTTTCTTATGTGTGGCCCACCACCTGGAAGGTGTCTCATGCAGTGCTATATCTAATGTTGTTATGTGATGTTCAGCAGCATCTTCTATAGTATATCCTTGAATAAATGAATAAACATTAGTTGAACCATCATAAGTGGGGATTGGACTTACCTCGGTTCCAATCAATCGCAGTGACTTGGTGATCTGCATGCATCTTCTTGTAGATACCTCATTCATACGGCTTTTCCATTTCTCCAGTCCTATTTCAGAGTCTGATATGCAAGAACTGTCACATCACCAATTAAGTGCTCCATCCACCGTAGGATTAATGTAGTCATCTTGATTCACAGTCATCTAGTAAATGCGATCAATATACTGTGCTCTAGATTCGTCCTAACTCAGTTCACTCCATCTTTCTCCTTGTGAAGGGTCCAATGGTGCGATGACCCTAATATCCTTCCCTTCGAAGATCATCTTCTTGGTCTTCAAGTTTATGATTGCAAGGTTATCCATCACCTAGTCTATACCCAATAGTGCTAGATAAGGCTGACTGTCATCCACAATTTCAATAAGCTCAAAGTCTGCATGACTTCTCACTCCATTGATGTCAACAATAATATTGGCTAATCTCCCAAAAGATATGACTTTCTGCTGGTTGGCCAATCTCAACAATATGGGTGACCATGACAACTTTGGTCTTTCCATCTGCTGCCATGTCTGTTTAGTCAAGACATTTACCTCTGATCCTAGATCAAGGATTATTTCATCCATTTCATAATCTCCTACCTGCTCACTAAGCCTCATTTCTCGCCTTGTTCTTTTATGGCTCTTGATGTGATGAACTGTGCTCTGGGCAGTATCTGTCTTACTGCATGGTTCATATTGGTTTAATAATTTTTTTAATTCCACTACAGCATCCGTGCTCTTCAATAACTTCATGCAGCTATGTAGGAACTGTGCAACAGAAGTGCCTGTCTCTACTGCGTTGCACGTTTTGTCATAAGCTACTGGAATATCCTCCATATGCAATGTTTGACTTTGCAACAGGATTCTTGGTGACATAGGGGTTGGCTCTTTGAAGATATCCCTTGCTTTTTAAAAGGCCTCTTTGGTCTTCTCCAAATTGAAGATATGTGTTTTCCCAGTGGATTTTCTGATCCAGACCGCTTCAGTAGGGGTCTGCTTAGTCTCAAAATCTCTAGAAGTCGAAGCATTTGCTTTCCTATCTCTTCCTATTGCAGCGCCACTTCGTGTCACAACATTAATACTTGGATCTGCAGTCCTTTTCTCTGTTGCGATCAACTTAATATTTGGGTTTGGTACTTCTTGCTTTCTTTTCTGCATTTCTGTTTCTAACACTGGGCATGCCTCAATAACGTGATCAAAAGATTTACAGTAACTACAAGTAGTACATGCATTGGTACAATATCTAGATAAGTGACCTAGTTGGCCAGAGTTATAACATATCATCTGGCCTTTTCCTCTTCCTTGTCCTGGGCCATTATTTCTTCCTCTTCCGTAGAATCCTCCACGGCCTCTGTATGTGCCTTGATCATACTACGTATTATCCTTATTCTACGGTGTTTCTTCTTGAACTCTATATAGTCCACCGCACGCATGCTCTACATCATGCTTTCTTTCGAGCATGAGCTCATATGCTCGGCAGTTGGAATGATCATGTCCAACGGATTTACAGAATGTACAATATAAGTTCTTAGGTGTCCTCACATATTTCTTGATTAAGTAACAATCTTCTGGTTGGTGTCCTCTAGTTCTACAGATCTCACACCATGGCCCTTGGTTCTGATTCAGTGGATTTTGTGCTCCATTGTCTAGGTAATATTGAAACAAAGGACATCGTTACTTCGGGTGTCCTTCTCCCTTACATCTGGTACACTAGATCTCTTCTCTTTGTTCTTTTCCCTTCTTAATATCCTGCAGCTACAATGTTAAGGTAGCTATTTGGTTCTGGATCTGGACCATTCCAGTGCAAGTCTCTCCTATAGGTGAAGCTTCTAATTTCATCGCGATCTCCAAGGCTTCTGCCTGTGAAGTCACTTTATGTTGCATCAACGACAGTCTAATATGGGGCAACAATGTAGCTATGAACCACTCTTGGTGTTGTTGCAGTGCTATGACAAAACTGACCTAGTCTAACAATGTTCTGAACTTTTGGTCAAATTCCCAAACTGTCTCATTAGGTTTTTTCTTAATCTCCTTTAATTCTGTTATACATTGGGATTCTAACTTTGGCTTCTTGAATTCGCTTCATAGTGCAGCCTTAATCTCCACTAAGGTTCTATTTTTTCCAATAGAGTACTTCATAAACCAGTTTAATGCTCTATCTCTGAATGTAGTGATGAGTTGTGCTTGTTTAACAACATCATCCTGAACTTGCTTGACATTCCATATGGCTTCACATAGAAACCAATGTTTCCCAGGGTCCTCTAAACCCGTCCCTTTCAATATCGACACCTTAATGCCATCATTCATTCTCCTTCTAGGTGGTATAGTGTTATGTGCAGTGTTCTGAGTGGTGTTAGGGATGTTACTGCACGAAATGTTCTGAGTCAGGATATTTGGAGTCAGAATGGTCTGAGTCGGGATGGTCTGAGTACTTGCTCATGTGGTGTTACTAGTATTGACACTCTGCGGATTTGGAATATTAACAACCGGAGGGTTCTGAAATGGTGGATTTTGTGCAATAGGAGGTGCGGTGTTCACAACCGATGGGTTCTATGGAGTCGGAGGGTGATAGGTGGCTGATGGAGGTGTGGTTTGGCTATCAGTCTCAGCTTCTAAGTCAATGTCTATGCAGAGTCCATGTTCATTGGAAGTCTTCTTAGTAGTATACTTATATCTTTTTCCACTTCTCAAATTGTGTGTATCTTCGTCAGAATCACTATATATGCTATTGAACATTACAGATTCAAAAACTTCTAGGAATCTTTACTGCATTCTTAAAACGCCTTTCTTAGCTAAAATCATTTTAATGTATAAACTCAGATTGTTCAGATACTTACCTCTGAAACCTTTGAAAAAATCTACTTCTGTTGTGTTGTAGGACTTCTGCATGTCAACAACGAAATCTGTCATGAAGCCTTCTAGTATACTGTCAACCCAAAAGTCAACTGCTCGTGTGAGTGGACTATTTACTTCTTTAAGCCTCTGAATAAGGTTAGGAATCCACTCGGTAGATGCTCCTTCTTGGAAACAGTCTTTTTTTTCTGCGAGTCTTGATAACCACTCGTTCAACTCGTTTCCAAAACTTTTCCAGAAAATTTCATGAATATCCTTCCACAGGTATTTATTTAACCAATATACATTAGATAGATGCTGATGCCTATTCTCTTTTCTAGAAAAATCTCTCTCTGTTTTTTCTACCCAGTCCTAGATTTATTTTTTCTCAGGAATCCAAGGTTCTGTACTCATCATCGATTCTTAGTGTGGCAACATAACCATTTGTTGGTTGCTTATATTGCTCCTGAGGTTTATATAAAGACCCAGGTTCTGTGCGGTTCAAGGAACCAACAAAACCCCTTATTCACCGTCCCTTTCGGCAACGGCTTGCGAACAGACTAAGGTCTCACCTGAGGAAAAGTATTGGGGGGTTGTGGAATCAAGTTTCCACAACCAGGTGATGTGTGCTTCAATAAAAACTAGCAAGCAACGCGCTACAGGACTTGCGTTGTGCATTGGGGACTACGTGAAGATCAACTTCTTTGTGGGTATAACTTAGACTATTGCGCATCCAAGGATTGCGTGACGGGGAATCGTTCTTTGACAATAGGACATCACCATAGAGACCGCGGTTCCTCTTCAACACTTATGTAACTTGACAGACTTTTACTTAGTGTAAAAAGATGCATCCAACAACAAACTAGCCTGCAACCATTGCGTACTTATACACTATAACAACAACAACAATAATACCACTGCGCACTTCCGGTGCTGCGCTAAGTGTTATCTGAGTAATTCATACATTCATCTTACTGCGAACTACTTGTGCATTCAACATTCATTCATACATGCTGATACTTAACATATTATTCCCATCTTATCCTTATGGTGAATACATATAAAGGCAAGACACATACATTCATAAGCAAACTCTTAACCATTCACATTAAGAAAATACACAGTTCTAAATGCATACAATCAATCACATAACACAGAATTTAACGTGGTTCACCCCTAGAATGGGGGCTACGTCCACAGGAATTGTTGTTATATTATCTTTGGGAAGGGTATAACAGTTCCAGTCTACGCACTCAGCTTCAGACTCTCTTCTCTCTCAATAGGTCTCTACACACGTAGCTGCACAGCCTTTACAATCTTCTCTCTACAGAGATCACTCTTCTATAGTATTCGAAATGAGACTAATGAACATTTAACCCAACAACTCTCTAACAGAGATTTTAAAATGCAGATTTGAGATTAACCCTTTCCCTCACAAAATGTGCCCTTTTATAGACTGTGCCCGTAGGTCACGTCTTTACAATCAAGTGGGCCAAAACCCTAAGGTTACCCAAAACTGGCATGGTTTCTCTGCTAACTAGGACTATTAGGATCTGATAAGTACTTCTTCATCGTGGCCATCCTCTACACGTGGTCACATCACTTTCATCGCTCTTGTCAAGCACATGCCGATGAGTCGCTTTCACCCTGTCGTTCCTTCTCTAATGGATTTATGCGTCCGGTTCACGTCGTGCTACCTCTGCTCGTGTGACCGGTCACTTTCCTTCCACACCAATCCTTACCCACCTGCTGGGAATCATGGAGTGCTTCAACCAAATAGGTCACTTTCACAGCTCGGCCTTCCCTTCATTCTTGACCCAAAATAGGTGCCCTACTGGAACTTCGTGGTGCTACCACTTCGCGGAACCCGATCTCAGCTGTGCGGTTCCTACCCTGTCGATACTACGTTGTGCCCAACTTTGCAGCTACCCAAAACTATCTTCATCTGAACTGTGCTCAACTTCGCAGTTCCAAAACTATTTTTCACAAAAATTCCTTACTTGGGCTAGGCCCAACAGTAAGTGTCCAGGGGCTCTGTTATATTGGTTTCTACAGTAATTAAGTCTGCAAAAAATTGCAGAGGTCTAAT
Source organism: Larix kaempferi (assembly GCA_027924585.1). Classification (NCBI taxonomy): domain Eukaryota; kingdom Viridiplantae; phylum Streptophyta; class Pinopsida; order Pinales; family Pinaceae; genus Larix; species Larix kaempferi. The sequence goes on along the minus strand of BSBM01000399.1, from coordinate 6,231,163 downwards.
TTTGCAAGAGGAGCTCCGAAAATGGAAATTACTAGTTCGGGACTACGCTAGAAGGTGATCTCCAAGCCTTCCCAAATCACCCCTAATGGCCATGAATTTCTGAAAGGAGGGTATATTTGGGCACCTTCATAATTTTCCAAATCAAAGGTAAAAACTAGTCAAATTTTAAGGCATAAAGAACATAGGTAAAATAATCGATGCACAAAATACACTTAATCTCAGTATCAGAAATGAAGATTTATTTTATATTTCTAAAGAGATTCAATATACACCATAGAGGTCCGTTACAAGCCGAGGGATCTCAATGTCTCTTCTACAACAAATTCACTTCACTAGATCACCCAAAAAACACATAGAAACTCAAGGAGAACAAAATGTGACATATGATTTGCTACCACCACACAAACACTAGGTGCCACTACTATCATAAAAATAAAATAAAACCTGTGAATGGATATGATTACTCCACTCCTCAAACAAAATATGAGGGGCACGTCTCCTTCAACGATTACAAGGGGCACATCTCCCAAGCATGGAAATTGCTCAAGCAAACTCTCGATACAAATCAATAATCAAAATAGCCAACCTAAGGAAGTGTGATGGATTATATTTAAATAGATTTTAGGACCCCCAAAAACCAATAACAAATACCATGGGGCAAGGAAAACCAATTTCCCCCAAACCATCAACCAACCTCAAACTCCTTGGAAGAGATCTAGTCAACGATGCATTGAATTTTCCAAACTCCTCCATAAACTCCATAAGTGCGCTTTCCTTGGTCACCTACAGCTACAAAAGTATGAATTATACCTCCTTGCACCAAATATTCATCATTACAACTCATAACCACCTCAATGGATTTTATATCTAAGCTCCAAATGAAGAGTTCCATCCTCTTCCCTTAAATCATGGAATTTCCCTATTTTATGGAAATGGTCCAAATTTGGCCCAAACTCAACCCGAGTGCTTCCTTATAATTTTTACCACTTAATAAAAATAATAAAATCCCTTGGGACCCCTTTCACACCTATTTTTCATTCCAATACATAAGTGGACAAAGTCGCCTTTGAATGAATTTTGACATTTTTTACTAGGCAATTTTTATTGTAATTTTAATTAATTCCCAAATAGAATTAATTTCCAATTGAACCCATGGGAACCTAATGGGTAAGTGGAGTGGCTCCATATTATTCTAGGAAGGGGACATGACAGTTCTCCCCTCCCAATAATTCTTGTCCTCAATCATCATCAAACCATGATGTTTCAAAATGCCTTCTCCTTCCCAAGTTGCATCCTCACTAGGAAGGCCCTTCCATTGCACAAGATATTCTTTGATGGTCATGTTCCTTAGCTTATTTTCTCTGACTTGAAATATTTCCTATGGTACCAGCTCCAAATTTCCCTCATCATCAAGGGGAGGAATATCTTTTGACGCCACAACCTTTTTCCCAATTTCCTTCTTAAGACTAGACACAGTGAACACATTATGTATCTTTGCTTCCTTCTGGTAACTCCAACTCATAAGCCACTTCACCCACCTTTATTTTCACCTTGTAGGGTCCATATAAATTTGGATGCAAATTATCATCCCCATTCACCTTCAATGAAAATTTCCTATAAGGTTGCAACCTAAAAAACACCATGTCTCCCACTTGGAAGGAATGCTCCACCCTATGCTTGTCCACATACAACTTGTACCGATTTTGGGTAACTTGCAAGTTTTACTTGAGTATTCTGAGGATGTCTTGGATATATTGGATCCAATACTTAGCCTTCTAGTCCCTATAATTCTCAAAAACCAGATCTTCAAAACTAGTAGTGTTGAGGGGGGCGATAGGCTTCCTATGATATCATTATCTTAATGAATGTATTAATTAAAGATGTAAAGAACGAGAAGTTGGAGCGGGGGTAACTACTCCAACTTCTCTCTCTCTCTGTATAAATAGAAACTCAATATGAATGATAAATGGTTGAATGCATTTGATCCAAACCTTTGTCTTGATTGTATTTGTGTGTGCATTTACTCTATGATTGAATACAACATTCGCGTTGTTTCCTCCTTTGTCTGGTCTGGGTTACAGCAGCAGCGGGTAGAGGCAGTCTGAACCTGGAAGAAAGTGAGAAGATGTCAAGAAGCCTACAAGAAATACTTAAAATTTCCTAGCATGAAGAACTCCTCAAGATAAATGACATGCTAGTGAATCTTCTGCATGTATGCATAAGATAACAAATTATCTGCTAAAGTTTTCATATATTATCTTTTCTTTCCATCAACCTGTAGGTATCAATTTTTTTTTCTTTTTTTTCCTGTTGCTGTAGATTATTCTTTATTTTAAAGACATGGACTATACACATGTTGTGTTCCTTTTTTGACCAAGTTATTCATCTGTTCAGAATTAATCTGCTGAAAATGTAACTGTTAGTCGACCAACAATTTCAATTTTTTTGACTTCTCTTTTGTGCCATGCCGATTGAAGACTAGTCTTGTTAAATCATGATGCATCTACAAATAATTTGAACAGTTTTCTAAAAGATAGATGCTAGTATAAACAAAAGAGAGTGAGAGATTTCTGTAGTTGAGTTGGAAAATTTGATGATGATAGTTCCCAAAGTTTTTGTTTGTTAGAGGAACATGATGACTAAGAGCATGCAGTTGGGCTATGGCTTCCACTAAGGGCCTTTTGCAGTTGGAAGAGTCAATATTGAGCCCAACTAGATGTCCAATGCTTGAACTATTTAAATTTTGTTTCAATGAATTACATCAATCTGTCAAATGTGCTAAAAGAGAATCCATCGAATTTCAGCGAGTTTAACAAGGGAGATGACTGCAACAGTCGACTCTGAGCGTGCTCATTCCGATTGCCACAGTTGTCTACTGCCACAGTCGACATCTATAAAAGTCACCTGCATTAATTGTCTTGGAGTTTGCACATGCCAATCGATGAATATATATCAACAGTGTATCCTCACTACAGCATACACCTCATTCTGTGTGCTCATTTCGTTTAAAAAAGAAGCTGATCAATTATCGCAATATTATAAATGTGTTGGATGAATGGATAAAGTTTGTAGAACAAAGAAGCCGACTGCTATATTTGGTTTTCGACTACACCGGTTGATTTCCTCCTCTCCCAAGAGCAGCATATGGGCACCGAGTAGTGAAGAATACGGTCTATATGACTTTCCAAGCTATCTGTAAAGAGTCGACTCCCTTTTCTGAAGGATTTGATGTAAATCGAAAGAACTCTGCAATAATGTACTTTGTAAATGTGGGTTGATTTTTCTATTGGTTGATGTGGAAATGTAATCCATTGCAATTAGATTTTAGTCGATATTTTCTTGTTCGAAAGCTGGTCGATATTGTTGTAGTCGATGTCACTTGATGTCACTTTATCTTTAAAATGGTCGGTATTCAAATGGTCAAGTTGGTGGAGCCTTTAAAAATTGACCGGCTCTTAACTATGTGGTCGAATTGGTGAACACTTCATTTTGGTCAACTCCGTCAATATGTGTAATAAGGTCTTTTGAAAAAGTGGTCAATGAATTCAATACTTTGGTCGGTCTATGCTTTCATATGGTAGATTCCTAGTATTTGGTCAATCGTGAAATTGGTCAAGATCTTATTTTGGTCGGTTTTGTAAAGTATGGTTGACTTCTAACATGGTTGATGTCTAATGGTCGGGCTACGGTATTATTCTTTTGTAAAGTGTACAATTGTTGTCAAAGTGGTCGATATTGATGGGTCATATATGTAAAAATATGGTTGATTCCCTATTGGTCGATATTGTGTTCGGTGGTCGAAGTTGTAAAAGTATTTGTAAATCAACTCAGTCTCTTGCCAACCATGGTCAGTCGATTAAAGTCAATTCAGTCGGCCACGACCAATATCCAGCAGTATCTATCGACCACAAGCAGCAACACATCTAGAAACTTGTAGGAAGCCTCATGACAGATGAAGTCGAAGAAGACCACATTCAAGAAGAAGCCACCTTTCAGCACACAGAAGAAGAACTTAAACACTACATGATGACATTAGAACATTCGAATTGATTGAAACCCCCAGTGCTGTATTTCGAAGATGTTCCTTGATTGTGACCTCAGAAAGCCAGAAGACAGAGAAATGACATAGAAAGTCGAAGAGCCAAAAGGCCCTGCATGCCTGAACCAATGGAGATGCCGACTAGATGGATATGCCTGGGTCAATGGAAATGCCTGTCAGATGAGCCAGGGTGAGGGTTTAAACCAAAATACCTCATTGCGGAAGAGGATAGTTGACCACTGTTGTGAGAGGATGAGACTTCGATGGACTATTACCAGATTGAAGATGGAGGCTGAAGAGTAACCAGTCATAGTAGAGCCTTGTACACGTGTGTCTTCCTATCAAGTTGGAGGTTGTTGCGGCTGAGCACCTATACAGATTGGTATGCATGGTTGATGCACAGTGAGGACTACTTCAGCAGTAGCAAAAATCTAGGATGTTGACACATCTTTCTTCGGGACGAAGAAAGGCTTTGTTGGTGGGGGAGATGTTGAGGGGGCTAATAGGATTCCTATGTTATAATTATCTTAATGTATGTATTAATTAAAGATGTAAATAATGAAAAGTTGGAGTGGGTGTAACTACTCCAACTTCTCTATCTCCATGTATAAATAGAAACTCAAGATGAATAATAAATGGTTGAATGCATTCGATCCAAAACTTTGTCTTGATTGTCTCTGTGTGTGCATTTACTCTCTTCTTGAATACAACAAGTAGCATCATATCCATACAAGGCCTTGAAAGGAGACATGCTGATGGAAACATGGAATGTAGTGTTGTAGAAAAATTCTCCCAAGTGTAGCCAAGTGATCCAAGCTCTTTGATGCCCTATAATATAGCTTCTAAGGTAACCTTCCAAACATTGGTTCACCCTTTCAGTTTTCCCATCACTTTGGGGATGATAGCTTGTACAAAAATTCAAACTAGTTCCCACCAACTTGAATAATACTTGTAAAAAATTGCTTGTGAATTTGCTATCCCGGTCACTCACAATGGACTTGGGAAACCCATGCAACTTGAAAAATTTATGAAAGAGGATAGAATCCACTTGGATTATTGCAAATGTGGATGGTATAGAAAATAAATTTGCATACTTGGTCAATCTATCAATCACAACAAAGATGCAATCCTTACCTTGAACTTTTGGAAACCGTTGATGAAGACCATGGATATGCTTTCCCATTTTTGTTCTCGAATGGGAAGGGGATGCAATAAACCAGCTAGATGTGCATTCTCTACCTTGATTTTTTGGCATGCCATGCATCCCCTAACATTCTCCAACACATCACTCTTGAGTCCCTTCCATGAGAACCTCTCTCTCACCCTCCTATATGTCTTGATGTAACTAGGATGGCCTGCTAAAGGAGAGTCATGGGAAACCTCTATGATATTCTTTTTCAGATTTTTGATTGGGCACTAAAAATATCCTATAATTGTAGTAGATTATATAATTTAGGACCTTGAATGCATCATCATGTACTAACGCATCCAACACTTCACATGCAAACTTATCTTTGGAATATTGAATGGCTAGTTGAGATTTCCAGTCATTAGGAACATTCATTAAAACGATAGTATGATTCCTATAGTGTAATAAACCTGATCTGATATCAGAGGATATCAACTCAAATTCAACTTTAAAATCAGAAAATTGTATGACAGAAACTAGTTCACAAAACTAGACAAGAAGAAACTAGTCTTGGACATAGGTAAGCTCTGGAAGAGATTGATAGTTGGACTTTGTCGGATTTGCAAAATATGAAAGTGAGTGTGCAGAAGAAATGAAAATATAATCAAGTCCAGATTCATATTCCTATGCACAATGTACTGGGTCCATTTATGTTTCGACAATAGCAAACCCTGAGGTCTACTCCAATACTTCATGGGCACAACATCATATGCATACTAGACCAACCGCTTACACTTGACAGTAACCAGAGAGTGGATATTAGTCATTAAACTCCTAAACTACTATTGTGTAAAATACATCATAGTTTTGGGAAGGTTTGGAAAACGTTGGATATCAAACAAGCAAACTAGTAATCAGGACTGCTCAACTAGCTTGAGTTCTGGGAGTTACAAACACTATGAGAGGGGAAAAAATATGCAAAATTAGGCATGGAATATGTTAATTAGTGTATTAAAAATAATCAGGAATTGATAGAATCAAATTTTATTTAGTGGAAGTGGGTTATTAGATGAATTACTGAAAACTATTTAAAATTTATGCAATTCTAGAGTAGGTACAGAAAACTTGAAGTAATTTTAGACTTCTGTAGATTTTAATATCATAACTGATAAAAAATATTCACATCATTACATAAACCTCAAATGGGATCCAAGAGGATTCTCGAATACATCAAATTCTGAGCATATTCATAGGATAGAAGGGGGGTAGAAGAGAATGGGAATACTAGAGAATTCGAACTGGATGCTTGATATTTCTTCTTTTGAATATCGAATCAGATTGAATGGAATTCAGGACCTGCACATCATAATTCCATGGATGCAATTGAACATGATACTGGATCAATGTTAACCTTGGGGCACATCACCCAATCTTGGTGGAGGCACAACACTCAACCTGAGAAGCAAAGCTCTCTAGACAAAATACAAACTAGCCAAAATATGTGAAATGGAGTTATCCTCCTTCTTTAATAGAATTTTCTCGTCATGCTTGATCTTATCCTCTTAGAAATTTGAATTGGAAGAGTCATGGATGTTTCCTTGATTAGTTGGATTGGGTTTGGACCCACTTAGCCTCATGGATGCGTCCTCAATTGCTAAAATTGGACCCTATAGCTTTTCTAGATGTTTCTATGCCTTCATGATTTGCACAAATCAAGAATCTTCTTTATTTTTTACTTTTGATAACTTTCCTTACTTTATGACTTTATCTTGCTTTTAGAAACTGTGCCTCGTTGCTTTCTGGATGTTTCCTACTTTTCAAGACTGGCTACTTTTATGCACTTTCATGCTTTGTACACTTTCGTGCTTTATGCACTTACCTTCTTTTCACTACTTTTTCCATTTTCCTTATTTTTTGTTGTCTCCTTGATTTTACACTACTTTCTTCTTTTTTCTATCTTTTTCTCAAGTAAGTGAGGTCCACCTTATCCTCTTATGTGCCCTGATGACTGTTAGGATATTTAGACACTTAGGAGTTAGTTAAGATCAACTTGTGTAATATATCCGTTAGGGATAGTGTGTTTCTTTAGTATGCATTTGTAAATATGTAATCCGACGGTCACGATATGTTCCCGACATAGAGTGATCCGACGGCTCAACTTCTCTAATCAAACCTAACCTTGATCCGTGGCTTAACACCCAATTGGTCCATGATCTCTATTTAAAGAGCATGGAGGGTCATTGTTTAGTTGATCGATTATGAGAAGCTCACTTGTAACTTTCTTTCTTTGCATAATAAATTGTCCCGTAGAAGCTATTTGGCCGGGGCCGTGGAGTGTTTCCCTTAAGAGGGTTTAAACCACGTCAAAACATCGATGTGTTGATCTGTGATCTGTTTGTGTGAAGTGGTTTCTCTTGGTGTTCGGTCCTTTGGTAGTACCCTGTGTACCCGAACATGGTATCAGAGCTTTTATGAAGTGCCGCTTTCGGTTGTGATCTAGATCTTGAACTGCTATTGCCGAAACTTGAAAGGGTTTTTAGTTCTTGTATTTCTGTGCATTTTTGGGTTGTGGGAGGTGTTCCATTGCGTCCGGAGCATCGTTTCCATTGGGAAATAGTTTTCGTTTGATCGAAAACAGTTCCCGGTTGCTCCAGAAACGCGTATTTCATCAAATCTGGAGGTATAATGTTACAGTGACGCATTTTTTTATTTTATATTTTTAAAAGGAAAAAATATCATATTTTATCATTTTTTACTGTTAGATTTTTTTTGGATTCGGATTGTTTCTTTCCCGTCTGCGTATGCTCTTTGCCGTGCACCTTGAGCGATCTCGGCAAATCAGAAACAGAAAAGGAAAGGGTTTTTCTCGGCTGCGTATGCTCTTTGCCGTGCAACTTGCACGATCTCGGCAAATCAGAAACAGAGAGAAAACGTAAACTTTTTGGGCAAGCTAACAAGATCTAACTCCACAAGTGAATTTTTTTTTTTTTTTTCGATTTGTGGTGTGTTTTGCAGGAAAAAGGGCAAGCACGCAAACCGAGCAAGAAGAGTAAAAAAAAAAAAAACCCCTTCCTCATTCCCATATTTTACATACCTTTTAATCTAGCTCACTTGGTTCAAAGTTGCTTTATTCATTAATAGGTCTTGATTTCAAGTCTTAGGAAGTTACTTTTAAAAGAAAAAGTACATGCAATTTCTATTTTCAAGTTATTTTATTGTAAAAGTGCATCTCACTTAAATAATAAAAAATAAAAATACAAGTGAGTCACTTAATTTTTTTTTATTGTTGCACTATTTAAAAGTAATATCATTGTAAAAGTGGTTCACTTAAAGCAACTTTCTTGTAAAGTGATTGTCAAAAGGTTCATCTTGAAAAGAGGGGGGTTCTTTTTTTGCTGGACATTCTCTAGCTGCCACATCACTATTGGGGACATCTTCAACAGTTTCTTTGTTCAAGCATAACTTCATCATACATAGTCAAGTTTTAGTGCCGTTTTTTTTTAAACCACCTATTTTTTCGAGATCTTCACATACAGACTATTGGTTTCTTCTTTTATGGCCATTAATTTACAAATATGGCTGCCCCTTGTGATATTCTACTTAACAGTTCCAACTATTTCTCATGGAAATCTCATATGGAGGATGTTCTACGAAGTAAGGGACTTTTTAGAATTACCTCAGGAAAATAAATAGAACCCACTGATGATGATAAGAAAATAAAATGGGCAAATAGATGTGATGAAGCTCGTGAATTGATTGGGATGTCAATCTCTACTGATTTGCGATTCCACATATCTAGAATTGATGAACCTGATGCTGCTTGGGACAAGTTGGAATCTGTGTTTGGTAAACACAATGAAATTCAAGGTACAGTTCAGTTTGAGATTCATTACAATACAGGGGGGAAACCTTTGTTGGTTGGTTTCACTGATTCAGATTGGGCCGGTGATCCTGATGATCGAAAGTCTACTGCAGGTTATGTTTTCAGTCTGGGATCTGGACCTATTACTTGGGCTTGTAAGAAACAACAAGCTCTTGCTCTTTCTTCAGTAGAGGCAGAATATCGAGCAACAGTTAATGCCAGTCAGGAAGCTTTATGGCTTCAACAGATCCTTTCAGAGTTTGGATTCGAGCAGTAGCAGCCTACTCCACTTTGGTGCGACAATCAAAGTGCCATCAAGATTGCCAAAGATCCAGTTATACATCAACGTAGCAAACACATTGAGCTACATATGCACTTCATCAGAAATCTTGTTCATGATCATGTTCTTGAAGTCCTCTTTTTCCCTACAGATGATCAAGTTGCAGACATCTTCACCAAGTCTCTTACAGAAGCGAAGTTTTCTAAACTTCGATCTATGTTAGGATTTCAGGAACTTGTCATTAAGGGGGGATAGGCTCTAATGCTTCCTTCCTTCTCCTAATAGTGTCACTTTTGTAAATCCTTCAATCCTATCCCAAGTTGTTCTTAAGGGGGGATGTTAGGATATTTAGACACTTATGAGTTAGTTAAGATCAACTTGTGTAATATATCCGTTAGGGATAGTGTGTTTCTTTAGTATGCATTAGTATGCATTTGTAAATACTTAATCCGATGGTCACGATATGTTCCCGACATAGAGTGATCTGACGGTTCAACTTCTCTTAGATCAAACCTAACCTTGATCCGTGGCTTAACACCCGATTGGTCCATGATCTCTATTTAAAGAGCATGGAGGGTCATTGTTTAGTTGATCGATTATGAGAAGCTCATTTGTAACTTTCTTTCTTTGCATAATAAATTGTCCCGTAGAAGCTATTTGGCCGGGGCCGTGGAGTGTTTCCCTCAAGAGGGTTTAAACCATGTCAAAACATCGGTGTGTTGATCTGTGATCTATTTGTGTGAAGTGGTTGCTCTTGGTGTTCGGTCATTTGGTAGTACCCTGTGTACCCAAACAATGACCCTAATTAATCATAAATAAATATTATATTTATATTTTAGGCCAATATTAATAAAATTAACTTGTGTAAAAATTATTGGCCAATTATTCCCAAATTATTAATAATTATCTTAGGAAACTCAAATTGGGAATACTTCAAATTATTAATACTTCATGTGGCCCACCTTAGTCCAATTATTCTTCACTTACTCTCTTGGGCATATTAATTAGGTAAATTTCCACGCTTAGCCACCAATTTAATTATTTTAATCCTAGGCGACTTAGGCCAAAATTATGTCTTAGACCATAGCAAAATTTGGGAACATGACAAATCCTCCCCTCCTAAGATTGATTGTCCTCAAGCAATTTAGTTCAAGGAATAACAATGCATCTCCATCCCAAGAATTATTATGAATTTTCTTCCTCTCATCATATTGATGACCACAGAACTCACCAACTTTGTGCACCACAACTTAAATCATCAAAATCATGGGTCTAATAAATTTAATGCAAATGAAACATATGCTATACTCAAAGCATTCTCCTGCAATTCAATGTATCTCTAAACTCCCCAATTAACTTTGAGAGGGTCCATCATGTTGTTGCTTCTCAACTTTGATCATAAGCTACTCATGTCTTTCGAAAGAGTTACATCCATCATATGGTTTCCCATGCAGGGAACTAGACCTACTCAACAAAGATGGACTTCAAGAAATTTAGGCTGGCTCACCCTCCTGGATGCCACTGACTATGTTGCTTTCTCCTAAACTCAAATGCCATCAGGAACAAACTATCAATCCAAGGATTTCTAGGATCCCATGGATTATGTAGCATTCTTCCAAACATATTGATCATAAAAAACAATGTGAAATTTCGAAGGATGTCAGGATCCCATAACCAAGTTGAAATCTCTTCACTTCCAATACTTCTGAAAACTCTCACTATGTACTTGCACACCTGAGTCTTGTGTGCATCTGTACTAAAGGTATCTAATGGCTAAAAAAAATGTCTTTGTTGGTGCTCACATGTCAGGGAAATTTCAGTTATATAAAAAAAACTTCATTGCATAAACAAAAGAAACCTTTACCTCCCGAAGTCTTCATTTCAATGATTCCTCTATCCACCTAATCAATGGATGAATAAGAAATATTGTTTGTTGATCCATATGGACTATGATCATCCATTTCCTCTAGAGTAGGATATACCTCCCATAGGGTCAGTCCATGGTCCTCTTGATGCACATCTAGGTCTCGTACAACTTCCCCTATGATCGTTCTCTTCTCAAGGACATGCATTTCTTATTGCTCTTCTTGCTCAAAAAATATCCCCGTGAATGAAGTGTAAAAGAATATCCTACCAAGGTGAGCAAGATTAGTGTACCCTTGGATATTCATCTCTGTTATGTATTTATCTATACAATCCTTGTATAAATAATCACACATGCTAATTGATCCAAGTGACATGTCCTCAGTTATAACTCACATAGTTGAGTCCTCTTCCATGCCCTTCTTCATATCAACAAGTGCTTGGCCAAATTATTCTACATCTTTGTTCTCCTTAAGAACTTGCAAATCTGAATTTTCCTCATGTTCAAATCTCACATGAGGCTCGTCCATCAAATCCATTGTGTCACCTGCCATGTGCAAATGACTATATTCGATGCAGGATGGAGGGTGTGATGAGCTCAACTCCTTTTGAAGTTTATCATTATACATTATTGATTCTTGAAGGGGCCCCTGAGTGCTCCGCAATTAATCATATGTAGACTTCAACTCATAAGTGATCTTCTCAATCTCCTCTTCATATTCTAATGAGGCACTATGATGCATCTTCACAAGATTAAGAAGATGATCTATATCGGAAAGTAGCTGAAAAAATGAACCTCTTATGTCTGTCACTGCTTCTCGAATATTTTCCAATTCTTCAATGGAAGACTTCTCCTCCATTCTCCAACAACAATGTGACACCAATGCATTAGTGACATGCAAAGTGCTCAGGACCTTCCTAATCTCCTTTTATCTCATCTTGAATGACCTTTCAAGGAAGTGTTGTTCTTGAGGATGAATATCATATTTTTCAATGAGATCAACTTTACCATGTAGTTCAAGTGGTGATTGAAAAGTTGATCCTAACAAACTCATGTTGCTACAAGCTCTTCATCTTCATGCTAACGGGAATTTGTGCTTGCAATAGTTTATTCAAAACTTATCTCTATGTCACCCATATAGAGACTTGACCATCCATCTGTAGGTGCTCTTTCAACCATGTCCAGAGTGAAGCTTGTCTCTCTAGATTGTTCCTCTGCAGTACTAGAGGTAGGATCCAGGGGATGAACACCCTTCTCTTTTGTTGAACAACCCTCATTAGTAAGTATTTCATCTATGTCTTCTTTTGGTTCATCACTTAGAGAACTAGGTGGCTCATGATTCCTCTCTTTGGTGACTAGGAATAATATCTCCAAGTCACTCAATGTCTCATTGAAAACGCAATGTTTGGTTACATATGTGAGGTCCTCCATCATGTGTGGATCATCCAAACTCCATTCCAATTATTCATCCCTATCACTGTATTCACCCTTAACACCAGATATTTGAGCCTCAACACCCAAAGACTCAACCATGCCAAGCCTCTCCTCTGATGTGGCTGCAAATTCATTATGACACAAGGGAATACAAAAATATGAATGGTGACCATACCTTTGTATCATATCTCTCTCTTCATATAGTGAATCTATGGTGTCTTGTCCTGCAACCAAGTCTCCTGGTTCACATCCAACGGATGTGCGCTGATCTCTTGCTTCATTATGTTGCTCAAGTGGTGACTGTGAATATTATTTATGTCCTTCTTTTGGACCTAATCCAAAAGATGTCTCACCACCATCAATATAACTAATATCCTCTATGATGATATTGAAATCACCAACAAAGAAGCTTGAAGATCCTGAAGTGGAATCTCTTTCCACATTGTTAACAACTTCAACACTTTTTTCTTGGTCTTGTGATGGACATGGTTCTTCTTTCTCTTGGGAAGCTTCCACAATGCTAGGTCCATCATGATCATTTGATGGATTCCTTTTGACAGAGGACCTCCCTATTTTTGAATCAAGAGAATCTCTAGATGCTCCCTTAGTCACTGGCTCATTGGGTGTAGAGCATGGTGATGCTTCACTTTGCTGCAACATATGATCCACTTCTTTGCACACACTATTGACAATATGACTTACTCTCATTTGATATGTGCTACCACAAGGATCCTCATTTGAAAACAACCTTTCAAATTTGAAAGTAAAGAAGTATCGAAAATGGAATACCTCTTGGATCTCCTTCCTCAATGTTTGGTATTCTATGATGTACTCCGAGGGATTAACTCCTAGAATTTCCCCCCCATAGCACACTCTACCATCTAGAACACTAAACTATGATGGATTAGGACTTTTTTTCTCTGTGAACACAATGTCACACAAATAATCATCATCATCATTTATTGTTAATCCTCCGTCTACAAAAAGACTTCCTCATCATCCCATTCAAAATTATCATTGGCTCGTGCTAGTCTCATGGCTGCAAATTATTCGACTTGAGATATTAATTTCCACAGGAGTAAAGGAAAGTTATTTGATACCACTGTAATATCCCTGATCTGATATCAGAGGATATCGACTCAAATTCAACTTTAAAATCAGAAAATTGTATGACAAAAACTAGTTCACAAAACTAGACAAGAATAAACTAGTCTTGGAAATAGATAAACCCCGGAAGATCTTGATGGTTGGACTTTGTCGGATCTAAAAAATATGAAAGTGAGTGTGTAGCAGAAAGGACAACACAATCAATTCTAGATTCATATTTTATGCACAATTTACTGGGGCCATTTATGTTTTGACAACAAATGTCATTGAGGTCTACTCCAAGGCTTCCTCGTCACACCAGCATATGCATACTAGACCATACACTTACACTTGAAAGTAAAAGGAGAGTGGATATCATTCATTAAAATCATAACCTACTGTTGTGTAAAATATATCAGATTTTTGGGAAGGTTTGGCAAAGTTTGGAGATCAAACAAGCAAAACTAGTAATCGGGACTGCCCAACTAGCTTGAGTTCTGGGAGTTTCAAACACTATGAGATGGGAACGAATTTGAAAAATTAGGCATGGAATATGTTAATTAGTGTCTTAATTTACATAAGAGTAGAGGAAAGTGATTTTATACCATTGTAATATCCCTGATATGATATCAGAGGATATCAACTCAAATTCAACTTTAAAATCATAAAATTGTATGACAAAAACTAGTTCACAAAACTAGACAAGAAGAAACTAGTCTTGGACATAGGTAAACCCTGGAAGAGATTGATAGTTGGACTTTGTCGAATATGAAAAATATGAAAGTGAGTGTGCAGAATAAATGAAAATAGAATCAAGGCCAGATTCATAGTTCTATGCACAATGTATTGGGTCCATTTATGTTTCGACAACAACAAACCCTGAGGTCTACTCCAATACTTCCTGGGCACACCAGCATATGCATACTAGACCAAGTGCTTACACTTGACAGTAACCAGAGAGTGGATATAAGTAATTAGAATCCTAAACTACTATTGTATAAAATATATCATAGTTTTGGGAAGGTTTGGAAAATTTTGGAGATCAAACAAGCAAAACTAGTAATCAGGGCTGCTCAACTAGCTTGACTTCTAGGAGTTACAAACACTATGAGAGGGGAAAAAATATGAAAAATTAGGTATGGAATATGTTAATTAGTGTATTAAAAATAATCAGGAATTGATAGAATCGAATTGTATTTAGTGGAAGTGGGTTATCAGATGATTTACTGAAAACTATTTAAAATTTGTGCAATTCTAGAGTAGGTACAAAAAACTTGAGGTAATTTCATACTTCTGTAGATTTTAATCTCAGAACTAATAAAAAATATTCACATCATTACATAAAAATTGAATGGGATCCAAGAGGCTTCTCGAATACATCAAATTCAGAGCATATTCATAGGATAGAAGGGGGGTATAAGAGAATGGGAATACTAGAGAATTCGAACTGGGTGCTTGATATTTCTTCTTCTGAATCTCAAATCCAATTGAATGGAATTCGGGACATACACATAATACTTACATGGCTGCAATAGAACATAATACTGGATCATTGTTAACCTTGGGGCACATCACCCAAGTCTGGTTGAGGCAAAACACTCAACCTGACAAGCAAAGCTCTCTAGACAAAATACAAACTAGCCAAAAGATGTGAAATGGAGTTATCCTCCTTATTTTATATACTTGTATCCTCATGCTTGAGCTTATCCTCTTAGAAATTTGAATTGGAGGAGGAATGGATGTTTCTTTGATTAGCTGGATTGGGTTTGGACCCACTTAGCCTCATGGATGTGTCCTCAATTGCTAATCTTGGACCGTATAGATTTTCTGGATGTTTCTATTCCTTCATGAGTTGCACAAATCAAGAATCTTCTTTCTTTTTTTATTTTGATAACTTTCCTAATTTTCCAACTTTCCTTGATTTATAAATTTCTATTTCTTTTAGAAATTGCGCCTCCTTCCTTTCTGGATGTTTCCTGCTTTTCAAGACTGGTTGTTTTTATGCACTTTCCTGCTTTGTGCACTTTCCTACTTTCTGCACTTTCCTTCTTTATAAACTTGCCTGCTTTTCACTGCTTTTTCCAGTTTCCTTCTTTTTTGTTGTTGCCTTGCTTTTACACTGCTTTATTCTTGTTTCTATATTTTTCTCGAGTAAGTGAGGTACACCTTATCCTCTTGTGTTCCCTCATGAGCCTAATTAATCATAAAATAAATATTAGTTTTATATTTTAGGCCAATATTAATAAAATTAACTTTTGTAAAAAATATTGGCCAATTATTCCCAAATTATTAATAATTATCTTAGGAAACCCAAATTGGGAATCTTATACTTCATGTGGCCCACCTTAGTCCATTTTTTCTTTAATTACTCTCTTGGGCATATTACTTAGGTAAATTTCCACCCTTAGCCACCAATTTAATTATTTTAATCCTAGGTGACTTATGCCAAAATTATGTCTTGGACCATAGAAAAATTTGGAAACATGACATAGAGAGTGCATTAGCCACCACATTACTTTTACTCTTCGTGTATTCAATATCAAAGTCATAGTATTGGATCCTACTTACCCATTTTTTCTTCATATAATTGAGCTCCTTTTGTGTCAAGAAATGCTTCAAACTATTATGATCGGTCTTCACAATGAATTTTCCACCCACTAGATATTGTCTAAACTTAGCCTAATCATGCATAATGGCTAACATCTCCTTGTCATATATGGAATAATGCCTCTCATATGGATGCAATGTTTTGCTATCATAAGCAATGGGTGCCTATTTTGCATCAAAACAGCCCCAACGCCTTCTCCTAAAGCATCACACTCCAACACAAATGGTTGAGTGAAATATGGAAGTACTAGAACCGGGAAACTACTCATGACTTATTTCATTTGCTTGAAGGCTTGTTCAGCCTCCTTGTACCAATCAAATGCACCCTTATTAGTGATATCTTTCAATGGATAAGTGAACTTGGAAAATCCTTTAACAAACTTCCTGTAGTAAGTATAAATTCCAATGAAACCCCTCGACTTAGTGAGGTTCCTTGGGCTAGGCCAATCAAGGATGGCCTTGATATTTTCCATATGAACCTTGAATCCCTCTTGTCCAATCACATGACCAAGATAGAAAATCTCAGTCATTACAAACTCACATTTGGACAACTTAGAATAAAAGGATTTATCTGCTAGAATGGTTAGCACAATATCCAAATGGTGCATATGCTCCTCCCAAGACTTGCTATGAATCAGAATATCATCAAAGAATACAAGAACAAAATTACACAATTTCTTACCAAACAACTTGTTCATGCAAGATTGGAAATTGGTTGGTGCGTTAGTCAATCCAAAAGGCATGCCTAAGAACTCGAACTGTCTATAATGGCATCAAAAAGTGGTCTTGTGTATGTCTTCCTCATGCATGCTGATTTGATGGTAACCAGAGCACAAATCTACCTAGAGAAGTATTTTGATCCATGAAGTGCATCCATCAACTCATAAATCCTTGGAATATGATATCTATTCTTAATAGTCTTCTTGTTGAGGGCTTTATAATCTATACACATGTGCAAGGTTCCATCCTTCTTCTTCACTAGGACTATCGGTGATGCAAATGGGATTGAGCTTGGTCTAATGTGGCCCAAATCAAGAAATCCTTGATGGATTTCTCTATATAATCCTTGAACCTATTTGGATGCTTGTAAGGATTTATATTGATGGATTGGGTACCCACCTCCAACTCAATCCTATGCTCAACTCCCCTGTCAGGTGGTCTTCCATGTGGAAGCTCCCCAAACACCTTCTCATGCTTACGAAAGAGCCTTTGGATGTCCTCATGAGGGTGAGAAATGTTAATGGTTGTGCCTTGTGAAGTGATAAGACACTTATCATACCACTCATGTCTCCATGCCTCATGATAGATCTCATGTTGTGTGAAGACACCACTTGATTTGGATAAGTATGCATTCCCTTCAAAACAACTTGTTTCCCATTTGGACCCTTGAAATTCATTTTAGGAATCTTGTATTTCATAGAATGCTACCCAATGGAGAACAACCATTGAACCCCAAATACCATGTTGGTATCATCCACATCAACCACATAGAAGCTATCACTCAGAGTATAATCTCCTATGGTGACCTGCAACTTTGGAATCCACCTAGTACAATCCTTGGATTTATTCTCTCGAATGATGACTATTGTTGCTAGTGTTTTCACACTAGCATGTGCAAAGATGCACCTAATAAGGGTTGTGATAAAATTAGTAGAGTCTCAATGCAAAATAAAATAAACAAAACATAAATTAAACAACTAAACTAATCAAACATGCAAACCTTTTATCAAGAAAACAAAGAAAAATATTTTAAAGAATAAATAATGCTCTTTCATTATTTAAAAAATGCCACTTACAAGGATTTAATATCACCTTTGAGTTATACTAGGAGATGCCCCTGCAGCTGTCCAAGGGAGAGTTTGTGTGGTCTCCTTGAAATCCACGGTTCTTTGGCCACACGTCACGTACACAATCTATAGAAGGTTGAGAATGCAGGAACACAAAGGGAGTTCTGGTCTCATGGAGATTTTCGCAGAGTAATGGCTTGAGTAATGTATGGAGAATGGGTGTTAAGTGATGGACCTCGATGGTTCATTTATAGGAACAACAGATAGATATAGGATAAGGATAAGGATTTTATTTTTTTATTTTTGGCTTTTTCCTTTGATTTAGTTCCTTTCACTTTTTTATCCTTTTTCCAAATTGGGCTATCATAGGTGTCATTCCAGGTTTCTTCTTTTTGTTGAGTTATAAAAAGGAGAAACATCCAAAAAACAAGTCAGGGCATAAGTTGGTCATTTTTTACATAATTGAGCAAATTAATTTTGTAAAATGGCCCTTTTATGTGATACATTGGTTTTTTGGTTTTACCAAGGTAAAAATAATGGAAATGGAATGTGGTAATGATGTATGGGTTTGATGGGGCTAATGACAAGGTAGGCGAACAAAATTTAGGTGTTAACAACTGTGAAACCATCAAATATTTATGTAGGAATCTTCCTTATTTCAACCAAGGATGAATCAATGAAGTTGTGAGTAATACCTACTTCAACTAAAATTGTGACCCTTTGCCCCTGTACTACTCCCTTGAATCTGAGTGTGTGGTAGGGTGGGACTCCACCTACGAGAACTGCAATATTACCACCTTCAGGAGGTGGTTTCTCTTCACCAGTTGTATCGTAGACTCCCTCTTCCTCATTTTTCTCCTCATCACCTTCCTCCTCCTCTTCACTCTCTCAAAGAACCTCAATGCAATATTCCTTTCCCTTGGCACATTTGTGTCCTGCAGTCCATGGTTCTTGGCAAGTGAAGCAAAGCTTCCTTCTCCTCAACTCATCCTTATCCTTGGTGATGTTTTCCTTATTGGGTGTTCCACCCATGGGACCTTTTTGGTGCATATATGAATTGCCTTGGTGCATATCTATAATCCATTAACCTTGTGGGAACATTGCCTTTAGGTATATATCGGAATCTAGGCATAGTATCCTATAGATATCTAGTCCTACGTATGGCTCCTTGTAGAGTAGTAGGTCCACCATATTTGAAAAACCCCTTCAATGGCTCTGTCAATCCTTCCACAAACATGTGCATCAATATCTCTTGAGATACCTCATGCACCCTCACTGAGAGTTTCAAAAAATCATCAATGTAAGCTTTAGGAGACTTGGTTTGCTTGGGTTGTGTAAGATCCCAAAAAGGATTGTGAGGATCCATCCTATCAAACCTCTCATTGAATATCCATTTAAACTCCACAAAAGTGGTCACATGATCATGACCCAAGGTGTGCTTTCCATAGTACCACCAATCATGCACATCCCCAACTAAGTTAAGAATAGCTACCCTGAGTGCTTCCTCTGCTAACATGCAACTCAATTCAAAGTAAGTCTCAAGCTTATGGATCCATTCTCTAGCATTCATGCTTGGAGATCCATCAAAATATGGAAGTACAATATTACCGAAGGCATTCCTTACATCATATTTTGGGGATGGTGCCATTGAGCCTCCTCTTGGCTCTCTTTGGTCTTCATAGCACTCATGGAAACCCCTGTAGCCACCTCTGTCTTAATCACTTGGATCCTCATATGCTCCTTGTTAAGGATTGCCATATTGAGCTTCATATCTCTAATCGTACTCATAGGTTCGATTGTGTGGCCTTGTCCTTGAGTAGATATTTTCACCATATGGTCTTCTTCCCTCCTAGTGATGACTATGGCTACTTCCTTCACCAACCTTTAATGTGTTTTTCCCATACATCCGAACCAACTCTTGCAAAGATTGTGCAATCTCATCAAGCTTATCAACTTTTCAAGTCTTTGTGGCACACCCTCAAGCTTATCAAGATTTTGTGACATGGCTTGAAAATCATATCTTCTCTCATTATGATTATTTGCCATACTTGGTGTCTCTCCTTCTTCGTGGATCTCTTCTTCAACAGAATCCTAATCTACTTGCCTTTCTGGAGTTGGTTTCCTTGGATTGTCCCTTCTAGGAGGTGGTATTCTCTTTTGACTCATAAATGGATACCACACAGGTATATAGTAAAGGGCTATAATACCACTTTAATGTACCTAGGCCAAGCTCACTAAAGATTAGGTACACTAGCTTGGAAAACAAAAGGAAGGCTCCAATTTTTTACTTTTCAGGTAAGAATGTGACTTGGGAACTAAGAGAAGGATTCTGTAAGTTTCCATGGGATCTGTTATACTCGTGTGTATAGTAATTAAGTCTGAAAAATAATTCATAGGTCAAAATTTGCAAGAGGACCTCCGAAAATGGAAATTACTAGTTTGGGACTACGCTGGAAGGTGATTTCCAAGCCTTCCCAAATCACCTCTATGGGCCACGAATTTCTAAAAGGAGTGTAGTTTCTGGTCCTATATTTTCTTGGTCACCTATAGGTACCTTCATTTTAACAATAAAATTATCACAGAAGACAGGAGACAAGTACATAAGAGAAAAATCCTCTCTTATATAATCACTACTTACATGATCGGAAGGATTGAGTGAAGGAAGAGGTATCCTAAAGAGGCAAGGTTCAGTTATTGAACTACTCACTTGAAGGCTCAAATCTAGTCTCCACTAGTCAACAATGAGAAGAAATGCACAAGATTGCATTAATTGTGCTTGAGAATACTGAATTTGTGACAAAAGCCTAAAAATACTATGGAAAATGAGTTTTTGAGTAAAAATAATCAAAAATCAAGAAAAGGGATTATCCCACATTGAAAGATGAAACTTGGAATCCCATTTCCCAATACTATAAAACAAAGGCATTGGGGACATGGTAAAGGAGACAGAAAGTGAGAGCAAAGGCATGCTGGGGAGATTTCGAGATTGGAAAGATCATATTCATCAAAAGAAAGGATGTATAAGGATAGCTCAAGGAAAAGGAGGATGGAATCATCTCAAGCAAAGTTGTAAGTAAGTCTATTTTTTCCTTTGGCATAATATGAAACAATTCAACTTTCCTTCCATTCATGAGTTTAAAGTTTTTACCTCCAAGTTTAGTTTGAATTCATAATGGTTAAAGATCTTAAGAAATGCTAGATAATTGTTCATTTATAACATTTAAATTCACCTAATTCATAGTAAGATAGTCAATTAAGTGTAGACACATCCCTACCTTAAATGTTATTATCAGATTGGCGACTCCACTACTTGGTTTAATTTGAAAATTTCTTCAAAATTTTGGTGTTTCAATATTATAGATCTACTTAAATATTGCCTTAAAACTCTTTTAGAACCTATGTTCTAGGCTTAATGACCCTTTGTTGTTGCTGCAACATCCCCCCAAAAATTTTGTAAATATTGGGGCCCCTCCTATTTTTGAAGGAGTCCTTTGGTTTTTTGAAGCTTGTTTGTTCAACTTTGCAAGTTTTCTTCTTTCTCTTCTTCCAGAATTTTTTTGATTTTTTCTAAGGAAAAATTTATCTTTTCAGTTCTTGGTCGCAGTTTTAAATGATAAACTTTGCGACAGTTGCACAAATTTTAACCTTATTTTTCCCGACTGTGGCGCATTATTTAGCCTTAACTTTGCCGATCAAAAGCAATATTTTTATCTTTTCTCCCGAGTTTATCGCAATTTTTAACTCTAATTTCCCCGCCTGTGTGCATCTATTAACATTAAATCGGCTGCTTTTGCACCAAATTCCAAATCTTAACTCTGCGCTGATTGCATATTTTAGAGCTAAAATGCTCGCCTGTTGCGCAAAGTTTGGCCTTAAAATTACCACCTTTTTGTGTGCCTCACCCTCTTCGTCGCACCTTTTGGTCACAGGTTCTATGGCTAAATTTGCCACCTGTTGTGTCAGTTTTAACCTTAAAATCGCCGACCCTCGCTTCAATCCCTAGGAGCATCTTTTGATCACAGGAGCTATCCCTAAAGTCACCACCTGTCATGCATGAGTTATCATTTTGATCGCCGCTGGAGCGCAGCCCAGATTTTGGGTAAGTGCAAAAGTTAAGTTGGTGAAGTTTTTATTGCCACCCCGTGCGGATTTATTACCTCTTGCATTGAGCCCTGTGCCCATTAAAACCTCCATTAAACCACCCCATGGGGATTAAATACTCACTATATATATATGCATAGAACTGGGTTTCGTTCGTTCCACTGTTGCCGAGGAGAGGAAGCATTATCCATTCACCATTGGGAGCTTCCAGACTATCACTCACCTGGGTACACGCGTCAACCACCGAGAGCCATTCCAAGATTGATAGGTAGGTGCTTTTTCCTCCCCTTTGTTTTTATCCGAAAGGCAACTCCGTCTGAAGCTCATTTTTTCCCCTTTAAATATTTTGTTGGTGTTCCTCGTCTAGCACTGGTATTGCCTGTTGTTTTCGTGTGATGTAAGAGAACTCCTTTGCCTAATGGGAAGACCTCCCTTAAGGCCGTTAGAGCACAAAGTTTTCTGTGTATTCTCCCATCGAATCATGACCCAGAAAAATTTCCTTCTGCACATATACAATTCTGCCTTTTGATGTTGTTTTCTCAGTATTATAGAAAAGGCTTCCTCTCGGTGTTTGTTTTATTTATAAAAGTTGAGCCTAGGAAAAATCCTTATCACATATTGCTTTAAAGCCATTGATAGCACTACTAGCTTTGTAGCACACTTTCTACTCTGTAGTGCACGTGGGAAGATTTGTTAATGCCGGGGAATACCATATTGCACTCTACATTGTGGTAATAAGTTATGCTCTCGATGATAAATCCCCTATGTTAAAGCCACAGAAGATTCGGGAATTCTCCTTATCCCACCATAATAGCACTTTGCGTAATTATGTATTTTTTCAAAAGAACTAGTGCCAATGAAATAATTGAATTTAGCAACATCAAAACTGATTAGCAGTGTTCGGCATTGTGTTGATTACATTTTGAGTTATTGCGTGGGTGTTTTTGTTTAGAAGTTCTTCCTCGTCACCATTGTCTTTGGAAGATCATTTTACTTTGAAATCCAACACTATTGCATGCTCAATTTTGCTTAACACTATAAATCTTAAGATGTGATTTATTCGCTAGCAATGGGTGCTACCCTCACCATTGTAGGTTTGACATGAATAGGAGGTTTGCTGGGAAGAAGGATAAGCTTGTAGAATCAAATTCGGACATGGAAATTTTGTTAGACACATCGCTCGAAACCATGTTTAGCGACACACAAGCTGTCACCAGGTTATCCCCAGGAAGCTCTGCCCCAGAATTTCAATCGGGTGACTTATACAGGTTTATCAGAGATCAGAGGTACCCTGAAGGATCCCTAGAAGAAACCATGGTCTACTTGAACATCAATAAATCCGGCCTTCACAAGGCAGTGACTCGCCCCGAGCTATTCCCATGCTCAGAGGTCATCGGATGGATAATTCCTCATGTTAAGACTGATACAAGGTTCATTAATGACAAGACCAGGATGAATCTGACATCTTTCATGCATGAACACATTATGGATACTTACAAGTTGCCCCAGGAAAGGACTTGGCTCGATGATGAGTGGATAGCCAAGCAAACTATAGACCCTTTGGAGTCTGCCAGAAAGATGATGATAGTTGAAAGACAAATCAGGCAAAGAAACACCAATGAGTATGAAAGTGCTCTGCTAAGGACTCCTTATAGACTCATGGACTTAATGCTGAGTCAGATTTTCGGCATGCCGAATGGAAATGTTTTCAAGCTTGGATGGGTGCTAGTAATGGTCCATGTGGCCATGTCCGGTACAATATTCAATTGGGCCAACATAATTTCAGACAGTATGGTCTCGCATTTAACCGCTGCCCAAGGAGGACTGACCCAGAAGAAAGTTGATTTCTTTATGTCTTCTTATTTGATGGATTTCTTATTAAGCAAACACTCCTTCTAGGATTTGAGTTGCATGTGGAGCAGAAAAGAGTCTCCTCTCTTTGTAGCCTACTAGCCCACATGGGAAAGCAAATACACAAATTACTACAAGCAGATTTGTGAGAAACTAATCATGCCCCTATATCAACTCATTTTTATAGAGGAGTCGAACTTCCTGTTCGAAAATTCCATGCCCATCATTGAAGAGTTTGGGGATTATTACTTCTCCACCGAGGGCACCTATATCCGCATGAGTGGAGGATCTCAACCTCCCTTTATGTTGCCTCGATATGTCATATATTTTGTAGTACACAATGAGGCTCTAAGACAACTCTTCGGCACTGGTGGGGTCAGCAAGATCCTCACGGAGAGAAAAAAAGGTATGTATACACCAATGCCCTTCACCATCAGTGCATATAGTCTCCCGAAGGAAAAATATGGTGAAAAATTTGCTCAAGGCTTAGAGGTTTTTCATTTTGGCACAAATCCCTTTAGGAGACATGATCCTAGTGGCAGGGTTGCTAAGCATTGTGTTTATGTCAAAACTTCTTATGAATACACACATCTTTGGGACAAAGAAGAAGAATTTTTCCAAATTTCCAAGAACTTGACTGAATTGGGGAGACATTACCGCCATAAAAGAGGAACAAGCCCCATCCCTAAACTTGTTGGGTTGGTCCAAAAGGAGCAAGAGGCAGCACCATTTCAATCAAAAGAGTCAAAGAGGAAGGAAAAGGAAGAAGAAGAGAGACTCCAAAAGGAGCAAGAAGTCAAGCAGCAACAAGATGCAGAAGCTACTAAAGTTTAGTAGGAGCAAGAAGCAAAATCTCTAAGAGAGGAAGAAGAAAGAATCCTGCAAGAACAAGCTTCCAAATTGCAGCAAGAGGAGTCTGAAAGAACCAAATAAGAAGAGTCTGAAAGGTTGCAAGCAGAGCAAGAAGCAGCAGAGCTACCAGAGCTGGCAGAGAGGCAAGCAAAAGAAGAAGCTGAGAAAGCCATGGAACAATGAATGTCCATCCCACGAGCCATGGATTTGGATCTGGAAACATTAAACCAATAAGGGATAGCTAATGAAGGGTTGTCACCACCGAAGAGTTAGCACTTACCCCATACAACCCCAGAAAGCAATGCCAAGTGTCAAACCTAGATTCTATTTATTTTCATAAAAGGAAGAAGGTTATTGTTGATAGATCAGAGAAGAAAATACAGATTGGAGAGGACCTATACAAAATCAGAGTATCAGAGAACACACTTGTCCAAGGGACTGACATTGATCATGTGTTCACAGCGTCATGCTCTGTAGCTTCATCCCAAGCAAGTAAAGACAATGTCGATCGTCTGGTTGAATATGTTAAAAAATACAGAGAGCTATGTTTCAAGATAAAGGCTAGCCTGAAGGAAAAGGTGCTAGAAGGGAATCATTTGAAGTTGAAATACAAAGAGATTCAGGAAGAGAAGGGAGAAACAACTATGAGAATCCAGCAGCTCGAGAAAAAAAAGAATACACTAGAAATGTAGCTGGAAATCTCGGAAGGCGAGCAAAGAGACTTAAAAGCTCGCGTAACAGAATTGGAAAATCATGAAGCCAACATCGTTCAACAAATTGAATTTTTCAAGCCTCAGTTTGAAAGGCTGATGAAAGAAAAGGTAGAGCTATTAGAGAAGCTCAAGGAAGCAAATGAAAACAAGCAGGATCTAGCTACATTCTACAAACAAGCCTGCGACGTACAAGAAAAGACTCATCAATCTCTAGTATTGATATCAGAAGAGGTCTGCAGGATGAAGGAGATGATAACCAAGATGACATCTATTTAGGTTGAGGCGCTAAAGATGAAGAGTAAATATGCTCTTCATGTGGTAGAAATAAAGGAACAATTTGAATGGAGGAAAGGGAGATCTGGATTCCCCTCAAACCCATGTGCTAAAACCATTTAGGAATTGGACATGGATACAGGAGTCCTCGAGTTTTGCATAGATTGTGGTGCCAAGTTAAGTCTGGAGATCCAGAAAACCATAAAAAAATGCCACACTTTCTACTCCAAAATCCAGGAAACCCACGATAAGTGTCACATGGCTTTACCTCAGACCATTTATGAGTTTCCTGAGAGAGAGCAGCGTCTAGCAAAATTGCAAGGTAACTTGAATGCAGAATTGGACTATCTTAAGAAGATAGAGGCGATAACCTTGGAGGACCTCCACCAATTCATTGGTTAGACCGCTATCCACGCTTATTTACTGGAAGAGATTGCTCAAGCAGCTGTAGCAGGGGAAGCAAGTGTCAAATCAGATTTACGCAAACACGAAATAGCGCTAAAAGTGACAATTTCTACGCGGGGAAAGACCATCCTGAGAGAGATTAGCCAGTGGGCCAGTTACATAGAAGAGTCAGACAAATCAGCAAAAGCAGGCAAGCCTGTTGGAGAGAACAAGTCAGTAGAGGAAGAGATATCAAATGAAGCAGCAGGGCCATCTAGAACTTAGTTTGTTTTATTATAATTTTGAGAAAAGACAGCTGGAAATTTGTTTATTGTATAAATATGTTAAAAGAAAGCTGGAAATGCTTTTGTCTCTTTAGGCACTAGAGGACAAACTTTTGTTTTCCCCTAGGGTTAGGTTTTGAGAAGAGACAAGTTTTGTAAAATCTATAAATATAGCAATAGAAGAGATAAAAAGGACTTTTGGCATGTGAAAGGACAGACTTATGATGTACGTGAATTATTTTACTACATCAATAAAGAAAGTTCAATTTTGCCTAATAGAAGCCTGCATGAAGTTTTGTTATGGGAATGTTTGAATGACTGGCTGAACTACTTCTGCATTATTCATACATTTGTCGTGAGATCATTCTTAACCATTTGAATTACTTCTTTGCTTTGAATGTTTTCACTCTCTCATGCAAAATTTCTGTGTAAAATGGGTAATAGAATGTTTTTCTCTATCAAGGCTATCTTTGATAATCTTTTAATTTCTGCTGTAAATGATTCTATTCAATTTAACAGCTATCTGTGAAGTTCTTGGTTGCATTTCCAGTTTATTACTCATCCTTTAAATTTGCTCCTTACGAGGATAGATTAAATTTGCTTAAAACAGTTTTAGATTAGATTTGTTTACAATTTGCATTTAGATTACAGCACTTGCATCTCATCTTTAAAATAAAATACATAAATGGTGGATCGAGCCGCAACCAGTGCAAAAGAAAGCAAATCTTTAAATCTTACACGGTAGCCGGGCCGTTAACCGAACGGATTCCCCATACCAAATGGTGAGTGATCTAATTGGGCTTGCTCACTGGGGAGAATCCCTTGCTTATTGATGCTACGATTTTCGGGGCATCAACACCCTTATAAGCTCAAAATAGGCCTTCATCAACTCTTAAACAGCCAAAAATCTTGAAAATAGAGCTCAGATCTCCGTCTTTCTTGATTTGCAGGGCCAACACACTCTGTCTATGTATACAGGGTGTTGATACCTAGGTGACACACCCTATCCTTAATAAAATGGTGCCTCCAACGCACCCTTCATGTGTTCAAGGTGCATCACCCTCCCAACAACCCTCTGCTCTGTTTTTATTGCCTGCGCCATCCATTTTATTTTTATTTTTTGGAGCTTGGTTCTTCTTTTTGTCTCGGTTTTTGTGATTTTTTATTCTTGGATTGGATGAGGAACTCCTTATATTATACTTTGGACCTCACTTGGACCCTCTTTGCCAAAATATTTGGAATATTTTTAAAGCTTTCTTGGTTCAATTTGCACAAATTGCTAAAACTAGCTTTGAGATTTCATTGTTTTAGGGCCACATTTAGGATTCATTTTTGTACTTGAAGACCTGATCATGGAATTAAAGATATTTTAGGATCACTTTACCACTAATTTGGAAAAATTTTGGAGGATTTGGTTTGATATCTTTAAATTTGAAATTCTCCTCCAAAACCCTTAAAGATGGCCTAAATTGGCAATTTTTTCATTTTTTTCTTATAATTGGTTGTAGATATGATTTCTTGAGGTCATATTTTGCATTTAGATCCTTGATTTGATGATATTAGGATTGATCCATAAATAATTTTGATTCATCTTGTAGTTTTCAAATGATGAAAATTTAAAAAACATAAACAATTGTTTAAAGATCCTTAAGGCCCTTTAATTTTTTAATCCCATACACTTGCTTATCTGAAAAATGAAACCAAATCTTAGTTATGACATATGAAAAGATCACTTGAACACATTTCAAAAATATATTTGCATTGAAAAACAAAAAATTGAACATTACACTTTGAGATATTTTAAAAATAATTTCCCTCCAAAACCGAAAACAAACTTTATATAGTCAGATTTGTTTTTGGATCTACAATATTTCATTGTTTTCATGCACAATTAGAGAAATTTGTAGCTTTATATCTTGATTTTCTTGTGATAAGTTGTGTATGAGCCACCGTATCCACTTCACTTGGGATTTTGAGCGATCTTGTGAACGAGAAAGTGGATATCATTTGTAATAGGTTATGATTTGATTTTTCAAGCACTTTCTTTCTGAGCCACCGTATCCTCTTCACTTGGGATTTCGAGCGATCTTGTGAATAAGAAAGTGGATCTCACTTGTAACAGAGTAGATTTGAAATTTTGCATACAGTTCTCGAGCTACCGTATCCTCTTCACTTGGGATTTTGAGCGATCATGTGAACGAGAAAGTAGATCTCACGTGTAAGAACTTATTTCAAAAATTTTCAAAGGGCTCTGCGTATCCTCTTTGCTTGCATTTTCAGGTGGCGCAAAAAATGAGAAAGAAATATCCCGAGTGTAACAGAATTAGATTCATTTTCAATGAGATATTTGTTTGGTTTCCATTGATTTTTGAAAATCAGTAATTAGCAATATTTCAGAAGAACTATTACTAAATATAAAAAACCTACCAAAACATTTTTCATGTCTGAAAGAACCACATGAACCTATAACTTTTAATTACTTTAGAACATTCATCAAATTTAAAGGTAGAGTAGTGAGAATATTACATTGTTCGGTTCATATTTTTGATTCAACACACCACCAGTTTCACTTACACTCCTGAAACTAAGCAAACTATCCTTAAAATTGGCACTTAATCTAAAACTAACCAATATTTGATTTTCATATCACCAACAAAGTTATCCTAGTGCCCTGTATTAGGTTTGGAGAGTTAACACTCCTGGGCTACAAAAATTTTGAAACTAGCATTGATTATTGAGATTTTAAATCCATTGGTAGCAAAAAACGCTTGTCGAGAAAGTGCATCTAACACATGCGTCAAGCACGAGGTCAATCTGGATAAGTAAGGGTGGTTCCCCACCTCTCGCTTGTTTAGTGGGACATGATATCATCATAGAATTATATGTAACTGACAAGTCCTCGGGGTGACATCACTTTTCTAGAATACTCGGTTATGAGATTTGTCCTAGACTTAGAATTGTTCTATCCAACCGTCGATTGTGAAGTGGTAACCTTAGTTGATGTACTTGTATTATGTCTTCATGTTGCGGGCGCATAGTAAAAATATGCTTCTACTTTTCACCTTTTTAAGGGTGTTGGTTTGATTTTTAACACTTCATAATTTCATTTGGACACTCATAAGTTATTTTTCCAAATCAAAAGTAAAAACTAGTCATATTTTAAGGTGTAAAGAGAATAGGTAAAATAATCGATGCACAAAAGACACTTAATCTCAATATCATAACTCAAGAATTATTTTTATATTTCTGAAGAGAGTCAAAATACACCATAGAGGGTTGTGACAAGAAAAGGGAGCTCAATGGCTCTTCTACAACAAATTCACTATTGAAATATTGTAACTTCTAAGAATATTATATTTGTACTTTATTATTCCAGAGATGTTTCATTCCTCCGTGAAGACCTTATTGTATATCCAGAGATGTTTATTCCTCCATGGAGAATGTGGTAACTTGGGTTATTAGAATTCCCTAGTGGGGGTCGGCCCTATATGAGTCATGTGGGTTAAAGGGGTTATTAGGCCACCCTAGTGGGGTCGGCCCTGCCACACTATGTTAAGTAATTAAGTTGGGGCTGACCTAGTAAATGAAAAATACAAGTCGGAGTTGTGTATAAATAGAGGAGGTGTGTTCCTCATTTAACACACATTGCACTCACTTGTGATTGGCGCATAGGTGAGGGAGAGATCTGCTATGGAGGAGAAGGAGCTCATGGTTGAGGATTACATCTTTTTATTTGCTGGTCATCTATATTGAGGAAGCTTTGCTGGGTTTTCTACCCCATGAGGGTTTCCCAGGATAAATCTGTCTCTTGTGTTTATGTTGTGCTTGTTGTTCTTTCAGTGATCCTATATATGCTATTATTGCGAAATGGAATGTAATGCTGATATTTTCTGTCTTAGCATATTAAATCTTAACATGGAATCAGAGCTAACCTGAAGGAAGGAAAGGTATGGCACTTACGACAATTTGAAGGTTAGGGTTTTATATAGCAAAAACCAGCCATCGTGGAACTTTTGCTATAAATCCATTTTGGCAAAGGTTCAGGATCTGAAACCTTTACAGGTCATAGATTACATCCTCCTGTACCTTTTTCCAAAGGAAAACCTCTAATTCGTTGTACTTTGTGATTTATGATCAGTACAAGTTAGGGTTTCTACCTCTTCCAGATCTCAGTCATAAACAAGTGACCTAGGAGAAAAGGTCACAACTTGGGCTAGGAAGCTCCAAATGAAATTTCGTAAAAAGGGAGGTAGAAAACAAACTGTAGTTTCTTAGGTAATGGTTTCAGAGGCCGAAATTGAACCAGTGACACGTGGCACGCTGTACAAGTTACCTCTCCTGTTTTATCCCATAAACAAGTCATGTTGT
The DNA here is from genome assembly GCA_027924585.1 of Larix kaempferi. Lineage (NCBI taxonomy): Eukaryota > Viridiplantae > Streptophyta > Pinopsida > Pinales > Pinaceae > Larix > Larix kaempferi. Next base: position 6,200,249 of record BSBM01000399.1, on the reverse strand, counting down.
GACACTTAGCATAAATATCTCCCAGAGAATCCAATTGAGGTCAGACCTATGGGGTTAGAAAGAGAATAGGTCGGGCTACCATAGACAGAATTTTAAAAACCCTGTGGATTTGTAATTTCAGAGTTACACCAAAAACAATCAGGTGCATATTTTTGTCAAAACAGATTTGGATTTTGAGCACCTTCATTCTTCAATCGTCGCTATTGTGGGAAATTAGGGTTTCAGAGAAAGTTGGAATTTTTGGAATCGGAGTCCACGGCTGAATGCTCCTCATCAAAATCAAAATTTAGAGACCAAGATCGAAATTTTTGGTTGTTCAAAAGGGCGGGCTTTATCAAACCCTAGTTCGAGATTTTGATTGGGAAGGTGAAAAATTAGGGCTTCTGCAAAAGTTGGAATTTTTTAAGTCTGTGAGCACGGTTGGAAGCTCCTCAAGAAAAATTGAAGCTTAGAGATTTGGATTGAACCTTTTGATTGGTCATAAGGGTGGGATTCACCAAACCCTAGTTCAGGATTCTGTCCAGAAGATCCAAAAGTTTCAAAGGCAATTTTGAGGGGTCAAATTTTGGAGATTTCAAAATTGAAGTATGCTAGCTTGATCAGCTCAGCAAGGTGCATGTTTCCATCCATTCAGAAGTTTGAAATTCAAAGTTTGAATTTTTAGGGTTTCTCTGACAAACCCTATTCCAGCTCCAGATCCAATTTCAGCAAATCAAAGTGGATTGGGTTAAGAGCAATCCTGACAGGTATGACTTGAGGAGATACAAGTATGTGTTGAAATCTATTCATGGTTAAGTTTATGATATGTTTGTCATCATGTTATTGAGATTAGTACAATTATGATTGTTTGATAATGAATGCATGTGAATGATAGAATGCATTCATTGATTAAGGTTATGACACTTATGATTGTACTAATGCACATGTGGTGTTGTATGAGGATGACGTTGTTTGCTAACAAGATACAGGTACATCAAGAAATACAAATCAAGTTCTATGACCATGATGACATGAAGACAAAGACTCATCCATAATGTTTGACCATATAGAATCTCTACGTACGAGGTATGTATGACTTTGTTCTTCTATGCTTAACTTATGAGATATGCAGGTTCTAGCACAAGGTCTCTAAATCATTGAAGAGAACAAAGAAGATATTATTTAGGTATGTTATACATAACTAAGCATGTATACTAATCCAGGCATGTTTTCCTATGTCAAATTAGAATCCTACTTTGTGCTAGGATCTTAGTATACCCATGTATTGAATGATCATGACCATACATATTCAAGATTACTTAGAATCATAATGTTGTGATAATATTGAGCTTATGCTAATGAATTTATGACTATGTATGAGATCATGATGATGACACTAGTGCACACTTAAGCATGCATAGTGGTCCAGGATGGATAGAAGTTCAAAGACATATAATCATGAAGGGAAAATAGAGATCAAGCGGGAGGCAACCACACAAACATAAAAGATAAGTATTGAAGTTGTCATTTGAATAACTTCTTGAATCTATGAATAGTAAATGATATTGCTCGTAGTAGTTGTATGCATATTTGTATTCCTAGAACATATCATGTTGAGTGTAAGCATTCATATAGCATTGGACAGTAAACTACTAATATGCATATGATTGGTAAGTTGGACAAACATTCCATTGTTGCTTGTCTAGAATGAAACCTCTTTGTTGACATGATGAGAGTTGTGCATGCTCTTCATAATATGTTCTAGTAGAGAAGGAAGGCATCTAGATAGCCATTGTATGCATACAGGATATGGAAAAGTGTTGTGCCAAAGTATTGGTCAAGATTTTTGCATAACTATGTGAATCACATCTATATGCATAATAGGTTATCATGTCAACCTGATTTGATGATTATGAAGTATTACTAATCATGTAATTAACTTTGATTTGTAGGAAGTGTTATCCCTAAAGTTGAACCCGACTGCTAGGGTCAAGCTTAAGGAAATCTTAACAATAGATGTAAGATAAATGAATAGAAACTGTATGAGGTTCTAGTGGAAAATGAATATATGATAGCGGTCAAACAAATCAATAATCAGGTGACATGGAGTACATTGGTTTCAGTATTAAAACATGGACAGAAAACGACTGTGAGTATGACTTTATGAATATAAAATCGCAGGTTCTATCTTAGAATAAGGGCATAGTTATATGCTAATCAAAAGAATCACAGCATGAAATGTTAATACCATGCATAGACAGAATATTGACAGCATACACTTCATTAATTAAAATAGAAAAGGCTCAAAGATCATAATCCATTTAGAAAACAATCATTTCTGATCAATATGGAAACAAAGACCACATACATGCCTACAAATTTCTGTATCAAACTGTATTGACCCTTGCCCCAGCCCTCTCGGCTGGAACTCCACCTCCCCCCGTTACATTACAAACAAATGAAATATATAGAAATTACATGATCATAGCTGTTACTAATAATTAGGCATGAAATTCTATCAACAAACTCAAAATAGAACAAATCTTCAACTTTTCTGCAAAAGACTGAGAGTTGTTGAGATCGAATGCCACTGAATCTTTCTACTTCTTCGATGAAATGCTTGACTACCACATAATCTTTATTAACTGATCAATGTCTTAAAAATCTGGAAAAGTTTAACTGAGTGGTGATCCTATGCCATTTGTGATTTGGTTTCCTAACAATATGGAACAGACTATTGGGGATGCTGAATCGATGCTTCAAATCAGGAATAAGTTCTTGACCCAATCTTCAGAGAACTCCATAACTGGCAGCAAAATATAAACCATTTGCTAATGTTCAATCCATGCTTGATCTCAACATATTGACTAGCCTTGACAAGTGTGGAAGATAACAAATATGTTCTCAAAAACCTTTTCGAGCCAAACATACATTGAATCATTGAATCACTAAATTTCCCTTTGGAGATGGCTTCAATTTTGTGTCATCCTTCTAGAATGATGGCGATTCTGATGCTAACGGATCAAGCATAATAGATCAATAATCGGAACAATCTCAATAATTAAATGGAATTTAACACCTTGTTGGCATATAGCAATTTCAATTAACATGTTTTCATTCTATGATGATGATCCTCTGTGAGTTCTATTGGAGATCTCCATTTAATTTCTCTTGCAGCATATTTGTGAAGCTTCCCAATTGCCGCACACATCAGGATTAGTATGAGCAATTTCATCTAACACCACTTGTGAGCGTTGCTTGTGTGATCACCTTAAAGAATGAACAACATAGAAATTTGGCATTGTCATACTGTACATCGTACTTGGAGAATGGTAGCACCGTGGCCATTTCGCTATCTGATAAAATTTACTCACACTCAAACTTTCATTCCTGATTGTTGTCTTCCTTTGATACTATAATTAACTGTGTGCTCGACGCCCTTTGAATTTGGTCATATTAACATGCACTTTTAAATAATGTCCATAGATGAATGGAATTTAAGTGGAATTTCATTGCAATTAGGCGACCTCCCATGGATGCTTTTGCTTTAACATTATCTGTTATTTGAACCTGCAACTTTCCTCTTCATTTTTATGCATATGATGATATCAAAACCTGGCGATATGTTGATAACCTGATCTCTTATTCTTCTGGACACCTATGCAATCACTCTGAGTATCTGGCAATGAAAGTCATTCAACTTAACATGGCCCCTTGGAGCTATAACATTTCATGCAGCATAGTATGATGATTTGCTTCTGCAGGGTCCCCTTCTTTTGTGGCTATGATTTGATACTTGGTGTTATATGCAATTGCTAACACTTATATTGAATTGATGGCAGGTACTCAAAGACATGGAATTTGCCCAAAACAAGAAAACTCAAAGTTCTTTGGGGGATGCTACCAGGATCCAAAATTTTTTGGGATAAATCTGGAGATAACATCTGGGCTTATCTAGGGATGGCACACTCCCTCTAAGCTACCAAGAACTTGTATACCTGTGCCTTGTATATTGGGTTATACGGTCAACTTCTCAATTAACCCCTGAAAACTTCTGAAATCTGTCACCCCTTATTCAAACCAAAACAATTGATAAGCCTACTAAAAATCTAATCACACTCTAAAAACTGCAAAAAGTAAATACTCATGAACGAGCTTATTTATCCACACATCTACTCTGCTCTTCGAGAGATCAAGCTGATCATGTGTAGCTCCATTTCCAATGAAACCAAGAAACCATTTGATTGAACATCATAAACCCTTGTTTTCCATTGTTTGAGAACATGAACAAAAGATGTAATGAATACAACTGACAGTCTACAAGTAATTGATACTTACAGCTAGAAATAGGAAACATGCCAAAAACTAGGAAATTATAAACTTTTGAAAAATGTAACTCCATCCAATCAACAACAGGATCCTAAAATGCATGTTGTATTTCTAGCTGATGTAAGAGATATAATCGCTGCTTTATGGAATGTAATTCACTATTCAACTTATGCACCTTCCTTTGTTCATGGTGTCTTGTAAATTCTTATTCAATTATGACAGATATAAGCCTGTTGTCTTTTGGAAACTGTGAATCAAAACTACACATGGTGGACTGATCCAATAACTCAGTAACCTTCCTCTTGTTGTCTTCATAATTATCATCCACGGGTTCGGTGCTGAAAAGTTGTATTGACTCAAAAGATTGCTTTCCTAAATCATCTGGGTTTTCATCATATATAGACTTACTACTTAAAATTTCCACAAGTGCTAAAAGATAAATCTCTCCCTCTCCATAGCTTCCTTCAGATGGATAACTGTCATACACTAGCTGTTTATTCCTCAAATCAAAAAAAGGTGATGGAGGGATCTGCTCTTCTTCATTTGAATATTCATCATAGATAGGTGAACCCAAAATTCTTTTATCTTGCAAAGAAAAACCAACAACCTGTTGATCTTTCTCTTTAATCTCAAGCGAAAATACATCATGGGGAACCTTTTGAAGAAAATAACGAAAATCTTCTTCTACAACTATTTCATCTTTTAAATCAGAGACATTAGGTGCATCAGAGACAAGATGTAATGCATCTGTAGCTATGCAATCATCAGTACTAGCCTCAATCATATCCTAAAAACCTTCTTCTCAGGGATTAGAAAGAGAAAGAGTTTCATCCATATTTTTATTGAAACACTCACTCCCATTCTTAATTGATTTTTTAGCAAGATCTTCACAAAACTCATTATTCGAGGAACCAACTACTGTCTGCTAAATATAATATTTGAACTTTTCACAACATTGCTCAAGCAAAAATTCCCAAGAAAAATACCTTTTGTAGTGTTGACGGAATACTATGTGGAAATCCTTCAAGGATGAAATGTTGGAAGGAGGCAATGAGAAATACCATTTATGTGCATCACCATCCAATGAATACATGAACATCTTCATATGAACATCTTCGTTTTGTAGATCTAGCAGATCTATGCACTCATGAAACTTAAGGATGTGTTCTGCAGGGTTATCTTCTTTGCTTTCTTGGAAAATAGGTTGAAAATATCCCCATTCTGACATAGTCGGTACTAGATGCGGGAAACCAGTAACTTCAGAAAAGTCAAGAGGTGAAAACCTCCGAGCCACCATGGCAGCCATTAGATCATTTGATGGCATTCTAGATTCTAAATAAATGAAGTCACCTCTGGATTCTTCGGAGTCGCCCAGTGAATAAATTTGCAGTCAATATGTCACCAGCCCTTGTTCACCATCAAAGATTTGATATAGTCGTTGTATTATAGCCCAAGGAAGTATGTTTTCGTTCCTCTGTCCCCAACAACGGCGCCAAAATATGATATCCCTAAAGTTGAACCCGACTGCTGGGGTCAAGCTTAAGGAAATCTTAACTGTAGATGTAAGATAACTGAACAGCAACTGTATGAGGTTCTGGTGGAAAATAAATATATGATAGAGGTCAAAAAAATCAATAATCAGGTAACAGGGAGTACATTGGTTTCAGTATTAAAACATGGACAGAAAACGACTGTGAGTATGACTTTATGAATATAAAAGCTCAGGTTCTATCTTAGAATAAGGGCATAGTTATATGCTAATCAAAAGAATCACAGCATGAAATGTTAAGACCATGCATAGACAGAATATTGACAGCATACACTTCATTAATTAAAATAGAAAAGGCTCAAAGATCATAATCCATTTAAAAAACAATCATTTATGATCAATATGGAAATAAAGACCACATACATGCCTGCAAATTTCTGTATCAAACTTTACTGACCCCTGCGTCAGCCCTCTCGGATGGAACTCTACCTCTCCACATTACATTACAAACTAATGAAATAGATAGCAATTACATGATCATAGCTATTACTAATTATTAGGCATGAAATTCTATCAACAAACTCAAAATAGAACAAATCTTCAACTTTTCTGCAAAAGACTGGGAGTTGTTGAGATTGAATGCCACTGAATCTTTCTCATTCTTCGATGAAATGCTTGAATGCCACATAATCTTTATTAACTGATCAATGTATTAAAAATATGGACAAGTTTAACTGAGTGGTGATCATCTTCAATTTGTGATTTGGTTGCCTAACAATATGGAACAGACTGTTGGGGATGCTGAATCGATGCTTCAAATCAGGAATAAGTTCTTGACCCAATCTTCAGAGAACTCCACAACTGGCAGCAAAATATCAACCATCTGCTAATGTTCAATCCATGCTTGATCTCAGGTTATTGACTAGCCTTGACAAGTGTGGAAGATAACAAATATGTTCTCAAAAACCTTTTCAAGCCAAACATACATTGAATCATTGAATCACTAAATTTCCCTTTAGAGATGGCTTCAATTTTGTGTCATCCTTCTAGAATGATGGCAATTCTGATGCTAACGGATCAAGCATAATAGATCAATAATCGGAACAATCTCAGTAATTAAGTTGAATTTAACACCTTGCTGGCATATAGCAATTTCAATTAACATGTTTTCATTCTATGATGATGATCCTCTATGAGTTCTATTGGAGATCTCCATTTAATTTCTCTGGAAGCATATTTGTGAAGCTTCCCAATTGCCGCACACATCAGGATTAGTATGAGCAATTGCATCGAACACCACTTGTGAGCATTGCTTGTGTGATCACCTTAAAGAATGAACAGCAGTGAAATTTGGCATTGTCATACTATACATCGTAGTTGGAGAATGGTAGCACCGTGGCCATTTTTCTATCTAATGAAATTTACTCACACTCCAACTTTCTTTCCCGACTGATGTCTTCCTTTGATACTATAATTAACTATGTGCTCGATGCCCTTTTGTCACGTCCGCACCCGCGGATCCAACTCTGGTAAGGAAACATGATGCCAATCTACGGGGCTTTCACAAAAACTCAGCCCATTCATTAGATTCATAGCCATAAAATTAATGTGTGTAGATGCAAATGAAACATATATGCACAGCGGAACAAGAACATCACCCACACACATCTTTTGTATGCATTCAACATATCAATAATAAACATCAAATTTAAACATTTGCAGAAGTAAAATGCACATAGAAAAACACATATCTTCATTGTGCAATTGTCCCAAACAACTAGCTATGTCGCTGCAACGTTCCACCCAACCATAGGCCAGTTGTGTTCATCATTTCTCTGAACACAACGGCCACCCCCGAGCTAGGAATGATTCTTACAAGGAAAGGGGACATTCAAGCTCATACATAGCCAAAGCAATAGATACCCATCTCAACCCCAACACTCTTTTACACACAGCAACTCAAATTGGGCATGGATACACTCTTTTAGCAATGGGATTTACCAATAAGACGGCCCTGGACTTTCCCAAATCGTGGACACACCAAAAACGGATTGGGGAAGTCCAATAACAAGATGGCCAGGGGTTTTCCCAAAATGTGGGCACACCAAAAACAGATTTCAAATTGGGGAAATCGTCCATGGGGAACTAACCCGATTTTTCCATGGTATTTTGGGCATCTAAATGGCCAAAACGGCTCCAATGAAACCCCAAACCAAGCTCCCATACTCCCATCCACTCTGCAACCCAAAAACACCTTGTTTCCAACTAGAACAATCAGGAGAAACCATAGAAACGTGGAGAGAAAATGCCCAAGCAGCAAAAAAACGTGAGAGAGACAAAACTGCTTCCTAGGTTATGGCTTGGGAGGCAAATTCATGGTTGTTTTCTTGCCAAGGAAGCCAAACACATTTTTCCATGCAGGGTGGTTTCCCATACTCGAATTTTGGACAACCATGCCTCTCATTCTCCAAGGCATTAACTACCTCAACCAACTTTTAGGAGAAATGAATGATTGGGTACAAAATTCAACATGGGTAGTTGAGTGTTTGATGGGTTATCTCATTGACACTTGGCTTGACTTGATTGGCTCAAGGGTTTGAATGTTTTCCCTTCCAATTCCTTGTAAAATCATGCCCCCATCTCTTGTTGCATTGCATAGCTAGTTCTGGGTATTTTATTAAAATGCATATTTACAATTCCAATGTGCCTAGCTAGCATGTAAACCATATGCATCAATAAATCGATGGCAGGGCCTTGGCCTTGAGGTCCTCACCATGATTTTATAATGATATTACATCATTTATATTTTAATGCAATGGGGTCAAGATGGGGACGTGACACTTTTGAATTTGGTCATATTAACATGCACTTTTAAATAATGTCCATAGATGAATGGAATTTAAGTGGGATTTCCTTGCAATTAGGCGACCTCCCGTGGATGCTTTTGCTTTAACATTATCTATTATTTCAACCTGCAGCTTTCCTCTTCATTTTTATGCATATGATGATATCAACACCTGGCGATATGTTGATAACCTGATCTCTTATTCTTCTGGACACCTGCGCAATCACTCTGAGTATCTAGCAATGAAAGTCATTCAACTTAACATGGCCACGTGGAGTTGTAACGTTTCATGCAACATAGTATGATGATTGGCTTCTGTAGGGTCCCCTTCTTTCGTGGCTATGATTTGATACTTGATGTTATATGTAATTGCAAACCCTTATATTGAATTGATGACAAGTACTTGAAGACTTGGAATTTGGCCAAAACAACAAAACTCAAAGTTCTTTGGGGGATGCTTCCAGGATTCGAAATTCTATGGGATAAATATGGAGATAACATCTGGCCTTATCTGGGGATGGCACACTCCCTGTGAGCTTCCAAGAACTTGTAGACCTGTGCCTTATATATTGGGTTATATGGTCAAATGCTCAATTAACCCCTGAAAATTTCTGAAATCTATCACCACTTATTCAAACAAAAACAATTGATAAGCCTGCTAAAAATCTAATCACACTGTAAAAACTGCAAAAAGTAAAAATTCATGAACGAGCTCATTTATCCACACATCTACTCTGCTCTTGGAGAGATCAAGCTGATCATGTGTAGCTCCATTTCCAATGAAACCAAGCAACCATTTGATTGAACACCATAACCCCCTGTTTGCCATTGTTTGAGAACACGAACAAAAGATGTAATGAATACAACTGACAATCTATAAGTAATTGATACTTACAGCTAGAAATAGGAAACATGCCAAAAACTAGGAAATTAGAAACTTTTGAAAAATGTAACTCCATCCAATCAGCAACAGGATCCTGAAATGCATGTTGTATTTCTAGCTGATGTAAGAGATATAATCGCTGCTTTATGGAATGTACTTCACTATTCAAGTTATGCTCCATCCTTTGTTCATGGTGTCTTGTAAATTCTTATTCAATTATGACAGATATAGGCCTGCTGTCTTTTGGAAACTGTGAATTAAAACTACACATGGTGGGCTGATCCAATAACTCAGTAACCTTCCTCTTGTTGTCTTCATAATTATCATCCACAGGTTCGGTGCTGAAAAGTTGTATTGACTCAAAATATTGCTTTCCTAAATCATCTGGGTTTTCATCATATATAGGCTTAGTACTTAAAATTTCCACAAGTGCTGAAACATAAATCTCTCCCTCTCCATGGCTTCCTTCAGATGGATAACTGTCATACACTGGCTGGTTGTTCCTCAAATTAACAAAAGTTGATGGAGGGATCTGCTCTTCTTCATCTGAATATTCATCATAGATAGGTGAACCCAAAATTCTTTTATCTTGCAAAGAAAAACAAGCAACCTCTTGATCTTTCTTTTTAATCTCAGGCGAGAATACATCATGGGGAATCTTTTGAAGAAAAGAAGGAAAATCTTCTTCTACAACTATTTCATCTTTTAAATCTGAGACATTAGGTGCATCAGAGACAAGATGTAATGCATCTGCAGCTATGCAATCATTAATACTATCCTCAATCATATCTTGAAAACCTTCTTCTTAGGAATTAGAAAGAAAAAGAGTTTCATCCATATTTTTATTGAAACACTCACTCCCATTCTTAATTTCCTTTTCATCAAGATCTTCACAAAACTCATTATTTGAGGAACCAACTACTGTCTGCTGAATATAAGATGTGAACTTTTCACAACATTGCTCAAGCAAAAATTCCCAAGAAAAATACCTTTTGTAGTGCTGACGGAATACTATGTGGAAATCCTTCAAGGATAAAATGTTGGAAGGAGGCAATGAGAAATATCGTTTACGTGCATCACCATCCAATGAATACATGAACATCTTCATGCTGTAGATCTAGAAAATCCATGCACTCATGAAACTTAAGGAGGTGTTCTGCAGGGTTATCTTCTTTGGTTTCTTGGAAAATAGGCAGAAAATCTCCCCATTCTGACATAGTCAGTACTGGATGCGCGAAACCAGTAACTTCAGAAAAGTCAACAGGTGAAAACCTTCGAGCCACCATGGCAACCATTAGATCATATGATGGCATTCTGGATTATGAATAAATGAAGTTGCCTCTGGATTCTTCAGAGTCACCCGGTGAAGAAATTTGCAGTCAATATGTCCCCATCCCTTGTTCACCATCAAAGACTGGATATAGTCATTGTAGTATAGCCTAGGGAAGTATGTTTTTCGTTCCTCCGTCCCCGGCAACGGTGCCAAAAGATGTTATCCCTAAAGTTGAACCCAATTGCTAGGGTCAAGCTTAAGGAAATATTAACAGTAGATGTAAGATAACTGAACAACAACTGTATGAGGTTCTGGTGGAAATTAATATATGATAGAGGTCAAACAAATCAATAATCAAGTAACGAGGAGTACATTGGTTTCAGTATTAAAACATGGACAAAAAACGACTATGAGTATGACTTTATGAATATAAAAGCTCAGGTTCTATCTTAGAATAAGGGCATAGTTATATGCTAATTAAAAGAATCACAGCATGAAATGTTAAGACCATGCATAGATAGAATATTGACAGCATACATTTCATTAATTAAAATACAAAAGGCTCAAATATCATAATCCATTTAGAAAACAATCATTTCCAATCAATATGGAAATAAAGACCACATACATGCCTGCAAATTTCTGTATCAAACTGTACTGACCGCTGCCTCAGCCCTCTCGGCTAGAACTCTACCTCTCCACGTTACATTACAAACTAATGAAATATATAGCAATTACATGATCATAGCTGTTACTAATAATTAGGCATGAAATTCTATCAACAAACTCAAAATAGAACAAATCTTCAACTTTTTTGCAAAAGACTGGGAGTTGTTGAGATCAAATGCCACTGAATCTTTTTGCTTCTTCGATGAAATGCTTGACTGCCACATAATCTTTATTAACTGATCAATGTCTTAAAAATCTGGAAAAGTTTAACTGAGTGGTGATCCTCTGCCATTTGTGATTTGGTTTCCTAACAATATGGAACAGAATGTTTGGGATGTTGAATCGATGCTTCAAATCAGGAATAAGTTCTTGACCCAATCTTCAAAGAACTCCACAACTGGTAGCAAAATATCAACCATCTGCTAATGTTCAATCTATGCTTGATCTCAGGTTATTGACTAGCCTTGACAAGTGTGGAAGATAACAAATATGTTCTCAAAAACCTTTTCGAGCCAAACATACATTGAATCATTGAATCACTAAATTTCCCTTTGGAGCTGGCTTCAATTTTGTGTCATCCTTCTAGAATGATGGCGATTTTGATGTTCACGGATCAAGCATAATAGATCAATAATCGAAACAATCTCAGTAATTAAATGGAATTTAACACCTTGCTGGCATATAGCAATTTCAATTAACATGTTTTCATTCTATGATAATGATACTCTGTGAGTTCTATTGGAGATCTCCATTTAATTTCTCTGGAAGCATATCTGTGAAGCTTCCCAATTGCCGCACACATCAGGATTAGTATGAGCAATTTCATCTAACAACACTTGTGAGCATTGCTTGTGTGATCACCTTAAAGAATGAACAACAGTGAAATTTGGTATTGTCATTATGTACATCGTAGTTGGAGAATGACAGCATCATTGCCATTTTGCTATCTGATGAAATTTACTCATACTCCAACTTTCATTCCCGATTGATGTCTTCCTTTGATACTATAATTAACTGTGTGCTCAACGCCCTTTGAATTTTGTCATATTAACATGCACTTTTAAATAATTTCCATAGATGAATGGAATTTAAGTGGAATTTCTTTGCAATCAGGCAACCTTGCATGGATGCTTTTGCTTGAACATTATCTGTTATTTCAACCTGCAGCTTTCCTCTTCATTTTTATGCATATGATGATATCAAGACCCGGAGATATGTTGTTAAAATGATCTCTTATTCTTCTGGACACCTGTGCAATCACTCTGAGTATGTGGCAATGAAAGTCGTTCAACATAACATGGCCACTTGGAGCTGTAACGTTTCATGCAGCATAGTATGATGATTGGCTTCTGTAGGGTCCCCTTCTTTCGTGGCTATGATCTGATACTTGGTGTTATATGAAATTGCTAACCCTTATATTGAATTGATGGCAAGTACTCGAAGACTTGGAATTTGGCAAAAACAACAAAACTCAAGGTTCTTTGAGGGATGCTTCCAGTATGCGAAATTTTATGGGATAAATCTGGAGATAACATCTTGCCTTATCTGGGGATGGCACGCTCCCTGTGAGTTACCAAGAACTTGCAGACCTGTCCCTTATATATTGGGTTATACGGTCAACTGCTCAATTAACCCCTGAAAACTTCTGAAATCTGTCACCACTTATTCAAACCAAAACAATTGATAAGCCTGCTAAAAATCTAATCACACTGTAAAAATTGCAAAAAGAAAATACTCATGAACGAGCTTATTTATCCACACATCTACTCTGCTCTTTGAGAGATCAAGCTGATCATCTGTAGCTCCATTTCCAATGAAACCAAGCAAACATTTGATTGAACATCATAACCCCCTGTTTTCCATTGTTTGAGAACATGAACAAAATATGTAATGAATACAACTAACAGTCTATTAGTAATTGATACTTACATCTAGAAATTAGAAACTTTTGAAAAATGTAACTCCATCCAATCAGCAACAGGATCCTGAAATGCATGTCGTATTTCTAGTTGATGTGAGAGATATAATCACTGCTTTATGGAATGTACTTCACTATTCAAGTTATGCTCCATCCTTTGTTCATGGTGTCTTGTAAATTCTTATTCAATTATGACAGATATAATCCTATTGTCTTTTGGAAACTATAAATCAAAACTACACATGGTGGACTGATCCAATAACTCAGCAACCTTCATCTTGTTGTCTTCATAATTATCATCCACAGGTTCGGTGCTGAAAAGTTGTATTGACTCAAAAGATTGCTTTCCCAAATCATCTGGGTTTTCATCATATATATGCTTACTACTTAAAATTTACACAAGTACTGAAACATAAATCTCTCCCTCTCCATGGCTGCCTTCAGATGGATAATTGTCATACACTGGCCGGTTGTTCCTCAATCAACAAAAGGTGATGGAGGGATATGCTCTTCTTCATTTGAATATTCATCGTAGATAGGTGAACCCAAAATTCTTTTATCTTGCAAAGAAAAACCAGCAACCTCTTGATCTTTATCTTTAATCTCAGGCGATAATACATCATGGGGAACCTTTTGAAGAAAAGAAGGAAAATATTCTTCTACAACTATTTCATCTTTTAAATCTAGGACATTAGGTGCATCAGAGACAAGATGTAATGCATCTGCAGCTATGCAATCATCAATACTATCCTTAATCATATCTTGAAAACCTTGTTCTCGGGAATAAGAAAGAGAAAGAGTTTCATCCATATTTTTATTGAAACACTCACTCCCATTCTTAATTTCTTTTTCATCAAGATCTTCACAAAACTCATTATTCGAGGAACCAACTACCGTCTGCTGAATATAAGATTTGAACTTTTCACAGCATTGCTCAAGCAGAAATTCCGAAGAAAAATACCTTTTGTAGTGCTGACGGAATACTGTGTGGAAATCCTTCAAGGATGAAATGCTGGAAGGAGGCAATGAGAAACACAATTTACGTACATCACCATCAAATGAATACATGGACATCTTCATACGAACATATTCGTGCTATAGATCTAGCAGATCCATGCACTCATGAAACTTAAGTAGGTGTTCTCTAGGGTTATCTTCTTTGCTTTCTTGGAAAATAGGCAGAAAATCTCTCCATTCTGACATAGTCGGTACTGGATGTGGGAAACCAGTGACTTCAGAAAAGTCAAGAGGTGCAAACCTCTGAGCCACATTGGCAACCATTAGATCATTTGATGGCATTCTGGATTCTGAATAAATGAAGTTGCCTCTGGATTCTTTGGAGTCACCCGGTGAAGAAATTTGCAGTCAATATGTCACCAGCCCTGTTCACCATCAAAGATTGGATATAGTTGTTGTAGTATAGCCCAGGGAAGTATGTTTTCGTTCCTTCGTTCCCGGCAATGGCGCCAAAAGATGTTATCCCTAAAGTTGAACCCGACTGCCAGGGTCAATCTTAAGGAAATATTAACTGTAGATGTAAGATAACTGAACAACAATTGTATGAGGTTATGGTGGAAAATGAATATATGATAGTGGTCAAACAAATCAATAATCAGGTAACAAGGAGTACACCTTGCTGGCATATAGCAATTTCAATTAACATGTTTTCATTCTATGATAATGATACTCTGTGAGTTCTATTGGAGATATCCATTTGATTTCTCTGGCAGCATATTTGTGAAGCTTCCCAATTGTCGCACACATAAGGATTAGTATCAGCAATTTCATCTAACACCACTTGTGAGCGTTGCTTGTGTGATCACCTTAAAGAATGAACAACAGTGAAATTTGGCATTGTCATACTGTACATCGTAGTTGAAGAATGGCAGCACCGTGGCCATTTTGCTATCTAATGAAATTTACTCACACTCCAACTTTCATTCTCGATTGCTGTCTTCCTTTGATACTATAATTAACTGTGTGCTCCACGCCCTTTGAATTTGGTCATATTAACATGCACTTTTAAATACTGTCCAGAGACGAATGGAATTTAAGTGGAATTTCTTTGTAGTTAGGTGACCTACCGTGGATGATTTTGCTTTAACATTATTTGTTATTTCAACCTGCAGCTTTCCTCTTCATTTTTATGCATATGATGATATCAACACCTGGCGATATATTGATAACCAGATCTCTTTTTCTTCTAGACACCTGCGTAGTCACTCTGAGTATCTGGCAATGAATTTCATTCAACTTAACATGGCCACTTGGAGCTGTAACGTTTCATGCAGCATAGTATGATGATTGGCTTCTGCAGGGTCCCCTTCTTTCGTGGCTATGATTTGATACTTGGTGTTATATGTAATTGCTAACCCTTAAATTCGATTGATGGCAAGTACTCGAAGACTTGGAATTTGGCCAAAACAACAAAACTCAAAGTTCTTTGGGGGATGCTTCCAGGATGCAAAATTTTATGGGATAAATCTAGAGATAACATCTGGCCTTATGTGGGGATGGCACGCTCTTTGTGAGCTGCCAAGAACTTGCAGACCTGTGCCTTATATATTGGGTTATACTGTCAACTGCTCAATTAACCCCTGAAAAATTCTAAACCACTTATTCAAACCAAAACAATTGATAAGCTTTCTAAAAATCTAATCACACTATAAAAATTGCAAAAGTAAATACTCATGAAGGAGCTTATTTATCCGCACATCAACTCTGCTCTTGCAGAGATCAAGCTGATCATGTGTAGCTCCATTTCTAATGAAACCAAGCAACCATTTGATTGAACATCATAACCCCCTATGTGCCATTGTTTGAGAACACGAACAAAAGATGTAATGAATACAACTGACAGTCTATAAGTAATTGATACTTACAGCTAGAAATAGGAAACATGCCAAAAACTAGGAAATTAGAAACTTTTGAAAAATGTAACTCCATCCAATCAGTAACAGGATCCTGAAATACATGTTTTACTTCTATCTAATGTGAGAGATATAATCACTTCTTTATGGAATGTACTTCACTATTCAAGTTATCCTCCATCCTTTGTTCATGGTGTCTTGTAAATTCTGATTCAATTATGACAGATATAAGCCTGTTGTCTTTTGGAAACTGTGAATCAAAACTACACATGGTGGAGTGATCCAATAACTCAACAACCTTCCTGTTGTTGTCTTCATAATTATCATCCACAGGTTTGGTGCTGAAAAGTTGTACTGACTCAAAAGATTGCTTTCCTAAATCATCTGGGTTTTCATCATATATAGGCTTACTACTTAAAATTTCCACAAGTGCTGAAACATAAATATCTCCCTCTCCATGGCTGCCTTTAGATGGATAACTATCATACACTGGCTGGTTGTTCATGAAATCAACAAAAGGTGATGGAGGGATCTTCTCTTCTTCATCTGAATATTCATCATAGATAGGTGAACCCAAAATTCTTTTATCTTGCAAACAAAAACCAACAACCTCTTGATCTTTCTCTTTAATCTCAGGCGAAAATACATCATGGGGAACCTTTTGAAGAAAAGAAGGAAAATCTTCTTCTACAACTATTTCATCTTTTAAATCTGAGACATTAGGTGCATCAGAGACAAGATGTAATGCATCTGCAGCTATGCAATCATCAATACTATCCTAGATCGTATCTTGAAAACCTTCTTCTCGGGAATTAGAAAGAGAAAGAGTTTCATCCATATTTCTATTGAAACACTCACTCCCATTCTTAATTTCTTTTTCATCGAGATCTTCACAAAACTCATTATTCGAGGAACCAAATACTGTCTGCTGAATATAAGATTTGAACTTTTCACAACATTGCTCAAGCAGAAATTCCCAAGAAAAATACCTTTTGTAGTGCTGACGGAATACTGTGTGGAAATCCTTCAAGGATGAAATGCTGGAAGGAGGCAATGAGAAATACCATTTACGTGCATCACCATCCAATGAATACATGAACATCTTCATATGAATATCTTCGTGCTATAGATCTAGCAGATCCATGCACTCATGAAACTTAAGGAGGTGTTCTGTAGGGTTATCTTCTTTGCTTTCTTGTAAAATAGGCAGAAAATATCCCCATTCTGACATAGTCGATACTGGATGCGGGAAACTAGTAACTTCAGACAAGTCAAGAGGTGCAAACCTACGACCCACCATGGCAGCCATTCAATCATTTGATGGCATTCTGGATTCTGAATAAATGAAGTCGCCTCTGGATTCTTCGGAGTCGCCCAGTGAATAAATTTGCAGTCAATATGTCACCAGCCCTTGTTCACCATCAAAGATTTGATATAGTCGTTGTAGTATATCCCAAGGAAGTATGTTTTCGTTCCTCCATCCCCGACAATGACGCCAAAATATGTTATCCCTAAAGTTGAACCCGTCTACTAGGGTCAAGCTTAAGGAAATCTTAACGGTAGATGTAAGATAACTGAACAACAACTGTATGAGGTTCTGGTGGAAAATGAATATATGATAGAGGTCAAACAAATCAATAATTAGGTAGCAGGGAGTACATTGGTTTCAGTATTAAAACATGGACAGAAAATGACTGTGAGTATGAATTTATGAATATGAAAGCTCAGGTTCTATCTTAGAATAAGGGCATAGTTATATGCTAATCAAAAGAATCACAGCATGAAATGTTAAGACCATGCATAGACAGAATATTGACAGCATACACTTCATTAATTAAAATAGAAAAGGCTCAAAGATCATAATCCTTTTCAAAAAAAATCATTTCAGATTAATATGGAAAGGAAATAAAGACCACATACATGTCTGCAAATTTCTATATCAAACTGTACTGACCCCTGCCTCAGCCCTCTCGGCTAGAACTTTACCTCTCCACATTACGTTACAAACTAATGAAATGTATAGCAATTACATGATCATAGCTGTTAATAATAATTAGGCATGAAATTCTATCAACAAACTCAAAATAGAACAAATCTTCAACTTTTTTGCAAAAGACTGGGAGTTGTTGAGATCGAATGCCACTGAATCTTTCTGCTTCTTTGATGAAATGCTTGACTGCCACATAATCTTTATTAACTGATCAATGTCTTAAAAATATGGACAAGTTTAATTGAGTGGTGATCCTCTGCCATTTGTGATTTGGTTTTCTAACAATATGGTACAGACTCTTGGGGATGCTGAATTGATGCTTCAAATCAGGAATATGTTGTTGACCCAATCTTCAAAGAACTCCACAATTTGCAGCAAAATATCAACGATCTTCTAATGTTCAATCCATGCTTGATCTCAGGTTATTGACTAGCCTTGACAAGTGTGGAAGATAACAAATATGTTCTCAAAAATATTTTCGAGCCAAACATACATTGAATCATTGAATAACTAAATTTCCCTTTGGAGCTGGCTTCAATTTTTTGTCATCCTTCTAGAATGATGGTGATTCTGATGCTAACGGATCAAGCATAATAGAGAAACAATCGGAATAATCTTAGTAATTAAATGGAATATAACACCTTGCTGGCATCGAGCAATTTAATTAACATGTTTTCATTCTATGATGATGATCCTCTGTGAGTTCTATTGGAGATCTCCATTTAATTTCTCTGGAAACATATTTGTGAAGCTTCCCAATTTCCGCACACATCTGGATTAGTATGAGCAATTTCATCTAACACCACTTGTGAGCGTTGCTTGTGTGATCACCTTAAAGAATGAACAACAGTGAAATTTGGCATTGTCATTCTGTACATCGTAGTTGGAGAATGGCAGCACCATGGCCATTTTGCTATCTGATGAAATTTAGTCACACTCCAACTTTCATTCCCGATTGTTGTCTCCCTTTGATACTATAATTAACTGTGTGCTCGACACCCTTCGAATTTGGTCATATTAACATGCACTTTTAAATAATGTTCAAAGGAGAATGGAATTTAAGTGGAATTTCTTTGCAATTAGGTAACCTCCCATGGATGCTTTTGCTTCAACATTATCTGTCATTTTAACCTGCATCTTTACTCTTCATTTTTATGCATATGATGATATCAACACCCGGCTATATGTTGATAAACTGATCTCTTATTCTTCTGGACACCTGCGCAATCACTCTGAGTATCTGGCAATGAAAGTCATTCAACTTAACATGGCCACTTGGAGCTGTAACGTTTCATGCAGCATAGTATGATGATTGTCTTTTGCAGGGTCCCCTTCTTTCATGGCTATGATTTGATACTTGGTGTTATATGCAATTGCTAACCCTTATATTGAATTGATGGCAAGTACTCGAAGACTTGGAATTTGGAACAAACAACAAAACTAAAAGTTCTTTGATGGATGCTTCCAGGATCCGAAATTTTTTGGGATAAATATGGAGATAACATCTGACCTTATATGGGGATGGAACACTCCCTGTGAGCTTCCAAGAACTTGCAGACTTGTGCCTTATATATTAGGTTATATGGTCAACTGCTCAATTAACCCCTGAAAACTTCTGAAATCTGTCACCACTTATTCAAACCAAAATAATTGATAAGCCTGCTAAAAATCTAATCACACTGTAAAAAATGCAAAAAGTAAATACTCATGAACGAGCTTATTTATCCACATATCTACTCTGCTCTTGGAGAGATCAAGCTGATCATGTGTAGCTCCATTTCCAATGAAATCAAGCAACCATTTGATTGAACATCATAACCCCATGTTCGCCATTGTTTGAGAACACAAACAAAAGATGTAATGAATACAACTGACAGTCTATAAGTAATTGATACTTACCGCTAGAAATAGGAAACATGCCAAAAACCAGGAAATTATCAACTTTTGAAAAATGTAACTCCATCCAATTAGCAACAGGATCCTAAAATGCATGTTGTATTTCTAGCTTATGTAAGAGATATAATCACTACTTTATGGAATGTACTTCACTATTCAAGTTGTGCTCCATCCTTTGTTCATGATGTCTTGTAAATTATGATTCAATTATGACAGATATAAGCCTGTTGTCTTTTGGAAACTGTGAATCAAAACTACACATGGTGGACTGATCCAATAACTCAGCAACCTTCCTCTTGTTGTCTTCATAATTATCATCCACAGGTTTGGTGCTGAAAAGTTGTATTGAATCAATAGATTGCTTTCCTAAATCATCTGGGTTTTCATCATATATAGGCTTACTACTTAAAATTTCCACAAGTGCTGAAACATAAATCTCTCCCTCTCCATGGCTGCCTTCAGATGGATAACTGTCATACACTGGCTGGTTGGTCCTCAAATCAACAAAAGGTGATGGAGGGATTTGCTCTTCTTCATCTGAATATTCATCATAGATAGGTGAACCCAAAATTATTTTATCTTGCAAAGAAAAACTAGCAACCTCTTGATCTTTCTCTTTAATCTCAGGAGAAAATACATCATGGGGAACCTTTTGAAGAAAAGAAGGAAAATATTCTTCTACAACTATTTCATATTTTAGATCTGAGACATTAGGTGCATCAGAGACAAGATGTAATGCATCTGCAGCTATGCAATCATCAATACTATCCTCAATCATATCTTGAAAACCTTGTTCTCGGGAATTAGAAAGAGAAAGATTTTCATCCATATTTTTATTTAAAATCTCACTCCCATTCTTAATTTCTTTTTCATCAAGATCTTAAAAAAACTCATTATTGGAGGAACCAACTACTGTCTGCTGAATATAAGATTTGAACTTTTCACAACATTGCTCAAGCAAAAATTCCCAAGAAAAATACCATTTGTAGTGGTGATGGAATACTGTGTCGAAATCCTTCAAGGATGAAATGCTGGAAGGAGGCAATGAGAAATACCATTTACATGCATCACCATCCAATGAATACATGAACATCTTCGTGCTATAGATCTAGCAGATTCATGCACTCATGAAACTTAAGGAGGTGTTTTGCAGGGTTATCTTCTTTGCTTTCTTGGAAAATAGGCAGAACATCTCCCCATTCTGACATAGTCGGTACTGGATGCGGAAAACCAATAAATTCATAAAAGTCAAGAGGTGAAAACCTCCGAACCACCATGGCAACCATTAGATCATTTAATTACATTCTAGATTCTGAATAAATGAAGTCGCCTCTGGATTCTTCGGAGTCACCCGGTGAAGAAATTCGCATTCAATATGTCCCCATCCCTTGTTCACCATCAAAGACTGGATATAGTCATTGTAGTATATCCCAGGGAAGTATGTTTTCATTCCTCTTTTCCCGACAACAGCGCCAAAAGATGTTATCCCTAAAGTTGAACCCAACTGCTAGGGTCAAGCTTAAGGAAATCTTAACAGTAGATGTTAGACAACTGAACAGCAATTGTATGAGGTTTTGGTGGAAAATGAATATATGATAGCTGTCAAACAAATCAATAATCAGGTAACAGGGAGTACATTGGTTTCAGTATTAAAACATGGACAGAAAACGACTGTGAGTATGACTTTATGAATATAAAAGCTCAGGTTCTATCTTAGAATAAGGGCATAGTTATATGCTAATCAAAAGAATAACAACATGAAATGTTAAGACCATGCATAGATAGAATATTGACAGCATACACTTCATTAATTAAAATAGAAAACGCTCAAAGATCATAATCCATTTCAAAAACAATCATTTCTGATCAATATGGAAATAAAGATCACATACATGCCTGAAAATTTTTGTATCAAACTGTACTGACCCCTACCTCAGCCCTCTCGGTTGGAACTCTACCACTCCACATTACATTACAAAATAATGAAATATATAGCAATTACATGATCATAGCTGTTACTAATAATTAGGCATGAAATTCTATCAACAAACTCAAAATAGAACAAATCTTCAACTTTTTTGCAAAAGACTGGGAGTTGTTGAGATCAAATGGTACTGAATCTTTTTGCTTCTTCAATGAAATGCTTGACTGCCACATAATCTTTATTAACTGATCAATGTCTTAAAAATATGGACAAGTTTAACTGAGTGGTGATCCTCTGCCATTTGTGATCTGGTTGCCTAACAATATGGAATAGACTGTTGGGGATGCTTAATCGATACTTCAAATCAGGAATAAGTTCTTGACCCAATCTTCAAAGAACTCCACAACTAGCAGCAAAATATCAACCATCTGCTAATGTTCAATCCATGCTTGATCTCCGATTATTGACTAGCCTTGACAAGTGTGGAAGATAACAAATATGTTCTCAAAAACCTTTTCGAGCTAAACATACATTGAATCATTGAATCACTAAATTTCCCTTTGGAGCTGGCTTCAATTTTGTTTCATCCTTCTAGAATGATGGCGATTTTGATGTTAATGGATCAAGCATAATAGATCAATAATTGGAACAATCTCAGTAATTAAATGGAATTTAACACCTTGCTGGCATATAGCAATTTCAATTAACATGTTTTCATTCTATGATGATGATCCTCTGTGAGTTCTATTGGAGATCTCCATTTGATTTCTCTGGCCGCATATTTGTGAAGCTTCCCAATTGTCGCACACATCAGGATTACTATGAGCACTTTCATCTAACACCACTTGTGAGAATTGCTTGTGTGATCACCTGAAACAATGAACAGCAGTTAAATTTAGCATTGTCATTCTGTACATCGTAGTTGGAGAATGGCAGCACTGTGGCCATTTTGCTATCTGATGAAATTTACTCACACTCCAAATTTCATTCCCGATTGCTATCTTCCTTTGATACTATAATTAACTGTGTGCTCTATGCCCTTTGAATTTTGTCATATGAAAATGCACTTTTAAATAATGTCCATAGATGAATGGAATTTAAGTGGAATTTCTTTGCAATTAGGCGACCTCGCATGGATGCTTTTGCTTTAACATTATCTGTTATTTCAACCTGCAGCTTTCCTCTTCATTTTTATGCATATGATGATGTCAACACCTGGCGATATGTTTATAACCTGATCTCTTATTATTCTAGACACCTGCGCAATCACTCTGAGTATCTGGCAATGAAAGTCATTCAACGTAACATGGCCACTTGGAGCTGTAACGTTTCATGCAACATAGTGTGATGATTGGCTTCTGCAGGGTCCCCTTCTTTCGTGGCTATGATTTGATACTTGGTGTTATATGTAATTGCTAACCCTTATATTGAATTGATGGCAAGTACTCGAAGACTTGGAATTTTGCTAAAACAACAAAACTCAAAGTTCTTTGGGGGATGCTTCCAGGATGCGAAATTTTATGGGATAAATCTGGAGATAACACAAAGGATCATGAAGAATGATGAATACCGAACACACGATAAATGTTCAACAAGAAGACTTACAAATCAAACATACTATAGCAAGCTTGTGGCTAGAAGATTCTCTTAGATAAAGGAAGAGGCTCATGACGAGATGATTTCTCGAAGTGGCTAGATAAGACCATTCTCTTAAAGGTGTAATTAAAGAAGAAGTGTGAATCAAGCTCTATATGGGTACCCAGGATCGATGAGCTTAATGATCACCATGGGTGATGTGGATTTCAACCTTTGCTACAAGGTTGAAGACCGTTTCTATATACAGATGAAATGGATGCAAGAAGGAATTCACCACATAGTTCAAATGATCTTGAGGCTCATATCAGTAGAACCATCTGACGAGAGATGGCATGGATAGATATGCAGAGGAACACTCACTACAGAGTGTGGATGATGTTCAGTCACAGAAGGAGAGATGATAGCTTCTTGACAATCTTGGGCTTTACCAAAATTAAAGTTGATCCTAACCTCTACCTTAAGGTTATGGATGATACTATTACTGTATGTGGATGATTGATCTCTTTGTTACAAAGCATGAGAAATTGATCATGGAAAGAAAGAAGAAGATAGCTATAGAATTTGAGATGAAAGATCTCGGATTGATACATTAATTCCTAGGTATGGAAGTATGGCAAGGGCCAGAAGGAATCTTTCTCAACAAGGGAAAGTATGCTTGAAAAGATTTGATATGTTGGAATAAAAGGCCATGGACACTCCCATGGATTCTAACTTAAAGACTATTAGCTGATGACTCATTAGAGTTAGTGGATATGACTATGTACAGACATATTATTGGGTCATTGATGTATTTAACAAATACCAGACCAGATATATGCTTTGCCGTGAACACCTTGAGTCAGTATCTAGCGGAACCTAGATGAGTTCACCTGATAGCTTCAAAGCATGTGATGGGATACCTAAAGGGTACAATAGATTTTGGTCTATGCTATCATGGAGATCATGACTTCAGATTGTATGGCTACACAGATGTTGATTGGGCGTGAAGTGTATTAGACAAGAAGAGTACATTAGGTGGATTTTATTGTCTGGGATATGCCATGATCTCGTGGTTTAGCAAGAAGCAGTCTAGTGTGGCTCTCAGCACAACCGAAGTAGAATATATAGCTGCTTGCTCTATTAGTTATGGCTTTGGAAATTGTTATCAGGATTGTTTTACTTAGAGATGGAATCCACTATGATCCTGTGTGACAACCAGAGTTGTATCAAGATGATAGAGAATACAATGTTCCATGATAAGTCAAAGCACATAGAGATCCAATATTTCTATATACGGGATATGGTGCAGAAAGGAGCTGCAAAGCTAGAGTATGTGAGCACTAACAAACAAGTTGCTCATGTATTGACCAAGCCTCTGTCTCGAGAATAGTTTGAGTATTTCCGAGACAAGCTTTGTGTAGTTCAGAAGGACCCTCCTAGAAAAGGGGGAGTTATGTGGTCGATGATGATATTTGGATACTGGTATCGATGTGGATACCTATATTGATGATGAGATTTCCTATATTGACGATAAGGTCAATGATGAGGATACTTGTATCGATGATGAGGATACTTGTGTCGATGATATGGATACTTGTATCGATCATGAGAATACTTGTGCCGATGATGTGGATACTTGTATTGATGATGAGGCTACCTGTTCTGATGATGAGGTCATTGTATGGTCCCTAGTGGACGTGATAGGACTACATTGTCTTTGAACGCTTGGTTCAAAATGTAAGTTATGGGGATTGCATCATCCCGGAACCACTAGTTCAAAATGTATGTGATGGGGATTGCATCATCCCGGAACCACTAGTTCAAAATGGATGAGAGGGGATTGTATCATCCCTGGCCTTCAGTCCTAAACTGATCCGTAGACAGATGTCTCTGAGAGTGAGAGGATTGTATCATCCCTGGACTTCATTCCTAAACTGATTCACAAACAGATGTCTCCGAGAGTGAGAGGATTGTATCATCCCTGGACATCAGTCCTAAACTGATCCGTAGATAGATGTCTCTGAGAGTGAGAGGATTGTATCATCCCTGGACTTCAGTCCTAAACTAATCTGCAGACAGATGTCTCCGAGAGTGAGAGGATTGTATCATCCCTGGACTTCAGTCCTAAACTGATTTGCAGACAGATGTCTCCAAGAGTGAGAGGATTGTATCATCCCTGCACTTCAGTGCTAAACTGCTCCGCAGACAGATGTCTTTGAGAGTGAGAGGATTGTATCATCCCTGGACTTTAGTCCTAAAACAGATCCACAGACAGATGTCTCCAAGAGTGGTCCTTAGACTTTGTCTAAGTTGAAGAGTGGACTGCATCGTTCCAAGACATGATATGGTGTCTTAAATAGATTATGTGTGTTGCAGGGTATGCTTCTATTATGCTATTGATCGAGAGGATCTAGTTGATGATGATGATGTTGATCGTGTGATGATGATGATCCTGATCATGTGATGACGATGATGATGATCGTGTGATGACGATGATGATGATCGTGTGATGATGATGATGTTGATCGTGTGATGATGCTGATGATGATTGTATGATGATGATGATGTCGATTGTTTGATGACGATGCTAATTGATCACGATGATCTAGATGACGATGTTGTTGATTGTGATGGTCTAGATGATGATGTTGTTGATCGTGATGGTCTAGATGACGATACTGCTGATCGTGATGATCTAGATGATGATGTTGTTGATCGAGAGATCCAGATGATGATGTTGATCAGTAGATCCAGATGATGAGGCTGTTGATCGAGTGATCCAGATGATGATGATGTTACTGTAGCTGTTCAAGTGCTGCAGAAGATGAAGATTCCGTACTAAAGATGTTGATGTTCGAGTATTGAAGATGTTCCAGTAACTGCTTGAGTTACTGATGATGTATAAAGAAAGCTTCCAATGATTTATAGATGTATCATGTATGATGTAGTTGATGACTCCTTGCTCCTGCAGATGTTGTTATAATATCCTTCTCGTTAAGGGGGAGTGTTGAAATATTGTAACTTCTAAGAATATTATATTTGTACTTTATTATTCCAGAGATGTTTCAGTCCTCTGTGAAGACCTTATTGTATATCCGGAGATGTTGATTCCTTCGTGGAGAATGTGGTAACTTGGGTTATTAGACTTCCCTAGTGGGGGTCGGTCCTGTATGAGTCATGTGGGTTAAAGGGGTTATTAGACCACCCTAGTGGGGTCAACCCTGACACATTATGTTAAGTAATTAAGTTGGGGCTGACCTAATAAATGAAAAATACAAGTCAGCGTTGTGTATAAATAGAGGAGGTGTGTTCCTCATATAACACACATTGCACTCACTTGTGATTGGAGCATAGGTGAGGGAGAGATATGCTATGGAGGAGAAGGAGCTCATGGTTGAGGATTGCATCTTTGTATTTGCTGGTCATCTATATTGAGGAAGATTTGCTGGGTTTTCTACCCCATGAGGGTTTCCAAGGATAAATCTGTGTCTCTTGTGTTTATGCTGTGCTTTTTTTTCTTTCAGTGATCCTATATATGCTATTATTATGAAATGGAATGTAATGCTGATATTTTCTATCTTAGCGTATTAAATCTTAACATTCACTTCACTAGATCGCCCAAAAAACACATAGAAACTCAAGGAGAACAAAATGTGACATATGATTTGCCACCACCACACAAACACCAGGTACTGTTGACACAGTTCTATTGGAAGGGGTTCACTTCAAATTGATTTCAACAAACATAAACACCAACTCCCATATACATCATCCCAGAAAGGTTTTACCCTTTCCAGCGACACCTGCGAGGCGAGTGAAGTCTCACCCAAGATATCTAAGGGGGCTGCAAGAACCAAGTTTCTGCAGTTCTAAGAAGACATGCATCAATTCAAACTTAGTCACAACAGAAACCATAGATTCGTATCCGCATCAAAACATCATGTTCTCAAACTACCAACTAGACTTACTTGCATCAAACATAATTATCCCATAATCAGCAAGTTAACCAGATCGACAAAGCGATAGTTTATCAAAGCATAATCAAGAGATCTCAGATACATCATATAACTACGATTTCATTCATGCAACATATTGAGCCACCGAATACTGCAATAATTCACATTCAATCATACTGCGATATAAAAGAGAGAGACAACAATATAGCACAATCGAACATACTCATTCATTAACTCATCTCACACATCACGGAATAGACTTCGCAGAACCAGTTCAAAACTCAGACATAAATCGAACATTAGACAATTCAAGGATCTGAAGATACCAAAAATGCCAAATATGCCATTACCAAAGCATAGAACAAGGTAAGATAAGATGCGGTGTGATGGAATTAGTCTTACAATTGTACTTCTATTTATAGACACATATCGTCGTTACAAAATGGTCCAAATGACCCATTTCTAACTAAATTAACCCAAAACTAATTTTTTTTCGGATCTTTTGTCCTTCACGACCGGTCTTTTTCTTTCGTCGATGACACTTACGTTGTTTTCGATTCCGCACTTTATGCGCTTTAAGCCTGTTCCAACAGCCCCCCAACACAAAATTGTGGCTCACCTTCAAGCCACCACAGCTGGACACTACTGGTGCATTTACCTACTTCTTGAACTCATCATAAGCTGTCCTGACCTGGTCAAATGCTTCCATGGCCGCAGCTTTAATTGTCGTGACTGCTGCTCATTCATACTCCTCTCTGTTTTGAGAAACAATATTTCTAGCACCCATAGTGTGCGAGGTGTGCGAAATCCAGCTAGTCCAGTTCTAGAACATCTGTTTCATGAATTTGATCATCCTTTGTTGGAGCTAGAGTGCCCCTGGATTTGGTTTTGCAGTGGTCGAAAGGCTTGCCTCTCCTCCAGCAATGACAACCCGTGTCGATTTGTGAGTATCTCGCTTCGTCCTTCGTTCGTTATCTACTGGTTGGCTTGAACTTCTCTTCTTCCTAATCATATGCACTAATTCAACCTCCAGTTGCTCATGAACACTTGTTGTCCTTGCCCTTGGTGCACATTGTGTGCTCGTGCTAGAAATAAAATGCACCATCCTAACTCTCTTAGCTCACTCTTCTCTCTAACTCTTCTTCTGTAAATTCTTCACTAACTGTCGCATAAGACATAGTGAGTCTAATTATCCTTCTGCACATGTATTTATAATTCTTCACTGATTTACCGAATCCTTTGCACTCATTGGTCATCAATAGTGTCATCATTCACTTCCACCATCATCCACTACGGCTTAACCACTGCAATTATTACCTGATTTGGCCCGTTCGCGCCGTGTCGACCTTCAATAAGATCCTCGCCTTGTCGGTGTTTTAACTTTGTCGCTATCCCATCGACAGACATATGAATTCTAACCCTGTCGCAGTTAATTTGACAAACGCCCGAAATTAGCCTTTTGTCGCCATGTGTCCTTCGACAAACTCCTAGTTTTCGCACTGTTCATGTTCCCTTTTTTCTTTTCTCCCCCCCCCTTTTTTAGTGTTGTTGTTTTATTCAATTATTCGACACCGAACTATCCCGATAGGGATTTAGAGGGCTTCCATTCACCAGATTTGGAAAAAGTGTTCCATCTAGCTTTTGCAACTAAACTGCACCTCCGTTAGTGATGAAATTTATGATATATGGCCCAAACCAATGCATCTGAAGCTTTCCGGGATGCTTCACAAACTTACTATCATGTAGGAGAATCGTGTCTCCATGTTGAAAGTGATTTTCCTTTACATGGTGATCAAGCCATGCCTTCTGTCGATCCTTCTCTACCTGCTAGTGAAATCTTGCGATGAAGCGATCTTCTTCAAGCTATAGCAGTTGCGCTAATATTTCCTCAATGGCGCCATCGTCGCTCATTCCTATTGCTGCTGCTATGTGCAAACTTGGCACAATGTATTCCATCGGCATCACTGCTTCTTGACCATATACCAATTTGAAGGGTGTTTGACATGTCAATCTTTTACATGATGTTCTGTAGGCCCATACTATTGCAGGGATATTTAAATCCCAATCATCATGGTTTGTATTGCATACTTTAGTGAGTGAATTCTCCAATATATTGTTGAATGCTTCGACTACTCCATTCACTTGTGGGTGATATGGAGTGCTCCTATGATGTTGAATCTGGAATTCCTCTGTCATCGCTCTGATTGTCTAATTGACGAAATGTGTGCCTTGGTCGCTTATCAATATTTTTGGACACCCAAATCTAGTAACCACATTATCAATTAGGAACCTTGTTGTTGTTGCAGCTATACAATCCTTTACTTAGTGCTACTGAAACCCATCTTGTTAAGTACTCTGGCACAGTAATAATATTTCTTGCACCTATTCTTTTTCCTGGTGGGTTTATAGGTCCCACGAAATCTACTACCTACTTTTCGAATGGTTGTAATGCCAACTGCAGCACTAGCGGCATCTCATCCCTTCCCGATGGTTTTCCCATTCTTTATCATACATCGTAGCTCTTAGGATAATCTGTTGCATCACCATGTACTGTCGCCCACCATAAACCAACTCTTAGTATCTTTTTGGTTGTCGTACACCTTCCATAATGGCCTTGTGCGATCCCATCGTGTGTTTTCACCAATACCCTTTCTTGTTCATGCAGAAGAACACATCAACAAAGAACTTCATCTGGTCCCATTTTGTATAGTTTTCCTGCAATTAGCTAGAAATCAACAACCCTCACAACTAACTCTTTCCTTGAACTGGTGGAGAACTCCTTAGGTGCTTTTCTTGTCACCAAGAACTGAACAAACTACTCGTAATGTTCATTGATCATTCCAATCCTGAATAGCTAGACATTAGGAAATCCTTCGTCGATACTCCTTGGTTCTTCGCCTGACTCAATCTGTGATAGATGATTGGGTCTTACATTTAGTTTCATACACTTCACAATTATTTCGAAATCAAATTCCTAAAAGGGTAGACACCATCGGTAGATCTTTCCCCCCAACACGGGCTTATTAACCAAGTATTTCAATGTTGAGTGGTCAGTAAACATTTTGAAATGTCCTCCTAATAGATTGTTGATGCCTCGAAAATCGTAGCATCAATCAGTAGGGATTCTCCCCAATAAACAGCCCCAGTTAGATTGTCCACCGTTTGATGTAGGGAATCCGTCCAGTTAACAGTTTCGGCTACCGTAAGATTTAAAGATTTTGGTTCTTTACACCGGTTGCATCCCGGTTCACCGTTTATGTATTTTATTTTAAGATGATATGCAAGTGCCCTATGCTAAGTGCATGCAATTAACCTAAACTAATCTATAACTATGTAAGCAAATCTATTCTATCCTTGCAAGGAGCAGATTGTAGAGATGAGTAATGCACTGAAAGAAACACCTTAAAGATTATACAGATAGCCATTTAATCATAAGATACATCTATAGCAAGATATATCAGAAATTAAAGATAGCTTTAATTCAGTTAGTACAATCCACTACTCATTTAAGAAAAACATATCTTTGCACAGGAAAGCATAAGAACATTCATTACACAGAAAGAATTCAAGATAGCAAGGAATGATCTCACAATAGTATGCACATGACATAGGAATAATCCAGCACATGTTTGACACATCTTCTAGGCAAAAACACCTTCTCCCAGGCTTTCATTAGGCAAAAAATTGTTTCTTGGAGCAAGTAGCAAAGTAGTTCATGTACAAGGAAGAAAATATTTCACCTGCCAAAAGTCCTTCATCCTTCTCTTATCCCTCTATATATAGTTTTACAAAATGTTCCTTGAGCTGACAAGTGTACCCTAAAGTTCTGGAAACTTCTAATTTGTCTTTTAGTGTGTAACTACAAAACTGAATGATTCGTGGGTACTTTTTCACAAAAGACAAAAAATAAAAGTATAGCTATCTCTTAATGTATTTACACATGAAAAACTTTCCAGCTTATTTTCCTAAAGTATAGTAAGATAAAATAAGGCCCAGCTGGTTCTACTAACTCATTTGGTCGTTCCTCTCTTATCGGGTCACTTACTGCAATAGGCTCCTCCTCTTCAATAGGCTCGCCTGATTGTGTTGGTTTATATTCCTATTCAATGTAGCTTTCCCACTCTCCAATTTCCCTTACAATCGTTTTTCCTCTCAATGAGACTGTCACATTCCACGCTATTTTGTGTCTGTGTAATTCTGTTTTGATGGTTGTTGTTCTCGTTACAGTCCTCTGCGCGCAAATTTCCAAACAGTGAGTATGGATAGCAATTTTCCCAATGAATTGATGAAGGTCTTCTGAGGATATAGCTTCTATCTTCTTTAAATAATACAATTTTGCGTTTAGATTATTCCCTAACTTCGTCATGTGTTGGTCTCTCTCAGGAAACTCATAAACACTCTAAGGTAGAGGCATCTGGCATGTCTCATGAGTTTCTCGGATCTTGGAATAGATAACATGGAACTTTTTCATTGTCTTCCGGATTTCAATACTTAATCTGTCACCACAGTCTCTGTAAAATTCCAAGACTCCTATATCCAGATCCAGCTCCTCATCGGTCAAGGGGCGTAGATTTGAGGGAAAACCTAATTTTCCTTTTCTCCATTCTGATTGTTCCTTAATCTGGACCACATATTGAGTAAACCTGTCTTTAATATGAAGTGCTTCAATCTCAATACTCGTCATCTTGGTGATCATTTCTTTCATCCCGCAAATTTCTTCAGAAATGGATACCAATAATTGATGTATCTTCTCTTGCATGTCGCTGGCCTGCTTACAAAAGGTGAACAGATCCTGCCTGCTTTCTGTTATCTCCTTGAGCTATTTCACTAACTCTTCCTTTTCCTGTAGCAACCTTTCAAACTGAGGTTTGAAGATACGAGTCTGTTGAGCCCTGCTGGCCTCGAGTTTCTCCAACTCTGATATATGAATCTTTAAGTTCTTTTGCTCGTCTTATGAGATGGATAGCTATATATCTAGTAAATTCTTCTCATTTTTGAGCCGCAGAGCTTCTGAAGTTGTCCTTAACTTCTCTTCTGCCAGTTCATTATATTTCCTCTTCATTTCATTTGCTTCTAGCACCTCTTTTTTCCTGTCATCTTTTATTTTGAAGCATTTATCTCTGTAACTTTTTACTTCGTTCATTAACCGATCAACATTGGCTTTATTTGCCTGGGATGAACCTATAGTACATCCTGCTTGGAATGAAGGATAAATGTCAGTCCCCTAGACTAGCGTGGTCTCCGATACTCTGAATTCAAATGATTCAGGACCAATCTCCATTTTTCTCACTATTCTTCCAATGATAGCCTTCTTCCGTTCGTGAAAATAGACGGAATCCAGGTTGGCTACTTGGTGCTACTTTCTGGGGTTGTATGGAGTCAGTGCCAATTCCTCAGTAGAAATAACCCCTGCATGAGCAATCCCTGGTTGGTCTATCTTTGGCATATCTAAGTCCATGGTCTGCAGGCTGGACGGGTTTTGTTCAAGAGTTCTCTCAACCTGCTCTTTTTCTTGTCTTTCAGCTAGCTTTGCTAATTCTGCTTGTAATCTGTCTGCCTCCTCCAACAAAAGCCTCCCTTCTTCTTCTTCTTCTTGTTTAGTAGCCTGTTCCTGGAAGATTCTTTCTTCTTCTTCTCTCTCGGCCTTCAATTCCTCTTCCTTCTGGATTCTGGCGGCTTCTTTTTGTTGCTACAATTGAATAGTCTGCTCCTGTTGAATTCTTGCTGTCTCTTCTTGTTGAATCATTTCCTCCTACTCCCTCTTGATTCTAGCAGCTTCTTCTTGTTGAAACTTGGCAGCTTGTTCATTTTGAATCCTAACAACCTCCTCATCTTGTCACAATTTGGAAGCCCGTTCATTTTGAATCCTTGCTGCCTCCTGATCTTGCTGTTGTTTGATAGTTTGCTCTTGTAGTATCCTGTCCTCTTCCTCTTGTTCCATACCTGTCAAATCTCTTGATTGGGATACTGATGCCTCCTGCTCCTTTTGGATTAGGCAGGCAGGCCTGGGGGCAGAGCTCCTTTTATTGCCTTTCTTATAGCGCTTTCCTAATGCTGTTAAGTTTCGAGCAATACGGAAGAACTCTTCATCTTGGTCCATAAGATGAGCATACTCAAAGCTGGTTTTGGCATCAATAATATGGTGGGAAATTTTACCACAAGGGTCAAGCCTTCTGAAGAACTTTGTACCAAAATGGAATATTTCTAAATCCTAGACATATTTTTCTCCTTCCTTGGCCCTCGGGAGGCTGTATGCTCCTATAGTGAAAGGCATTAGTGGATATATCAATTTCTTTCTTTCAGTGAGAACTCTACTGATTCCACCAACGCTGAAGAGTTTCCTCAAGGCTTCCCTATGTATCACAAAATCTGTAGCATATCTGGGAAGTACAAAAGGGGCTATGGATCCTCCACTCATTCGGATATATGTACCTTCTAGAACATGGTAATAATCGTTGAATGCCTCAATAATGGGCATGGCGTTCTCTGACACGCAATCTGGTTCCTCTACAAAAATAAGCTGATATAAAGACATGATGAATTTCTTGCAAACCTGCTTATAATAGCTCACATATTTGCTTGCCCACGTGAGTTGGTAGGCCATGAAGAGAGGTGTCTCCTTTCTGTTCCATGAGAAACCCAAGTCACGGAAGGTGTGTTTGCTCAATAGGCGGTCTATCAAGTATGAAGACATAAAGAATTCTGCTTTCCTCTGAGTCATTCTTCCTTGGGTAGCAGTTAGCTGTGACACCAAGCTTTCCGAAATTATATCCACCCAATTAAAGATGGTACCATTCATATCTATATGGAATATTACTGGTACCCATCCGAGTTTAAAGATATTTCCATTTGGAATTCCAAAGATCTGGCTCAACATCAGAACGATGAGTCTATAAGGAGTCTTTAGGAGGCTACTCTCATACTCATTAGTTTTCCTCTTTCTTATCTTCCTGTCAACTATCATCATTTTCCTGGCGGTATCCAGCGGGTCCATAGGGTGTTGTGCTATCCATTCATCATGTAACCAAGCCCTATCTGGGGGCAATCTATAGGTAGTCGTGATATGATCAGGAGCAAAAGATGCCAGGTTCATTCCATTCTTATCATTTATAAACCTAGTGTCAGTCTTGACATGAGGGATCAACCAACCAAGCACTTAAGAACATGGGAATAACTCAAGATGAGTTGCTGCTTTATGGAGATAGGACCTTCTAATATTTGCATATACCATAGCGTCCTCTATGGATTTTTGAGAGTTGTCTTGATCTCTGATGAACCTGTATAAGTCAGCCCACTGAAACTCTGGGGCAAAGCTCCCTGGGGGTACATTGGTGGTAGCTTGTGTATCAGAGAACATGGTCTCGAGTGAGGTATCCAACAGGATCTCTATGTCTGAATCTGAATCTACCTTTTGTGCAGCTTTCTTCCTCGCAGATCTTCTATGCATGTTAAACCTATGGCGAGTCGGGGAGGACAAATAAGGATTTTTTGAAGAAATTTAGAGCAACTATCTAAATGCAATGCTTCTTACAGATTGAAAAAGAAAATGTGACAGAATTAGATTCTAACTAAATGACTTTCAAGCATTAGTAAAATAGTTATAAAATTTCTAGAATACACCATTTTCATAATATGAAAGCTATTTTGAAAACTGATCAAATAATTTATAGATGCAGCTATCATTTCACGGCTACTGGCCTTTACAAATGAATGCGTAGCTATTCATAATGCTACTACTATAGGCCCGAAAGGTTTTCCTAACATGTTCTAAGGCGATTTTGGATTTCAAACAACATTGTTGACAGGTAAAAGCAATGTGGATGTATTTCAAAACAGCTCCATAGCTCATTAGCTCCACGAGCATTATTGGTGATTATCGGCCATGCGTGGCAGAAAAAGCTGATTTCACTTCAGTTCTCCGTAGAGGGATGAGATTATACGAGGAACTATTGGTTTTTTATGGCCTAGGCATGAATAGTTTTTACATTCAGGCGTGATTCTCTCCACGGGGTGGATGCGAATGTGGCGCTTTAACAGAAAACGAGCACTAGCTACAGATTTGGGCATGGAACGTAATCTATGTGAGCAAACTACAGCCATCAAGCTATAAATGGGAATTCTCAGGGATTGTTTTCTTATCAATGGGAATGCTGCATGGGGAAAAAAATTACTTAGGATGCCGAGTAAGTGACAGTGGGAGAAAGGTGAGATGCGTATGTGAGGATAGGGCCTTCCGAGCTCTGGTTTGCATAGGGTGGCTTCGTTTCCACATTGTTTCAACTTAAAACTAACCAGTTAATGCGTATAGGTTCGTTTGGCACATAGGGAGTGTAATTCCAACTGAGAACCTCGGATAACACAAAGGGGAGGGGAAGAGAACCTACCTGTCAGTTTCGCAGTATCTCCTGGTGGCTAGCGGACGTTTCGAGATGGGCGACAATGCAGTCAGGGATTCAATATCAAACGACGAGCTATGTTTTCCCTTGGCAGTGGTGGAGTGATTTTTTTCAAAATCCCATTCTATGCATTCATATAGGGGAAGAATTAATTTCATGTACGTGATAGGTTGTCGAATTGATGAGCATGGGGCTAGAGGCAGACGGGCAGTTAAAATGGCACATGGCCACACTAATGACCCTACCAACTCCGTATTCGCACATATGCCCAAATCATTTTCTGCGCCAAAGCGGCGATTTTACTGTTACGTTCTGCACATGTAGCAGCAGGCTTAGCGTTAATCTTTGCACTGATGGGCTACACCAAGAAATGAACTCGAGGTTGCGTCCAAGGATGAGGCACGAGTATGATGGCGGCTATTGTATGGATAAGTTTTGCGAGTCGACGGAGGATTTAGCCACAGCATGTGCACTAACGAAAGATGTGCCAAAGAGTCGTGAGGAAAAGACCCAGAAGATTGTTGTGTCGGCATCCCTTATAAGGTTAAAATCTATGCCGAAGTGTTTGAAGTAATGTTGGCAATTGTGCAAAAGGAGACCAAAATAAGACTAAGATATGTGCCATGGTTGGGCCGAAATGAGCTCTTGAAGTGCGCCTAAAGCGGCTAGGTTAGTTTTAGACTTTGCGCGATTAGCGGGCAGTTTAAGTTTAAAAGTTGTGCAAGAGAGGCTCAACAATGGTCGAATTATAGTTTAAAATATCACCAAAGAGGCAGAGTTAGGTTTAAGATTTGTGCCGAAGGAGACAGTCTTATGATTGAAACTTGCGCTGAAGGCGGAGGATTTATGGTTAAAACTTGCGCCGAAGGCTAAAGGTGACTTTGCCTTAGAAAACATTTTAGAAAAATTTCTTTGGGAAACAAGTGTTAAACTTTTCCAAGTTGGAGCAGGATAATCTTCGAAAGGAAAGAGATATAATTGTTACAAAAGTGTAGAAGAAGGGGCCCTCACATTTTAAAAAATTTGGGGAAGGATGTTGCGGGAACAACAATTGGCGATTCGCTGGAAAACACAGATCTCTGAAACAAAATCTTGTCGTGATCAAAATGAATTTTAAATTAGTAGCTTCAAGCATAGCAAAATGCCCCTCAGTTCAACCTCTAAGAATGTAGTGATCTCTTAATCATATTGGTCTTATGGGAAAAGGAGGCTAAGACCTATACTTCCTTCAAACTCTCTCAAGGCCAGGATATGGAGTTAATTTTCAAAAGATCTGTCTTTATGGTGTTTTGACTAAAAGAGGACTCCACAAGATCGTAACAATGTCTCATAGGCGTATTCGTTTGTTCCTCATTCCCATACTATTTTCATCTCTTTTGGATGTCTCTTAAATTGACAGCTTTAGCTGTTTAAGCCTTCCAGAAACAACTTGCTTAAACTTTCAATATTTTGATCTGGGGTCTTCAATCCATAATGTCCTTTTGTGTGAGCGAGAGATTTTATTTAGTACCAAGCTTCACGGACGGAGAATAACCTTCCTTGGGATGAGTTACTTGAACAACTCTATAGATTGATCATTTTACTTCATCTCGACCATGCTTTAATTGAGGCGAGAATTTATGGAAATCAGACTCCTTGACATAATTTATTTGGGATTTTATTTGTAGTATGGGATCATTTTAAATACTATACACCTGTGAAACATGCTTCCTTTTTGTGGGCCCATTAATAGAAAAAACCTCAAGACAGACATCAATGTTAAAGTGGGCAAAGCCTTAAGATAGTGAGAGAGAAATGTTGCATCATTAGTCACTGAACTGGGTTATTCTCACCAAACAGGAAGAGATCTTTACATTCCTAAAGGCTGATCAGTGAAGGCGAAATCACCGAGCTATATTTTATTTGTGTTTGAAATTCTTTTTTTCAAGACTTCAATTTTGCTCAGAGTTCTATCCTACAACTATGCCAAGAGTCGAGGTGGGATTTATTAAGTAAAGTGAAGAAAAGAGCAAAACAGACGAGAAGGAGAAGACTATCTATAACAGACCAAACCACTTAAGCCGTTCGTAAAAACAAACAAAATACAAGGGAAATAAAAGAAAAAGAAACGAAACAAAGAAACTGTTTATTTATGTACAAAAGGTCTCAAATGAGACTACGCAAAGTATTTCTTCAAGGTGAGGCCATTGAGGGGAAGGGTTACTTCCTCACCTTGGAGGTCTTTTAGCTTGTAAGTAGATGGGCCAAGCTTTTCGAAAATTAGATACGGACCGACCCATAGATGCTGAAACTTCATATGCATTCCTTTACCTTCATGTGGATGATCCCATTTTAGAACTAACTCACCTACTTCGAAATTCCTTTTGCTAGACTTCCTTTTATCGAACCACCTTTTGACTATGTCTTGTTGTTGGTGGAACCAGTCTTTGGCCTTTTGCCACGATTCTTTGAGTTTTAGTAAAGTGTCAATTCTAGACTGTAAAACCTGACTACTAGTGCCCCAGGAGGCTTGAGACAATTGCAACGATGGGAGTAAGAGATTAGGAGGGAGGATGGCTTCTCTGCCGTAAACAAGGGTATATGGGGAAAATCCTAAGGCATTCTTTGGAGTGACTCTATCTGCCCATAAAGCATTTGGGAGAGCAGTGTGCCATCTTCTCTGGTTTTCAATCACATTTTTCTTAAGGATTCAGATGAGGTTTTTGTTTGAAGATTCTGCTAACCCATATCCCTGGGGATAGTAGTTGGCTGAATAATGTAATTTAATTCCTCTTTCATAAACAAATTCAATTATTTTAAAAGACGAGAAATAAGTTGCATTATCAAAGACTAGGGAAATTGGAACCCCAAACCTGGTTATGATGTTCTCTTTTAAGAAACTAATGACCGCATCTTCATTGATTTTGCAAAATGGGATAGCCTCTGTCCATCTTGTAAAATAATTTGTGGCTGTCAGGATATACCGGTGCTGCAGAGAAAAATTTGGTTTTATCTCTCCAATGACATCTATGCCCCATTGTTCAAAAGGTTCCAAAATAATAACTGGTTGTAATGGTCCTGCTGCCTTGGGTAATTTCCCAGCACTTCTTTGGAATACATCGCAATTCCGTGCATAGGCATGAGAATCTTTGAACAAAGTGGGCCAATAATATCCAGTCCTCAATATCTTATGAGCTGTTGTGTCTCCGGAATAATGCCCACCAACAGGGCCATCATGTAGCTCTTTGACCACCCTACTTGCATCTTCCTTCTCTAAACATTTGAGAAAAATACCATCATAATTTTTTTCTTCTTCTGAAAAGTACTCCATCAATGATATGGTAAGCTGTCGACTTCAAACGGAGTGCTCTTCTTTGCTTAGAACTCCAATGCTCTAGTAAGTACCCTTGTTGCAAATAGTGCACTAGGTCTCTGTACCAAGATTCAGGTGTTGTGAAGATAGGGCAGACTTCAGCTATATTTAGCTCGGCCTCATTTTCCCAATATCGCTCTCCATCTATTGGGTGCTCAGTGAGCAATTTACATAGGCCTTGACCTTTAATAATGGTGGCTAGTTTAAATTCTAGATCATATTCTTGAATAGCGGTGACCTAGTTTCCTCTTCTTTCTCCCAACTCCTTTTGAACCAAAAGGGATCTGATAGTTGGATGGGGAACTACAACTTTAGTTCTGTTCTTAAGAATATATGGCCTAAATTGCTTTATTGCTTTGTATATGGCATATGTCTGTTTACCTACGACAGGATAGTTCAGTTCAGTGCCTTGCAGACCAGTGCTCATAAAAGAGATTGGGTATTCATCTCCTAACTCCACCTTTTGCGTAAGCACAGCTGCAAGAGAGTCATCTGAAGTGAAGGCATATAAAATAAAATCTTTGTCAAAATCTGGACTTATTAGAGAGGGAGCATTGGCTATGGCTATTTTGATATCCTTAAATGCATCCTTTTCTAAATTTGTCCATTTGAACTGCACATTCTGCTTGACCATCTGCTGTAACGGTTTAACGGTCTGAGCGAAATCAAGGACAAATCTTCGAACAAAATTAATTGTGCCCATAAATGATTGCATACCTTTTTTGCTGTGGGGCATGGGAATCTTGCTAATGACTTGCACTCTCTCTTGGTCTAGCGAAATTCCTTTTTTTGAGATGATGTGACCAAGAATCTTTCCCTCAAGGACTGCAAACACACTTTTCTTGGGGTTTAGCGAAATACCATACTTCCTGCATCGATAAAAAATCTGTCTCAAATGGAAAACATGGTCCTCCCTTTTCTTTGAGAAGACTGTCACATCATCCAGATAGACTACAACACAGTGACCGCCCAATCCTCGAAAAGCAATGTCCATCGCTCGTTGGAAAGTAGCTCCTGCATTTATCAATCCGAACGGCATTTGTCGGAATGCAAACGTTCCCCATTTAGTGCGGAAAGTAATCTTAAGATGGTCTTCTTCCGCCACCAACACTTGATTGTAACCAGAGAAACAATCTAGTAGAGAAAACATTTTTGCTCCTGATACCATCTGCAAAAATTGTTCCATTGAAGGGACAGGATAACTATCTTTATTAGATTCTTTGTTCAGGTTTCTGAAATCCACACATAGTCTTTTTTCTCCAGACTTCTTCCTTAAGGGAACTAAATTAGCAACCCATTCCAAATGTCGAACTTTAAAGATGATTTTAGCGTCTAATAACTTCTTTAATTCCTGTTGAACTAAAGGCTCGAGAGTAGGGTGCATTCTCCTTAACTGCAGCTGAAAAGGTTTAAACCCTGCTTTCATTGGTATGATATGTTGAATTATATGAGTATCATATGTTTTTAGATCTTCATATGTCCAAGAGAACACATCTTTATATTGCCAAAAAAGTTTGATGAATTTGTCTCTTTCACCCGACGAACAACATCTACCGAGATTGACATATTTTGGCTTGGCCTATGTACCTAGATTTATCAATTCATGCTGTATAGTAGAACTATGAGTTTTGGCATTTGCTGGTTTCTTGAACTTGCTCTGTAGATCGAACAAACTTTCAAGTGATCTCACTCCTTTAGGTATGAAGTTTCCTTTGATTGCGTCCTTACTTTGTAGATCAGCATCATGTTTTTCTTCATCAATAACATCTTCTTGAAACAAGTTCTCAGTAGTAAGGAAACTAATGATCTGATTGTCATCATCAAACACCCTGAAATTTGTTATATTATCTGGAACAGAAGGCCTAAAAACCAATTCAATAGAACAATTATTATTAGTAGTCACCGACCTAGAAGTGGAGGTAGCTAACAAGTCAGCAACAACATTCTGTAATCTAGGAACATGTTTTATATTAAAAGCCTCGAAGTTTGTAATTAGATCCCATACATCAGACTGATAGCCTCTCAGATGTGGTGAAAGACAATGAATCGTGTCTCTTACCTATCTGACGACTATTTCTGAGTCATCGAATACTTTCAGGTATTTAACGTTCAAACCGATGGCCTTCTTCAAAACAAGGACTAAAGCTTCATATTCAGCAGTATTATTAGTACAATCGAACTCTAATCTATAAGACACGAAGTACTTGTTCTTCTCAGGATCCATTAGAACACAACCGGCTTCGGATCCTTCCTGAGTTTTGGAACCATCAAATTACAACACCCAAAAAACATTCTTTGATCTAACTAAGTTAAAATCCGAACCATCCAAGTCAGTAACTAAGTTAAATATGTTACAGTCGATATCGTCAGTCCGAGAAAATTGAAGGAGATTGGATTGTTTGTCTGATTCATTGCTGATGTCTTCTGATTGATAACTTCCAGGATCGATTTCTAAGAAACAATTCCCTAGAATGGAAGATGAGAAAGTTACGGCTTCATTCTTTTCCTTTAGCTGAGTTACGTTCTGTTTCATGTGTGGTTCCCTCAACACTTTAATTTGGTTTTGTTGGTTCTGATAGGGAAGCTATAAGTGGGACCAATATGTGGTGAAATAACCATCTAGTTTAGTCGACCAGTCTTTGCTTAAGATCAAACCATAAGCTTCAGGGATATCAACTACCATTATATCAATAAATTGATACACTCTAGAATCAACAGACAACCTAATAAGCACATCTTTCATTTCCCCAATTACTTTAACATCAGTTCTATCTAGCTGAATAATCTGGGATGGGGATGGAATTGGATGCCCATTGATATTTTTTCAAATAGACAGAGGCATGACATTCGAGGAAGATCCAGAATCTACTAAACAGTTATGCACATTGTGATTAAAAATTTCAAAAGTTAACAGAAAAGGGAGTGTTTGGGATTTAGATTTTCTGCCAATGCTAGCTTCATTTATTTCGGGATGCTCTTGAGGGTTTGCTAATGGAGGGCTAGATTGGGGTTCGAGAGCCTGCAACAACTTCTTTTGTTGTTGAGGCAAACTACACATATCGAATATTGACACATTAGCTTTTACCTTCTTTATGTCTTCGATGATGTCATAGCCCATGTCACATTCCTTTACAACTTTGGGTTGATTGTCTGTTTTACTGGAAGTTACCTTTGATGGTTGAATTGTTTCCATGTTTGGTTGCTTAGTAGGCATTTGGTTAGGTTTGGGCTATGGTGGAATGACTGTGATGTGTCTTTTAGGTATCTCTTTGAAGGATTTAGGATTGGGCATGGTTGAGCTTGGGTTTGGATCAGCGACTGGACCTTTACTGCGAGTATTAATGTTAACAGTTGAAACTTGACTTTCCTCGAGATAATCTTCAACTAATTCAGTTAAAGGTACCCAGTCCCATAACACCATAGTAGTGTCTGTGGTGAGTTCTTTAGGTTCAGGATTTTGATCCTCTGGAGGATTGTCTTGGTCTGGGATTTGTGAGTCTAGCATTTGGTTCATCACCAAGCTCATTGAATTTATCCATTGTGGACAGCTTTTTTTGGAGTGTGGTTCTTGATGAAAGGTGCAGAAATGTTCCATTCCTACTTCATTCAAATTTAAAACAGGAGAGTTGTTCATAGGTGGATGAGGTTGATCATTTTCCTCTCTTTTCTTGTAGAAAGGTTTAAAAGGATTCCTGGAAGTGCTAACTGCCTTATCCTTTTCAAGAGCTACAATTTTTGCATCATTTTGACTACATTCTCCATATCTGCCAAAGGTTCTTCTTTATTCCTGGTAAGCAAGAGTGGTTTCTTAGTGGTTGCTAGTTTTATTTCTGCATCAAGCGCATGCTTAGCAATGTTGTCTTCTTCTTCTTCTACCTTCCTAGCTTCTTCAAAATTTTCTATTAAGGTAGTTTTCTTAGTTCTTTTGACAAACATTACTATTGGAGGATCAAGCGCTGTTGTGTAATATTCCACTAAAGATTCTTCTGCGGGTTTAGCAGCCTCACTGAAATTGTTTAACAGCGTACTGAACCTTTGGTTAAATTCTTGAACCTTTTCTTTCTTGTCCATTCTCATGGACAACAACTCTTTCATAAGTGTAGCCACCATTTTCTGATTTCCGTATTTCTTCAAAAAACATTTTTCGAATTCTTCCCAATTAGCTATTGATCTAGCTTGTAAACTAAAGTACCAGGAAGACACCTTAGGCTCAAAATTATATGGAAAGAGTCTACAAACTATGTCTTCATGCTGCACATTCAAAAGGCTTAAAGCTAAATAAAAGCTCTTCAGGTGATCTTTAGCAGAAATACCTTTCCCAGGATCATACTTAGGCAGGACTTTCTCAGAATTTTTAGGTAGATTGTGAAAAGGTCTAGCCAAATTCAAAGCCCCACTTGCTCTCCATGCAGGTACAGTCATGGCTCCACGTGGAGAATTAGGTGGAGTATCGTGAGGAGTGTGAGGTGGAGAATTCTTTGAAGTGCACAGTTCTTCAAGATCTAGAGGATCTTCAAGTTCTATTTCTCCAATAGGTTCTGCAATCTCTTCTAAAGATAAGTCTACTAATTCTTCAAAGCTTTGAACAAGAACTGAATCACGTGTGTACTGTCTTTCCTTTCCAGGAGCTCATCTTCTAGGAAGAAAAGGAATCGCGTTTAAACCTCCAAGCTGTTTAACAAAAGCACGGGTATGTCTCCTCAGATTTGCTACTTCAGCAAATGGTATAGCATAGAGCATTTCTTGATTTTCTTGATTTCCAAACTCAGAGTTGGGATTTTCTTGATTTGTCACTTCCTGATCTGAAACGTCTAGGAATGTTGTTTTAAGCGGGTTTCCAGCTGGATCTCCTCTTAAAGAAGAGCCTCCTATATCAGCCATACACTAGTGGCCCTCCTTTTAGCACCAAAAATTGTTGATGCCTCAAAAATCGTAGCATCAATCAGCAAGGGATTCTCCCCAGTAAACAG
The DNA here is from genome assembly GCA_027924585.1 of Larix kaempferi. NCBI lineage: Eukaryota > Viridiplantae > Streptophyta > Pinopsida > Pinales > Pinaceae > Larix > Larix kaempferi. The sequence continues at coordinate 6,155,935 of BSBM01000399.1, read as the reverse complement.
TCCCAATTAGATTTTCCACCGTTTGATGTAGCGAATCCGTTCGGTTAACGGTTCCGGCTGCCATAAGATTTAAATATTTTGGTTCTTTACACCGGTTGCGGCCCAGTTCACCATTTATGTATTTTATTTTAAGATGATATGCAAGTGCCCTATGCTAAGTGCATGCAGTTAACCTAAACTAATCTATAACTGTGTAAGCAAATCTATTCTATCCTTGCAAGGAGCAGACTGTAGAGATGAGTAATGCGCTGGAAGAAACACCTTAAAGATTATACAGATAGCCATTTAATCATAAGATACATCTACAACAAGATATAGTAGAAATTAAAGATAGCTTTAATTTAGTTAGTACAATCCACTACTCATTTAAGAAAAACACATCTTTGCACAGGAAAGCATAAGAACATTCATTACACAGAAAGAATTCAAGATAGCAAGGAATGATCTCACAATAATATGTAGATGACACAGGAATAATCCAGCACACATTTGACACATCTTCCAAGAAAAAACGCCTTCTCCCAGGATTTCATTAGGCAAAAAATTGTTTCTTGGAGCAAGTAGCAAAGTAGTTCACGTACAAGGAAGAAAATCTTTCACCAGACAAAAGTCCTTCAACCTTCTCTTATCCCTCTATATATAGTTTTACAAAATGCTCCTTCAGCTGACAAGTGTACCCTAAAGTTCTGGAAACTTCTAATTTGTCTTTTAGTGTGTAACTACAAAACTGAATGATTCGTGGGTACTTTTTCACAAAAGACAAAAAATAAAAGTACAGTTGTCTCTTAATGTATTTACACATGAAAAACTTTCCAGCTTATTTTCCTAAAGTATAGTAAGATAAACTAAGGCCCAGCTGGTTCTGCTGACTCATTTGGTCGTTCCTCTCTTATCGGCTCACTTACTGCAATAGGCTCCTCCTCTTCAACAGGATCACCTGATTGTGCTGGTTTATCTTCCTGTTCAATGTAGCTTTCCCACTATCCAATTTCCCTTACAATGGTTTTTCCTCTTAATGAGACTGTCACATTTCGCGCTATTCTATGTCTACGTAATTCTATTTTGATGGTTTTTGTTCCCGTTACAGTCCTCTGCGCGCAAATTTCTAGACAGTGAGTGTGGATAGCAATTTTCCCAATGAATTGATGAAGTTCTTCTGAGGATATAGCTTCTATCTTCTTTAAATCATCGAATTCTCCATTTAGATTATTCCCTAACTCCGTCATGCGTTGGTCTCTCTAAGGAAACTCATAAACACTTTGAGGTATAGGAATCTGGCATGTCTCATGAGTTTCTCGGATCTTGGAATAGATAACATGGCACTTTTTCATTGTCTTCCGGATTTCAATACTTAATCTATCGCCACAGTCTCCGCAAAATTCTAGGACTCCTATATCCATATCCCGCTCCTCATCGATCAAGGGGCGCAGATTTGAGGGAAAACCTGATTTTCCTTTTCTCCATTCCGACTGTTCCTTAATCTAGACCGCATATTGAGCAAACCTGTCTTTAATCTGAAGTGCTTCAATCTCAATACTCGTCATCTTGGTGATCATTTCTTTCATCCTGCAAATTTCTTCAAAAATGGATACCAGTAATTGATGTATCTTCTCTTGCATGTCACTGGCCTGCTTACAGAAGGTGAACAGATCTTGCTTGTTTTCTATTATCTCCTTGATTTGTTTCACTAACTCTTCCTTTTCCTATAGCAACCTTTCAAACTGAGGTTTGAAGATATGAGTTTGTTGAGCCCTGCTGACCTTGAGTTTCTCCAACTCTGATATACGAATATTTAAGTTCTTTTGCTTGTCTTCTGAGATGGACAGCTGCATCTTGAAAAAATTCTTCTCATTTTCGAGCCGCAGAGCTTCTGAAGTTGTCCTTAACTTCTCTTCTACCATTTCCTTATATTTCCTCTTCATTTCATTTGCTTCTAGCACCTCTTTCTTCCTTTCAGCTTTTATTTTGAAGCATTTCTCTCTGTAACATTTTACTTCATTCATTAACCGATCAACATTGGCTTTATTTTCTTGGGCTGAAGCTACAGTACATTCTGCTTGGAATGAAGGATCAATGTCAGTCCCCTGGACTAGCGTGGTCTCTGATACTCTAAATTCAAATGATTCAGGATCAATCTCCATTTTTCTCATTGTTCTACCAATGATAGCCTGGTTTCATTTGTGAAAATAGACAGAATCTAGGTTGGCCACTTGGCACTTCTTTCTCGGGTTGTATGGAGTCAGTGCCAATTCCTTAGTAGAAACAAACCCTACATGAGCAATCCCTTGTTGGTCTATATTTGGCATATCTAATTCCATGGCCTGTGGGCAGGACGGTTTTTGTTCAAGAGTTCTCTCAGACTGCTCTTTTTCTTGTCTTTCAACTAGCTCTGCTAATTCTACTTGTAATTTGTCTGCCTCCTCCAACAATATCCTCCCTTCTTCTTGTTGTTGTTGTTTAGTAGCCTGTTTCTGGAAGATCCTTTCTTATTCTTCTCTCTGGGCCTTCAATTCCTCTTCCTTCTGGATTATGGCGACTTCTTCTTGTTGCTGCAATTGAATAGTCTACTCCTGTTGAATTCTTGTTGTCTCTTCTTATTGAATCTTTTCCTCCTGCTCCCTCTTGATTCTAGCAGCTTCTTCTTGTTGAAACTTGGCATCTTGTTCATTTGAATCCTAAAAACCTCCTCATCTTGTCGCAATTTGGCAGTCCGTTCATTTTGAATCCTTGCTTGTTCCTGATCTTGTTGTTGTTTGATAGTTTGCTCTTGTAGTATCATGTCCTCTTCCTCTTGTTCCATGCATGTCAAATCTCCTGATTGGGATACTGATGCCTCCTGCTCCTTTTGGATTAGGCCGACAAGCCTGGGGGAAGAGCTCTTTTTCTTGTCTTTCTTGTAGCGCTTGCCTAATGCTGTTAAGTTTCGAGCACTACGGAAGAACACTTCATCTTGGTCCATAAGATGAGCGTACTCGAAGCTGGTTTTCACATCAATAATATGCTGGGCAATTTTACCACAAGGGTCATGCCTTCTGAAGAAATTTGTACCAAAATGGAATATTTCTAAATCTTGGACATAGTTTTCTCCTTCCTTGGCCCTCGGGAGGCTATATGCTCCTAAAGTGAAAAGCATTGGTGGATATATCAATTTCTTTCTTTCAGTGAGAACTCTACTGATTCCACCAATGCTTAAGAGTTGCCTCAAGGCTTCCCTATGTATCACACAATCTGTAGCATATCTGGGAAGTACAAAGGGGGCTACGGATCCTCCACTCAATCGGATATATGTACCTTCTAGACCGTGCTAATAGTCTCTAAATGCCTCAATAATCGGCATGGCGTTCTCTGAAATGCAATCTGGTTCCTCTACAAAAATAAGCTGATATAAAGGCATGATGAATTTCTCACAAACCTACTTGTATTAGCTCGCATATTTGCTTTCCCACATGAGCTGGTAGGCCATGAAGAGAGGTGTCTCCTTTCTGTTCCATGAGCAACCCAAGTCAGGGAAGGTGTGTTTTCTCAGTAGGCAGTCTATCAAGTATGAAGACATAAAGAATTCTGCTTTCTTCTGAGTCATTCCTCCTTGGGCAGCAGTTAGCTGTGAGACCAAGCTTTCCAAAATTATATCCGCCCAATTAAAGATGGTACCCTTCATAGCTATATGGAATATTACTGGTACCCATCCAAGTTTAAAGATATTGCCATTTGGCATCCCAAAGATCTGGCTCAACATCAGAACAATGAGTCTATAAGGAGTCTTTAGGAGGCTACTCTCATACTCATTAGTTTGCCTCTTTCTTATCTATCTGTCAACTATCATCATTTTCCTGGCGGTATCCAGCGGGTCCATAGGGTGTTGTGCTATCCATTCATCATTTAACCAAGCCCTAGCTAGGGGCAATCTGTAGGTAGCAGTGATATGCTCAAGAGAAAAATATTCCAGGTTCATTCCATTCTTATCATTGTGAAGAGCCTGCAATAATTAATTAATGCAAACACACAAAATAGCAGAAATAACAGAACTCAGAATTACATTTATATTGATCGCAGGCCACTTCGAGGGGGCAACCTCCTTTTAGCAATCTCAATACAAATAACTTCACAGTACCTTCATTGGTCTCAACACAAACTTATATACTAAGCCTAGGTGCCAATACCATGGGTCAATACCATGTGTCAATACAAACCATGGGCCAATACAAAATACGGATCAACAATTACTACGGGATGACTTACAAAGCATATGCGTCCAACAACAATAATACAAACTATGGATCAACAAATACTATGGGACAACTTACAAAGCATATGCGTCCAACAAAAATATACTAACAAAGTAAATAGAAGGGTTGACATGGGTTCCTAACATCCCCTATCCCTTAGAAAAAGCTTTGTCCTCAAAGATTTAGATGTGGAAATTGATGCATAATCTGAAGAAGTGGTTCCCTGTAGCATCCTCGGGTTGCATTTTGGCCCATTGACGGCTTTTGAGTTTCAGGGAGGATTGCTTGGAAGGATGTAGACAAAGAAGGACCATATCAGTTGCATGAAAATTGTGCTTAGAACAGTGCTGATCGGCTTGTTGTTTCAGTCGAATTCTTGCGATGTGAAGATTTCCCTACAGAATGAGAAGAATCTAATCACGGTTTTGAAGAACTGAGTCAATTTCCTGAACTGGGGAGCTACAAAACGTGTATGGAAGAAGAACTGGCAGTGCCTGTCCATAAAATGCTTCATATGGTGTCCTTTTAGATGTGGCATTGTACCACTAGAGTGCTTCTAGGAAATCCATAGAAATAGCTTTCCACATCTGTGTAGGGATGGGAAAGGGTTCGAGCAGTCCTGAAAGGAGTGTCGTTTCACCCTTGTTGACTTGGCAAGTATCACAGTCAGCCACCATCTATTGAATTGTCATTTTCAGTGCCTGCCAAAAGAAGTTACATTGTTCCCAATCATACATTTTGAGGAACCCAGAGTGCCCTGCTGATGAAGAAGCATGGAGTTCATAGAAGAGATAGCCCTGTTGAATAGATGGCAACCAATTTGCAACAAGCAGAGAAATAACTGTAAGAGAAACTGGATCATCAAATGTGCGAGAAGGAGGATCTGCCACCATATTGTCCTTACCCTTCTTGTAAGTGATCGCATAGGCATAACCCATGAGTTGGATAACCCATTTCAGGTGTGCTGGGGAGGAGACCCATTGTTCTAGAAAATTTTCCAGACTCTGGAGATTAGTCTTGATGCAGAAATAATTCCCTAATAGGTATGGCTGCCACTTCTGTACTGCATGCAAAATAGCCATCACTTCCTGCTGAGATGTAGATGCGGCTAAATTTGTACTGGAAAGGTCTCTTCAAGGCTACAATCCCACTGGTTCAACAAGGACACCTGCATATCTATCCAAGGAAGTAGGGGAGACCATTGATGGGTACATCTGAATGGAATAGAGTTGAGCGATGACACCATGTGAATTATTTTTAAGGATATTTTCTAGGCGATGTGAACTGATGATGCAGAGAGACCCTTGTTGTAATCCCTTAAATTTGTGTTGTTTCCCATTTACTGAAAACTGCATCCAAAGTTCAGCAAAATCCCATAAGATGGGGCCAAGTGTGCGTAACCATTGAACACCCAAAACCACATCACATCTGCCTAGGGACAAGGCAAAAATGTCAGAGCACAGGTTATAATCTTCTAGAGAGATATGCACATTGTGACACTTCCCCTTGCAAGGTAAGGTGGCCCCATTGGCAACCATGACTTCAAAGTTGGAGCAAGGATGGACAAAACAATCAGCATGTTTGGTGATCCGAGGGTCAATGAAGTTATGAGTGCTACCCAAATCAATGAGTATTGTAAGAGGAAGCTTCTTGAAGTAACCCCTGACCTGCATTGTTTGGGGGGTGGTGACGCCAGATAAAGCATGGAGAGATATCTATGGTTGTTCATCCTGAGATGGGGGGTCAATAGGAGGCTCCTAATAGTCGACCTGATCATCCATTGTATCTGGAGTTTCTTGACCAATTGTAGAGGCAGGCAGAGAATCCATATCCAAGAGATAGAGCTTTTGTTGAACACATCTATGTCCCCAAGTGAATTTCTCATCACAATTATAACAAAGCCCTTTTTCTCTACGTGCCTGCATCGCTATTTCAGACAAATGCTTGATAGGAGTTGGTCGAGGAGCTGGCGGGATGGGAGGTCGTTGAGAACCCATATTTCGGAAGGGAACAAAAGTGGGTTTTGAGCGTTGTTGGGATGCAACCTTGTCTTCTGCCAACTTAGCCAACCCTAGGACTTCCATCATTGTGTTGGGACAGAACATTTTAACCTCTGACCGGATTTCATCCTTAAGACCACTGATAAAACAGCTCCTATAGAATTCATCAGACAATCCTTCTGTGTGATTGGCTAGTTTCTCAAATTCTATCTGATACTCTCTCACAGTGCCACTTTGAAGAAGTTTAGTGAGTGCTCTGGTGAAGTCATCAAAAGCACTAGGACCAAATCGTTGCAAAAGGAGTTGACAAAAATCTATCCATTTTGGCTCGTCATGAGCCTTGATGTACCAACGGTACCATTGAAGGGCTTCCTGTTCCAAATGGAAGGATGGAAGTGGAACTTTTTGGACATCAAAAGTATTATGTAGACTGAAATATTGTTCTGCACGATAGATCCATCCAGTTGAATCAATACCATTAAAGCAAGGAAATTCAAGCTTTGGACCACGAAAATTGCTGGAAGAAGAGAACCCATTGGCTACCTAAGATTCGTGTTGAAGGTTATTGTTCATGGCTGAATGTTGAATATGGAGGCTGAGAAATTTCTCATCTAGATCTTGGAGTTTGGTTTGGATGGTTGCAAGTGCTTCCTCCATGGTTGTTGCTCCTGCGTGGGTGACAACCATAACTAGGAGTTTTTTTTTTTGGTGGGGGGGGGGGGGGAATGGATAGAAAAACACAAACAAAAGCTTATTTAGTAAAGGGAAATTTGGATTTGGGAAAATATCGGAGGGGTAATTGGGGTTTGACTAAGTTTTGGACACTTTCAGATGGACAAGGAAGCACAAAATGGGGATTTCAGAAGTGGGGTGAAAGAATGAGAAAATTTGGCAGAGCGGGACAAAGAAGCAGAATTAGGAAAGGAAATCGGTGGTAAAATTTTGAGACGATTCGGTGAAATCCGAAGAAGTTATGGCAAACCCTAAAAATAGACAAATGCGGGATTTCTGGCTTTGGGAAGTGGAATTTGGGATAGGGTACTCAGGAATGAAATATGCAGAATGGGATTATTGGGGTGTCAGGGAAGTTTCAAGGGAAACAGAGTGAAAACAAGGGAGATATGTACGAATGGATATGCAACAGCGTGGAAGGGATCTGAAACAGATAGATCTGCAACGGCGCGGAAGTGATCGGAAACAAAGGGATTTGAAATGGCGTCGACTGGATTGAAAACGGCTGGATCTAGAATGGCTTTCAGAATGGATCTGAAATGGCGCGGCAGTGATCGACAAAAGTTCAACTGAAAATAGATATGGACCCCAAGTATGTGCGGCTTCCTAACAGTTCAGGGGTTTCACTTAGCCACCAATGCTGTCTGACAACTTGCGTATTAGGGCGGTACCCCTCACTCCACAGCTCAGGTAAAATTGATAACCGCTTTGCCACAAACGGCAACTCTTGGTTTACCTCACGGGTGGGAACTAGTCAATCAGGTAGGGGTCGTTGCCCTTTTCACTGGCAGGTCCTCTCAATGGGCCAGCTACTTTGGGGTTCCTGTGGTACTCCTCACAATGATTTTTAGGGCTTATGCCCAAGTACTTCCCACAATTAAGCGGATAGGGATTATTCCCAGATTCGAAGCTGCAATAGATGCGAAAAAAAAAAAATTGTAGAAATTTCACCCAGCGAGCCCAAGAAAGTGCTCTGATACCAAATGTGGAGAACCTGCAATAATTAATTAATGAAAACACATGAAATATCAGAAATAACAAAACTCAGAATCACTTTTATATTGATCACAGGCCACTTCGAAGGGGCAACCTCCTTTGAGCAAGCTCAATACAAATAACTTCACGGTACCTTCATTGGTCTCAACACAAACTTATATACTAAGTCTAAGTGCCAATACCATGTGTCAATACAAACCATGGGCCAATACAAAATATGGATCAACAATGACTACGAAACGACTTACAAAGCATATGTGTCCAACAACAATAATACAAACTATAGATCAACAAATACTACGGGACGACTTACAAAGCATATGCGTCCAACAATAATATACTAACAAAGTAAATAAAAGGGTTGACATGGGTTCTTAATAATCATTTATAAACCTAGTGTCCTTCTTGACATGAGGGATCAACCAGCCAAGCACTTCAGAACATGGGAATAACTCAGGATGATTTGCTTCTTTATGGAGACAGGACCTTTTGATATTTGCATATACCATAGCATCCTCTATGGAGTTTTGAGAGTTGTCTTGATCTCTGATGAACTTGTATAAGTCACCCCATTGAAACTATGGGGGAGAGCTCCCTAGGGGTACATTGGTGGTAGCTTTTGTATCAGCGAACATGGTCTTGAGTGAGGTATCCAGCAGGATCTCTACGTCTAAATCTGACTCTACCTTTTGGGTGGCTTTCTTCCTTGCAGATCTTCTATGCATGTTAAACCTGTGGCGAGCTGGGGAGCACAAATAAGTATTTTTTGAAGAAATTTAGAGCAACTATTTAAACGCAATGCTTCTTACAGATTGAAAAATAAAACGTGACAGAATTAGCTTCTAACTAAATGACTTTCAAGCATTAGTAAAATAGTTATAAAATTTCTAGAATACGCCATTTTCACAATATGAAAGCTATTTTGAAAACTGGTCAACTAATTTATAGATGCAGTTGTCATTTCACGGCTGCTGGCCTTTACAAATGAATGCGGAGCTATTCATAATGCTACTATTGTAGGCCCGAAAGGTTTTCTTAACATGTTCTAAGGTGGTTTTGGATTTCAAACAACATTGTTCACAGGTAGGGGCAATGCGGATGTATTTCAAAACAGCTCCATAGCTCATTAGCTCCACAAGCATTGTTGGTGATTATCAGCCATGGGTGGTAGAAAAAGTTGATTTCGCTTCAGTTCTCCGTAGAGGGATGCGATTATATGAGGAACTATTGGTTTTTATGGCATATGCGCGAATAGTTTTGTCATTAGGGCATGATTCTCTCCATGGGGTGGATGAGAATGTGGCGCTTTAACCGAAAACGAGCACTAGCTACAGATTTGGGCGTGGAACGTAATCTATGTGAGCAAACTACGACCATCAAGCTGTAAATGGGAATTCTCAGGGATTATTTTCTTATCAATGGGAATGCTGCATGAGGAAAAAACTTACTTCGGACGTCGAGTAAGCGATAGTGGAAGAAAGCCGAGACGCGTATGTGAGGATAGGGCCTTCCAGGCTCTGGTTCACACAAGGTGGCTTCGTGTCCTCATTGTTTCAACTTAAAACTAACCACTTAATTCGTATAGGTTCGTTTGGAACATATATATAGCAACAAAAAGATACCAAAGGGAGTGTCATTCCAACTGAGAACCTCGGATAACACAGAGGGGAGGGGCAGAGCACCTACCTGTCAGTTTCGCAGTATCTCCTGGTGGCTAGCAGACATTCCGAGACAGGCGATAGTGCAGTCAAAGATTCAATATTGAATGATGAGCTATGTTCTCCCTTGGTAGTGGTGGAGTGATTTTTTTCAAAATCCCGTTCTATGCATTCATATAGGGGAAGCATTAATTTCACGTACGTGATAGGATGGCCAATTGATGAGCATGGGGCTCGAGGCTGATGGGCAGCTAAAATGGCACATGGCCACACTATTGACCGTACCAACTCTGTATTCACACATATGCCCAAATATTTTTCTGCGCCAAAGCCATGATTTTACTGGTACGTTATGCGCTTGTCACTGCAGGCTTAGCGTTAATCTTTGCGCTGATGGGCTACACCAAGAATTGAACTTGGGGCTGCGTCCAAGGATGAGGCACGGGTATGATGGCGACTATTGTAGGGATAATTTTTGCAAGTTGGTAGAGGATTTAGCCACAACATGTACACTAACTAAAGATGCGCCAAAGAGTCATGAAGGAAAGACCCAGAATATTGTCATGTCAGCATCCCTTATAAGGTTAAAATCTGCGCCGAAGCATTCAAAATAATGTTGGCAATTGCGCCAAAGGAGGAAAAATAATACTAATATATGCGCCAGGGTTGGGCCAAAATGAGTTGTTGAAGTGCGCCTAAAGCGGCTAGGTTAGTTTTAGACTTTGTGCAATTAGCGGGCAGTTTAAGTTTAAAAGTTGCGCAAGAGAGGCTCAACAATGGTCGAATTATAGTTAAAAATATCACTGAAGAGGCAAAGTTAGGTTTAAGATTTGCACTCAAGGAGGCAGTCTTATGATTGAAACTTGCGCCGAAGGCGAAGGATTTATGGTTAAAACTTGCGTCGAAGGCTAAAGGTGACTTTGCCTCAGAAAAAATTTCAGAAAAACTTCTTTGGGAAACAAGTGTTAAAGTTTGCCAAGTTGGAGCAGGATAAGCTTCAAAAGGAAAGAGAAATAATTGTTACAAAAGTGTAGAAGGAGGGGCCCTAACATTTTCAAAAATTTGGGGAAGGATGTTGTAGCAACAACACAGATAATGTCGAAACTTCTGCAAGGCTTATACCATCGCGAAACCTTCTCTTTCCGTCGTCGTGTAGTTCTTCTCCGCAGTAGACAAACTTTGACTCGAAAATGTGATTGGGTGATCAATCGATCCTTCTCCTAGCTAAACCAATATTACTCCCAGCACTATTGATGAAGCATCTACATGGACATGAAATTCTTTCTTCTAGTCGGGAAAGACCAATATTGGTATTGCAACCATCTTTTCCTTCAGTATATCAAGACTTTTCTAGCACTCGTCATTCCATTCAAACTTTCCATCCTTCTTCAGCACCTTCTCCATTGGTGTCATGATCACTGCATATCCCCTTATGAAATTCCTGTAATATCCTGTGTGACCCAAAGTCACCCTCAGCTGTTTCATTTTTGTTGTTGCTGGAAGGTCGACAATGATTACTATATTTTCTAGATCTACTAACATCCCTTCTTGCATACAATGTGTCCCAATAGAATTCCAAATGGTGCACATAAAATACACTTCTTTAAGTTCAGCGAAATCTGATATTGTGGACACCTTTCCGGCATTAGCCTTAGGTTCACAACATGGTCCTTAAACAGCCCATATACAGCCCAATCATCCATATACACTGGCAGACATTTGTGAATGAAGTCTTTAAATGCAGTGACAACCAATCTCAAAAAGATTGCAGGAGTGTTCTTGAGACCAAATGACATCAGTGTGTATTGAAAGCAACCCCATTCTATCATGAAAGTTGTTTTATGTCAATCTTCTTTCGCGATCTTTATCTGGTGGTATCCTAAAAATCCATATGTAAATGAATATATCTCCTGGCCTCCGACAACTTCTAGTACTTCATCAGTGAATGGTGTAGGGAATGGATCATGAAGACATGCATCGTTCAGTTTCCTTAGATCGACACAAATCCTTATTTCGTCGGTCTTCTTATCTTGGAAAACCATTGGGCTTATCCATTTCGATTCTTCGACGGGTTCTATGATTCCTACATCCATCATTCACTCTATCTCATCCTTTACTCGCTCCTTATATCTGGGATTTAGTCTATATGGCCACTGCTTTACTGGATTCGCATCAGGTTTCAGCGGAATCTTTATCTCACCCACATCTCCAGAAATTCCTTTCATCTCTAAAAACTTTGTCGAAAACAGGTCTTGGAATTCATGTAGTAGGTTAGTGAACTTTGGAATTGTTGAATCATCACAATAATATCCAATGCTTGCAAACTTTGGATTCTCTTTTGAGCCAATATTTACCTTATTTATATTCACTAGTTGCTTAAATTTGTCGAATGGCATCTCTGGTGCTCTGAAATCATGACTGCACTCTGATTCTGGGACGTAGAATGCCCTAGGATCCTCCTCGTCAATAGGTCCTCCCAACACATTATAGCATTCCATCATCATTTGTGGTGTTGTTTTCCACTATAATCCCATTTATGTCAGAACTGTTTCAAGTACTTTGTCGCTGATCTTCAATAATGCACTGTGGATGAAAAGATTCTCGTCAGTGAAGCTAAAAGTCTGACTGAAACTAATGGTCAATTCTTCCCATGTATTTGTTCCTCGTCATAATTCTGTTGCAATGTACCAGCTCTGCGGTACTTCATCTAGTGTATGGATGAACGCATGAACCCATTCCTGTTGTGGTCTCATTCCCCATGCGCTTTGACACTCTCCCAGATGATCCCTTGGATCACCCAATCCATTGTATTTATTCCCGTAGTAGCATTCAGTCTCCCCAAACCTAAATTCCATCAATTGTCAACATATTTTCCAGCTCGTTATCGACGATTTGTGTGCATCCCACCACCTTTCTGGAATATCCTTCAATGATTCTTCAAGCTCCAACAGTCATTGTGGTTCTGATACGTTGTCTTCGAATTTAGCGATGAACATAGACAGATTAGGTAATCCTTCATATTTCGGCAGATCACATACCTTCATCACTACCCATCTCAATAATTGAGTGATTCGTGCGCATCTTCTGAAAGATACCTCGTGCAACCAGTTCTGCCAGTTTTCTAGAGCTTCATTCGAGTCTGATGACGCTGAATTGGCACTTCACCATCCTAATTCTCCATCCACAGTAGGATTAACATAATCCTATGAAACATTGTATTCGATGTCCCATCCTTCTACAAACTCATCTCTCGTCAGTTCTACATACCTCTTCCCTTCGGATGGATCCAGTGGGGCTATGACCCTCATGTCTCGATTTTCAAAAGACATTGTCCTTTTCTTGAAATTAATAACATCCATGTTCTCCATTGCTCAGTCTATTCCCAGCAGCACAGGATACGGGCTCGTATTGTCAAGTATCTCTATAACATCAAAATCTGTGTATTTTTTTAGCCCTTCTACTTTGATAGGTAGACGAGAAAATCGCCTGATAAGTGTAAACTTGCTTTGATTTTCTAGTTGAAGTTGCACAGGGGACCATACCAGCTATGGCCTCCCCATCATCTCCCAAGTCTGCTTGGTTAGGATGTTCACGTCTGATCCCAATTCTAAGATGATAGAATCTACATCGTATGTGCCAATTTTGGCATTTATCCTCATTTCTCTCCCAATTTCCTTTATGTGCAAGTGATTAAATGTTCTCTCCCGTCACCCTTGTTCCTGTCGATGCAGTAAGCTAGCAATATCTACTAGTGCGTATTTATCTTTTGCTAATATTAGAAAAAATTCTAAAAATTTCCTTAGAGTGCTTACCTTTTCTGGTGACTTTTGCAAATTTGTCTTATCAAAGATTGGTGGCATTTCAAATACAGTCTCTTGATGGACTGTAGGTGGCATTCTAACACTATTCTTGATCAATTCATCTTGTGCTTCCAAAAATACTTCTTTTTTTGCTTCGACGTCGAAACACACTTGCTTCCAATTCGTATTAAAGATGTTTGGTAGTGGCCTATCTTCTCTTGTTGTAGCAACTCCTCTGGTCACGACTGCAACATTCACTGGTTAACTTCTTATTCTAGTCGTTGTCTTCTATACATTTGGATTAGGATTCTGATTCTGGTTTGGGTTTGGTTGCGGTTGTGGTTTTGGTTGTGGTGTGTTCTTAGTTTGCCACTTTTCAATGAGCTGCGGACAGTCTTCGACAATGTGATCAACTACATTACAATAAGTACACTAAGGTGTTGGATGTGGACAATCCCTCCGATAGTGTCTGAATACTCCACAATTATAACAGGTAATCGATCCTCGACCTCGATCAATATTTACTCCACAACCAAATACTCCATTGCGGCCACCACAAAATCCTCCTATGAATCCTCCCTGCTGTTGATATGGTGGAGGGTTATACTGTGGTTGCGGCTGATTATACTGGGGTTGGTTATACTGTATTTGCGGCTGATCATACTGTGGTTAGTTATACTACGGTTGCAACTAATTGTATTGCGGTTGGTTGTACTGCAGTTGTGGCTGGGGTCTCTCTATCGGTCGTTTCTCTTCACCCTTCATAAAGTATGTATCCACAATTCTTTCTTGGATCAAATCATATGCTCAGCAGTATTTATCCTCATTCCCAACCGATCGACAAAACTTACAGAAAAGGTTATCCAGCTTCGAACCCATATTTTGTGCATATAAACATTCTTCTGAGCAATTTCCTCTTGTTTTACATATTTGGCACCAAGGCATTCCTCCTTGACTGAGTGGGTTTGGTTCACAAGACTGTAAATAGTCATGGAATTCAGGACACTGGTCTTTGTGATGTCCTTCAGACTTGCATCAATTGCACCATATTTTTTTGCGAACTTCTTTCCACTTCTTTATATCCTATAGTTGGATCATCAAGTTTGCTAGCTCCGCTTGGATCTGGTTCATACCTACCCCTGTTTCTCCGACTGGTGAAGCCTCGAGTTTCATCGCAATTTCCAGTGCCTCCACCCAGGATACAATATTCTGCTGCATTAGTGGCATCTGAATGTGCGGTACCAATCCCGTAATAAACCATTCTTTATGTTTCATGTCACTCATTCCAAACCTTACTTTGGCCATCATAGTTTTGTACCTCTGCTCTAATTCCCATATTGATTCATTAGGAAATTGCTTTATTTCCTTCAACTCTGTAATATACTGCGACTCTGACTTTGCTTTCCTAAATTCATCGATCAATCCTACTCTAATTTCTACTAGGGTATTATGTGTATTTCCTGTAGGGACTTGTACAAACTTCATATACCAATCCACCGCACGACCCCTAAAGGTCGTCACCAATTTCCCTTTCTTAATATTTTCATCTTGTACTTGTTTGACGGTCCAGAACGCTTTGCATAGAAACTAGTATTGTTCGGGATCCTCAATCTCGTTACCCTAGAACAAATGAAGCTTTACGTCGTCTCCTGCCATCCCTTGTATCCTACTATTTTTTTTCCATCCTCTACTCTAACCGCTATTTTGACATGCAAGACAACCCTACGAAGAACTCATGTTTCTTCCTACAAAGTTTGGCACAGTGCACAGACTTGTGGGTATGTTGTAGCTTTGGGTTTGTCCTCCCTCAGGTTCAGGGGTATCCTGTTCATTCTCCTCATCCAAGTAGGGTCTCTTAGTCCCTTTTGGTTATGTTTCACATTTCTTTGTTTCGGTCGCACTAGGATACTCTATCTCTATTTCAGTCCTCCTCTTCCCTTAAATCATGGAATTTCCTTGTTTTTATCGAAATAGTCCAAATTTGGCCCAAACTTGGCCTGGGTGATTCCTTATCCTTTTGAGCACTCAATAAAAATAATAAAATCCCTTGGGACCCATTTCACACCTATTTTTGATCCCAATCCATAAGTAGACAAACTTGCCTTTGAATGAATTTTGACAATTTTTACTAGGCAATTTTTATTGTAATTTTAATTAATTCCCAGATAGAATTAATTTCCACTTGAACCCATGGGAACCTAATGGGTAAGTGGAGTGGCTCCATATTATTCTAGGAAGGGGACATTAAGTTTACTAATTTGACTAAGACATGATTATCATTTTCTCTAAATTCTTCAATGTCTTCATTTGTGGCCTCAAGCAAGAGCTACTTTATTTTGTTGGAAGTCTTCATGGATGCCTTACTTCTGACCTTGCATTGGTACAAAATGATTTTCTCAATGAGTTTTATTATTTTTTCTTGAAGTCGTAGCTCATGAAATCTGTGCTCGACTCCTTCTTTGATTGGGGTATCATCTCCATTTTCGTTAGTCGTGTCTCCTGACGGTTCGTCGATTGGTTCTTTACCATTCCTGGGTATTGGTATGATTGCTAGTGGATTACTTGTATCTTCTTCTCCAAAATATTATGTAATATATACTACCAGTTCTCTCTATTCTTCTAAATATCCCTCTTTTAGGGGTTAAGTAAGTTCCATATGTTGGTTCATAGCTAGGGTTGGTATGGGGATTACAATGTTTGTGTGCCTCGACAAGTCGGCGAATAATTCAGGAATGTTAGGGTAGTAGTCAAGCGCTTGGGAGTCCCCTCTTGCACCCTTAATGAACCATACTTTTGTGTGATCAAGGACAAGTTGAATGTGTGCTCCTTTAGGCAGGAAACGATTAATTTATTACGGCACTCTACATATGGTACATCTATTTTTAGTATCCTGGAACTAGAGTTCCAAGTAGGTTTTTTCTTTGTTTGATTTGGATGATGGCCCTTTTCCTGCAAATATCTAAAAATTTCTCATAAGAGGTTGTTGAGTGCTAGTGAAAAATATCTTTCCGACTGGGGTAATCTTCTCCATTACTATCTAGATGAGAAATGATGTAAATATGATGGCATGTGCCTATTCCTATCGCTTCTCATGGTTATCTTTTACTAATTTGTTGAAATGGTCAGCCCAATTCAATATTTTGTCCTCACAAGAAACCTATTTGATTACTTCAAGCATGTTGAGCCTCAATTCACATGGCTGACCTAATCTTGTAAAACATAGTAAAATTATTATGGCATCCCATTTAATAGTCTCATACCTTACTTTGCTAATCATCAAACCTTTTGAGTTGTTTCCTAAGGGTGTTCCTGTGAATTCTTTGACTAACGGTTGGGGTTCATTTGTGATAGGTAATATTGGTCCCTTGCTTGACAATCTAGTAGTTGCAGTGATAATGGAGTCTATGATTGGAATGGCCTTTTTTTATCCATATTTTCCCATTGTGGTATCTACTAACAATCAATTTTTATATGATTTCCTTTACATCACCAAATGAGTTCAACCGAGGTGCATTTAGATCACTTATAATATTCACGGTAGTGATCCTCTGGGAACCTTCTATCTATTGTCTGTCTCGGACTACCAAGTCTTCATTTCTGCATAGTATTTCTCCCATTTTTGCTAATCCAAGTTCACTGTCTTTAATCAGTGGATTATTGTTGTTAGGGGAGTCATGGGTGCGTCCTCTTGTTGCATTGGGGCCTTTTTTTCTACGTATTCCTTGGTTTCATTTGCGGCTTTCTTCAGTGCCATATATTTTTCTTTAGAGAACAAGTCTTTGGTAAAATCCAAAAAATGTGTTTGATTTATAGGTGTGGCATCTTGCGATATTTTAAGGCAGGAAGTTAAATGCACTAAATACAAATTCTATGGGTTACATCTCATATGCACGCTTGGTGAGGCTTCCAAGGGAATCTTTCTTAAGGCACTATTAAGGGTGCGTGGAATCCATTGCTCTCGTTAATAATCTCTTCGGTGTGTAGGTTCATGCCTCTTATAGTTTCTCCATTGTCTCATGGGCTTCATTCCTGATTTATGGTCTGTATAATTTTGGTCATGCTCCATTCATGACCTTTGTAAATAATGGAACTTGGGGTTTGACTTTTATTTTGCTTCCATATAAAAGTAACAAATATCCAATTGATATATCCTTCTTACCAATGTTACTTTCATGCCTTGATTTTTGTTGTTGATTTTGGAATTCTTAATGATGGATGGAAACTCAGGCACTAATGGAATTTGATGGGAAAATAATCATGGGGAATTTAGAACATAAAATAAGGTTTAATTGTTTTTGTAAACTATGCACTTCATAGTTTTAGTAGTAAAAAAACACACTATTGGAATTTAAAAAAAAAAACCTTATAACACTAGCCCTTCTTTGCACTTTTGAAACTCCAATAAGGAGGAGAAGTAGCAATGGCCCTTTATCACCCTTATATGCCTAATAATGATGAGGAGGAGGTGTAGTGGCCATAATTTCATACTAGTGAGTAAGTTTAGGACATAGGAGGAGGAGCATGGGTCCATTCTCAAACAGTTCTAATTTGGGTGAGTAGTTGGGATTTTCTCTTGCTCTGGGAGGAAAAGTCAAGGAGCACTAGCCCTTTCACACTCTCATTACATTCAAATGAGAAGCATGGGAAATCCCTTATACTCCAAATAGAGTGAGGGGCAACATTGGCCTTTTCATACCCTAATATAATGGCCCTTCCTCACACTTCAAAAATTTGAGTAGGGAGGAGAAGGAGCGTTATCCCTTTCTCACCCTTTTATGGTTAGAGTGATGAAGATGAGTGTTTGGAAATAGTAGGAGAAGGTGCATGGGCCCTTTCTCAAACTCTTGTAATTTGATTGTGCAGATGGCCCCTCCTCTCTCTCTAGTAATCTTTGGGAGGAAGACTCAAGGAGCACTAGCCCTTTTCCCACTCTTGTTCCTTTTGAATGAGTAGCATGGGAACTCCCTCAGACTTTTGGGAGGAGAAGGAACATGGGACCTTTCTCAAAATATTGTAATATGGGTGAGAAAGTATCCCTTTTTCTCACTTTGGTAATTTTCGGGAGGAAGAGTTGAGGAGCAGTAGCCATTTTGCACACGTGTTCCATACAAGCGAGTAGCATTGGAACTCCCTTAGACTTTTCTAATGAGGAGTGGTGACACTCACCCTTTTATGGTTAGAGTGATGAGGAAGGGTGTTTAGTGTTGATGTATATGTAACTTCGGAATGTATTTCATCTATGTATTTCATATATATTTATTGTACCCTTATTAGAGATGTGTTATTCCTCTATAAGGAAGTGTCATCATGTGGATTGACAAGTGTCGCAAGTGTGTGTACTTGCCAATGGGTTATTAGACCACCATGTGTGGGGTCGGCCCTGAAATATATATATTATTATAATGTGGATGTACCTAGCTAGACAAGTTGGCCCCATAAGGTCACTGGGCAAACAGGTTAGTATAAATAGAGATCAGGTGATCTCTATCTAGATCATTCGGAAAAGTATATCTCTCTCACTTAGAAAGTGTCACACTAGTGAGGAGGAGGATCATATGCTACTAGGAGACTATCTTAGTGTATTTTGGTTGTACTTTGGTTGAGCCATTGCTCTCTCTATCTTTGAGGAAGTTGTACGTTTTTTCACCTTAGGGTTTTCCCCATGGAAACTCTGTGTCTCTTGTCTCTCATGCTTTTGATTCTTGTGATGCTTGTCATGCTTATTGTGATTGTTATGCATTGATATACTGTATATGTTATTCTTTCAGTAAAGATCCTAGAGTATTGTAAATTAATGCTCAAAATTTAACATGGTATCAGAGCTAACCTGAGAAGAAGACATTTTGCAGTGACGAAAACTTGAGTTTCTTGTTTATTGGGTTTCTCTCCACAGTTTTTGGAAAAGTAGTATAGTAGATTGACTCTACTCATCAAGGAGAATCTATCTGTCCAATCAGAATTCAATTCTAAGCATTTTCATATTTGGCCCTAAAAATTAGGGTTTCCACAAAAAATAGGACTTTCTGGAATCTGAAGACACAGCTGGAAGCTCCTTGCAAAAATTGAAGTTTAGAGCTTTGGATCGAGATTTTTGGCTGGGTAGATCTCCAGGAAACTCAAACCCTAATTCAGGGCTCTCCCTAGTGAACCCGGGAGGACAAAAAGACAAATCTGAAGGGTAAAAATTTGTTGATCTCAAATTCTGAATGCACCAAACTGATCAGCTCATCAAGGCGCATCTTTCTATCCTTTCAGAAATTTGAAATTCACATTTTGAATTTTTAGGGTTTTTTCGACAAACCCTAATCTGGGACCAGATCCAGTTTTCAGCATTTCAAGTGGTAAGACCTAAATATTTTCTATTTCCATTTGAAGTACTCTTTAAGATGTCTCACCACACCAAGATTGAGGATAAGCTTGAAGGGGCTGATAACTTTCGAGCTTGGAAGTATAGGATTGGGTTAATCCTGGAAGAGAATGAGTTGGACTCATATATAAAAGAAGACATCCCTATCCTAGAGGATGAAGAGGCCAAGGTATTTCATAAGAAGAACTTGGTCAAGGAAAAGAGAATCATTGCTGATTCTATAAAAGACCATCTCATACCCTATGTGTCTTCTCTAAACACACCCAAGGAGATGTTTGACTCTTTGACCAAGCTATTTGAAGGGAAGAACATAAATCAGAAGATGACTCTGCGGAATCAATTGAAAGGGGTCAAGATGTTGAATGGAGAAACCATTCAATCTTACTTCTCCAAGGTCTCTCAGATCAAGGAGCAACTTGAAGCTATGGATGAAGTAGTGGACAATGGTGAAGTTGTTATGACCACTCTGAATGGCCTACCTAGGTCATGGGACTCCTTTATTCAAGAAATCTGTGCAAGAAAGAAATTGATATCTTTCAGTAAAGTATGGGAGGAATGCTCTCAAGAAGAAGCTAGACTTGTAGCTCATGAGGAAAAGATGGGAGTTGAAGATCAAGCTCTTGCAACTCACACCAAAAGAAGCAAGCCCAAGAAGGAGCACTCTCGCTACAAAAGATCCTATCAAAAGAATAAGAATGATCTAAGATGCTTCACATGCAATGAGAAGGGTCACTTTGCTTCAGATTGTCCCAAGAACAAAAGGGATAATAACAACAACTTCAGCAAGAAGAAGAAGGGTAGCAAAAGAAAGTTCCATGCTCATGCTGCCGAGGATGATGAACCTCCAAAGAAGAAGGCTAGGGTAGAAAGTGATGATGACTCATCAAGTGAAGAAGAGTATGTTCTAATCTTTGCTCTCACAGGTACTATCTCCCATGGTTGTAATGATTGGTTGATTGATAGTGGGGCTTCCAAACACATGACTGGGTTTAAGGAATATTTTGTGAATCTATCTAAACATGAATCACCCCATCAGGTGAAACTTGGGGATGATTATCAATACCCAATCAAAGGAAGTGGTGAAGCCTCCTACAACCTAGATTCTTGAAAATCTTTGAAGATGAAAGAAGTCCTTTATGTACCTAGGCTCAAGAAGAACTTACTCTCCATCTCTGCATTGGATGCAAAAGGTATGAGGGTTGCATTTGTGGATGGCCAAGTCCTAATGTTGCCAAAGGGAAAGACCATAGATGATGCAGTAGTGATTGGAGAGAAAGAGGGAGGATTATATAAATTGAAGGGACAACCTGAACATGCCATGGTGCATGAATCCATGGAGCCAAGTGAACTTTGGCATAGAAGACTTGCTCATATGCACTATAGGGCACTTCCAATTCCAAGAAAGGCTGTAGAAGGCCTTCCTGAAATCAAGACCAAACGTGAAGGTGTTTGCAAAGGATGCGCAAAAGGTAAGAATATTAAGAAGGCTTTCCCAAGCAGTGAAAGCAAGGCCAAAGATATCCTAGAAATCATCCACTCAGATGTATGTGGTCCTATGTCATCCAGTTCTCTTAGTGGGTATGTTTACTATGTCTCATTTATTGATGACTTCTACAGGAAGACTTGGGTATACTTCTTGAAGAACAAAGATGAGGTGTTTGATAAGTTCAAGGAATTCAAAACCTTGATGGAGAATCAAACTGACAAGAAGATCAAAACATTCAGATCCGACAATGGTGGAGAATTCACCTCAGGTGACTTCAAGAAGCTTTGTAGCGATTTAGGGATTAAGAGGGAGTTGACTGCTCCTTATAATCCTCAACAAAATGGAGTTGCAGAAAGGAAGAACAGAACTATCATGGAAGCAGCAAGGGAAATGCTGCATGACCATGATCTACCTATGCATCTATGGGAAGAAGCAGCTAGAACAGCTGTATATGTGCAGAACAGAACACCCCACAAAATATTGGACAACAAGACACCAGAAGAGGTCTTTTCTCGTAAGAAACCTAAAGTCAGCCATCTCAGAATATTTGGTTGTCCAGTATACACTCATGTCCCAAAGGAAAAGAGGACTAAACTAGATCCTTCAGGAAAGAAGGGTATCTTTGTGGGTTTTAGTGAAAGCTTGAAGGCTTACAGAATATACTTTCTAGGGTTCAAGAAGATTGATGTCAGCAGGGATGTAACATTTGATGAAAACTCATCATTCATCAAATCAAGGAAGGCACGTATCGAAGTTTATGAAGAACCTAAGGAAACTAGATTTCAAGACACTACCATGACTGAAGCAGTTCCAGAAGTTGTTCGTGAGTTTGAAGATCCACAAGAACTTGTAGATCCACCCCGTGAGGATAACTCTCACAAGAGGAAACCTTCATGGTCCAAAGAGCTCATTCAAGATGCAGAAAGATTTGGCATTCCAGAAGAAGAACACAAAGCAAAGAAGAGAACCAAATCACATACCAGCTATGTTGCTTTACCCTGTGACATTATGAACAAAGAGCCTTCCAGTTATGAAGAAGGAGCGGAAAAGAAAGAATGGAAGGATGCCATGGTTGAGGAATACCAATCAATAATGAAGAATGATGTTTGGGATGTTGTCCCAAGACCTAAAGAGAAGTCTGTTGTAAATTCCAAATGGATTTACAAGATCAAGCATGTTGTAGATGGTAGTGTAGAGAAATACAAGGCAAGATTCGTAGCTCGTGGCTTCTCTCAGAAAGAGGGAATAGATTATGAAGAAACCTTTGCACCTGTAGCCAGGTATACTTCCATCATAACAGTACTTTCCCTGGCTGTAGAAATGAAATGGAAAATACACCAGATGGATGTCAAGACTGCTTTCTTGAATGGTGTAGTTGAAGAGAAAGTATATGTGGAGCAGACACTCAGTTTTGAAATACAGGACAGGGATTCATATGTGTGCAGATTGAAGAAAGCCTTGTATGGCTTGAAACAAGCTCCCAGAACCTGGTATGGTAGGATGGACAGTTTCCTATCTAGTTTGGGCTTTACCAAGAGTAAAGTAGATTCCAACCTTTACTACAAGGTTGAGGAAGGGAATCCTGTGATTCTACTCCTGTATGTGGATGACTTATTTGTAACAGGAGATGACAGATTGATTGCAGATACTAAGAGGAAGCTTGCTGCCGAGTTCGATATGAAAGATTTGGGAATGATGCATTATTTCCTAGGTATGGAGGTGTGGTAGAGTGCAGGTGGGATCTTCCTTGGTCAAGGGAAGTACACAGTAGATATCTTGAAGAGATTCGGGATGATGGATTGCAAGGCCATGGCCACACCTATGGAATCGAATCTAAAGCTTCTATGTGATGCTTCATCTGAGTCGGTTGATGTCTCTATGTATCGCCAGATGATTGGGTCCTTGATGTACCTGACGAACACAAGACTAGATATTTGCTTTGCGGTGAACACATTGAGTTAGTTCTTGACAGATCCGAGGAGTGTTCATCTGGTTGCTGTAAAGCATGTTCTGAGGTACCTGAAGGGTACAGTGGATTATAGGCTCAAGTATGAAGCGAAACAAAAGTTTAACCTGCAAGGTTATGTTGATTCAGATTGGGCTGGCAGTGCTGTAGATAGGAAGAGCACATCTGGATGCTGCTTCATTATGGGATCAAGTGTGATCTTTTGGTTTAGCAGGAAGCAATCCTGTGTAGCATTGAGTACAGCTGAGGTAGAGTATGTTGCAGCCTGTTCAGCTAGTTGTGAGGCAGTATGGCTACGGAAGCTACTGTCTGAGTTATTTGATCTCCCGTTGGATTCTACTGGTATCTTTTGTGATAACTAGAGTTGTGTGAAGCTGTCTGAGAACCCAGTGTTTCATGACAGGTCGAAACACATAGAGATCAAATATCACTATATCAAGGATATGGTGCACAGAGGAGCTGTGAAGCTCCTATATGTTGTGACGGACGAGCAGATTGCAGATGTGCTGATGAAGCCACTAGCCAGGGTGAAGTTCAAGTACTTCAGAGAGAGGCTTGGCGTTCTTCAGATTGAGGACACTTCAAGGAAGAAGTGATGGACACATTTGTTGAAGCCATTCCAAGCATGTTGGAAGGAGGATCCTTCACATGGCTATGGATGTAAGCGCTGGATGATGAGCATCAGGATGATGTTCTGATTTATGTTTTGTATGATCAGTTGGATCATTTTTATATGTATGTATGCATCATGTTGGATGCTAGATATGATCACTTGGATCATTTATATGTATATGTATGTACGCATCATGTTGGATGCTGGATATGATCAGTTGGATCATTTATATGTATGTACGCATCATGTTAGATGCTGGATATGATCAGTAGGATCATTTGTATGTATTTTGTATATGCATCATGTTGGATGCTTGGACCATGTATCTGTATATGTATCAGGTGGATACATTGTGTGATTAGGTGGATCATGTATGGTGATATGTATCATGTATTTGTATTTGTATTAGGTGGATACATTGTATGATCAGGTGGATCATGTATGATGATATGTATCAAGTAGATACTTGGTATGCATTAGGTAGATGCATTGTATGATCAGGATGATCATGGATGACGAGCTTCAGGATGTTGCTCCAGATGACATGTAGCAAGATGTTGCAGTGATGATGATCAGGATGATCATGTGTACATCAGGATGATGTATGGTGAGTATCAGGTTGATACTCTATGGCCGTGGATCAAGTTGTGCAGATGAGCATATAATTTGGCCCTGGGAGATTTGCAAATTGTCTTTCGAGGTTTTGCCTATGGCATATAATTTGGCCCTAGGATATCTGGAAAATGCTCTTTCGAGGTTTTTCTCTGGGAGGACATATAATTTGGCCCTAGGAGATCTGCATATAGTCTTTTGAGGTTTTGCCTATGGCATATAATCTGGCCCTGGGATATCTGGCAGATGCTCTTTCGAGGTTTTGTCCTATGGCTTATAATATGTCCCTGGGAGATCCGATAGGTTGGGCTGTGTGCCCGTAATAAGTCCTGGGATGCTATTGCGAGGTTTTTCCATGACCACATATAATCTGTCCCTGTGAGATCCTATAGGTAGAACTGTGTGCTTGTAACAGCCTGGGATGCTCTTGCGAGGTTTTTTGGTGACCACATATAATCTGTCCCTGGGAGATCCTATAGGTAGATTTGTGTGCTCGTAACAGCCTGGGATGCTCTTGCGAGGTTTTGTGGTGAGGTCACATATAATATGGCCCTGGGAGATCCTATAGGTAGAGCCGTGTGCTCGTAACATCCTGGGATGCTCTTTCGAGGTTTTGTGATGCACGTAATAAGTCCTGAGGATTCCACAGTATGGCCAGTGATGACGAAGACCTACAGGTGGTGGGCCTACATCCAGTATGAAAAAGGAATGGCTCTGTAGAACTTCCTATGATGAGTAGAGTCAGAGATTGGTTGAGATAGCAGCAGCAGTGACGATGATGATGAAGATGCTTCGATGACGATGATCCCGAGAAGAAGACTTGTCTAGCAGATCTGTGTCGAGAAATACCTTCCTAGTTAAGAGGGAGTGTTGATGTATATGTAACTTTGGAATGTATTTCATCTATGTATTTCATACATATTTATTGTACCCTTATTAGAGATGTGTTATTCCTCTATAAGGAAGTGCCGTCATGTGGATTGACAAGTGTCGCAAGTGTGTGTACTTGCCGATGGGTTATTGGAGCACCATGTGTAGGGTCGGCCCTGAAATATATATATTATTATAATGTGGATGTACCTAGCTAGACAAGTCATCCCCATAAGGTCACTGGGAAAACAGGTTAGTATAAATAGAGATTAGGTGATCTCTATTTAGATCATTCGGAAAAGTATATCTCTCTCACTCAGAAAGTGGTGCACTAGTGAGGAGGAGGATCATCTGCTACTAGGAGACTATCTCAGTGTATTTTGGTTGTACTTTGGTTGAGCCATTGCTCTCTCTATCTCTGAGGAATTTGTGGGGTTTTTCACCTTAGGGTTTTCCCCACGGAAACTCTGTGTCTCTTGTCTCTCATGCTTTTGATTCTTGTGATGCTTGTCATGCTTATTGTGATTGTTATGCATTGATATACTGTATATGTTATTCTCTCAGTGAAGATCCTAGAGTATTGTGAATTAATGCTCAAAATTTAACATTTAGGACATGGGAGGAGAAGGAGCGTGGACCTTTCGCAAACTCTTCTAATTTGAGTGAGCGAATGGCCCTTTCTCTACCTCTAGTAATGTTTTGGAGGAAGATTCAAGGATCACTATCCCTTTCCCATGCTTTTCCCATTCGAATGAGTGGCATGGAAAATCCCTTAGAATTTTTGGAGGAGAAGGATCATGGGGACTCCCTCAAACTTTTGGGAGGAGAAGGAGAATGGGCCGACACTGCTACAAAAAATAACTTTATAAGTGGTCATTTTCATCCTCCAAAAGTGGAATTGGAAGGGGTTTTAGCATTAGCAATGGGTTTGCAAAAATCCCTCCTAAATGCACCACTGCTAAAATTCAAGCATTTTAGTGGTGGTTTTTGAAGAAATATAAATCGCCCCTAAAAGATACTTATAGGGGAGGTTTTCAACCACCCCTAAAAAATGACTTTTGGTGGAGGTTCGGAACCACCCCTAAAAGTCACTTTTTGGGGACGATTTATATCTCTTTAAAAACCACTACTAAAATGATTGAATTTTAGCAGTGATGCATTTAGGGGGGGTTGGAACCCCCCTCATAGTAACATGTGAGGGAAGTTTAGAATTCTCCTCATAGCTACTTTTGGGGCCAATTAGAAACCCCCCTCGTAGAATCTTATGAGGGCGATTTAGAACCCCCCTCATAGAAAATTATGAGGATGGTGTAGAAATCCCCTCGTAGAAACTTATGAGGATGGTTTAGAACTCCTATCATATAAAATTACAAGGGAGGTTTAGAAACCCCCCTCCTAGAAACCTATGAGGGTGATGTAGAATCCCTCTCATAGAAACATATGAGGAAATTCCGAATCCCAACTCGTAGATACTTATGAGGATGGTTAAAGAATGAAATGAACCTTTTCTACTACTAGTAATATTTTGTGGAAACATTTGGAGGATCACCATGAAGTACACTAATGCAATTTTTGTAGCCAGCTTCTTCGATGGAAAGCTTGTCAATTTCCCCTTCAACCTGCACACAAATCCACTTCACTTTGACCAAAAGGATAATAAAAACAAGAAATAACTGCAAAGAAAACTTGAACCGGTATAATTATAATTGCTCTTTCTTCCTTGATATCATCCATCCCATATGGGGCCTTCCCCTCCCCCTCTTTCTTGTTTTCGGAACACACAATGGCATATGTTAATTGACTCTTGTAGCATTTCATGAGTAAGAAATACGAATCATTGATCATAATGAAAACACGATAATTTGAGACAAAAACATGAACTTCAACAACAATATGAAAAATATAATACATGATACTTTCAGTGCTATCATTCTCAGACATGATTTGCTTAAAAAATAAGAGAGAGTCTTGCAGGCTCACAAATAACATAACAATAATTTTTTTTAAATCATGATATTTGCAATTGACAATCTTGCCATTCCTTCGATATGTAAATGATATATAATTTCAATAAATTCATACAAAGAAAAACCTCTACAAATCATGAGGTAAACAACAGAAGGTTAAAGTGGCTTTCAATTTGCTGAAAGTATTGAAGGCAGAGTTGGGAACGTTAATGGACTAGCAGATTTTGTTTTCCACATCAACATAAGACATACTCCATTTAGAGTTAAAACATCATTTACATCATCTAGAATCTAGAAATAACCCAAGGTACTCCATTTTTCATCTAACAACTACAACAATACTAATGCACAAACTTCTGCAGTAAGTTATATATATAACAAGCTTTCAGAACTACCTTAATATATTGAATTTGTTTGTAATTTACTATTAATGCTAGTTTTGTTTTTCGTGATTTGTTTCCATACATGGTGATGTTGTAGGTGGTATTATTTATTAAATACTTTCCTAGTATTAATAAGATAAATGTCTAGTTATTCAACTAACGATTCAAAACATAAAAGCAATTCTAACAAGATTACCATTCGTGAAGCAGTGAGCCTTTCTTGGCACAGCCCTTGGGGTTTGGATGGATGAGATAAACATGAATGATACTTCACATGTATATACAATTAGGGCATTTGATCGAATCTTCTTTAAACAACCGTATTCAAAATCAACAATATAAGATGGGAAACAACTCCATCCTTTTAGTTCCACTTCACAGAAAGGTACTTACTAAATGCATAAAACAACTGCAGAAAATAAGATGACCATTGAATCAGTGAGAAAGCATACAAATGGAATGCAATTGATTTTTGGTTTTTGAAAAATACAATATATGTCAATACATGAAGAAGTGACTCTTATTCCACCTAATTATAAACTAAATAAAAAGATCCTTAATCTAATCTACAAGTTATAACATATTTACTTTATTTTAACCTGCACTTTCTAACTTAACTAACTAAAGATTCGATATGACCATACCTAATATACTCTAATTCCCTCCCTTAATATTCATAATACATAAAATTGCCTCTCCCAAAACATAACCAAATTATTTAGACCAAGCATGTTGTCGAAACTATCCACAACTAGGCTCTGAGTTGTGCAATGGATCAACAATTGGAAATGATGATAATGAAACTCTACCTACTAGAAATCCTTTAAAATTCTATACACAATCTCATACTATGAAGCTCCTGGTATACACCACATACCCCTTTCAAATACTCTCCAAAAATTATATTGTGAAGCTACTATCAAATGAGAAGTAATGTTGATTGCATCGAATGTAATTGGCATTGCCGATGTAGAGCAAATCACCTCACCAACTGTTTGCGAACAATCTATTAGTGCGGACACAAACTAATCTCCCGAGTTTGAATGGTTCAAATCTAGAACAAAATAAGTACACCATACAAATTACTTTTCTATATTGATCAAATTGAAAAGGATTTCATAATATAAATCACCTTATAAATGCAGTTCCTATCTCCTTTCTTGAAGTATCTTTTGATCTCAAGATCTTCAGCTACAAAACAACATATAGCAAGTGGAAAGAAGCAAGTAGTAATAGAATATAAACATAAATCAATATAGATTAGCAGTCAAAGAATACAATCCTAAAAACCTTACAATGATAAGATGTTTATGGAAAGAATCTGCATTAATGTAATTATAAAAAGTACAAAGAGAGAGGGTACAATCGAGCTTTGAAGTCATAGCTCCTTCCGAGTGATCCTAGCCTCAAAGATCCTAGATTTTGCCTCCTAATGGATGAAAGGGAATCAAACCTAGCATAATTTCACCAGCATGTAAGTGATTTATCCTTATCCTCCTTAACCATGGAGAGGGGGTTTGTACTTATAGTCCTAAATGGATAGGAGAGGTTGAGTATTGCTGGGAGAAGCTTAAGGGAGAAGGTTAAGTGCCACCTTTCCTGACACATAGGGATAAGCCTCCATACAATCATAGTTCGAGAAGTCACTCAAAGCTTCT
Source organism: Larix kaempferi (assembly GCA_027924585.1). NCBI lineage: Eukaryota > Viridiplantae > Streptophyta > Pinopsida > Pinales > Pinaceae > Larix > Larix kaempferi. Next base: position 6,126,601 of record BSBM01000399.1, on the reverse strand, counting down.
CTTTTTACTTTTAAGCCAACAGTGCCGCACCTTGCACGCAAGAAACCTGCGTCTTTGATGGGTGACACACCTTGTGCAAAGGAAACCAGCGTCACTGACGTGCTCTGTCAATATGCATAGCACGTCGCTAAGGGCCCAACGCACCTTGTCAATGAATAGGACGCATCGGGGTGACAAAAAAAGGTAAAAGGGACAACAACGATTCTCCATTCGATCATTTGTCCCAGGTGCTTTAGGAATTAGGGAAAATAGAGTACATATGACTTATGATGATGAGATTTTGGTGTAACATAATCCCCCCCAAAGCATGAAGCTAGCAAAATAGGGTAGGTGAGATGCTTTGAAATATGGGAGTTTGAGGCGAGGATCATCAGTTGGAGTGATGAAGAAGACTCCCTCAGTACAATAGACTCTGAGATATATGTCTCAAATGAATCCTAACACAGATGTCGACCAATACATTGCAGATCCATGGTCATATCGATTGACTGAACACAATCATGGCTACTAGACACAAGCGTAGATCCATGATGAGAGAATTACACAGCCATAACCAATACAAGAGTGGATTCTTGTGACATGACTCAAAACATATCCATGCATCCTGGGTAAGATACATAAGTTAACCCAGGGTCTTCAATATGAACCCGCAATGATACGAATCTAACCATGTGATTACAATGTTTTGAATTCGAACATGGTAGAAACCACTTGATAACCGGTCATTGATGTATACAGTTAACAAGTGCGAGGGAAATCATCATTAGTGTCAATGATCCCCAAGGTATCATAGTACATACCACCTAATGTGAATCAATGAGTTGAGGTCGAACATTCGATGGAATATTTCAATCAGAATTCAATGATGTGAACTTACAGTTGAAAGCGAGTTAACCTTCCATTAAGGCATGCAGGCCCAAGGTACTTGAATGATTTCTAGGTTCAATCCTTGGATGATGTGTTGGAGTCGACAAGGATAAACTCGTCAAATGAGTGCCATAATGTTTCCCCCATCATCGACATGAAACAAGATAAAAGATTTTTTGGAGTAGATCGGACTGTACAACAATGTTTGAGACTGACTTAGGGGTGAACGACACAATGGAAAGTATAATGACAGCAGAAATTGGCTCGATCAACAGACTTCTATTGAACATAGAATGGCATGACTTGGCAGCATTGACACGACGAGATTAACAGCGATACCTAATGCAACTAATGATCGATGCATTCTTCAGATGACCCAAAGGAGTATAATTACTCATGGAATTGGTGAGACTCGAGGACAAGCAGATTATCCAAGTGGTTTGAATGAAATGAAAACGAGTGCCGTGTTCAAGAGAGACCAAGTACTGCCATTACTACAAGTAAATGAAAACTCTTTCATTATTCCCCATCATGATTGATGAATACCTCTCTGTTTATTACGAGATTGAGGAGGGTAACATATGCTCGGTATATCTCATCCTTAGGATGAGTCCGATCTCATATGTTTAATGAACCTAAGATAGGAGGGGTTCATCCCTAAAAGGGCCCTTCAATGTAATATTTTAACGAGTCCAAAAAAGGTAAACTAAGCACCATTTCATGTTTAGAGAGTCTGAAAGGACTAAAGAATACTCCAATGAGTACTTTTTCATAAATTTTAGTCTCCTCACCCGAAAAAGGATAAAACAATGTGAGAGATAACTCTTCTAGTCATGGTTAACTAGAGTGTTCCTTTCTCGTAAATAGACTCGCTTGTCTGAAAAAAGGGGTAAATTATCATGACCATCGATACGACCCTTCTAATACTTTTACAAGCGTGAAAGAATCAAGTTTTCTTGGTGATATTTTCATATTTAGGGAATCTAAAAAAATCTTAAAGAAGAACTCCAGGGGGTTCCTTTTTCATAGGAGTTTTACAAGCTCGAAAAAGAGATAAATGATAACTCGGTGACTTATTCTCATGTATTTACGAGCATGAGAATGAACAAAGACTTAGCTCGATAGAACATGTTGTGAGTCATTGGGATGATAAATTTATTGTACTGCAAAAATATCCCTGGTTATTGTTGACAAATTTCATACCAATTGTTCCTTTCCTCAATCCTTTATACTTTATCCATCAAAGTATTTCACCTATCCTATTACTCTAGCTTCATAATTTGAGGGGAATTCGGTTACACGGAATTTTTTTACTTGTCATGATTATGAACCATGTATACTTTCTCATTGCCTAAATCCATGAGGTACTTGGACAAAACTCCTTGGAAGATGAGTTATGAGGTTTTTTTCCCTGTAAAAACCATGTTTAGAAAGGATGACACACCTTTCCTTACACCAAAGCATGTCTTTTTTAATAGACGCATATTGCTCCACTACAAAGCGCATCACTGACGCATGTTTCTAGTGTTTAGGGTGCATCAATGCCTATACGGAGGGAAAAAGAGAGAAGTTTCAAGAAGTCTCTCGAAGGAGACCCTCGTGGAAGCTTATCCCTTCCATATAGGGTCGATCTCACTTGCCTCCCAGCTTAGTATGATCCCACCTCCTCCTTCTCCCTAATCCTCTCTTCTCCTCCTCATCTCTTTTGTCCTATAAATGAAGCTCCTCTTCATGGGATAGGGGGGTTCAAATGGGGGTAGACAAATGCTAGAGAAAAATCCAGGAATCCATTCTTTCATGATTGTAAAATTGAGGCAAGGTTCCATTGGAAAGGATCTTCAACACCAAGGATTCATTGGTTGTAATTCTTTCTTCTATTTTAATTAATACATCAAAATGTCTTCCTTTCCCATAAATGATGTGTAATTTAATTTATAGTAGTTCTCCTTGGTCAATTGATTAGATGTATCATGTTATCTTGTATTTTCTTGTCTTTGTCATTTTGAATCTTTGCAGGTAATGTATTCATCAACAAGCAGGATTGTGATAGATTCAAGCTAAAGAGGACGACCTTCGTAAATAAGGTATAGACTTGACTCTTTGTATTCAATTAATTTGATAGATCTAGGGAAAGGTTTTCATTCTTGTTTTGTTTTTTTCTAGATTTGTGAACAATCTGTTAGCGTGGACACAAATTGATCTCCCTAGTCCGAATGGTTCGGATCTAGAACAAAAGAAGTACACAATACAAATTACTTTCATAGATTGATCAAATTGAAAAGGATGTCAGAAGATAACTCTACTTATCAATGCAATTCCTGTCTCCTTGCTTGAAGTAGCTTTTGATCTCCAAATATTCAACTACAAAACAACATATAACAAGTGAAAACAAGCAAGCAGTAATAGCATCTAAACATAAATCAATCTAGTTTAGTAGTCAAAGAAGCCAATCCTAAAAACCTTATAATGATAAGATGTTTATGGAAATAATCTGCATTAATGTAATTATAAAAAGTACAAAGAGAGAGGTTACAACCGATATTTGATGTTGTAACTCCTTCTGAGTGATCCTAGCCTCAAATATCCTAGATTTTGCCTCCTAATGGATGAAAGGGAATCAATCCTACCAGAATTTCACCACCATGTAAGTGCTCTATCCTTCTTGTCCTTAACCATGGAGAGGGGATTTGTATTTATAGGCCTAAATGGATAGGATAGGTTGAGGATTGGTGGGATAAACTTAAGGGATCACCCCACTAGGTAATGGGATCGAGTGTCACCTTTCCTAACACATAGGGATAAACCTCCACACAATCAGAGTATTGAGAAGTCGCTCAAAGCTTCTCTTTTTCCTTTTAAACCAACGGCGCCACACCTTGCACACAAGAAACCCACATCTTTGATGGGTGTTTCACCTTGTGCAAAGGAAACCAACATCATTGGCGTGCTCTGTCAATCTCCAGAGCGCATCAGCAAGTGCCTAACGCACCTTGTTAATGAATAGGATGCGTCGGGGTGACAACAAAAGGTAAAAGGGGCAACAACAATTCTCCATTGAATCATTTGGACCAGGTGCTTTAGGAATTAGGGAAAATAGAGAACACACAACTCATGATGATGATATTTTGGTGTAACACCAACCACATGATCAGTTGTCAACTTTTCAGTTGGATGAGAGTCAATGTTGGTTGACAATTTCATCCTACCTACCATTGATGTAGACTCTGATTTTTCCTCCAGCAGATGCACTTTTTTTACATGTCTATAGCACAATATATGAATGTTGAAAAATAAATCCTTTTGAGCCTGCCATGACCTGTAAATCCAAACATGTCCACTATACCTCAAGCTAAACGTAACCACTCTTTAGATTTACTATGGAATTCCTTCAGCCCAACTTAACTCCCATCTTTGGAAAAATTGTGTCGTGTTGCTATATAGGCATTTTTCCTTCACCCTCCATGAATTATTTCTTCCACTTGGTAACACAAGGTACTGATGAGTCTACTACAATAACAAATAAACACAAATATATGTGCTTGCATTGTTTAACTTCCTTTATGCTCTCCTCTTAGCCATGTCTCTCTCAGTTGAGGAATCTCCTCCAACTTTACATCTTCCAAAGCACTATAATACCACTTTGGTATATATATTATTTCAGTGTTTGAAATATTGTGCACCATATGTAGTACATTTTTGTGCAAATTTCACAGTGCCCCAAGTCCAAAACTAATCGAGTTATCCAAGCTTTGTCATTTTTAAAAGTGTCCTTGTGTTTCTTTCCTGCTACATATGCCTCACATATATCTTTATTCCCTTGTATATATGGGAGTCCAGTTACCATTTGAATTGTGTTAGTAATGAAAGATACTGAAAGTCACTCATGGTGTACCATAAACTACAAATATGCAAGTGTCGGATCTGAGTTTAGAAATTTCACACGATTGGAGGCATTCTAACTTTTTGAAAAACACAACATCAGGATCCTTGGCCATTTCCAACTATCATAAACTATAATTTTTAAGATCCAACGCAATATTTTGAACAATTTGATAATAACATTTAAGGTAGGGATGTGTCTATACTTAATTGACTATCTTACTATGAATTAGGTGAAGTTCAATGTCAGAAATGAACAATTATCTAACATTTCCTAATATATTTAACCATTTAGAATTAAAATTAAACTTGGAGGGAAAAAAATTAAACTCACAAATGGAAGGAAAATTGAATTGTTTCATATAATATCAAAGAAGAACAGATACTTACTTATAAGCTTTCTTGAGATGAATCCATCCTCCTTTTCCTTGAGTTATCCTTCTCCATCCTTGATTTTGATGAAGATGATATTTCCAACCTCGAAATCTCCCCATCATGCCTTTTCTCTCACTTTCTGTCTTCTTGATTTTTGATTATTTTTACTTAAAAACCCACTTTTCATAGTATTTTCAGGCTTTTGTCACAAATTCAGAATTCTCAAGCATAATTAAATCAATTTTGTGCATTTATTCTCATTGTTGACTAGTGGAGACTAGATTTGAGCCATCAAGTGAGCAGTTCAATCACTGAAACTTGCCTCTTTAGGATACCTCTTCCTTCACTCAATCCTTTTGATCATGGAAGTAGTGATTAGATAAGAGAGGCATGTTCTCTTGTTTGATGTATATGTAACTTCGGAATGTATTTCACATATATGTATATTATATTCCTATAGAGATGGTATTATTCCTCTATAAGGAAGTGTCGTTATTTATATTGTAAGTGTCGTAACTTATACTTGATGGGTTATTAGACCACCTTGTTTGAGGTCGGCCCTGTATAAGTCATGTGGGTCAAAGGGTTATTAGACCACCCTATTGGGGGTCGGCCCAGTCAGCATTATATTATGTGGTTAAGTTCGAGCCTACATGAGTTAGGTAAAAAGGCAAGTCAAGTCAAGTATAAATAGAGTGCGGGAGGCACTCTATTTACTCACTCACTTCTCACTCATGCACTCAAGAAGGAGTGGCACACTTATGGAGGAGGAGGATCTGCTGCTAGGTTATGTCTATCTCTCATGGTTGGTTGTATCATTGCTCTATCTATCTCTGAGGAATTTATTGGGGTTTTTCACCTTTATGGTTTTCCCCAAGTAAATCTTTGTGTCTCTTGTGTGCTTGCATTATTGTCTCCATGATTGATATGCTGTAGATATGCTGTACATGTTGTTCTCTCAGTTAAGATCCTAGATCAGATTGAAGTAAATTCTGAAAATTTAACATGGTATCAGAGCTATCCTGAAAGAAGGCATGATATGGCATGTATGACACTTGTTGCACTTACGGTGCTAGGGCTTGATATAGCAAAAACCAGTCATCGTAGCACTTTCGCTATAAATATGTTTTGGAGAATTTTTCGGATCTGAAATTGTTACAGGACGAATATTAAATCTCCAGGTACCTTGTTTCCAAAGGAAAACCTCTAATTCTTTGTACTTTGTGATTTATGATCTGTGCAATATAGGGTTTCTGCCTCTTCCAGATCTGAGTCAAAATCAGGTGACCTTGGGAAAAAGGTCATAACTTGGGCTAGGAAGCTCCAAATGAAATTTCGTAAAATGTTTCAGGTAGTACACAGACTGAGATATCTCAAAAAACTTTTTCAGAGGCCGAAGTTGAAACAGTGACACGTGGCATTTCGTACAAGGTCGCTCTCCTGTATTATCCCAAAACAGGTCACGTTGCGACATTTGGCATAACTCTCTCTCAGAGAATCCAATTGAGGTTAGACCTATCAGGATGGAAAGATAACAGGTCAAGCTATCTGAGGAAACTTTTTCAGACCCTGTGGATCGAAAAGTTTGGAGTTACACCAGAAACAATCAGGTACATATTGCTGTCAAAACATAATTATTTTTGAGTACCTTCATTCATGGCTTCCGGAATTTAGGGCTTCGGAGAAAGTTGGAATTTTTGTAATCGGAGACCACAGCTGGATGCTACTCATAAAAATAGAAATTTAGAGACCAAGATCAGAATTTTTGGTTGGGAAGAAGGCCAGGCTTGATTAGACCCTAGTTCGGGACTTTGATCAGAAAAGTGGAAAATTAGGGCTTCTATAAAAATGGGAATTTTTGAAATCTGTGACCATGGCTGGAAGCTCCTCAGAAAAATAGAAGCTTAGAGCTTTGGATCAAAAATTTTGATTGGGCAGAAGAGTGGGCTTCATCAAACCCCAGTTCAGGGTCATGTCCAGTGAATCCGGAAGTTTCAAAGGCAAAATTGAGGAGTGAAACTTTGCAGTTTTCAAATTCTGAATATACTAGTTTGATCAGCTCATCAAGGCGCATATTTCTATCCTTTCGGAAGTTTGAAATTCAAAGTTTGAATTTTTGGCGTTTCTCTAACAAACCCATATCCAGCTCTAGGTCCAGTTCTTGCAAGTCAAGTGGATAGGGTTAATCCTAGAAGAAGATGGATTGGTCACCTGCATAACTGAAGGAGTTCCTGTTTCAGAGGGAGATGAGGCTAAGGCTTTACATAAGGAGATTACAAGCGATCTCGACAGGTATGACTCATCGAGGTATGTTTTGAGATTTGTTCATGATTAAGTTTATGGTATGTTTGTCTTCATGTTATTATGGTTAGTACAATCTTGATTTTAGATTTGTCGTATCACCTTAACAAAATTATGAATGCATGATAGAAGATATTCATTGGTTAAGGTGTTGACACTTATGATTGTACTAATGCATTATGGTGTTGTATGAGGTTTATGTTGTCTACTAACATGAAAGGTACCCCAAGAAAAACAAATCATGTTCTGGTTCAAAGAACATATGATCATGATGACATGAGGACAAAGATTCATCCATTGTCATGGATCTCATAAAAGATCCATTTACGAGGTATGTATAACTTGGTTTTGTAATGGTTAACATATGAGACATGCAGGTTACTAGCACAAGTCACTGAAGAGAACCAAAAGACATTATGCGGGTATGTTAGACATAAACTAGCTAGCATGCTAATCCAGGTATGTTTTTCCTATATCAAGTTAGAATCTCACCTTGTGATAAGATCCTTTATTTAAGTATACTTGGCATGATTGATTATGATTATTCATTGAAGTTAGTAATCATGGGTTTAGGCATATTATGATTTTTACTTTGATTGATGGTATGACTAACCAGAAAAGTCCTATGGTCAAATAGGAATATAAGTAAAAGAATTATGTTTCTTACCATAATTGATGATATGACTAACCATAAGAATCATGAAGGTATAGGTTTGAATAATCACAGGTTTTATGCATATTATATCTCTTATCTTAATTGATGATTCAACTAACCCGAAGAGTCATAGGTTTGAGTAATTACAGGTTTAGACATGTTATGATTTGACTAACCATAAGAATCCTACATAAACCTTGAATGCTAATACTTATTATTTTCTGTTTGAAATGATCATGACTATACATGCTTGAGATTATTGTGTTTTAATAGTATACTAATGAATGTATGATTTTATATGAGATCACAAGGATAAAACAATCATGATGCTAATAAGCATGCATAGGAACCAAGGATGAATATGAGTTCAAGAACAGGTAATCCAGGAAGCAAAGATCAAGAGGGAGTACACTCCAGTGGTTTATGCAAGGATGCAGATATTCAGAGGGAGTTGACCATCTCTCTACATTCCACAACAGAAAGGTGTAGAAGAAGCTACTTCAGATTAGGACTCCAGCAGCTCCTGCAAGGAAGCAAAGACTCAGAGACGAACAAACAAAGATAAGTATTTTAATTATCATTTCTTGCATATTCGTTTGTTTAAATAAAATTGTTCAATGATGTATATGATCATGTTCCTAGAATTAGGATATGTATTGTGCATAGTAGAATAATGAACAGTATACTACTAATATACATGGGTAAGTGGCCTATGGCATTGTACAACATTCCATTGCTACTTATCTAGAATGAAACCTCTTTGCTGATATGTTGGGAGTTGTGCACACTCTTAACAATGTTCTGGTAGAGATTGGAAGGCATCTAGAAAGTTACGGGATATGGATAAATGTTGTATTGAAGCATTGGCTAAGATAATTGCATGACTGTATGACATATTTCTTTATGTGTAAGAATTTGTTCTGAAAATTATGAGATGTTTCTAATCATGCAATTTAACCTGTTTTGTAGGAAAGACGGTATATCTTCACCTACAAAAGGACTACAACATTTGTTCCAGCAACAAAGATATCTATTGAAGATATTGAAGTTCCGGGATCTGGGATGAAGAAATGGAATGCCATGATCCGTCGATCATGAAGAATGATGTTTGGGATGTAGTCCCAAGATGTGAAGGGAAGTTTGTTATGACTTCCAAAAAGGAACTATCAGATCAAGCATGTTGCAGATAGCAGCATTGAGATGAAATAGAAGATGCACCAGATGGATTTCAAGTCAGCATGGTGTAGTCATTTATGTGTGCAGAACTTGGTATGGTAGGATAGACAGCTCTCTATCCAGTTTGGGATTTACCAAGAGTAAAGCGGATTCCAACCTTTACTACAAGGTTGAGGAAGGCAATCCAGTGATACTAATTTTGTATGTGGATAACCTGTTTGTTACAGGTGAAGATAGATTGATTTACGACATGCAGCGGAAGCTTACTATCAAGTTCGAGATGAAGAACTTGGGGATGATGCACTATTTGTTTTTGGCATGGAGGTGTGGCAGAGTGATGGAATCTTCCTTGGACAAGGGAAGTATGCAGTAGAGATCCTGAAGAGGTTCGGGATGATGGACTGCAACACTATGGCCACACCTATGGCATCGAACCTGAAGCATCTGTGTGATGCTTCATCTGAGCCGATTGATATCACTATGTATCGTCAGATGATTGGGCTCTTAATGTACCTGATGAACACGAGACCGGATATTTGCTTTGCGATGAACACATTGAGCTAGTTCCTGACGGATCCGAGGAGTGTTCACCTAATTGCTGTAAAGCATGTTCTGAGGTACCTGAAGGGTACAGTGGATTATGGGCTCAAGTATGAGGTGAATCAAAAGTTTAACCTCCAGGGTTATGTTGATTCAGATTGGGTTGGCAGTGCTGCAGATAGGAAGAGCACATCTGGGTGCTGCTTCAGTATGGGATCAGCTGTGATCTCTTAGTTCAGCATGAAGTAGTCCTGCGTAGCACCGAGTACAGCTGAGGCAGAATATGTTGCAGCCTGTTCAACTAGTTGTGAGGCAGTATGGCTACGGAAGCTACTGTCTGAGTTATTTGATCTCCCGTTGGAGGCTACTGGTATCTTCTGTGATAACCATAGTTGTGTAAAGCTGTCCGAGAACCCAGTGTTTCATGACAGGTCAAAACACATAGAGATCAAATATCACTATATCAGAGATATGGTGCAGAGAGGAGCTGTGAAGCTTCTGTATGTTGCGACGGACGAGCATATTGCAGATGTGCTGACGAAGCCACTAGCCAGAGTGAAGTTCGAGTACTTCAGAGAGAGGCTTGGCATTCTTCAGATCGAGGACACTTCGAGGAAGAAGTGATGGACACATTTGTTGAAGCCATTCCAAGCATGTTGGAAGGAGGATCCTTCACATGGCTGTGGATGTAAGTGTTGGATGATGAGCATCAGGATGATGTTCTGGTTTCTGCTTGATATGATTAGTTGGATCATTTTTATGTATGTATGTACACATCATGTTGGATGCTGGATATGATCAGTTGGATCATTTATGTATGTATGCATCATGTTGGATGCTGGATATGATCAGTTGGATCATGTGTATGTATTTTGTATATGCATCATGTTGGATGCTTGGACCATGTATCTGTATCAGGTGGATACATTGTATGATCAGGTGGATCATGTATGGTGATATGTATCATGTATTAGGTGGATACATTGTATGATCAGGAGGATCATGTATGATGATATGTATCAGGTAGATACGTGGTATGCATCAGGTAGATGCATTGATGATCAGGTGGATCATGCAGCAGGATGTTGCAGTGATGATCAGGATGATCATGGATGATGAGCTTCAGGATGTTGCTCCAGATGACATGCAGCAGGATGTTGCAGTGATGATCAGGATGATCATGGATGATGAGCTTCAGGATGTTGCTCCAGATGACATGCAGCAGGACGTTGCAGTGATGATGATCAGGATGATCATGAGTACATCAGGATGATGTATGGTGAGTATCAGGTTGATACTCTGTGGCCGTGGATCAGGTTGTGCAGATGAGCATGTCTGGGAGATCCTATAGGTCGGAGTTGTGTACCCGTAACAGCCTGGGATGCTCTTTCGAGACATTGCTCTGGGAGGACATGTAATTTGTGCCCTGGGAGATCCTTCAGGTCAGAGTTGTGTACTCGTAACATCCTGGGATGCTCTTGTGAGGTTTTGTCCTATGGCATGTAATTTGGGCCCTGGGAGATTTTAGGTCGGAGTTGTGTACCCGTAACATCCTGAGATGCTCTTTCGAGGTTTTGCCATGACCACATGTAATTTGTACCCTGGGAGATTTCAGGTCGGAGTTGTGTACCCGTAACATCCTGAGATGCTCTTGCTAGGTTTTGTGGTGACCACATGTAATTTGTGCCTTGGGAGATCCTTCAGGTTGGAGTTGTGTACCCGTAACATCTTGGGATGCTCTTTCGAGGTTTTGTGGTGGGGTCACATGTAATAGCGCCCTGGGAGATCCTACAGGTCGGAGTTGTGTACCCGTAACATCCTGGGATGCTCTTTCGAGGTTTTGTGACGCACGTAATAAGTCCTGAGGATTCCACAGTATGGCCAGTGATGATGAAGACCTGGAGGTGGTGGGCCTACATCCAGTATGAAAAAGGACTGGCTCTGTAGAACTTCCTATGATGAGTAGATTCAGAGATTGATTGAGATAGCAACAGCAGTGACGATGATGATGACTCAATGACAATTATCCAGTGACGATGATCCAGAGAAGATGACTTGTGCTAGAAGAACTGTGCTGAGAAATACCTTCCTAGTTAAGAGGGAGTGTTGATGTATATGTAACTTCGGAATGTATTTCACATATATATATATTATATTCCTATAGAGATGGTATTATTCCTCTATAAGGAAGTGTTGTTATTTATATTGTAAGTGTCGTAACTTATACTTGATGGGTTATTAGACCACCTTGTTTGGGGTCGGCCCTGTATAAGTCATGTGGCTCAAAGGGTTATTAGACCACCCTATTGGGGGTCGGCCATGTGGGTCAAAGGGTTATTAGACCACCCTATTGGGGGTCATCCCAGTCAGCATTATATTATGTGGTTAAGTTCGAGCCTACATGAGTTAGGTAAAAAGGAAAGTCAAGTCAAGTATAAATAGAGTGCGGGAGGCACTCTATTTACTCACTCACTTCTCACTCACGCACTCAAGGAGGAGTGGCACACTTATGGAGGAGGAGGATCTGCTGCTAGGTTATGTCTATCTCTCATGGTTGGTTGTATCATTGCTCTATCTATCTCTGAGGAAGTTATTGGGGTTTTTCACCTTTATGGTTTTCCCCAAGTAAATCTTTGTGTCTCTTGTGTGCTTGCATTATTGTCTCCATGATTGATATGTTGTAGATATGCTGTACATGTTGTTCTCTCAGTTAAGATCCTAGATCAGATTGAAGTAAATTCTGAAAATTTAACACTCTTATGTACTTGTCTTCCGTCTTCATGTTGCGGGTGCATAGTAAAATGTGCTTATGCCTTTCACTTTGTTAAGGGTTTTAATTTGATTGTTAATAGATGCCCCCTAATGTGTGAGGTCCGAAGCGGAGCTAAGGGCCGAAATAAATTACTTTTTATACTGATACTCTTTTTTGAACAAAGCAAGGATGAAAAAGGATTGGCTCATGGGCACAGGATTCAGGAGAACACCTACAAGTCAAACATAACAATTTATCAAATATACAATATCTTCCTGAGGTGGGCATACCCATGCTCAGCAGTAAACCATAATGGCCACGAAAAATACACAATGGATCCATGTCAAAAGTAAATTTTTCAGAAGTGTAAACATGCACTTTGATGAGTGCAAGAAAAAGGTCTTCATCGACCTTCTGACATGGTAGTTTTATCTTGCGCAACTCGAACAGTGCATCAATGAGTGATACAACTATTTTTCCCAAGGTCTTCAATACAAACCGACGATAGTACGATTTTATATCATGCGAATAAATGAACTGATGTCAAGCATAATTAAACACCATCTGATTACTTTTCATTGATGTATACCATTAATAGATGTGAAGAGACCCACCGATAATTATGATGGAATCTAAGGTACTAAGTACAAACTAGCAAGTGTGAATAGATGTTCTAAAGTCGAACACTTGTAAAATCAAATAATCAGGGGTCATTGATGTATACTCACTGTTGTTAACACCCAAAAAGTGCTCACTAGCTCATTTCCCTATTCACATGACCTGTTTGTCCACTTTTCCTACCATTTTAGCCTCTAAAACCTTCAAAAGGTCACCAAAAAGACCAAAATCCATCTTTTTCTCCTCAAAATATTTAATTTTCCTCAAAAAATACAAAAAACCCTCAAAAGGGGTCCAAAATTCCAAAAAATCAATTAAAAGGGAATAAAATTCAAAAATATATTCAAAAAAGGAAAAAGAGGGAAAAAGAGGAAAAGAAAACCTAAACCATTTTTCACCCATACCATTGGTTTCCTTAAACCATGGTTGTTTTCTCCATCACCAAAAAGCTATAAAAAGGTGATAAGGGCTCCTCACTATTCATCCACAATCATCTTATCCTTATGTTGCCAATTTCTTCCCTGAGATCTTGAGCCATCATTTGAGGTTAGATCCATCATTGGAATCCCTTTTTGGCCAATCCTCCCACTTGCATTTGGAGAAGAGAAAGATCATTGGAGCATTGGAGCACCTCACCATTGCAGCTGCTCAAGCTCAACCATCCTCACCCTTTGAGGTAATATATTATTTGTAAAGCTATTTTTTCACAATAAAAATTTGTTTTACATAGATTATTCAAGTTTTTACTTTTTACTGTAGATTTACTCTTCTTGCACATCTTAGATTAATATTTGTTTTTACATTAGTTTTTATTGCTTTAATCGAGACTGCTACTACGAAGTTAGTAGGTGCACATTTGCACAAGCTTTGGTGAAAACCCAAGCAAAAGTTTTTGGCGACTCCACTAGATTTCGAATCTTTGAATCTTTCTTTAGATCTAGATTTCCTATTATTTTTGTTGTTATTTAGATTTATAGTTGTAGATCTGGCCTGCTACTAAGCCCATAGCTTATTGCCTTAGACATTGGCCCTTTCTGCAACCCACATAGTCCAAAAATTTAATTTTCGGCTTTTATTTTCAGCGAGTTTTTCTGTCCCGAAAATCGTAGGTTTTTACACCCAAATCCGTGATCCACATTGCAGGTTTTCTGCCGAAAGCTGCGATTTAAAAAATTTGTTTTTCACCCGAAATCACAGGTTTTTTCCTATTATCCGCGATCCAGATCGCGGGTTTCAAACCCACAGTCATGATTCCATATCACGACTTGCAGGCCCCCAACCACAACGTAGATTTCCTGTTTTGCCCAGATCGCAGGTTTTGCCATAGACAGTCCCGATTTCGTCTTGAACCCAGCGATTTTTCGTTTGAGTTTTCGTCACCCATTTCAGCCCATATTTTCCAGCCATCTCCCCTGCACTTTGACAGCTTACTGTTTTACTTGCATCCCTAAAGATTCATTTTTATTTTATTTTATTTGCTTTACTACATCTTTTTGAAAAAATTTCAGTTTATTGAAAGAAAAAATTGTCAAGCATTTTTTAGTTAGAAATTTCATATTTTGCAAGTTGAAATCAGAATTTTAATTTGATAGATATTTCGCCCAAGCGAGGCATTTTATTTTTTGGTACATAACCACACCTACACACACTTTGTCACCATTAATCAAAGAGAGCCTTAAAATCTATTTAACTCAACCAACATTCTAACCCCACTTTGGGAACATCAAAAGAACATTGTAGTTAGGTAAGATTGAGGGGATAGGTATCCAAATAACACCCCTCACTCACTTTCATTTGAGACATAGTGGTTGACATTTAGGGTACCAAAATCCATTAGTACTTATTGGCATGGTTATACACCAACTTGTCGGAAAGGCGTCTCCCTTAGGAGGGTCAAAGTAGCAAGACTGGTTCCGGAGGCCTAAGTGGACTACCACAATCCATTCAGTCATCGAAGGATACCTACTCGTTGTTCTCAGTGTACTACCCATATGGGAGTATAGAGGCGATAAAATAGGAGCTACAAATTCACCTTTCTGGATGTGTCATGAATGGGGTATCTTAGTGGCCTTTCTTCTAGGATTGTCTACCCAGTGTCCATCCCGGTAGGGGGATATCTTTAGCCTTAGGTTCTACAATTCATATTGTCTGACTTGGATTTCATCACCTTATAGAGGATACATCTTGTTGAATCATAATACCTTTTTAGTTAGGTGTTTGCATGCTCTATTACCTCACCTTGGTTAGTGAGTACACCATTTTTATTTTTAGGAGTCGTTTGCTTGTTGGTACTTTGACCACCCTTTTTTATCACTCCACTTACCGTAGCACAGCTATTACTGTAAGTGTTTTGAGTTCGGTTATTGGCATGAGTGCCATTTTTTTTTGCGCTCCCCTCCTGCACACATGGTTGCACTAGGGTTTTTTGAGCTTTTCACTCACCACTACCCATTTTTTTTACTAGCCGACTGTCACCATTGAGTCCCTGAGACATTCTCGGTGCTTCCAGGATGAACCCCCGCAGTATGGTTCACTTGACACCACTCATCACAGACGTAGAGCATTGTCACTTGACTCCACACGTCATCGGAATAGAGCCTGTCATCCGATTATGACGCCCCTCATTTCACATCTGACTCTGAGGCAGAATCTGAAAACCCTACATACACAACACCAACTAGCCCCATGGTTGGTATGACTTCTAACCCCTTCTTTATAGGGACTGTTGGTGGAACATCAACCACCCCCACCACCACAACGGCCACCACGATAGCCATAACTACTCTGGGTATTCCCTCCATGGAACCCACACCTACTTTAGGTATTCCTTCCATGGGACATACCCTAGGCATGCCCTCAATGGGACCTATGACCACCATCCTTGCTACTATACCAAACCCAACAAGTACCATCCCATCTGTAACCCATGTTACATTTGGAGGTGCAGGACCCTCCCATACCAACTCCACACCTCAATTTGGGATTCATATCCCCCTCACGGCTAATATTCCCTTTGGAGGTAGTGTCCTAATCAATAACTCTACCAATAAAAATTATGCCCCACTGACCATGTCACAATCCTCTACCAGTTTTCCATTTATGGCTAGTCTTAACCTATCGAACCTGGCAAGATTAACAAACAATCCCATTAGACACGATCCCACTTGGCCTCACATGCCCACTAAACTCCCATCCGACATCCCTAAGTTTGAGGGGAAGGATGGTGAAGACCCACAAAAACACATTATGTCTTTTCATTTATGGTGTTCCTCCAACTCCATAGTTGATGACTCTATTCACCTACAGTTGTTGCAAAGAACTTTCACTGGCTCGACAGCCAAATGGTATATCGAGCAACCTCACGAGACACACCCTATGTTTACATCCCTTGCCTCAACCTTCCTATGATGATTTCATCTACCCATCCGCTATGACGTAGGAGTATAAATCCTACTGTCTTGTACACAGAATATGGCTACCCATATCACAGATAATATCCATGAGTGGTGTAAACGCCATATTATATGCAAGATCAAGCTAGATGATCATATTTTCCTGGTTTGGTTCCTAAAATCTCTCCTCCCATCCATAGCCAAAGATGTAGCTTCTGAACGACCCCAGGTGGAAGAAGAAGCCATTCTAAAAGCCCAGTAGTTTGATTTAATCTACGCTCAGTCTGGCTATTTATACACCATCTTACCTGACGCCCCACACGGTGATCCATCCGGGAATGACACGTCAAGGGAATCCCATGACGCTAACGGCATCATTGGCCATGTCATATCACACAACCAACCCTTTTCAATTATGCCTAATAGTACTGACCCCGACCTTTTGCGCGCCACATCCCAATCCAGAGCTACAAACTCATATGCTCCCATGGCACACACTAATCACACTCATGGACCCTCATGCCCACCACAGTGTTACGGGAATGCACCTTCAGCTTATGCCCCTCCTACATATTATCACCAATAAGCCACTTATGCTCCTATTCACTCACAAGCCCAATCGGCTTATTACCCCCCACAAGCAACACCTTCTACCCCAACAATTCCAATAGCTCAAGATTACCAACAACCACAACAAGCACCTGGTCCACCTCCGAACCCTCCTGCTTACTATCCACCGCAATCTACTCCAGCAATTGCACAACCTCAAAATGCACCCACTACCCAAGGACAAGTATATGCACAGCAAAACCAGCCCCAAAACCAGAACAATCAACATAATCAAGGAGGTCAACAGAACCGTGGAAGAGGATGCAATCGCGGGAATAATCAACCTCAAAACCAAGGCAATCAGCCACCTAATCCTCTGAATAATAATAATGCCACTCTCGCCAACTGAAACCCTGATCGTCCACCGAAATAGGGTAAAAATCCTAACCTAAGAACAAACCATCCGTGTTCCATTTGTGGAGTGTATGGCCACTACACTCATTCATGACCCCACTTGGAGCGAGCATGCCAACTCTGGACTGATGACGCCCAATGCCAAGGACACACGGCACAGCCAGCACCACCTCCTCAACCACAACCCATGATATTGCAGAATCCTTTACCCAACCAAGGAGTAGTAAACACCCGTCCAATGGATCCCCCACAAGGATCGACTGCACCATAGCAACAAATCACCTATGCTGCCACTAATTACTAGCATATGGATTCAAGTACTCACCATCTGTTAATGATGTCATCAAATGATATCAACCTACAAACATGCCGAAACCAATACGGCTCAACCCCTGAAACCACGCCTACTGATTCAGCCACAAACACCCTTCTAACTGATCAGCCATTATGCATACCTAGTATGTCAATCGACGAGGGCCCCAAAGCCCCTCATTTCCCCCCACGACGGATAAACAATAACCCCAACGTTCGTTCCGCTTCAAATTATAACATTGTGGAAGACTTAGCCCAGTCCCCCGCTGCTATATCTGCCCTAGAAGTCCTAAAAAACTGTATTGCATAGAAGAAACTCTTATTGTCCACCATTGGTGCAATAGACCCTACGGATTCATGAATGATGGCATTCGATTTGGACCAAGCCGAATCATGTATGCCTTTGACATTAGCATTTCAAGTTTCTGTGTCCATTCGAAACCTTGTCTTTCATCGATGCATCATCGATGAAGGTTCCTCCACCTGTGTGATGTAAAAATTTGTCTGGAAGAAGCTCTGATCTCCCACATTGCAACCATCCACTACTTCCTTATGAGCTTACGATAGTTGTTCATCTCAACCGCAAGGCCTCTTCACTAACATACCCGTCCAATTAGGTGGAAAAACGGTTCTCATAGACATAGAGTTCATCAATGCCCATCTTGATTACAACCTCGTACTAGGACAAAGTTACATGTATGCCATGAAAGTTGTCGCTTCATCCGTCTTCCACCTCATGATGTTTCCCCATGAGGGACGTGTAGTCAAAATTGATCAATTGATGTATTATGATCCTAATGCTCCCGCCGCACCTGAAAATGTTCTACCCATGATTGAACAACCCGTTCAGGGTGCACAAACATCGTTCATCTCCGCAATCGAACCCAGGATATACTTAGATACTCCCATGACTTCCACATTGCAATCCATTCCGCCCCCTTTACGGATAACCAAAAAATCTGATTTGTGCACCCTCTCGTAGGCACCTAACCAACAACCCCCTTTACTACCACAACCACCCTCAGTACCCAGTCATGTAGGAGCAAAACCTATCCACACTATCTCGTTCCTATTTCCTCCTTCAGGAGTAGTCAACACCCTAGTAATGGCTATGCTCAACCTTCCAGGTTAACATTAGGACTACCTGTGTGGTACCTTCCTGCCCCAACCCCTCCCCCAACACCAAATGTCATTTTACAACCAGTGCAACCCATCAATACCTCTAACCGTCCACCCCTTGGTGTCGCGAACATCCAAAACCGACCACCTCCAACAAGGGCCACTGCATCAACATCTAGTAATGCTCCCCCTCAACTCCGCTACAATGGGGGTCGAGGCCCACAAACCTACACCACTGGACCAACAACCCACACTGCCCCATTGACTCCAAAGCTGGTGAAGAATCCCCCAACAATTCATGCTCCCCCAAGTGCTCTGTGTGCGACGATATAGGCCATGCTACCCATCGATGTCCACAATTACTAGCACTTGAAGAACACATGCAAATGTTAGATGACGATGCTAACATCCCGGTTGTTAAACATAACATCACCCCTCAGCCTCACGATAAATCCTTGCGTACCAATCACCCTTGTGCAATATGCGGCATTTACGACCATTACTCACATCACTACCCCGATCTCCCAGATTACAGAGCAACTCTATACGAATTGAATAATGCTGACCTAGAGACATCCCCTCTTCTTATTGAGGAAATTCATCCCCCACCATCTTCCTCCTCGGAAGATATTAACACAATTTACATGGTTTCCAATGGAGGCCCCTCTGTCTGACAGACCCCTTCCATTGATCCCTCTGACCCACATATTCAACCTTTTCAAATCAAAGAGGAAACCACATGTCAACAGCATGGGGCCAAGCCCAAAACTTTGCCTACTCATCATCATCATCATTGTCGTCGGTGATACTAGGGGCATCCACCCCGCAAGGGGAATCCCCCATCATCGTATCATCACTTCAATATGCCACCACGACCCACAACCTCATGGTACACCCCCCCCCCTAGTAGTTGGTCAATGCCCCATTGATCCCTCTCTAAGATAGCATCTGCACCGCATTGACACCTCTGAGTTCATGGGCATAATAGATTACCTCGAACCTAGGATAGGGAGCATGATCAATCATTTTGACCCTACCCCGTCACATCTATCTCAATACTTCAATGAGCCCATCGTTCAAACCAACACATATGTGATCCACAATCACAAACCCCATGCACATAGCATGGGGGAAGGTCATTAACCCTTCTCACTTTTTCACATTCGTGATCTCAACCATTTTTGAGGTCATGTGTCACTTGTATATTTGATTTGATTTGATATGCCTAGTATTTCTCCCCCGCAGGTCATCATTTCTCCCCACCACTACATTCTTGGCTTGGTGGGCTCACCTTTATTTATAGCCATTTTTTAACCTCATTTTTTTTTCTCCTTTGACCATTCTAGAGTCATTTGACCTCCGTTTTTTGCACCGTTTGCACCATCAGATTTAGATATATGTGCCCATGATGATGTTTGAGATAATTTCTCACTCTCACCACCATATGTTTTGGGCATCTTTGCACATGCTCATCGTCACCTCGGTTTGCATGCCATATCGGCCGTTGTCCGTCTTTGACGAATTTTATATCATTGGATACAGTTTTTTCGTGCTTGTGATGATGCTTGAGATCATTTCTCGCTCTCACCAGATTTTTTTTTTGACATTGTGTCCTCACACCTTGCCACCTCGATTTGCATGCCACATCGGCAGCTGTTGGATTTTACAAAATTTGTGCATCGCAACTTATACATGAGCCCTTCACTCCATCCATACTACAATTATGTCGTTGTTTTGCTATCATTCATCAACCCGCAAGGAGGCCCCATCAGTGTTCCCCACCTATCATTGTGCTTGATCCCCATACTTGTCCCTTGATTGAACACTTCCTCCTTGCATCACCATTACTTTTGTTCGGTATGATTTTATCCCTTTTTCGGGCCGATCAATTCCTTTACGAAAAAGGAACTTAGGGAGTTTCTTTTAAGCTCTTTTCTGACTCCTAAAACAATGAAAAGATTGTCAAGCAATCTTGCTTCCTTTCATGCTTGTTAAATGTATTTGAAAGGGCGTCTACCTGGTATAAGTTTACCCCTTTTCCGGACCTTGTAGACTAATTACGAAAAAGGAATACTCTAGTCACATCGGCTAGAAGAGTTCTTCATTGCATCCTTTTATGCTTTTTCGAGCCTTGGAGACTAACACATGAAAAAGAAACCCCTTGGAGTCTACTTATTGCTTTCAGACTCTCTAAAACCGAAAGAAACTACGAGCATGAATTATCCTAGGCTCGTACAAATCCACACGGTAGTACCATTTTTTTAGCACATTTCTATCCCTTCTTTTGAGCTTCTTAAACCATAAAGAAGGCCCCAACGGTGCCCCTCGGCGCCACAACAAAGCATACATAACCACACTATTATGGCAGCTTCCCTAATTTGGTCGCCTTTGTTCAAAGTAGTCTGCGATATGCCTCCTTGAGAGTTTCCCGATACCATACATCAGTTTTCCCTCCTTAGCTTCTCCCATTGCAGTACATACCCCTGATCCCTTAAGCTATGGTCCCCATACCTAAAATTCGGTTTCATACGTTGCCAGGTCATCCATGTCATCATGCTCTGAACAAAGGAATTTTGAGTCCCCCTCCACTCTATGACCCTAGTTATTCCCCATCCCCACAGAATGCCAGTACCACTAGCAGTGCCATCACCTCTTGGTCGTACACCTCGCACTACTATTTAAGGAAGCATCATTGCCTTGATAGTTGCAGGTCTCCCTCTATCGATGACAAACAATCTTTTCCAGAGGATAGACCCGGAGTTCCCTATGCCTTGGAATCATCACCATTAGTGGTGAGTGCCTACGGATCATTTTGAAAGGAGTCCCTATTGCTTGGGTTTTCACCCAAGCATGTGCAAATGTGCACCTACTAACTTCGTAGTAGCAGTCTTGATTAAAGCAATAAAAACTAATGTAAAAACAAATATTAATATAAGATGTGCAAGAAAAGTAAACCTATAGTAAAAAGTAAAAACGTGAATGATCTATGTAAAATAAATTTTTATTGTGAAAAGATAGCTTTACAAATAATATATTACCTTAAAGGGTGAGGATGGTTGAGCTTGAGCAGCTGCAATGGTGAGGTGCTCCAGTGATTTTTCTCTTCTCCAAATGCAAGTGGGAGGATTGGCCAAAAAGGGATTCAAATGATGGATCTAAGCTCAAATGATGGCTCAAGATCTCAGGGAATAAATTGGCAGCATAAGGATAGGATGAGTGTGGATGAATAGTGAGGAGCCCCTATCACCTTTTTATAGATTTTTGGTGATGGAAGAAAAAACCATGGTTTAAGGAAACCAATGGTATTGGTAAAAAATGGTTTAGGTTTTATTTTCCTCTTTTTCCCTCTTTTTCTTTTTTTGAATATATTTTTGAATTTTATTCCCTTTTAAATGATTTTTGGGAATTTTGGACCCCTTTTGAGGGTTTTTTGTATTTTTTGAGGAAAATTAAATATTTTGAGGAGAAAAAGATGGATTTTGGTCTTTTTAGTGACCTTTTGAAGGTTTTAGAGGCTAAAATGGTAGGAAAAGTGGACAAATGGGTCACGTGAATAGGGAAATGAGCTAGTGAGCACTTTTTTGGGTGTTAACAACTATCATTTGCGAGGAAACATTCCACTAATGACTGCAAGCTCCAAGGTACTCCCAGGTTTCTAGATCCATTTCCTAGATGATGATTTGGTGTCGATAGGAATAGATTCATTAGGAGGGAATTAATGCATCCCACATCAACCGATACGAAAAAGGATCAATACTCTGATATAATTTGGTAGAGCTGCAAGATCCAACATTGTATATTGACACAGTGAAGGCCGACATCATTGGTTAGGAATATTTAAGGAATGGCCGATATAGTTTGAACTTCCCTTGAACACATAACACGACGCAGAATGGACACTTGGCAACATAGGACTTTGAGTAATCGGCCTTAATGAAATCCGCCAAAGCCAGACGCATTAACGAAATCTCCATTGGTGACTAGAAGGATAACCCATCAGTGGATGTCTATTCAAAATATTGGTACAGTTTCCTAGGGAAAATGTGGATGGTGTATTGATGGTGGATACCAAATTATGTGCCATGTTCAAGGGTGACAAGGACTGACTATTGCCATTTTCTTCAAGGATATAATATGAAATGATTCAATTCTCCCCCTTTTTGGATTTTTGTGTTTTCCAATTTTTAACCTTTTTCATTTATTAGCTTGAAAAAATAATAAATCATGCTATGATACATTAGAGGAAACGAGTGTCTTAAGGGCATGTGCCTATATTTCAAGGGCATGGGTCAAGCCAAGGGAAAGATACATATTGCAAACAAGGGTTGAGCTAGTTATGTACACTCTTATGGGTGTTTCCTTCATGGGTATGGGTCAAATATACAGAAGCAATGATTTATAGGAATCATGTAACAAAAAGTGACTGCAAAGGAAAATACGCAACATAAGAAAGAAGCAACGAAGTAGTAGGCAGAAATTTTCAAGTGGATATTTTAACACATGTTTATGTAAAATGACAAAAAATTGGGATCCCATGAGGATATGGTCAGAAATGTATGAAAGAGAAATATGTGGTCTCAAACTCCAAGTCATGATGGTACTAATAGGGCTCCCGGACCTATGAGAATAACTCAGCATGGTCACCAAAATGGAAATGGGGTGCTGACTAGAGTATCCCATGTTTGGTAGTCTCTTCTATCGGAATGGTGGAAAATACATATATGAAGGGTTGACCCACCAATTTCCAATAGGTTCGACCCTAGGGCAAGTTTGGGTTGCAAAAGGTTCAAATGTATCTTTACAAAGGGATAGACTAAACCTATATGCAAGCTTCCAAATATATCTGATCAAATCGAGGAACATGTGAAGCATGCTCCTATACTTGGATAGATTTAAACCAATTATAATCCCAGTGGCCCCACAAAAGATGTCCTTAGGTGGGTGAAACCAAATGTTTATAACTTCAAGGATAGCTTCATCTACTGATAAAATGTAATCTAAGAAATCATGTGAGATGAGAGATCTCATAGCCTAAATGGGCTAAGTAACCGGATCATATTCCTCCATCAAGGGAATATATTGATCTGAATCTTTAGAATCCATTTGAATAGCTTGGTATGAAACTTCTATGACAAATAGGGATGATCCAAATGATTGCCAACATTTAGATGACATTACACAAGGTGAGGTCCCTTCATCTACTATGGTTCGAAAAATGTTCTTACCATGAGCTGTTACTTTAATCTGAAAAGCAACTTTGGAAGGGATCCTACATATTGAATGGTCTATGTATAATGTCATCGAAGTTGGATCGGATGGATCAACAACGCCAATTGTAGACAATAGTTCCTTTCTTTGCGCAGGACCATATTGCAATACCTCAAAGGCTAACATGGCACATGGCACATGGTACTTGAGCTAGGTCCTCAAGAACATTACCGTTATGAGCTACTTGCATGTTAGGATTATGCATTGTTCTAGGTAGAACACTTTTGGGGGGCTAAGGTACTAAGTCTATGGCTGGTTTCTCAATGGAGAGAGAACCACTTGGTTGTGATACCGATTGATCCGATGTACTAGGAGGGACATCATAAGAGTCAAGTGTTGTTTGAATGTTCACCAGATGATCACACATGAAGACATTGGAATTGGGATCATTTCCCCCTAGCGTGGGGGTTGACTCGCTTCCCCTTGGCGGGGGTACTGGTGTCGTACCAACCATTTGATGATGGTGTTGCGGAAGGGGTTGCATCAAATTAGTGGGTTGTTGTTTCTCATCATGTTGAGCCATGTTTGGTGCATCTGCCATCCCAAGGTTATCATATTTCTTCTACTTTCCCCTAAGGTATATGGATGAGACTATGAGGATGTTAGAAGTGTTGGAAGTATTAGCAGGTTGGTGCATTTCCTGGCCAGTTGTAGTTTGTGAAGTATGAATAAAGACTTGTCCCAAATGTTGGGTAATTTGCTCAAGTTGGTTGACGGAATCCATCATACCATTGGCATGAGGTCCATGTGGTGGCCTAGCTGGATCAAACGCAGCTCTTGCAGGTTGGTTCTAAAAGGATTGGTTACTTCCTATAACTTGACCACTCCATTGTGGAATGGGGTTAATTGTTGGATTTCCCCCTTGTGGGATTAGGCCCCCAAAAATATTGGTTACTTTCTAGAACCTGACCACTCCATTGATGTGGTCCTTGGGTGTGATAAGCATTCCAAGGTGGGTTTCCCCCTTGCGGAGAATGACCCCAAGAATATTGGGTACTTCTTGGAACATGACCAATGGGTGGATTTCCCCCTTGCAAAGACGGGCCCCAAGAATATTGGTTACTTCTTAGATCCCAACCACACCATGGCAGTTGTCCTTGGGCTTGAAAATCATTCCAAGGTTGATTTCCTCGTTGTGGAGGTTATATCCAAAAAGATTGGATACTTCCTGAATGTTGTCCATTCCATGGTAGAATGAGATGAATGGATGGATTTCCCCCTTGCAGAGGTAGGCCCCAATAATACTGGTTAAATTCTGGAACCTAACCATACCATTGATTGTTTCCTTGGTTTTGATAAGAATTCCAAGGTTGATTTCCTCCTTGCGGAGGTGGGCCCCAAGAAGATTGGATACTCCATGAAACCGTCCCACTCCATTGCGGAATGGGGTAGATAGGTGGATTTCCCCTAGGCATTGTTCTAGGATAAATCAGAGGATAACCCCCATGGGAATTTACACTAATCTATGGATCATAATCCCAATTGGCATGAATTTTCCATGGTGCAGTACTTCCGCCAGGAATATTACCATTCCATGGTGAAGGGTTGCCCCCAGAAGTATAATTTGGACAAGTGTTAGGTATACCAAGAGGATTTTGGTTTAATCCTTGTGTGCTTTGACCTTGATTATCCGAACCATATGGAAAACCCATGTTTGGTAAGGCACACCCCTCAGTAGGGATTCCTACAGACAAAGTGGAAGTACTTCCGGGATAAGAACCCGAAACTGTACCAACTAGCATTAAAGTGCTGGTTGAACTTGTACTAATAACATGTATACTAACTATTAGGATTGATGTAGAGGCCAAATTGGAAGTATTTCTACCTCCAACAACTTTTTGAGGTTGCGATGATGTAGTCCCTTGTGATCCTGATGAATCCATAGGTTCAATTGTTGTATTATGCATGTTATTCAAACTTTCAAAAAGAGCGTTGGTATTATCCAATGACACACAGATAGTAAGTACAATTGGTTCTAAAAGACTCATCAAAGGTGGAATTACGTGAGCATTTGTGTGATTTTTTAATGTCTCAATTTCAACTAGAGTAAGATCATCAACTATCTATGTATTCAGTTCATGATGTGCTGATGAATTCTCAGGGTTTGTTTGATGTTGTTCCTCTCGAGTAATATTAATTGATTTTAAAATCAGCTATGTTTCCAAGTCACTATGATGTGGTTTTTGTATCTGTCTCTGCAATTTAGTAGGGCCTTCCAATTCTGGTGACACACCTTGTTGCTGCCGTGACTGGCGGATCGGGAGAGTAGCCACTTTGATGAATTTGATAAAATGATTTGTTTAAAATGATATTCTTAAACAAAAAATAGAATCAAACAATCCTAAGGAACTCTAGACTCAACAAAAAGAAAAAGTGTCCACACAGTAAAAAATTCCTATGAATCCAAGAAAGCAGTCTAATTTTCCAAAGAACCGAAGCTCCGTGAAAAGTTGGATTAAAGGACCTTCCAAAACTAGAGGTTGTTGAGGGATATCAAGCCTCAAACAATTTGGTGTAGGGATTACTCGGATCCCTTCTTAAACTCTCCTCATCAAGCTTTAATAAAGAAACCTCAAATGTAAAACCGTTCCAATGTTGCTTCGTGCATTTCAACAAAACGCAGTTCAGAGAAATCTGCAAATCTCTTCAACCAAGTCGATTCTCGGAAAAAAAAACTCATGTGTCACACAATAGACTCCCTTCTGCACAAAACCCAAATCGCAGAATTTTTAAATTCGTCTCCAATTGTCCATAAAACGAGCTGCAATTCCAATTACGGTTTTACTTCACGCCATTTTTACACAGGATCTTTCTCAAGGCAAATGGTTAGATTCTGAGTTTAGTTCTGCTGAATTGAACCCTAGTGTGATTGTAACTCATAAGATAGTCTAGATGGCAGACAATAAAATGCCTCCATGCATGCAAACAACATAGATACCACAAATTCAGGGAATGAAGGAAGAAACAACTAAAATTTATCCACCCATTCTTAAATTGTTCACACCAATACCTGATCTCTCTCAAATGTCGAGTCCATTCATTTTATTAATTGGTATCTATCCCCATTTCTGCACTGGCAAGTTATAGATCGCTTTTCTTTCCTAATTTTGATTCTTTTTAACAAAAAAAAAAAACTCTCCAGCTTCCTCCCTCACCGAGAGTTACAATTTTGTATGGAACGACCATTTGTAAGATTCCACTTGTCTAAACTCCAGAATCTCCTTCTAATTTTAGGTGACTAGTTCCTAAATTTTGTAACAGCTATCTAAGTGGTTTATTCTCCTCGCAGGGAGATAAAATTAGCCAATTATTCTTACTAATACTCTATAACTAATAACATACTATTATCTATATAGTTTCTCATTCAATAAAATATACGAGTAAGATTTTTTTCTTCTGATTTTTAGATTCCTTTAGTCTAGTCTCGAACCATAACATGTAACAAAACAATTACATGCTAGCTCGACTAGATGCCCCTGCATCACAATTACTAATAGCAAAGGTATGAGAAATAGTTACAGTAAACTTTAATCGCTAGGAGTGCAAGTATTGGTTCTTGACCAATCACCCTCCCAAGGAGTAAAAGCTTCAAAGTCTGCCTCAGGTATTGCAAGTGTCCCCCACTCACAATAGCCTATGTGATATCCTAGGAATAGAAACTAAGGTTACCACTTCACAATCGATGGTCGGCTGGAACATTTCTAAGTATAGGACAACTCTCATAACTAGGTATTCTAGAAAAGTGATGTCACCCTAAGGACTTGTCACTTACATAGAATTCAGTGATGAGCTCATATCCCACTAAATAAGCAAGATGGGGGGAACCACCCTTATTTAGATTGAACTCGTGCTTGACGCATATGTTAGATGCACTTTCCCGACAAGCATTTTTTGCTATTAATGGATCTAAACTCTCAATAACTAATGCTAGTTTCAAAAAATTTGTAGCCTAGGAGTGTTAACTCTCCAAACTTAATCCATGGCACTAACCTAACCTTGTTGATGATATGAAAATCAAATATTGCTTAGTTTTTATATTAAGCGCCAATTTTAAGGGTAGTTTTCTTAGTTTCAGGAGTGGAAGTGAAATTGGTGGTGTGTTGACTCGAAAATGTGAACCAAACAATGCAATATTGTCACTAATCTACATTTAAATTCAATTAATGTTCTAAACTAATGAAAAGTTAGAGTTTCATGTAGGCCTTTCAAACATGCAAAAAATTTTGGTATATTTTTTATATTTAAGAACACTTCTTCTGAAATATGGATAATGACTGATTTCAAAAAATCATTGTAAACCAAACAAATATCTCACTAAATAGAATCTAATTATGTTACATGGGGGATCTTTGTTTCTTATTCCCAGGGCCACCCAAAAAGTGCAAGCAAAGAGGATACGCAGAGCCCTTTGAATACTTATGAATTAAATTCTTACACTTGAGATCTACTTTCTCATTCACAAGATCACTCAAAATCCCAAGTGAAGAGGAGACGGTAGCTCGAGAACTCTATGCAAAAATTGAAATCTAATATGTTACATGTGAGATCTACTTTGTCATTCACAAGATCGCTCGAAATCCCAAGTGAAGAGGATATGCTGGCTCGGACACAAATTATCACAAGAAAATTGATATCTAAAGCTACAATTTTCTCTAATTGTGCATGAAAATAATGAAATACTGTAGATCCAAAACAAAATTTGACTAATCAAAGTTTGTTTTCGGTTTTGGAGGGAAATTGTTTTCAAAATATCTCAAAGTATAATGTTCAATTTTTTTTTCAATGCAAATATATTTGTGAAATGTTTTCAAATCATCTTTTCATATGTCATAACTGATATTTGGTTTCATGTTTCAGATAACCAAGTGTATGGGATTAAAAAATTAAAGGGCCTTAAGGTTCTTAAAACAACTATTTATGTTTTTTCAATTTTCATTATTTCCAAACTATTAAATGTATCAAACTTATTTAGGGATCAATCCTAATATTATCAAACCAGGGATTTAAAATCAAAAGATGACCTCAAGCAATCAAATCTATAGCAAATTATAAGAAAAAATTTGAAAAAATGTCGATTTAAGCCATCTTTAAAGGCTTTTGGAGGGAAATTTCAAATTTAAAGATATCAAACCAAATCCTCCCAAATATTTCCTAATCAGTGGTAAATTTATCCTAAAAAAATTTAATGCCATGTGAAGGTCTACAAGTACAAAAATTATTCCTCAAAGTGGCCCTAAAGAAAAGAAATCTCAAAACTAGTTGACAATTCTTGCAAATTTGAACCAAGAAAGCCTTAAAAATATTTAAAAATATTCCAAATATTTAGCTAAAAAGAGTCCAAATTGTTAATTTTTGAGTATTAATTCAACATACTCTAAGATATTTACTAAGATAACAACATGTACAGCATATCAATCATAGCAATGCATATCAATCACACCAAGCAACACATGAGACAATATAAACACAGAGTTTCACTGGGGAAAACCATAAAGGTGAAAAACCCCACAACTTCCTCAGAGATAGAAAGATCAATGATACAACCAAAGTACAAGAGATAGTCTTCTCCTAGCAGTTGAACCTCCTCCTCACTTGTGCACCACTTTTCGAGTAGTGTAGAAGTGAATAATGAGATGATCAAATAGACATCTCCCGATCTCTATTTATACATGACCTGAACTGCCTAAAAACCTAGCAGGGCCGACTTGTCTAACTCATTCTAATTACCCATGGTAATACTAATCAGGGCCGACCCCACACTCAGTGGTCGAATAACCCATCACTACAAGTTACGACACTTGCAACACTTGTCAATACAAATGACAACACTTCCGTATAGAGGAATAATAACATCTCTATAGGAGTACAATATACATGGGTGAAATACATTCCAAAGTTACATATACATCAACACTCCCTCTTAACTAGGAAGGTATTTCTCGACACAGATTTGCTAGCACAAGTCTTCTTCTTTGGATCATCATCAACAAATCATCGTCATCGTCACTGCTGCTGCTATCTCAATCAATCTCCAATCTACTCGCCATAGGAAGTTCTACAGAGCCAGTCCTTTTTCATACTGGATGTAGGCCCACCACCTATAGGTCTTCATCATCATTGGACATACCATGGAATCCTTAGGATTGATTACGTGCATCAACAAAACCTCGAAAGACCATCCCAGGCATTTTACGAGCACACAACTCAACATATCGGATCTCCCAACATCTTTTACATGTGACTGTCACAAAACCTTAAAAGAGTGTCTTGACCAGCAAGATCTCTAAAGAGCATCCGAGGACTTTTACATGTCTAGCACAACTTGTCCGGATCTCCAGGACTTATTAAATGTGACCCCAACCACAAAACCTTAAAAGAGTGTCTTTCCAAGCAAGATCTCTAAAGAGCATCTGAGTCCTTTTACATGACTAGCACAACCTGTCCAGATCTCCAAGACTTATTACATGTGGTCTAACAAAACCTTAAAAGAGTGTCTTGCCAAGAAAGATCTCTAAAGAGCATCTGAGGCCTTTTACGTGACTAGCACAACCTGTCCAGATCTCCAGGACTTATTACATGCTACGCTTGCACAACCTGTCCATGGCCACAGAGTATCAACCTGATACTCACCATACATTGTCATGATGTACATGATCATCCTGATCATCATCACTGCATTGTCCTGATGCATGTCATCTGGAGCATCGTCCTGATGCTCATCACATATGATCATCCTGATCATCGTCACTGCATCATCCTAATGCATGTCATCTGGAGAAACATCTTGAAGCTCATCATCCATGATCATCCTGATCATACAATGCATCCACCTGATGCATACCAAGTATCTAGCTAATACATATCATCATACATGATCCACCTGATCATACAATGTATCCACCTGATCATATAATGTATCCACCTGATATATATCAACATACATGATCTACCTGATCATAAAATGTATCCACTTGATACATATACAGATAGATGGTCCAAGCATCGAACATGATGCATATACATATACATGATCCAACTGATCATAACAAGCATCCAACATGATGCATATACAGAGCAGTAACTGGAGCATCGTCCTGATGCTCATCATCCAATGCTTACATCCACAGCCATGGGAAGGATCCTCCTCTCACCATGCTTGGAATGGCTTCCAGCAAATGTGTCCATCACTTCTTCCTTGAAGTGTCATCAATCTGAAGAACACCAAGCCTCTCTCTGAAGTACTCAAACTTCATTCTGGCTAGTGGTTTCGTCAGCACATCTACAACCTGCTCATCCGTCACAACATATAGGAGCTTCACTGCTCCTCTCTGCACCATATCCCTGATATAGTGATATTTGATCTCAATGTGTTTAGACCTATCGTGGAAGACCGGGTTCTCAGACAGCTTCACACAACTCTTGTTGTCACAAAAGATACAAGTAGCCTCCAATGGGAGATCAAATAACTCAGACATTAGCTTAGGGAGCCATACTGCCTCACAACTAGCCGAACAAGCTGCAACATACTCTGCTTCAGCTATACTCAGTGCTACACAGGACTACTTCCTGCTAAACCAAGAGATCACACCTGATCCCATACTGGAGAAACACCCAGATGTGCTCTTCCTATCTGCAGCACTGCCTGCCCAATCTGAATCAACATAACCCTGCAGGTTAAACTTTTGATTCGCATCATACTTGAGCCCATAATCAATTGTACCCTTCAGGTACCTCAGAATATGCTTTACAACAACCAGGTGAACACCTCTGGGATCCATCAGGAACTGGCTCAATGTGTTCACCGCAAAGCAAATATTTGGTCTCGTGTTCGTTAGGTACATCAAGGACCCAATCATCTGATGATACACAATGACATCAACCCGCTCCAGGGTATTTTTTAAGGATTTTAATAGTATACTTAAGTATAGTATTCAAGGCGATTATTTTGGATTTGAAAAAACATATATATAGATAGGTAGGCGAATATTAAATATGAAACATACAATCTACCCCTAAAACCTGTAAATTTTGACGAATATTATGATAAAAAAACATATTTTATGTAAATATAGGCGATATTAGAGACTAAAAATTACCAAATAGCGAATTTTTTTTTTTTAAAAGGCCCAAAAAATAGCCAATTGGCGAAATTTCGCCCCTAAAATTTTTCTTGACTGGCTCAAATGAAGCATCACATAGAAGCTTCAGGTTCGATACCATAGGTGTCGCCATGGCCTTGCAGTCCATCATCCCGAACCTATTCAGGATCTCTACTACATACTTCCCTTGTCCAAGGAAGATCCCATCTGCACTCTTCCACACCTCCATGCTTAGAAAATAGTGCATCATCCCCAAGTCCTTCATCTCAAACTCGGCAGCAAGCTTCCTCTTGGTATCGGCAATCAATCCATCCTGACTTGTTACAAACAGGTCATCCACATACAATAGTAGTATCATAGGATTTCCTTCCTCAACCTTGTAGTAAAGGTTGGCATCTGCTTTACTCTTGGTAAAGCCCAAACTGGATAGGAAACTGTCCATCCTACCATACCAAGTCCTAGGAGCTTGCTTCAAGCCATACAAGGATTTCTTCAACCTGCAAACATATGACTCCCTGTCATGTGTTTCAAAACCAAGTGGATACTCCACATACACTTCCGACTTGACTACACCATTCAAGAAAGTTGTCTTCACATTCATTTGGTGTATCTTCCATTTCATCACTGCATCCAGAGCAAGTACTGATCTAATGGAAGTGTATCTGGCCACAGGAGAAAAAGTCTCTTCATAATCAATCCCTTCTTTCTGGAAGAAGGCACAAGCTACAAATCTCGCTTTGTATTTCTCTATGCTGCCATCTGCAGCATGCTTGATCTTGTAGATCCACTTGGAAGTCACTGCAGACTTCCCTTCAAGTCTTGGGACTACATCCCAAACATCATTCTTCATGATCGAATGGTATTCTTCGACCATGGCATCCTTCCATTCTTTCTTTTCCGCTACTTCTTCATAAATGGAAGGTTCTTTGTTCATAATGTCACAGAGTAAGGCAACATAGATGGTATGAGATCTAGTTCTCTTCCTTGCTCTGTGTTCTTCTTCTGGAATGCCATACCTTTCTGCATCTTGAATGAGCTCTCTAGCCCATGCAAGTTTCCTCTTGTGATAGTTCTTCTCACGGGGTGGATCTACAAGTATTTGTGGATCTTCAACTTCATGATCTGCTTTTGGAATTGCTTCATTCATGGTAGTGTCTTGAAATCTGGTTTCCTTTGGTTCTTCATGATCTTCAACAGGTGCCTTCCTTGACTTGATGAAAGCTGAGTTTTCATCAAATGTTACATCCCTGCTGACATCAATCTTCTTGATCCCTAGATTGTATATTCTGTAAGCCTTCGAGCTTTCACTGTACCCCACAAAGATGCCCTTCTTTCCTGAAGGATCTAGCTTTGTCCTCTTTTGCTTTGGAACATGAGTGTATACTGGACAACCAAATATTCTGAGATGGCTGACTTCAGGTTTATTACCAGAGAATACCTCTTCTGGTGTCTTATTGTCCAATATCCTATGAGGTGTTATGTTCTGTACATATACAGTTGTCCTAGCTGCTTCTTCCCATAAATGCATAGGAAGATCTTGGTCATGCAGAATTACCCGTGCTCCTTCCATCATTGTTCTATTCTTCCTTTCTACAACTCCATTCTGTTGTGGATTGTAGGGAGCAGTCAACTCCCTCTTAATCCCTAAATCACTGCATAGCTTCTTGAAATCACCTGAAGTGAATTCTATGCCATTATCGGATCTGAAGGTCTTGATCTTCTTATCAGTTTTATTTTCCATCAAGGCTTTGAATTCCTTGAACTTATCAAACACTTGATCTTTGTTCTTCAAGAAATAAACCCAAGTCTTCCTCGAGAAATCATTAATGAAAGAGACATAGTATACATACCCACTCAGAGAACTGGATGACATCAGACTGCATACATCGGAGTGGATAATTTCCAAGATCCCTTTAGCTTTACTTTCACTGCTTGGAAATGCCTTCTTAATGTTCTTTCCTTTTGCACATCCTTTGCAAATACCATCATTCTTTGTCTTGATTTCAGGAAGACCTTCTACAGCGCAATTGGTAGTGCTCTATAGTGCACATGTGCAAGCCTTCTATGCCAAAGTTCACTTGGCTTCATGGATTCATGTACCATGGCATGTTCAGGTTGTCCCTTCAATTTGTACAATCCTCCCTCTTGCTCTCCAATCACTACTGCATCATCTATAGTTTTACCCTTTGGCCACATTAGGACTTGGCCATCTACAAATGTAACCCTCATGCCTTTGGAATCCAATGCAGATATGGAGAGTAGGTTCTTCTTGAGCCCACGTACATATAGAACATCTTTCATCTTCAAAGACTTCCCAGAATCTAGGTTGTAGGAGGCTTCACCACTTCCCTTGATAGGGTATTGATAGTCATCCCCAAGTTTCACCTTATGGGGTGACTCATGTTCAGATAGATTTGCAAAAGATTCTTTAAACCCAGTCATGTGTTTGGAAGCCCCACTATCAATAAGCCAATCATTACATCCATGGAAGATAGTACCTGTGAGAGCAGAAATTAGAACATATTCATCCTCACTAGATGAGTCATCACTTTCTGCTTTAGCCTTCTTCTTGGGAGGTTCATCATCCTCAATAGCATGAGCATGATATCTCTTCTTGTTTCCCTTCTTCTTCTTATTGTTGAAGCCCTTTTTGTTCTTGGGACAATCTGCAGTAAAGTGTCCCTTCTCATTACATGTGAAACATCTCAGATCCTTCTTACTCTTTTGAAAAGGTTTCTTGTGATGAGAGTGCTCCTTCTTGGGCATGCTTCTTTTGGTGTGAGTTGTGAGAGCTTGATCTTCACTTCCCATCTTTTCTTCTTGGGCTACAAGCCTAGCCTCTTCTTGTGAACATTCCTCCCATAGTTTACTGAAGTAGATCAATTTCCTTCTTGCACAGATTCCTTGAATGAAGGAATCCCATGACCTAGGTAGGCCATTCAAAGTGATCATGACAACTTCACCATTATCCACCACTTCATCCATAGCTTCAAGTTGTTCCTTGATCTGAGAGACCTTAGAGATATAGGATTGAATGGTATCTCCATTCTGAAGCTTTACTCCTTTCAATTGGTTTCGCAGAGTCATCTTCCGATTTATGTTCTTTCCTTCAAATAGCTTGGTCAAGGAATCAAACATCTCCTTGGGTGTCTTCAGAGATGACACATGTGGTATGAGATAGTCTTTGATAGAATCAACAATGATCCTCTTTGCCTTGACCAAGTTTTTCTTATGTAAGGCCTTAGCTTCTTCTCCCTCTGGGATAGGGACCTCTTCACTTATGTAAGTGTCCAATTCATTTTCTTCCAGGATTAACCCAATCCTATACTTCCATGCTCGGAAGTTATCTACCCCTTCAAGCTTATCCTCAATCTTGGTGTGGTAAGACATTTTAATGAGAAACTAAAATGGAAATAAGATATTTAGGTCGTACCACTTGATTTGCAGACATCCAGATCTGGTGTTGGATTAGGGTTTGTCAAAGAAACCCTAAAAATTCAAAATGTGAATTTCAACTTTCTGAAAGGATAGAAAGATGCGCCTTGATGAGCTTATCATCCTGGTGTATTCAGAATTTGAAATTTGCAAAGTTTCACCCTTTAGAAATGACTTTTAGTCTTCCCATATTCACTGAGCAAGACCCTGAATTAGGGTTTGAGTTTCCCAGAGCTTCACCCAACCAAAAATCTCGATCCAAAGCTCTAAGATTCAATTTTTTAAAGGAGCTTCCAGCTATGTCCTCAGAATTCAGAAATTCCTATTTTTGTGGAAACCCTAAATTTTAGGGCCAAAATTAAAAGTGCTCAGAATTGAATTCTGATTGGATAGAAATATTCTCCTTGATGAGTAGAGTCAAACTACCTTACTGCTTTTCCAAAATCTGTGGAGAGAAACCCAATAAACAAGAAACCCTAGTTTATGCCACTGCACAATGTCTTCTTCTTAGGTTAGCTCTGATACCATGTTAATTTTTTAGTATTAATTCAACATACTCTAGGATCTCTACTGAGAGAATAACATGTACAACATATCAATCATAGCAATCCATATCAATCCCACCAAGTAATCACATGAGACAATAGACACACAGAGTTTCACTAGGGAAAACCATAAAGGTAAAAAACCCCACAACTTCCTCGGAGATAGAAAGAGCAATGATACAACCAAAGTACAAGAGATAGTCTTCTCCTAGAAGTTGAACCTCCTCCTCACTTGTGCGCCACTTTCCGAGTAGTGTAGAAGTGAATAATGAGATGATTAAATAGAGATCTCCTGATCTCTATTTATACATGACCTGACCTACCTAAAAGACTAGCAGGGCTGACTTGTCTAACTCAGTCTTAATCAGGGCCAACCCCACACTCGGTGATCTAATAACCCATCACTACAAGTTATGACACTTGCGACACTTGTCAATACAAATGACAACACTTCCGTATAGAGGAATAATAACATCTCTATAGGAGTACAATATACATGGGTGAAATACATTCCGAATTTACATATACATCAACACAAGTAAGGTCCAAACTCTAATATAAAGGATTCCTTAGCCAATCCAAGAAGAAAAACTCACAAAAACCGTGACAAAAGTGAAGAACCAAGCTCCAAAAAATCACAACCCCGGATAGTGCACCTACAGAAAACATAGCAGAGCATTGTTTTAAGGGTGGCGCACCTTGCACACATGCAGAGTGCATTGGTGGTGTTCCTTGCTAGTGTGCAGGGTGTGTCACCTGACCAGTGATGCTCTGTATGCACAGACAAAGTGCGTTGGCCCTGCAAGATCAAGAAAGATGAAGGGCTGAGCTTTATTTTCAATATTTTTGGCTTTTTAAGGGTTGAATAAGGCCGATTTTGAGATTCTAAGGGTCTTTAATCATGGAACATAGGTTGTATAAGAGTTTTAAGGGAAGCTTTAAGCAGATATGTAAGATTGAAACACCAAAATTTATAAGAAATTTTCAAATTAAACCAAACAATGAAGTTGCCAATCTGATAATACCATTTAAGGTAGGGATGTGTCTCCACTTAATTGACTATCTTACTATGAATTAGGCGAATTTCAATGTCATAAATGAACAATTATGTAAAATTTGCTAATATATTTAACCATTTAGAATTCAAATTAAACTTGGAGGGAAAAATTTTAAACTCACAAATGGAAGGAAAATTGAATTGTTCCATATAATATCAAAGAAGAAGAGATACTTACTTACAACATTGCTTGAGATGAATCCATCCTCCTTTGCCTTGAGCTGTCCTTATGCATCCTTTATTTTTATGAAGATAAGCTTTCCAACCTTGAAATCTCCCCAACATGCCTTTTCTCTCACTTTTTGTCTTCTTTACCATGCCACAAATGCCTTTGTTTTATAGTATTGCAAAATGGGAATCCAAGTTTCCACTTTCAATGTGGGATAATACCTTTTCTTGATTTTTGATTATTTTTACTTAAAAACCCACTTTCCATGGTATTTTCAGGATTTTGTCACAAATTCAGAATTCTCAAGCACAATTAATGGAATTCTGTGCATTTCTTCTCACTGTTGATTGGTGGAGACTAGATTTGAGCCTTCAAGTGAGCAGTTCAATCACTGAACCTGGCCTCTTTAGGCTACCTCTTCCTTCACTCAATCATTTAGATCATGGAAGTAGTGATTAGATAAGAGATGATTGTTCTCTTATGTACTTGTCTTTCGTCTTCATGTTGCGGGCACATAGTAAAATGTGCTTCTTCCTTTCACTTTGTTAAGGGTGTTAATTTGATTGTTAACACAATTGTAAAAACTGCTTGCAGTAAATTGATGTCTACTAAATCACATACCGCATTGACTGTTGGATCCAGACAACAGAATTGATAATGTAAGAATTATATTCCATCAATTGTAACTTTACTATCCTTTTCATTGTCTTCCTACAAAACCATATGACAAAGTGAAAACTAGCAAAATATAAAGGAAACTGGCATATTCAACTTTTCAATCTTAAATGAGAGAACAACCTATAACCTACACAGACAATAAATTTCCAAACAGTGTAGATACAACACTTTACTTATAAAAGGATGTAAAGATCATAGCATAATTGTAGAATATAAATAAATTTATCCATGCTTCTTTTCTATGAAATATGTCTCTATTTTCTTATACGAGGTACAATTCTTTAAGTCAGTATATTCACTCTAATGCTACCCTTTTGTAAATTAACAATTGTCAATTATACACTACAGTACTGCTAACAGACAAAATTTTAAAAGAATCAATATCAATTATGAAACCTCTTTTAAAAAAAAAATTTAAGTCATCCCTAGTACCAACATTCCCCAACTTTTAACTAGCAGGGTACAATCCCAACTCTAAAGATAATTTTATTCTCTACAAAATATAATACATAGAAGGAAGAACACACCAACTCCTTTTCATTATTTTTCTTTACTATGGTATGATGTATTTAACTTTGTAATAGTCACTCTTGTTAATACATATTTTTTACGGAGGGGATCGACGTCTAAAAAGGGCCTAAGCCTTAAAACTCAAAAGAAATCAAATTATCCCCTTGGCATAGTAAAGGACTAGGAGCTGGAACCAGAGCACTAGGTAGGATGCAACGGAACACCATTGATCTTATCCACGATCAACATTCATGAATGATAGTGCTCCAAAAAGGTACACGGGTAATAAGGAGCGTGTCCGATCTAATCAAGAAGAGCAGTGGCAGACTGACATCTCACATCGATAGATCCTTAAAAAGGTGCACAAATATTAAAGAAGGGTCCTAAGCTAATCAAGAAAAGGAACAATAGATCAACAGCTCACGTTGATAGCTCCTCAACGAGTTGCACAAGTTATAATTGCTCTTGGTCAAGGATTTAGGTACAACAAAAAGGGACACATGGCGCATTGTTATTGGCAACAACTTGATGGGGGATTTTTCGAAACCACCAAGCCCAACGGGAGTTGTGGTTTTCCAAAACCACTCCAATGTCATCCAAAACCCCCAACTCACCAAAGGCCCCACATTGGAGACAGGTCAACCCACTCAAATCCTAATACGCGTCTAAGGGAGAGGGGAATGATCCTAAGTGACGTTACCTATTTTTTGCACCAAACTCATTTATAAAAAATTATCTGTTACTTTTTGAAATTTTTAAATCTATCAAAACATTTTGGCTTGTTCTATTCCTACTTTCCGTTATCGAAGAAAAAAAAATCCTGAAGCAATCTGTCGGTTTAGAATACCTTTGCAATGAAGCCGCTCTCGGTCTCCTTCTCACTAGGTATTTAGAGCACCACCTGCCTCTCCCAATCAATTGTTTTCCTAAGAATACACAATCATTCCCTAACCCCTACTCATTTAATCCAACAAGATTTATAAGGAAAAACTAGTTAATTTGAGCTATTCAGTAACCTTAGCATGGCTTGATCATCCATAACTAAGTTTCCCAAAACTCTATTTGTCGGTGATGAGAACATACTATACAATCAAGCAAATGTAGTTGATACCATTGTTACCAATTGTGACCTTATCTCAACCCTGCAAGAGGCCAAAACACTATCTAGAGTAGACCAAGACTCATTTCACCTTTGGGATTCAAACCTCACTCGAGCAGTGTGTCCTAGGTTTGTGTACTTTCCTGAATTTATCACATGGTGCTCCAAACAATACTCTCCCAAAAATCATGTGATTATGTCATCAAACCTATCCACTATCCTATGCAGTATAGATGTACCCAATATGGAAAAAAGTTTGGAATCCCTAAATTCCAAAATTTGTAGCCTTTAAATGAGATGGTCTTCTCACAACCCTATCGAGGTCTTATCCCTTCCAATCGAAACCTCTTTTTCAGACAACATCTAGAAAAGGGAATTTATATCCCTAATGTCTCCCCACCCTATGAGTCAATAGTTTTTTCTTATTTTTCAAGAAGAGCTTTGTCCCTAATGTGCATAGTCTTTGGTTATGAGAACGATAAGCGAATTGATGAAGTGACCCTAGGTTTCATGTTGAGTCTAACACCTATGTCCACAAATACCTATCCTAAATATGAAATATGTAGTTACATAATCTGAATCATCCAAGAGTAGTTAGAGGAATTTCCTATCATATCCCTATTCAGATGCCCTTCTTACTTGTTCTACATGTTTATATTCCAAAATTTTGAACATTTCAAGTGTCTAGATTTGAAAATGGTTGATGAAAGTGGAATCCCTATCCCTGTTTTCAAATGGAGTGCATTGTTCCTGACGAGGGATGCTAATGACAATTATGAAGAATTCACAAATAAATTAATGAAGATAGCATACACCATACTTAATGGTTCACCCCCTCCAAGAATGTTTCTAGAAAATCAGAAATTGCTCCAATTTACACCTTAAAACAGAACATGGGATTGGTTTCTTTGAAGAATACACCGTGATAAGGGTTTATGGTTTTGAGGAAAAGCCTATAAAATACCTTCATTCCTTACTCCTAGGATATTTTCCATGGAGTATGATAGGAAGCGGTTCAAAGTTGATGAAAGAAACTCCAGACATTACAGGCATCATAGAATCTTCAATGTGCCTTAAGAGATAGGTCCTTTTCAGTTAAAGGGACTAAATGTTGTACCGTATTTATAGGACTACTTAATCCAATTAAACTTGAGAAGACTAGAATATTTTTCTTATGATCCCCATGGTATTATTTCTAAGAAGAGAGTGGAAAACAAGAATTATGCGTATGAGGCAGTCCCAAGTCTAGATTAGAAAAATATTGCAAATCTAGAAACCTTGGAAGAAGTTAGAGAAGTGCAAAAACGTTTGGACCAAGAAGCAACAAAGGAGCAGCAATCTATTCAAAGAGAGGAGCTAAATAGATATCTTTAGGCATGGAAATAGATGATACTGACCAGGGTCACCCATAAAAGAAGGATGGGCTTGAATAAGGAGAGGTTGAGAAAGAATAGGAGATGAAGCTTCCCAAAGAAATATTGGACTTGATACCACCTTTCCCTCACAAAGGAGAAGGATCAGTAGTCAGTCTTACTAATTATCCTTCTTTGATTTTTACAGAACCTAGGATACTTCAAATAGAAACTTTAGATTCTCCATCAACGGGATTACTACCAATGTAGACAGACTTGGAGACTAAATATGAGAACTTAAAGGAAAGAAATGTTGAACTTTGGTTGTCATTGATGTCAACTAATGTCAACGTGGATACAACATTCCAATGTCAGCGTAAATAAGTATATGGAAGCCACTTTGAAGAATTATATGTGCAATATGGTGAAGGACATGGATTCCAGTTTGAATAAGTATATATAGAAGTTGCATCCAATCTGAAGATGTGTTTCCAAGGATACATCATGCAGAAGGAAGCTCATAAGGAAGGTAGATCATGCATATCTAGTTCAAATAAGCAAATAATCAATGTATCCTACTACATGTGGTACCAGCGTAGATATCAAATCCACCAATTCATACTCTCTCAAGGAAGAAGTCAAAGAACTGGTTGGAAAAAGTTACATGTGCAGAAGCAACAAAGGATTTGGTTAAGCAAAGGTACAAGTGTGCAAGCATGTTGAAAGAAGAATTTGGAATGTGGAAGCATTGCTTGGTCAAATATTGGGTGTACACAAATAGTAAGAAACTGAATAGTCCTGAAAGCATGCAAGTATTTCTAATTAGAAGGCGCTTTCATTCATGAAAGGGTACATAAGTTCCAAGAAGGGTACAACAACTGAAGTTGTTTATGAGAAAACCCCACAAGCTGATGATACATCAGATGCGCAAGTCCCACACATAATGGTACTGCAAGGGTCAAATTCCTACCAAGCAGAAGTTAGTTTATGCGCAGATTCCGCAAAGAATTAATACATCAGTATCGCAACACCCATAAGGGGTGGTATGGTAAGGGTCAAAGACTCATCAAGTTGAAGAGTAAATTTCCTCACATACCTCAAAGAAATGGTACATGAAAAGTGCAATAGTACATTACTAAGGTGTAAGTCCCACTAATTCATGCACCATAGATGCGAAAGACCCACAAAGGATGACACATCAACAACGCAGAAGACGACATGTGGAAAACACAAAATCTGTGAAGTATGGAAGAAGAGATTCCACAACCAACTTGTGGACATAAAATCCATGCAGGACATGTATAAATAGAGATGCAAGTTGGAGATTTGAAGTAAGCTTGATGGCGAGATCATAGAGCTTCAAGTTGAATATACAGATTTATATTTGGGGCATCAAGGGCTCGAGGATGGAACAACATGATCTAGAAAGGAGACGAGTTTGCACATACAAAGGAATGATACAGTTGATGGTGCACAGAATGATGTTGTAGATCTGTGACATATGGGTAAATACTGAAAGGCAGAAACACATAAGTATGCACAACTGCGTTAAGATTAAATAACAGGATTGAAACAGACAGTCACAGATGTTGCAAGTAAGGAAGTGGTGCAAAGATAGAACCGAAGTATATCGGGTGATGTGCAAATGTTTGGTTGAGGCACAAAGAATGAAGTGAAGTGTGTGAAGTTGAGAATTTCATCTGATGCACGAGGACATAGCAGCAACATGATCCAATAATTTCCTCATGATGAGGATGATCTGAGACAAGTACGTTAAACTGAAAGGATGAATCAATTGATGTAAATCATGTTGTAAATTGTCTAAAATACGGTCGCACTTAAATAGAATGGACACAACAGTAAGTGGGAATTTCCATCTATTACTGGTGCATTATCTCAGAGTAGCAAACTATCAATTGAAAACACAGTATCAGTTGGTGAGTGAAGTTGCGCAGTAGTAGATTGACAAAACATACCTTAACGTAGACTACATAATCAACAAGCACACACTACATGAAGTAATACATCAACATAAGTGTAGAATTGAGAGGAATGAGAATTCAAGTGATTCATGCAGCAAACTGATAGTGAATCATTTGCATACGAAGATAGTGCACATTAGAACTAATATCAGAAGATCAGAAGTGTGGGCGAGTTGGAAGTTCAGTAAGTCAGAATAGTATAATGGATATCTGGGTGGAGGGACAGGAAAGGAGCAGGGTGTTGTAGCCTCCTTCCAGTTGGTGTTGGAGAACATAGGGATTTGGATATTCCTTCAGGTCGGTGCCTGTAAAAATAGGGGTTCGGTGCCTCCTTCCAGTTGATGCTAGTAAATACAGGAATTTGGTGCTTCCTTGAATGTATTGTTTTCATTACAAAAGAGCATTCTATGGTTTTCTCCTAATTAGGTTTCCATGTCAGAAATATTGTGTGTTATGTGTTCTTTGTCTTAGTGCATATATGGATGAATGATTTTTTTTTTACATTGGAAGCATAACTAAAGATCAATATTAAGTTAAGACTAATATTTTAAAGAAGGTAAAAACTGATGATAACTGCGCTAATATTGATTCACCCCCCCCCCCTAGTATTAAATCGATTCCAACAATTGGTATCAGCACATGTGTCTTTAGTAACATATTAACATCTGCAAGATAGATCATGGTGCATATATGGACAAGCAGGAAGGTATTTCCACTAACAGAGCACAAAGGTTTGACGACACCAATTATACTTTCTGGAAGGTCAGAATAAAAGTATACTTGCAATCACTGGGAGAATATTTTTGGAAATCTATTGTTGATGGCTACAATATCCCAGTAGGCATACCAGTTAATCCAACACAAAGGAGAATCTATGAAAGCAATGCAAAATCTAGAAACATGTTTTTATTTGGTTTGCGAGATAATGAATTCATCAAGGTTATGCACTACGCTTCATCCAAGGAATTTTGGTACAAGCTCAGAGGTGTATATGAAGGTGATGAAAAGGTAAATAAAGAAAAGCTGTAGAAATACTCTGGATTATTTGAATCTCTGAGAATGAAAGATGAAGAAAACATTACCTCTTATTTCTTAAGAGTAGATGAGATGGTTAATTCTATCAAAGGTCTTGGGGTTACTTTGGAAGAAGAATCCATGGCACATAAAATATTAAGAACTTTACCCTCAAGGTTTGATGCAAAGGTGTAAGTGTTAGAAGACTGATAAACCTTGAAGACCTAACGAAGGATGAGCTTCTGGGGATTTTGACTGCATACGATATGAGAACTGAGAAAGAGACTCCCCTCATAAAGGAATCTGCTTTTAAATCCACAAGAAAGGATAATCATGATCATGACAAAGACTGTTGTGATGAGTCAGATGATGAGGAATCAAACTTTGTCAAAAAGCTAAAAAGAGCATGAGGTAAGTACAAGAACAAGTTTCCCTCCAAATGTTTGAAATGTGGAGGAATAGGTCATTATGCCTCTAAGTTCCATTACAAAGAAAACA
This sequence comes from Larix kaempferi, assembly GCA_027924585.1. Lineage (NCBI taxonomy): Eukaryota > Viridiplantae > Streptophyta > Pinopsida > Pinales > Pinaceae > Larix > Larix kaempferi. The sequence continues at coordinate 6,081,946 of BSBM01000399.1, read as the reverse complement.
AAGACAATGACAGCGGAAAGGAATCTAGTTTGTATGATCGGAAGACTACGCGATCTCAACATAGACCTAAAAATAAAAGAAGGATTTCAAAATAGCGGAAGAGTCTGTACACTAAGGAAGGAATCAATGCATATGAAGGAAGCGACTGCGATGAAGAAACAAAAGAAGTATTATTCATGGCTCATGTGGAAGAAGAAAGCAGAGATGAAAAGAAGAAGAGCGGTTCGAAGAATACTCAAGTTGCGCAAAGCAAACCGGGATCCTAGACAAATACTTCTTTAGTGGATCATTCAAAACACCTCCAAAGATAGTTACACCTCCAAAAACAGTTGTTCAGTTCAATATTGATAGTAAATCTGAAGACGATGAAGATACTGCAGACATTGACTGGGAAGGTGAATTTATTAGTGCCCTGGATGACTTAAAGAAGTCAAGGAAGAAGAATAAATTCTTGCAGGAACATTTTTCGAAGTATGAAGAATAGGACAAGCCATTTCAAGAATATCTTGATGCATAAATTAGTGAAAAGGTAACCAACTATGAGATTCAACTAATTTGCGCACAAGACAAGGTTAAAGTTTTTGAGGAAGAGAAAGATGCTTTGAAAGGTTATTTGGAAGAATTAGTACAAAAAATCAGGATGCTGACGAGTTGGTTCAAGGAGAACGATAAAGAGATATTCCATCTAGAAGACAAATTGATTGAAGTAAAGGGAAAGAAACAAGTCCAAGATCCCACAGTGATTTGTGCACATCAAGAAAACAAAAAGGTTTGTATTAATGATGAATAAAAGGAAAATTTCAAATATAGTACATAAATCTTGAACAAAATTATTGACAATCAGAGATCACTAGAAGAAAGGAAAGGGATTGGTTATGAAAAGGAATCAAAGAAGTTTTGCGACAACAAACAGTTCCCCAATCATGTTAATTCCTTTAGGTATGATGGTTCCTCCAACAAATACAAATCTATTCAATATACTAATCAAAGAAGGATCCATAGGGTGAAATGCCAAGATACAATTGTTTCGGTCACACTGTAAAATATTGTCAAACTGTGAGATGTTATGCATGCGATGGTTTTGGACATAAGGATATGTATTGTCAAAAAGAAGTAAACTATCCAGATGAATATTTATTGTGCAAAGTAAACCACATTCAAAGGGACCACAGTAAAAAATCTCCAGTGTAGAATCAATCCAGAGGTGTGCACAACAAAACATGGGTAAGGAAATATCCTCAGAAGTGTGTCGAAGATGCAGACAATCTAGGTGCATCCAATGCAGCAAGCAATTGCTGCCTCTGGATAATCCCATAAGGATTAAGTGAGACCCTTGATTTAAAAATAATGCATCTTAAGCAATTCAAGGAGTATGTTAGTTAGGTATGTGGTTAGAATGTGTCTATCACAGTATTCATCATGGTTTCACAAGGTTATGTGTTAAATTGATAATGTCACAAAAAATTTAGAGACATGCACGCATTAAGTTACTGTTGAGTTATCTTATATTTGATACAATAAAAAATAGAGTATTTGTTTGAATTTAGTAGTACAGATGAAAAAAGAAAATTGTTGCATGAAGAAACTAACATTGTTGAAAGATAGACATAAGTCTGCGCAAAATGGAACTTTTATTATATTCAAATTTAGTATGTTTACAAAATTGCATGAGTTGAGACTCCATTCCATGGCCAAAAGGCATACACTGAATAAAGGATGGAAAAATTGAAATATTCTAAATCATTCTATAGCTGTAGCTCAAGGTCAATTGATGTATATGGCTAGTTCACAAGATGAAGCTCCAAATCCACCAGCACCAGTTATGTACATTCTGAAGATGGACACATGGGAAGAAGCTGCAGAGTTGTAGACAATGATGGTTCAACATGTTGAGTCCGAAGTAAGGACAATTGTTGTTGGCTCTCAAAATTGTCAACCCAACGGCTCAAGTAGGTCAATTGCTAAGAATGTTCGAGACACATCTGTGACTGAGCATACTGATATTGGTACTCAACGTTCTCCATCTGTAATTAACATGCACCCATGTCAACTCTCATGCGTGTGAAATCATATTGTTGAGTCTGAACCGAAAGTCGCACATTCTCAAGGGAGGATTTCATTCGTTGATAGAAGGAGTCCATTGAAAGAAAGGAGAAGAATCAGATGACAATGTGACATGGAAATGCAGAAGGGATAATGGTGACAAACCAAGAATTTATATTGGAACTCTTATAGTGCATGAAATTAATTTGATAAGATATGCATTCAATATTGTGCAAGTCGAAGAAGGTTGTGGAATCGCCAAAATTGAATGTCAAATTTAATAAGTGATGGAAAGATGTGCGGAAAGCTAAAATTCAATTCATTTGGTCATGCGATAGAATGATGACATGCAATGTGTCTCACACGAACTAAGTAGACCTGCTTTAATGATGAGATGGAAGATAAACATGCCAAATATTTGGTTTTCATGGCAGGAAATGCAACAAGGCAAGGTGATAGCGTGGTAAATATGACAGGTGAAGAATTAAGGCATGGAAAGGAAGCAAATGAAAAGACAAATCAGAACTAGGAAAAGGTCTTGGCACTGTATAGTTGGAACGAAATAAAGTTTGCATCGATAAATGCTCAAAGAATAATGAAGTGTTGTGACAGGAACAAGAGATCAAATGAAGGGATAATGTAACACCTATAACAAGAAAGCAATCAAAGATAATTATGAAAGGATATCAGTGTAGAATTACAACAAATAAATGAAGCATGAAGATAGGGGGATTCGTCCCTGAAAAGAGTTGAGGTAGAGGCCGACACAAAAAAAAAGGAGAACCTACATTCCGCAAGTAATGGCACCTCTTTGACATTGATGACAAAAGGGGGGGAATGCATGAAGTTGATAGAACAATTGGGAGAAAAGAATGAAGCTGGTTGTACATAAAGCTTAATGCAGCAGAGAAGAACTAGCATGAAGAAAAGTATGAAGAAAACTATTGAAGATACAACATAAAGATGCAGAAGACGTGAAAGAGCATAAAGTAGACCACTTGGATAAATGACATGAATATGACTGTACAAATGGTCTACGTAGAAGTAACCGAAAGAAAAATAAGTAATCACAGCAGAAAGCACAAAATTCAAAATCCCAAAGCACACAGGGGGAGTGCTTACACAAGAGGAGCACTGCAAAAAGTAAAGATGAAGCATACAGTTTAAAGAAGATCATACACAACTTCATAATGTGTTGACATCAATTCCAAAGGGGGATATTGTTTAACTTTGGTTGTCATTGATGTCAACTAATTTCAAAGAGGATGTCAATTGATTCAATTTGAGTCATTGATGTCAATTGATCTCAAAGTGGATACAGGATTCATGTGCTAACTTAAAGAAGTATATCGAAGACACTTTGAAGAAGTATATGCGCGCAAGATGGTGAAGGACATGGATTCCAGTTTGAAGAAGTATATCTAGAAGTTGCATCTAGTCTGAATATGTCTGTCCAAGTATACATCATGCATGATCAGTATGAAGAAGATCATAAGGAAGGTACATCATGTAGATCCAGTTCAAAGAATCACATAAGCAATGTATCCTACTACATGTGGTACCAGTGCATATATCAAGTCCACCAATTCATACTCTCTCAAGGAAGCATTCAAAGAACTGGCTGGACAAAGATACATGTGCACAAGTAGACAAAGAGTTGGTTAAGTAAAGGTACAAGTGTGTAAGCATGTTGAAAGAAGACTCTAGAATGCAGAAGCATTGCTTGGTCAAATATCGAGTGTGTGCAAATAGTAAGAAATGTAATATTCCTGAAAGTGCGCAAGTATTTCCAATCAGAAGACGATTTTAGTCAATAAAGGGTGCATAGGTTCCAAGAAGGGTACAACAGATGAAGTTGTTTATGGGAAAACCCAAGTCCCACACGTAATGGTATTGCAAGGGTCAAAGTCCCACCAAGTAGAAGTTATTTTATGCACAGATTCCACAAAGCATTAATACATCAAGAGCGAAACACCCACAAGGGATGGTATGACAAGGTTCAAAGACTCATCAAGTTGAAGAGTAAGGATTCACACATACCTCAAATAAATGGTACATGAAGAGCACAAGAGTACATCACTAAGGTGTAAGTCCCACTAAGTTGTGGACCATGGATCCACAAGACACACAAATTATGACACATTAGCAGCGCAAAAGATGACATGTGGAAAAATCAAAATCCATGAAGTATGGAAGAAGGGATTCCACAACCAACTTGTGGACATACAATTCGTGCAGGGCATGTATAAATAGAGATGCAAGTTGGAGATTTGAAGTAAGCTTGATGGCGATATCATAGAGCTTCAAGCGGAAGATACAAATTTATATTCGGGGCATCAAGGGATCGAGGACATAAAAATATTATCTAGCAATGATTCAAGTGTGCACATACATAGGAATGATATAGCTGATGGTGTGCAGAATGATGTTTTAGATATGTGACAGATGCGTAAATAATGAAAGGAAAAAATAAAAAAAGCATGTGCAACTACGTGAAGATTAAATGATAGGATTGATGCAGACAGTCACAGATGTTGTAAGTAAGGAAGTAGCACAGATATAGAAGCAAAGTATATCAGGTGATGCACAGATGTTTGGCAGATGCATGAAGAATAAAGTGAAGTGTGCAAAGTTGAGAAGTCCATCTGATGTGCAACAACTGAGAAGCAATAATATCCAGTAAGTGAATCATGATGAGGATGATATGAGACAAGTGCGTTAAACTGAAAGGACGAATCAATTGATGTACGGTATGTCGCATATTGTCTAAAATATTGTGGCACTTAAACAGAATGGACACATCAGTAAGTGTGCAGTTCCATCTGTTACTGGTGCATTATCTCATAGCAGCAAACTATCAATTGAAAACACAGTATCAGTTGGTGAGTGCATTTACGCAATAGAAGATCGACAGAGCATACCTTAGCGCAGACTATAGAATCAGCAAGCACACAGTACATGAAGTAAGACATCAACAAAAGTGTAGAATTGAGAGGAATGAGATGTCAAGTGATGTATGCAGCACAGTGACACTAAATCGTATGGATAGGAAGATAGCGCACAACTCGACTAATATCAGAAGATCATAATTGTGCACGACTTGGAAGTTCAATAAGTCAGAATCATATATTGGATATCTAGGTGGGATGATGGTGCAAGGAGTAGGGGGTTGTAGCCTCCTTCCAGTTCGTGCTAGAGAACATAGGGATTTGGAGCTTCCATCAAGTCGGTGCCTATAAAACCCGGGGGTTGGTTCCTCATTCCAGTTGGTGCTAGTAAATACAGGAAGTTGGTGCTTCCTTGAATGTATTATTTTCATTACAAAAGAGCATTATGTCGTTTTCTCCTAATTGGGTTTCCACATCAGAAATATTGTGCATTATTTGTGTTGAAATATTGTAACTTCTAAGAATATTATATTTCTATTATTCCAGAGATGTTTCATTCCTCCGATGTGACTTTATTATGTATTCTGAGATGTTTATTCCTTCGATGAATTGTGGTAACCAGGGTTATTAGATCTACCTTGTGGGGGTCAGCCCTGAGTTATTTTATTAGGGGTTATTAGACTCTCTTAGGAGAGGTCGGCCCCATAGGGTAAAAAGTTAGTCGGGAAACAAGTATAAGTAGAGGAGGATGTTCCTCACTTATCTCACTCTTCCATCACTCAAAAAGTAGTGCACAAGTGAGAGAGAGGTCTTCATAGGAGGTAGAGAAGGAGCTCTAGTATTGGACTACATCTTGTATTTGGTTGATCATCTTATTGAGGAAAGCTTTGCTGGGTTTTCTACCCCATGAGGGTTTCCCAGGGTAAAATCTCTGTCTATCTTGCGATTGTGTTTCTTTCAGTGATCTTGCTAGTCAAATTAGTATAAACTTAACATGGTATCAGAGCTAGCCTGAATAGAACATCTTTCACAAGGTGAAAATCTCTCTCTCCTCCTCCGGTGAAAATTAGGGTTTCTGCAAAAGTTGGGATTTTTGGATTCTGATTGCATGGCTGGATAGCCCTCCTCAAAATCAAATTTTTGAGCCCTGGATCGAGGTTTTTGGTTGGATAGAACTCTGGTAAAGTCAAACCCTAGTTTGACCAAAAGTGCAAAAAACCAGAGAACCAGAAAAGCTGTGCACCTGCGCACTAGAGAACCAGAAAAGAGAAGACCAGAAGACTAGAAATTATGTTGCAGATCCGAAAGGTGAAAAGTTGAAGTGTCCAGAAGAAGAACACACCAGATCTTCCATTTCAATCAAAGCAAATCTCTTGTTAAGTGTTATTCTATCTCTTGAGAAACTTCAATCTCTCTTGACCCCTAAGAGAAGATGGCTCCAAGCACTAACTTGAAGACAAGCTAGAGGGTATAGAAAAATTTTGGGCATGGAAATACAAAATTTGCCTCATTCTTGAAGAGAATGACCTTGTCCAGTATATCAAGGATGAGATTGTAGAACCTGGAGAAGATGAAGCCAAAGAGAAGTATAGGAAGGATTTGATTAGGGCAAAGAGAATCATTGTTGATTCTATTAAAGACCACTTGATTCCCCAAGTGGCATTCAAGAAGAATCCAAAGGAAATGTATGATGCGCTTTCCAGATTGTATGAGGGAAAGAACATCAATAGGAAGATGAATCTGAGAACTCAATTGAAGAACACAAAGATGAACAAAGGAGAATCTGTTCAAGACTATTTCTCAAGGATCTCCCAGCTCAAAGAACAACTAGATTCTATTGGAGATACCCTTGATGAAGATGAACTAGTCATGACTGCTCTAAATGGTCTCACTAGACCATGGGAATCATTCATCCAAACCATGTGTTGTAGAAAAGAAAGCATGAAGTTTGATGTGGTATGGAAAGATTGCATCCAAGAAGAAGCGAGGGTTTCTAATAGAGAATCCCCGCTCAAAGAAGATGACCAAACCTTGGCTACACACACCAAGATAAGGAGGAATCAATCTTACTTCAAGAAGGATAGTCACAAGGAGTCTCAAACTCCACAAAGATTTCAGAAGAAAGGAAGAAGAAAATAATCTTCTTTCCAATGTTTCAATTGCCATAAAGAAGGACACATTGCTAGATTTTGTCCCTCAAAGAAGAAGAAAAATCTTCACCATAAAAGACATCAAGCACATATTGCAGAAGATGAAAGTGAAGAAGAAGAAGAAGAGGAAGAAAGGCCTCATAAGAAAATATCTAAAAGAGAAGAAGAAGAAGAAAGGCCCCTCCTCAAGAAAAGATCTAGAAGGAATGAAGAAGAAGATTCAGAAAAATATGTTCTATTCTCTGCACTCTCAGGATTTATAACACCTGGAGAAGATACATGGCTTATTGATAGTGGTGCTTCAAAGCACATGACTGGACAAAAGAAAACCCTTTCAAAATTGGAAGAGAATACGTCTCCACAAAAGGTGTCATTAGGAGATGACTATCAATATCCCATCGAGGGAATTGGTGAAGCAAGCTACAAGATTGATTCTAGAACACCATTGAAAATGAAAGAGATATTATGTCCCAGGATTGAAGAAGAACTTACTTTCCATCTTAGCTCTAGATAAGAAAGGTTATAGGGTTGCATTCATAGATGGACAAGTACTCATGTGGTCCAAATGAAAATCAATTAAGGATGCAATTGTTATTGGTGAAGAGGAAGGAGGTATATACAAACTCGGAGGACATCGAGAAGCTTCCCTTGTTCATGAGGCCACTAGCCGTAATGAACTATGGCATAGGAGGCTTGCTCATATCAACTACAAAGCACTACCTCATGTGAGTAAGGTTGTCATAGGACTACCAGACTTGAAGATTGATCATGATGGCACATGCAAGGGGTGTGCAAAAGGAAAGAATATCAAGAACCCATTTCCAAAGAGTGAAACAAATACCAAGACTATTTTGGAATTGATTCATTCAGATGTATGTGGACCAATGCCCTCCACATACTTGAGTGGACATGAATACTACCTTACGTTTATTGATGAATACTCCAGAAAGACTTGGATTACTTTCTAAAAGGGGAGAATGAAGTCTTTGGAAGGTTCAAGGAGTTCAAAGCCTCGATAGAAAATATTTCAGGAAAGAAGATCAAAATACTCAGGATAGATAATGGTGGAGAATACACTTCAAAATATTTTGAAGTCTTTTGTAAAGAAGCTGGAATCAAGAGGGAGTTATCCACTCCCTACAATCCTCAACAAAATGGTGTTTGCAGAAAGAAAGAATAGAACCATCATGGAAGCTATGAAAACAATGATACATGATCAAGACCTGCCTATGTATCTATGGGCTGAAGCAGCTAGGACAGCAGTCTATGTGCAAAATAGACTATCCCACAGTGCTCTTGATTTCAAGACTCCAGAAGAAGTGTTCACAGGGAAGAAGCCTGAGGTAAGTCACCTAAAGATATTTGGATGTCCAGTATAAATTCACATTCCAAAAGAAAAGAGGACTAAGTTAGATCCTTTTGGAAAGAAGGGAATATTTGTTGGATACTGTGAAACATCCAAGGCATTCAGAATATACATTCTAGGATTCCACCATATGGAGATTAGTAGTGATGTAACATTTGATGAAGAGACAGCTCTCAATAAATCTAGGAAGTGCCAGTATGAAGAAGTATATGAAGAAGATGCACCTCCCAGAACTACATAGACTGTACCCATCTATGAAGAGATAACACTTGAAGACCATGATATGATAGAACCACAAGAACCCCCCCTTTCAAACATTTCAAGGAAAAGAAAGCCAGCATGGGAAAGAGATATTATACTAGGAGCAGAAAAGTATGGAGCTCCTAAGGGCTCCACTAGAGTAAGCAAGAAACCAAAGCCATTCTCCAACTATATGGATTTGATGTGTGAACTTGTAGATCAGGAACCTACTAGTTATGAAGAGGCAGTCCATAAGAAAGAATGGGTAGAAGCAATGACAAAAGAATGCCAGTCAATAATGAAGAATGAAGTTTGGGATATAGTTCCCAAGCCAAAAGACAAAAGTGTGGTATCTTCCAAATGGATATACAAAATAAAGCATGTTGTGGATGGTAGCATTGAAAAATACAAAGAAAGATTGGTGGCCAGAGGATTCTCTCAGAAAGAGGGAATTGACTATGAAGAAACATTTTCCCCAGTTGCAAGGTACACTTCCATTAGAACCATCATGGCACTTGCATCCATGATGAAATGGGATCTACACCAGATGGATGTAAAGACAACTTTCCTGAATGGTGTTATTGAGGAAGAAGTGTACATAGAACAACCAAAAGGATTTGAGGTAGAAGATGGAAGAACCCATGTATGTAAATTGAAGAAGGCTTTATATGGGTTGAAGCAAGCTCCCAGAGCTTGGTATGGAAGAATTGACAGTTTCTTGACAACCTTGGGCTTTACCAAAAGTAAAGCTGATCCTAATCTTTATATCAAGGTTATGAATGATGAACCTATCATATTATTGCTATATGTGGATGATCTATTTCCAACTGGAAATGAGAAACAAATTATCGAGTGCAAGAAGAAGCTCTCATTAGAGTTTGAGATGAAAGATCTCGTATTAATGCACTACTTCCTAGGTCTGGAAGTATGGCAAGGACCAAATGGAATATTTCTCAACCAAGGTAAGTATGTTGTGGGAATCTTGAAAAGATTCGATATGTTGAAATGCAAATCCATGGCCACTCCCGTGGATTCCAACTTAAAGCTATTAGTTGATGACTCTTCAGAACTAGTGGATATGACTCTATACAAACAGATTATTGGATCATTAATGTATCTGACAAATACCAGGCTAGACATATGCTTTGTGGTGAACACTCTGAGTCAGTATCTAGTGAAACCAAGACGAGTTCACCTAATTGCTGCAAAGCATGTGATGAGGTACCTAAAGGGTATGATAGACTTTGGTCTCTATTATCGTGGAGATCATGACTTTAGATTGTATGGCTACACAGATACTGATTGGGAAGGAAGTGTATCAGACAGGAAGAGTACATTAGGTGGATGCTATTGTCTGGGATCTAGCATGATCTCGTGGTTTAGCAGAAAGCAGTCAAGTGTGGCTCTCAGCACAACTGAAGCAAAGTATATAGCTTCTTGCTCTGCTAGTTGTGAAGCAGTATGGCTTCGAAAGTTATTATCAGGATTGTTTGACTTAGAGATGGATCCCACTGTGGTTCTATGTGACAACTAGAGTTGTATCAAGATGACAGAGAATCCAGTGTTCCATGATAAGTTAAAGCACATAGAGATCCGATATTTCTATATACGAGATATGGTGCAGAAAGGAATTGTAAAGCTTGAATTTGCAGGCACTGATGAATAAGTTGCCGATATACTGACAAAACCTCTATCTCGAGTAAAGTTTGAGTTTTTCCGAGACAAGCTTGGTGTAGTTCAAAAGGACCCTCCTCGAAAGGGGGAGTGATATGGTTGATAAATATATTTTTGGGTACTGGTATTGAAGAGGATACCTATATTGATGATTAGATTGCCTATATGGATACTTGATATGTATTGATGTGGATACTTGATATGTATTGATGAGGATATGTATTGATGTGGATACTTGATATGTATTGATGAGGATATGTATTGATGTGGATACTTGATATGTATTGATGAGGATATGTATTGATGTGGATACTTGATATGTATTGATGAGGATATGTATTGATATGGATACTTGTATTGTATTGATGAGGATATGTATTGATGAGGATATGTATTAATGAGGATACTTGTATTGATGAGGATACTTGTATTGATGATGTGTACTAATGATACCTGTTTTCATGAGGATACTGTATTGATGATGTGGATACCTATATTGGTGATGCCAACAGAAAGGTTGGTGGATGGTCCTTAGATAGGGTCTAAGTTGATGAGGGGATTGCATCATCCTTGAACACATGTTCTAAAAGGATCCATAGACATATGTCTCTAAGAAAGAAGAGGTATTGTATCATCCCCGGACTTCGGTCCCTTGAATTGATTCGTAGACAGATGTCTTCAAGAATGAAGTCCTTAGTGGATAGGTGGGGATTGTATCATCCCCGAACTTCAGTCCCTTGAATTGATCCATAGACAAATGTCTTCAATAATGAAGTCCTTAGTGGACAGGTGGGGATTGTATCATCCGTGGACTTCGGTCCCTTGAATTGATCCGTAGACAGATGTCTTCGAGAATGAAGTCCTTAGTGGACAAGTGAGGATTGTATCATCCTTGGAATTTAGTCCTAAATGAGCTGCAGACTATATGTCACCGAGAGTGAGGATTGTATCATCCTTGGACTTCAGTCCTAAATGAGCCGCAGACTATATGTCACCGAGAGTGAGGATTGTATCATCCTTGGACTTCAATCCTAAATGAGCCGCAGACTATATGTCACCGAGTGTGGGGATTGTATCATCCCTGGACTTTAGTTCCAAAATGATCCGTAGATGTATGTCTCTGAGAAGTGGTCCTTAAACTTTGTCTAAGTTGACAAGTGTACTGCATCGTCCCTAGACATGATGAGGTGTCTTAAATGGATCATGTGAGTTGCAAGGTGTGCTGATGATCGTGTGATGACGATGTTAATGATCGTGTGATGACGATGTTGATGATCATGTGATGACGATGCCAATGATTATGAGGATCCAGATGTTCCAGTAACTGCTTGAGTTACTGATGATGTTGAGAAAGCTTCCAATGATTTATAGATGTATCATGTATCATGTAGTCAATGAATCCTTTCTCCTACAGATGTTGTTATAATATCCTGTAGGAGAATGTAGAGAAGGAGCTCTAGTCTTGGACTACATCTTGTATTTGGTTGATCATCTTATTGAGGAAAGCTTTGCTAGGTTTTCTACCCCATGAGGGTTTCCCAGGTTAAAATCTCTGTCTATCTTGTGATTGTGTTTCTTTCAGTGATCTTGCTAGTCAAATTAGTATAAACTTAACAATTTGTTCTTTGTCTTAGTGCATATATGGATGAATGATTTTGTTTATATTGGATGCATAACTAAATATCAATATTAAGTTAAGACTAATATTTTAAAGAAGGTAAAAAGTGTTGATAATTGCGCTAATACTGATTCACCCCCCCCCCTCAGTATTAAATCGATTCCAACAAGAAATGCAAGATTAGAAAAGGAGGACAAGAAGCAGATAAGAGTCTAAAGTAAAATATTACTCATAACTGTAAACAATAAAAATGACATATTAAGATGGTCAATGGTACAGGCTATAGTTCCAAATCCCACCAGCTTGAGCGATTTTAGAGCATATGAATACAATATTGACTTTAGCAAGCTTGAGAAGATGTATAAACTATATTTCTACAGGCAAGCAAGTGGAATGATTTGTCATGAAGTGGTGAAATTAGAAAAAATTGAAAAAAGGCTAAGACAGACTCTTAATAGGTTTGAAGAACTTTGGAAAGAATAGACGGTTTCAGTAAGAGCCAGATATGTAATTATTAAGGGTTTAGAAGACAATATCATGACATTAAGTGAAAATATAGGTGACATTTCACATGTTACAGTTGTCATTAAAGAAAAACATCATGAAATAGCAATCCCGAAGAGGAAGTTAAATATCCCAACTGTAGAGCTAGTGCAGACTCTAGAGTTGAGACACGGACAGGAAGAGAATTAAAAAATGTATGTCAACATGATACAATTCAAAATTTTGGTTGAAGAGAGAGGAGATGAAATAGATGAGCTCAAGCTGCAAATTTCCTCAATAAAAATGCAAAAGACCACCATAACATTAGAGAAAATCATCCAAGGTTCATCCTTTGATACTCAAGAAGCATAAAAGCTATCTGAAGCAAAAGATATTAACCAGCATGATGCATAAAGGGAAATGGTAGATATTGATACTATGGATGAATACCCCCCAAGCCAACAGACAGAAAAAGAGAAAATTGATAAAGATGGTAGAATCAAAGAGTTAGAAGCTCAAGTATCCCAAAAGGATAAAAAGATACCTGAGCTTGAGAGAGAAATATCAAAAAAGGAGGATGAATTCCATGACTTAAAAAAGGAGGTTGATGATCTAAAGAGTCAGGTGGCCAGTTTAGAACTTGACATAGAGGTAGAGTCTCTGATCAGAAGAACAAATATAACCCTATGGGATGGAATAACTCAGCCGATGACAAATTAGTGGGGAAAATTTGAATTTACTAAAGAAGAGATTTGTACCTATCAAGCCATGAAAGAGGAGACAAAGAGGGTGAAAAATGATTTGGGTTGGATGCGAAAAATAACAAATCAAATCATAGATTACTTAAATGGCATGAGTAATAGTGAATTGCAATGATTGCAGATACCAAGTGGTACTGCAATCATAAAAGTGGCAAAGCAAATTATATGCAAGAAAATCTTAATGAAGAGATCAGAAATCAACATGCAAATGCTTGATACTAATATATGCAATTTTAAAGGGTTTTTTAACAAGGTGATCAAGTTTGGATTACCCCATAGGTGGGATGTAAATGGAGAAATGTTGTCCAAAGATTAATTTCAAAATAATTTGCAACAAAAAAAGAATGAAACACCCTCAGTAGAATAGTTGGATGGTGTCATCACAAGAACATGTAATTGAAACACTGAAACCTCAGTTTCAGATATGGATAAGTTTGAAGAGGATATTCAAAGAACAAGACCCTATTTCTTATGCTAAGAACATGTTAGTTTTTCAGAATTTACTTCAATCTGATCTAGGATCTTAACTGAGAGAACAACATGTACAACATATCAATCATAGACACAATAATGCAAGCACACAAGAGACAATAGACACACAAACTTTCACTGGGGAAAACCATAAAGGTGAAAAACCCCATAACTTCCTCAGAGATAGATAGAGCAATGATACAACCCCAGCATAAGAGATATACTCCTAGCAGCAACTTCTCCTCCTCCACAAGTGCGCCACTCTCCAATGAGTGTAAGAGTGAGTAAGTGAATGATCAAATAGAGTGCCTCCCGCACTCTATTTATACTTGACTTGACTTGCCTAATAACCTTTAATAGGTCGGCCTTAACTTAACCACATAACATAATGCTGACAGGGCCAACCCCAATAGGGTGGTCTAATAACCCTTTAACCCACATGACTTATATAGGGCCGACCCCAACAAGGTGGTCTAATAACCCATCAAGTATAAGTTATGACACTTACAATATAAATGACGACACTTCCGTATAGAGGAATAATAAAATCTCTATAGGAATACAATATACATATATGAAATACATTCCGAAGTTACAAATACATCAACACTCCCTCTTAACTAGGAAGGTATTTCTTGACACAGGTCTTCTAGCACAAGTCTTATTCTCTGGATCATCGTCATCGTCACTGCTGCTACTATCTCAATCAATATCTGAACTACTCGTCATAGGAAGTTCTACAGAGCTAGTCCTTTTTCATACTAGATGTAGGCCCACCACCTGTAGGTATTCATCATCACTGGCCATACTGTGGAATCCTCAGGACTGATTGCATGCATCAACAAAACCTTGAAAGAGCATCCCAAGCATTTTACGAGCACACAGCTCAACTTATTGGATCTCCCAGGATCTTTTACATGCGACTGTCACAAAACCTTAAAAGAGTGTCTTGCCCAGCAAGATCTCTAAAGAGCATCCGAGGCCTTTTATGTGTCTAGCACAACCTGTCCGGATCTCTAGGACTTATTACATGTGACCCCTACCACAAAACCTTAAAAGAGTGTCTTGCCAAGCAAGATCTCTAAAGAGCATCTAAGGCCTTTTACGTGACTAGCAAAACCTGTCCAGATCTCCAGGACTTATTACATGTGGTCCCCACAAAACCTTAAAAGAGTGTCTTTCCAAGCAAGATCTCTAAAGAGCATCTGAGGCCTTTTACGTGACTAGCACAACCTGTCCAGATCTCCAGGATGTATTACATGTGGTCTAGCAAAACCTTAAAATAGTGTCTTTCCAAGCAAGATCTCTAAAGAGAATCTGAAGCCTTTTACGTGACTAGCACAACCTGTCCAAATCTCCTGGACGTATTACATGCTACACTTGCACAACCTATCCACAGCCATGAAGTATTAACCTGATACTCACCATACATCATCCTGATGTACATCATCACATGATCAACTTGATCATCATCATAGAATCATCCTAATGCATATCATCTGGAGCAACATCCTGAAGCTCGTCATCCATGATCATCCTGATCATACGATGCATCTAGGTAATGCATACCAAGTATCTACCTCATAGATATCATCATACATGATCTACCTGATCATACAATGTATCCACCTGATACATATCATGATACATGATCTACCTGATCATACAATGTATCCACCTGATACATATCAAGCATCCAACATGATGCATATACATATACATGATCCAACTGATCATAACAAGCATCCAACATGATGCATATACATCTACATGATCCAAATGATCATAACAAGCATCCAACATGATGCATATATAGAGCAGTAACTAGAGCATTGTCCTGATGCTCATCATCCAACGCTTACATCCACAGCCATGGGAAGGATCCTCCTCTCGCCATGCTTGGAATGGCTCCTGCAAATGTGTCCATCACTTCTTCCTCGAAGTGTCGTCAATCTGAAGAACACCAAGCCTCTCTCTGAAGTACTCAAAATTCACTCTAGCTAGTGGTTTTGTCAACACATTTGCAACCTGCTCATCCATCGCAACATACAGGAGCTTCACTGCTCCTCTCTGCACCATATCCCTGATATAGTTATATTTGATCTCTATGTGCTTCGACCTGTCATGGAACACAAGGTTCTCAGACAGCTTCACACAACTCTGGTTCTCAAAAAAGCTACCTGTAGCATCCAATGGGAGATCAAATAACTCAGACTGTAGCTTCCTCAGCCATACTACCTCACAACTAGCCGAACAAGCTGCAACATACTCTGCTTTGGATATACTCAGTGCTATGCAGGACTGCTTCCTGCTAAACCAAGAGATCACACTTGATCCCATACTGAAGTAGCACCCAAAAGTGCTCTTCCTATCTGCAACATTGCCTGCCCAGTCCAAATCAACATAACCCTGTAGGTTAAACTTTTGATTCACATCATACTTGAGCCCATAATCAATTGTACCCTTCAAGTACCTTAGAATATGCTTTACAGCGACCAGGTGAACACCTCTAGGATCCGTCAATAACTGACTCAATGTGTTCACCGCAAAGCAAATATCTGGTCCTATGTTCATCAGGTACATCAAGGATCCAATCATCTAACGATACATAGTGACATCAACCGGCTCAGATTAAGCATCAAACAGAAGCTTCAGGTTTGATGCCATAGGTGTGGCCATGGCCTTGCATTCCATCATCCCGAACCTCTTCAGGATCTCTACTGCATACTTCCCTTGTCCAAGGAAGATCCCATCTGCACTCTGCCACACCTCCATGCCTAGAAAATAGTGCATAATCCCCCAAGTCCTTCATCTCGAACCCAACAACAAGCTCCCTCTTGGTATCAGCAATCAAACTATCTTCTCCTATAACAAACAGGTCATCCACGTACAGAATTAGTATCACTGGACTGCCTTCCTTAACCTTGTAGTAAAGGTTGGAATCTGCTTTACTCTTGGTAAAGCCCAAACTGGATAGAAAGTTTTCCATCCTACCATATCAAGTTCTAGGAGCTTGCTTCAAGCCATACAAGTATTTCTTCAACTGACACACGTATGACTCCCTTTCATGTGTCTCAAAATAAAGTGGCTGCTCCACATACACTTCCTCTTCGAATACACCATTCAAGAAAGTTGTCTTGACATCTATCTCATGTATATTCCATTTCATCACTGCAGCCAGAGCAAGTACTAATTTGATGGAAGTGTACCTGGCTACAGGTGCAAAAGTCTCTTCCTAGTCTATCCCCTCTTTCTGAGAGAAGCCACGAGATACAATCCTCGCTTTGTATTTTTCTATGCTACCATCTGCAACATGCTTGATCTTATAGATCCACTTGGAAGTCACAATAGACTTCCCTTTAGGTCTTGGGACTGTATCCCAAATATCATACTTCATGATCAACTGGTACTCCTCGATCATGCATTCTCCCCAAATCTGGGGAACTTCAATATCTTCAATATCTTCAATAAATAACTTTGTTGTTGAACAAATGTTGTAGTCCTTCTTTTGTAGGTGATGGTATACGATCTTTCCTACAAAACAAGTTAAATTGCATGATTAGAAACATCTCATAGTTTTCAGAACAAATTCTTACACATAAAGAAATATGTCCTACAGTCATGCAATTATTTTAGCTAATGCTTCAATACAACATTTATCCATATCCCGTAACTTTCTAGATTCCTTCCAATCTCTACCAGAACATTGTTAAGAGTGTGCACAACTCCCAACATGTCAGCAAAGAGGTTTCATTCTAGATAAGTAGCAATGGAATGTTGTACAATGCCATGGGCCACTTACCCATCACACGCATATTAGTAGTATGCTATTCATTAATGCAATTATTCTAATATGCATAATACACACCCTAAGTCTATATACATCATTGGACAATATTATTTAAACAAACAAATATGCAAGAAATGACAATTCAAATACTTATCTTTGTTTAGTTTGTAGGGTGGACTCCCTCTCAATATTTTCTTCCTTGCAGGAACTACTAGAGTGTGCTCCCTCTTGATATTTGCTTCCTGGATCACCTGTCTTCGAACTTATATCCATCCTCAATCACTATGCATACTTACTAGTATCATCATTGTGTTATCCTTGAGGTCTCATACATACATTCATTAGTATAATCTTAACATTATGATTCTAAGTAATCTTAAACATGTATGATCAAGATCATTTCAAACACAGATAATAAACATTAGTATTCAAAGTTTCAGGGAATACTTCTTTTAATCATGCATATTCTTTATTTGACCAAAGGACTTTTCTAGTTAGTCATATCATCAATCAAGGTAAGAGACATAATATGCATAAACCCTTGATTACTTACATTTCTAACTTCATGAATAATCATTATCAACCATACAACAGTATAAGATCCTAGCACAAGGTAGGATTCTAACTTGATATAGGAAAAACATACATGGTTATCATATTTGCTAGTTATGTCTAGCAATGTCTTCTTGTTCTCTTCAATGACTTGTGCTAGTAACCTGCATATCTCATAGGTTAAGCATTGTAGAACCAAATTATACATACCTCGTAAGTAGAGCTTCTATGTGATCCATGACAATGGATGAATCTTTGTCTTCATGTCACCTTGGTCATATGTTCTTGAACTAGAACATGATTTGTCTTTCTTGATGTACCTTTGATGTTAGCGGACAACATCAACCTCATACAACACCACAATGCATTAGTACAATCATAAGTGTCAAAACCCTAATAATTGAATATCTGCATTCATAATTTTATTAAGGTGATACGACAAGTCTAAAGTTAATCAAGATTGTACTAAACTTAATCAAGACAAACATACCATAAACTTAATCATGAACAGATCTCGAAACATACCTGGATAAGTCATACTTGTCGAGATTGCTTGTAATCTTCTTATGTAAGGCCTTAGCCTCATCTCCCTCTGAAACTAGAACTTCTTCACTTATGCAGGTGACCAATCCATTCTCTTCTAGGATTAACCCAATCCACTTGATTTGTAGAAACTGGATCTGGAGCTGGATTAGGGTTTGTCAGAGAAACCCTAAAAATTCAAACTTTGAATTTCAGACTTCTGAAAGGATAGAAAGCTGTGCCTTGATGAGCTTATCAACCTGGTATACTAAGAATTTGAAAACCGCAAAGTTTCACCCCTCAAAATTGCCTTTGAAACTTCTGGATCTTCTGGATAGGATCCTGAACTAGGGTTTGATAAATCCCACCCTTCTGCTCAACCAAAAGGTTCAATCCAATGCTCTAAACTTTGATTTTTCTGAGGAGCTTCCAGCCGTGGTCACAGACTTCAGAAATTCCAACTTTTGCAGAAGCCCTAATTTTTCACCTTTCCGATCAAAATCCCGAACTAGGTTTTGATCAAGCCCGACCTTCTTCCCAACCAAAAAATTATATCTTGGTCTCTAAATTTCGATTTTTATGAGGAGCATCCCGCCGTGGTCTCCGATACCAAAAATTCCAACATTCTTCGAAGCCCTAAATTCCCGGAGCTATGAATGAAGGTGCTAAAAATCCAATTATATTTTGACATAAGTATGCACCTGATTGTTTCTGGTGTAACTCCGAAATTTCAGATCTACAGGGTCTGAAAATTCTTCTTGTGGTAGCCTCACCTGTTATCTTTCCAACCCCATAGGTATTACCTCAAATGGATTCTCTGAGAGATATTTATACCAAGTGTCGCAACGTGACCTGTTTATGGGATAAAACAGGAGAGCGAACTTGTACGAAGTGCCATGTGTCACTAGTTCACTTTCGTCCTCTAAACCTTCGGCCTGTGAAAGTACAGTCCGCTCCCTACCTGTCACTTTTTACAAAATTTCATTTGGAGCTTCCTAGCCCAATTTATCACCTTTTTTCCTAGGTCACCTATTTATGACTGAGATCTGGAAGAGGCAAAAACCCTATATCGTACAAATCATAAATCACAAAGTATAATGAATTAGAGGTTTCCCTTTGGACACAAGGTACATTGGGATCTTATCTTCGACCTGTAAGATTTTCAGATCCTGACACCTTGCTGAAATGTATTTATAGCGAAAGTTCTACAATGGCTGGTTTTTGCTATATCAAGCCCTAGCTTTGCAAGTGCAACAAGTGTCGTAAATGCCATACCATGTCTTCTTTCAGTCTAGCTCTGATACCATGTTAGTTTTTCAGAATTTACTTCAATCTGATCTAGGATCTTAACTGAGATAACAACATGTACAACATATCAATCATAGACACAATAATGCAAGCACACAAGAGACAATAGACACACAGAGTTTCACTGGGGAAAACCATAAAGGTGAAAAACCCCACAACTTCCTCAGAGATAGATAGAGCAATGATACAACCCAAGCATAAGACGTATACTCCTAGCACCAGCTTCTCCTCCTCCACAAGTGCACCACTCTCCAATGAGTTTAAGAGTGAGTAAGTGAATGATCAAATAGAGTGCCTCCCGCACTCTATTTATACTTGACTTGACTTGCCTAATAACTTTTACTAGGTTGGCCTTAACTTAACCACATAACATAATGCTGATAGGGCCGACCCCCAATAGGGTGGTCTAATAACCCTTTAATCCACATGACTTATACAGGGCCGACCCCAACAAGGTGGTCTAATAACCCATCAAGTATAAGTTACGACACTTACAATATAAATGACGACACTTCCGTATAGAGGAATAATAACATCTCTATAGGAATACAATATACATATATGAAATACATTCCAAAGTTACAAATACATCAACACTCCCTCTTAACTAGGAAGGTATTTCTTGACACAGGTCTTCTAGCACAAATCTTCTTCTATGGATCATCATCACTGGATCATCATCATCAAATCATCGTCATCGTCATTGTTGTTGCTATCTCAATCAATCTCTGAACTACTCGTCATAGGAAGTTCTACAGAGCCAGTCCTTTTTCATACTGGATGTAGGCCCACAACCTGTAGGTATTCATCATCACCGGCCATACTGTGGAATCCTCAGGACTGATTACATGTGTCAACAAAACCTCGAAAGAGCATCCCAGGCATTTTACGAGCACACAGCTCAACTTATCGGATCTCCCAGGATCTTTTACATGCGACTGTCACAAAACCTTAAAAGAGTGTCTTGCCCAGCAAGATCTCTAAAGAGCATCCGTGGCCTCTTACGTGTCTAGCACAACTTGTCCGGATCTCCAGGACTTATTACATGTGACCCCTACCTCAAAACCTTAAAAGAGTGTCTTGCCAAGCAAGATCTCTAAAGAGCATCTGAGGCCTTTTACGTGACTAGCACAACCTGTCCAGATCTCCAGGACTTATTACATGTGGTCCCAACAAAACCTTAAAAGAGTGTCTTTCCAAGCAAGATCTCTAAATAGCATCTGAGGCCCTTTACGTGTCTAGCACAACCTTTCAAGATCTCCAGGACATATTACATGTGGTCTAGCAAAACCTTAAAATAGTGTCTTTCCAAGCAAGATCTCTAAAGAGCATCTGAGGCCTTTTACGTGACTAGCACAACCTGTCCAAATATCCAGGAAGTATTACATGCTACCCTTGCACAACCTATCCACAGCCATAAAGTATCAACCTGATACTCACCATACATCATCCTGATGTACATCATCACATGATCAACCATGGGCAATCCTACACCTTTATCCTTTGTACCACTAGCAAGGAAAATAAGTATTCCTGCAATGCCACAAATGAAGCCAGCAAGCACACTTCAGGCCAGCAATTTGTTCCAACTCAAGTGTACATAAGGGACCACATGTCTCCAGAAAAAGGCAAGAAGAAAAGTGCTGGTAAGAAGAAAGGAAGAGAGAAAAATATGTGAAAATTCAAATGTAAAATCATTTTTTATAAAAAGTAATAAGTCAAAATACTGTTACTATTTTGGTTACACGTAAAATCAATAACAAATGCATTCAGTTAGATTTTGAAGGGCTATATAATGTAAGCCAATCCATGAAATAGAGGCTATAAATTTTAGATGTCGAGATACTCTGGCTATTTTTGTAGAGTTGATGAGTCAACTTTTTTGGAGACACCGGGCACACTGACAAAGGGGTGAATCAGTGTGTAGGCAATTTAAATCCTTTTCAACTTCTATTCATCAATGCATTATACTTCCAATTATATCATCATTGCCTAAGAATCCATGAACTAATGAACAATGGATCATAAGCATGTTTATCAACTAGATCATTGAATCATAACAAGTAACACAACACAAGAGAACACAACATTTGTTTGGTAAATTTGTTTTATGTATTGTACATGGAAGACTTGAATATTTGTGATTACATCAGCACCAGCTGATAAGAAGAGCACCAACTCCTAATCCAAGACCCAGCTTGGTCTTTTCAAGTCCAAATGAGAAAGGGTTGAGGAATCCAATCCTCGGGTGTACAAGCAAGACACTGCTTGCAATAAGGAACAATCACATCACCACTACTTCCACTGTCAAGTCAACTGCAATCATTGTCATATATCAATCACTATCATACCAACTCAATCAACTATCTCTATCAAATCAATACTGTCCACTTCAATCTTCTGTTGTCATTGTCCATCAATTGTCACATCAAGATGTTGACAATACCAAAGCCATCACTATCATATCATGTCAACTGTCATGTTGTTGTTACAGCCACTTTAATATCTGCACCAAGATCTTCACCAGGTCTTCCTTGCTGGTTCAATCACAAAACACTTCTTCAAACACAAACCTAAATATATTCAACAAAACTATGTATATTCTGGTTCTTCAAGGATGGCTCATATTTATGCACATCTATGCTGTCATTTGAACAACCATACAAATGAATATATAGAAATTATTAACTGTCTACAGAGGTCTGTACTGCTATCTTCATGTATCCAATTGATGTCACCACAATGATGATAGAAATAAGGATGTTGTAGCAGCTTCATTGAATTTGCATGACTAATATATTATGCAGAGATTGGACTTTCTTCCGAAATTGTTCTTCAAAGCAATCATACGATTTGCAAAATACTTTTTGAGATATGTGCCATAAGACTGTCTTGACACCACAGAACTTTGAATTGAAATTGTGGTTTCTATTGTCCTTCTTGCATGTTGTTTCTCAAACTTATAACTTCCATACCTACTCCTTCATCCGTTGTCTTATGCTATTGTTCGGATGCCTCCACTGTGGTTGCCTTAGTCACTGTGTAACCCGAAATTATGAGCAAAAAATGACTTTCAAAAAAAAAAACTTCACTACTGTGTCTTCCTTAGACTGTTTTTGCCTCACTGTATACCCGAAAGTTTCCTTTGAGGGTGTCCGAAAATCAGAGCTATGTATACTTTTCCACACATCTAAAATGAGGTGGGTTTCCTTCTATTTATACACATGTTTTATGGAAAAAAAAAATTATGGGCCGACCTAGTTTTTAGGAGTAATTTAATTTAATATTTTTAAATTATTTCTTTTTAGGGCTAGCCGACTTAGGGTATGCTTCTTCAATCTCTCCTTTTCTTTTTAAATATTATTTCATTCCATGAAAAATGGCAGACTCGCCATTAATGCCATCTTTCAGGGCTTCGTTAGGATCATTTTTTACTAGGCTTTCTTCTTCATTAAGCAAGGGCTTTTAAACCAATTTCTAGGGCTTCAACAAAATGATAAATATTTTAATAATATTTGCTTTCAGAATTCCTTCAAGGTAGACCGTCCCTCAATTAAGGAGGCTAGGTTATGAACAAATATTACTTCAAACTCAAGGGTACCTTAGACCCCACACTCAAGGGTACCAATGACCATGTCCTCTTCCTTAAACATGAACCTAATTTATGCAAGGGTTTCAAGATCTTCAAAGACTTCATTATGGTAAGAAGGAATCTTTATAGTATCCAATATCCTTCAAGAGATTCAAAAACAACTTTAAGGACATCATGGGATTCTACACATGTTTATGAGTACCAAGCCGTTATCACCATAGTTACCACATTCAAGAAGACATTAATGGGTACCAAAGAATTGTTTTCAAGCTACATACAAGATCCATCATGATCATATAATGTCCAAGTTACATCACCCCATCAAGCCACAAATGACCACAGAATGGGTCATTTGGACCACCTAGTGTCCCAATGCCCAAACCACCCATGTCATGCTTGTCATGCCATCAACCTTATTACTCATTTTTCATTAATGGCTTGTCATTAATGACAACCATACTTAGAAAATTCTCCCTTTGACATTGATGGAAACATTTCTTCAACTTTCTCCCCCTTTGACATCAATGACAAAGGGCCAAACATTAATCCATCAAAAAATTCTCAAAGCCCAAGAAAAATTGTATTTTGGAATACTTTCTCAGATCATGCTGAATTGTTTGCTCCCCCTTTCATGTATACTTCTTAGATTTGTTCTTACTGAGATGACCACCTCGAATTCATCAATCAGATTTGAAGTAACTTTTGAAAGTTCGTCTTCACTTTGGATGTTTTTAAAAATAGATAAGCCATTTAATCAACGGACAAAAGTTAGATTAGCATAAACTTCTTTACTGGATAATGGCAGTTTGAGATAAATAAGTAACTTCTGGTGCTTCTGAGGAGTCTCGAGTTTTCAAAAATATTTAGATGCCTTCACGTATACCATCATGAGTCCTCAATTTCAAAGTTCACGTGCTCATTTTCCAAAAATATCCTAGGCTGCTCAAATTTTGAGCTTGATTAGGACTGATATATCATTTAATAGGCTTGAATATGCCTTTGGAAACCAAATATTTGAGAGGATTTTGATGTTAGATCTGCACCTTTTCATCTCACAAAACTTACTGCAATTTGTTCCACAACTTAACAAAGGTAATGATAAAATATCATCATCTCTCATCATGAATGTATTGCTAGATGCTCCTATCAAGTATGTTGTTGTAGTTGTTTTAAACATTCCAAGCTCCTTCAATTTTTCTTGACCAAGATCATGTGTTGTTCTTGTCACTTTCCTTCAAGCTTGTTGAAGGATCTCTTGGCTGCTCCCCCTAACATAGATATTCCTTACTGTTTATGAGTGCAGAATTGTTTGTTGCCCCTTTTATGTAGACTACTCTATCGGTTTTCATAGTCATGTCAAAGTACACAAATAGAAAGTGACTTTCAAACCAAATTTGACATTGTTAGATTAGTTCTTGGAATCAGTCCTTAATTTTTCACTCAACTAACTGCCTTAGAGCAGAATTTGACAAGCTTCCTTCATAGTCTTCAAATCAGATCAGTCAGTCCTTACTATGGCACAACTACAAAACAGGACATTAGTGAGGGGCATGCTTGTGACGGGCCTTAAAGGGTCGTCACCAATGTCATGAATGATGACGAACTTTAAAAAAACGTCATTTTTATTGTATTGGAGACATTCATTTAAGGTTTGTCACCAAAACTCTTTTCAGTGACACTTTTTGTGAGGGTTATTAAAGGCCCGTTGCCAATTCTCTCTTTAATGACACTTATAGTGATGATCCTTTAATGGACCTCATTGATATCCATTAGTGAGGGTCATGGTTGTGACGGACCCTAAAGGGCCATCTCCAATTTCACATATGATGACAGATCTTAAAGAACCATCATTATAATCGTCTTTGGAGGCATTCCTTTAAGGTTTGTCACTAAATCCCTTTTCAATGACACTTTTGGTGAGGGTTCTTAATGGTACGTTACAAATTCTCTATTTGGTGACACTTCTAGTGACGATCCTTTAATGGCCCCCACTAATACATTTTTTGTGACTTTTAGTGACGATAAAAAATGTAATTCTAATGAGTTTTTAATTGATGATGCTATGTGACCATTTCTATAGGTATCATGTGTGTAGGTATTATGCCTCTATCCATTGGGTTTGTCACACTTCCAATTTGATGAAAAGAAAAATCTCATGTTACCCTAGGGTTTAACAATTTTTTGGCTAAGTGTTGAATTAGTGGTTTAACAAGCTAGTTTCAAATGCCTGCCAGATGATGTGTGGGTATCAAAAAATTTAAAGGATGACATGGATCTGTTCCTTGTTGAAGTGGTTATCCATCCGTGTTTTCACTTTTCCTTATCATGGTCATATGTGCAAGAAATTAACCTGCCAAAGTGAGAAAAAACTTGTTTTGCATATTAAGAACAAGTGAAATTTGGCTAGGTGTTAAAATCACAAGGTTAATAACAAAGGAAGTGATGACATGGCATGTATAATGATGTGGCATGGTTGATGAAGAAGAAAATACACCTAATGGTTCTCTAATACCTTCATGATGTCATTATTACAATTTAACCTAGTTATATAGAGATTTGTTAGTTTATACCTTAACATGGTCTCATTTTGTTTGAGGAGGAAGTTATAGGTTTGCCAAAATAGGGTTTCAGGCTAGTTTGCACCAGAGGGAGTAAAACTGCATAAGTGGCTTCAAGAAAATGCCCCCCATAATTCATAGGTTAAATTAAATTGCCACACCATATGGTCAGGAGGTATCTTGTTGATTTTTATACCTGACCATGGTCTCATTTTGTCTTGAGAGTGTCTGGGGACAAAGTTAGTAGTCTGCCAAAACAGGGTTTTAGGTAGTTTTGCACCAAGTTCAGTAAAATGCCCACCTAGGACAAATGAACATGAGTATGAGAGTGAAATCAGATTGGGTGTGCTCAGTGAGGTGTACTACATCATCTAGTGGCATTGATTCAGGATTTTGGCGAAATAAAAAATCCATCTTAGAAATTGCGCAAATTGTCTAAGTATAAAATTACTGGTAAAATTGCCTAAGTGACCTGTGTAAAATGCCCACCATTTTCTATATTTGATGGATTAAATTATTCTGAGGGTATGGGTATCTAGAGTGTTGATTATTTCATCTAAAAATATCATTATTTTTCCAAAAGAGTCCCTGTAGGTGAAGATATTGATCTTCCAAAAGTGTCTCCTAGTGTTATTTGCACTGCTCCAGTAAAATGCCCGTCGTGGAGAGAGAAAGAAGTTTCAAAGGATGAAATTGGTCTAGATGGAATAAAAATTTTGGCCTATATCCATTGGTTGTCTCACACTTCCAATTTTATGAAAATAAAAATCTCATGTTACCTTAGGGTTTGACAATTTTTTGGCTAAGTGTTGAATTAGTGGTTTAATAAGCTAGTTTCAAATGCCCGCCAGATGATGTTTGTGTATCAAAAAATTTAAAGGGTGACATGGATCTGTTCCTTGTTGAAGTGGTTATCCATACATGTTTTCATTTTTCCTTATGATGGTCACATGTGCAAGACATTAACCTGCCAAAGTGAGAAATAACTTGTTTTGCATATTAAGAACAAGTGAAATTTGGCTAGGTGTTAAAATCACAAGGTTAATAACAAAGGAAGTGATGACATGGCATGTATGATGATGTGGAATGGTTGATGAAGATAAAAATCAACCTAATGGTGCTCTAGTACCTTCATGATGTCATTATTACAATTTAACCTAGTTATATAGAGATTTGTCAGTTTGGAGAAATTCTGAAAAATGTTAGTGTTGGAAAATTGGTCCAAGTGGCCTTGGGAAAATGCCCACCGTACATCATAGGAGAATGATAAAAAATATTTGAAAGCTCCAGGATGAATCTTGTTGATCTTTCTACCTTAAAATGGTCTTAGTGTGTCTTGATAGTTTTTGAGGAGGAAGTTATAGGTCTTCCAACACAGGGTTTCAGGCTGTTTTGCACCAGAGGGAGTAAAATTGCCTAAGTGGCCTCAGGAAAATGCCCACCATAGTTCATATATTAAATTAAATTCCCGCATAATATGTTCATGATGTTTCTTGTGTATTTTTCTACCTAACCATCATCTCATTTTATCTTGAGAGTGTCTGAGGAGGAAGTTATCAATTTGCCAAAACATGGTTTTAGGCAGTTTTTCACCAAGTTCAGTAAAATGCCCACCTAGGGAAAATGAACATGAGGCTGAGAGTGAAATAAGATTGGGTTTTCTCAATGAGGTGTAATACATCATCTAGTGTCATTGGTTCAGGATTTTGGTGAAATAAAAAATCCAACTTAGAAATTGCACAAATTGTCTAAGTATAAAATTACTGGTAAAACTGCCTAAGTGACCTTTGTAAAATGCCCTCCATTTTCTATTTTTGATGGATTAAATTATTCTGATGGTATGGGTGTCTAGAGTGTTTATTATTGCATCTAACAATATCATTATTTTTCCCAAAGAGTTCCTATATGTGAAGATGTTGATCTGCCAAAAGTGCCTCCTAGTGTGATTTGCACTACTCCAGTAAAATGCCTGTCGAGGAGAGAGAAAGAAGTTTCAAAGGATGAAATTGGTCTGGATGGAATAAAATTGTTTGCCTCTTGTTCTTTGGGTGTCTCACACTTCCAATTTGATGAAAATAAAAATCTCATGGTAGCCTAGGGTTTGACAATGTTTTGGCTAAGTGTTGAATTAGTGGTTTAACAAGCTAGTTTCAAATGTCCGCTAGATGATGTGTGTGTATCAAAAAATTTAAAGGGTGACATGGATTTGTTCCTTGTTGAAATGGTTATCCATAAATGTTTTCATTTTTCCTTATGATGGTCACATGTGAAAGAAATTAACCTTCCAAAGTGAGAAAAAACTTGTTATGCATATTAAGAACAAGTGAAATTTGGCTAGGTGTTAAAATCACAAGGTTAATAACAAAGAAAGTGATGACATGGCATGTATGATGATGTGGCATGGTTGATGAAGATTAAAATCCACCTAATGGTTCTCTAGTACCTTCATGATGTCATTATTACAATTTAACCTAGTTATATAAAGATTTGTTAGTTTGGAGAAATTCTGAAAAATGGCTGTGTTGGAAAATTGGTCCAAGTGGCCTTGGGAAAATGCCCGTCGTACATCATAGGAGAATGATAAAAAATATATGAAACCACCAGGATGAATCTTTCTGATCTAAATACCTAACCATGGTCTTATTTTTTCTTGAGAGTGTTTGAGGAGGAAGTTATAGATCTGCCAAAACAGGGTTTCAGGTTGTTTTGCACCAGAGGGAGTAAAACTGCCTAAGTGGCCTCAGAATAATGCCCGCCATAATGCATAGGTTAAAGTAAATTCCCACACCATATGTTCAACATGTATCTTGCTGATTTTTATACCTGACCATGGTCTCATTCTATCTTGAGAGTGTCTGAGGAGGAAGTTATCAATCTGCCAAAACAAGGTTTTAGGCAGTTTTGCACCAAGTTCAGTAAAATGCCCACCTAGGGAAAATGAACATGATTCTGAGAGTGAAATCAGATTGGGTGTGCTCAATGAGGTGTACTACATCATCTAGTGGCATTGGTTCAGGATTTTGGTGAAATAAAAAATCCACCTTGGAAATTGCACAAATTGTCCAAGTATAAAATTACTGGTAAAACCGCTTGAGTGACCTTTGTAAAATGCCTGCCATTTAATATATTTGATGGATTAAATCATTATGAGGGTATGGGTCTCTAGATTGCTTATTAGCGCATCTAACCATATCATTATTTTTCCCAAAGAGTCCCTGGAGGTGAAGATATTGATCTTCCAAAAGTGTCTCCCAGTGTGATTTGCACTGCTCCAGTAAAATGCCCATCGAGGAGAGAGAAAGAAGTTTCAAAGGATGAAATTGGTATGGATGGAATCACCTTGTTGGCCTCTATCCATTTGGAGTCTCACACTTCCAATTTGATGAAAATAAAAATCTCATGTTACCCTAGGGTTTGACAATTTTTTTGGCTAAGTGTTGAATTAGTGGTTTAACAAGCTAGTTTAAAATGCCCGCCAGACCATGTAGAACCTTGTTTGATGAGTCTCGATCTTGGTGCGATGCCTTTATTTAAGAATACTTGATTATTATATTATTGATGTTCCATGGAGGTCTTGGTGAGTGCGTTGATTCAAAAGCTCAAGACTTGAGGCTTGAGGATTCAAACCCTGGGATGGACATCTAGATTTTGATGCTAGTGCTAGAGTTGTCTTGCCATGTATTTGTGTGAGGCAGCATGGCTAGGGTTTATAAACCCTAATGCAGACAACAACACTAGTGTGAATATCTTGTGTGATAAAATCTTGTTGTATGTGCCAAAGACTTTATGTTAGTGCTAGCATGTTGAGAATCTTTGGTGAAGTGACCAACTTTGGTTAGGAGTGACTCCTAGCTAGGAGTTGGTGGCTAGGATTTTCATATGGTTTCCCTACCTTGGGTTTGGAGAGCTTGAGTTGTATCAAATTTGTGATTAAATTTGTTGCATGTACTTCATCTTTTCTAATTATATGATGTTATCATATAATTATTGTACTCCATATTTTCTCTTTCATTATTGTACTCTGATCTCAGAATTATCATCTCTATACGAAGGTTGTTGGATTTTCTCCCATTTGGGTTTCCCAGGATAAACTCTTGTGTTATTGTTTTGTGCTTTGTCTTTCTTCTAGTGATCCTATCTATGCATTTGAATTATTATGCTATGAATGTATGAAAATATAACACCCATCATTCTTACTGTTTGTTGTGAATAGGCATCATATTATTACATTTGAATAACATTCTAGTATTTTTAACAAGTATCATTCTTATGCTCAGAAATCTGTAATATTTGTTAAATACATGAATGTGTTCCTTATGATTTGATATGTATTTTTACATGGACGAAGCTGATATACACATACATGATTCCGCTTCTTTTAACTTTCATGGATTTAAACATATCTGGCATCTATCATTTCAATTTTTTATTTAAAAAAAAAACTCATCTAACATATATTATTTCAATTTTTATTTTTTTTTAAAACTCAATTGAAATTAGGAGAATCTGATGACTAGAGCCCACTACTCCAAATATTCTATACTCCCTTTGTTCTCACAGGTTCTGTTGTCCCACAAAATTGAAAACAACAAAAAGGTCATAGGTTTTGTGTTTTCTATTAATACATATATTAACGCAGGGCAGCTTTGAAAAAAATTAATCATAGATATTTATGAAAGAATCATCCGACCTTGATCTATAATAAGTTAATCTATAAGGATTCAAACATGTTTTTAGGGCTATACTATTCCTTGGTCTTTGTCAATATGGGTTCAACCCGACTATACAGCCCTTTATTACGGCCCTGGAACACAACACAAGTTTGTAATAATAAATAATTGGTCATATTATATCTGAATATAATAGTTGTATTGTTCTATGTAATTTTGTAAAGGACAATTGTATGTCACCAAGGCTAAGTAGATGATAAGGAACAAATTTTGATTGATTGAGTAATAAAGGGATGAATATTTATTTGAGCCCCAAGTAAGTGTTTCAACTTTCACCTTTCACGTATAGGAATATCTGGCAATCGAATTAGTTGCATTAGTTGTAGATGCAATTGCATTCAGCATATTAGTTGAACAGTGATAGTTGGGATGCATGTGAGATCCAATAATACATCATGTTTATCTATGTAGACCCAATTGTGGTTTATGGTGTCAATCCAATTGCATATTATGCTTATCCATCCCACAATTGTGGATTTTCCTCTTCCATTTTATGATGTCAATACGAGGTTGTTCAATACTAGAATTTGACAAAATAAATTTTCAGTATTGACTTTTGTCACTTATTCTTTTGTCTATTTCTCCCTTCTCCATTGTTATCCTATTAATGTTATTTTTTTGCCTCTTCATTGTGATGTAAAGCATATTATTTGTATCAAAGAACCGATTGGCTCTTCATAGCTAGCTTGTCAAATACCATGATACAAAACTCCTCACTAGAAAATTTTTAAAGCTCAAACAAACTTGCTTCAATTCTTCCTTTTACACAGTCAACTTTACTTCACCCTTGCTAACATTCTGCAATACTCTGTTCTTAAGAAATATTCAAACAATAGTATATGAATCAAGGGGGACGTTTGGGAACAATCCAATAGTTTGGAAGCATTACAGATAGGGCACATAAGTGTCATGCAGACTTAGCATGGTTGTTGGCAGTGATGGTGCATAAATTTGCCAATTAGAGAGTTAGATATTAGACTTGGGTCTTGAGAGTTATATATTAGATAGAGAACAAGTGGAGTGTTGAGAACAATATCCAATTGTAGACAATTGAACAAAATATCACAAAAATAGATGCCAAGAGATGGTCATTGGAATTCTTCTCTATCATTAATCAATTCAATGTCATTGCCCTTCCAAGGTATAAAAATGTTAAGTGCATCTGCTAAATACTCACATTGATTGATTCTACGCTTAAGCTTGATTTCATAATCAAGATCAACCAACAGTACTTGTGGACACACATAATAATATCCTTCTCCTAATTCTTCCCCATTAGACATGAAAAAATTTGGCTCAATGCTTCTTATGTAACCCTTTGTGACCTTCATCGCACCATTAAAATATGTAAGTAAACATTTTTTTTCTTTCAATCTTGTTCATGGAGGTGGCCATGGCGGTTGATTCTGCCAATAAAGAAATTATTGTAAGATTCCTTGAAATAAGAAGATAAAATTGAACATGAAAATAAATAGGTTTAGAAGTTACATGTGGTCTGGAGTTACCACTTTGGTCAGAAATAAGTTGTCCCGAAGCCAATGGAGTTTGTTCCAAGAAATATTGATTAGGACTAAAGGAACTATTTTCTCTCCCCACTTGCATGGCAGCTTTCCATTCCATTAATTCATCAACAACTGCTCTCAATATTCCAAGTTCCTTGTCTTTTTCTCTCATCTTCTCTTATGTTGTATGTAGTTCCTTCTTGTAGGAGTGACTCCAAAAAAGAATTGACTCCAAATCCACGCCCTTGCTTTGTTGGAGTGACTCCAAACATTTCTGTTGGAGTGACTCCAAATCCAACCCTATGTACACGACCCCTCCTCTCACGCCCTAAAACTACAGCGAGGGCATCTTGCTTTGTTGCATACGCAGTTGGCAACGAATCCTTTTGTGCCGATTCAATTTCTTCCTTGTGTCAACAAATTAATATAAGAAACATCATTAACGTTAAAAACAAGCCTAAATAATACATACAAGAATAGGTTGAGAGCTTAATATTGTCTCTGCAATAGATGATGACATCACAGTGCCATCCTTCTTTGTATGGAATTTCATCCACACATCAGCCCTAGTTATAGGCTTGCGAACAAAAAAACAAAATTTGTTACAACTTACGAGGTCATGCTCGACCCTAAAGTAACCTCTACGACCAGAAGTGTGGGTATCTTGTTCTAATGCCCTATTTTCCTTGTCCATTCTTTCCTTCTCCTACAACTCAATAAAAAATGAATGGTTAGATTAAAGTTGATTATATGCAAGGATTCAAAAGCACATGTCATATGATGATAACCTCTAAATTTGTCTTTCATTTATACCTTGAACTTGGGGTCAGATCGTATTCTAACAAATTAAATCCAATCGGCTTCATTTATTCCAGATGGAACATTTTCGATCCTCTCCTCGTCTGATTGGTATTTCAATTGATATTTCTTATACAAATTATACCTATAAGTTCTCAAGCGCTGAGATATTACTTTTTAACAAAAATGCTCTGATGAAGGATCTATTTGATAGGCACGTTGCAAAAGATAAACAATAAATTATTAGATACAAACTCTTATTTGAAATTACAATTGTCACACACATGCTCAACATGCATCAATAAAATTAAGAAGAACAATCAATTAATAAATTCGTTGATACTCACATTGATTGCATTCCATGTGTCTTTCTTCAACGCTTCAGGGACTTGTTTCTAGTCCATGTGCTTGATGCCTAGAATTTCCCTCACAAGGACATCCAAATATGAGGAAAATTTCTCTGAGTGTGGACCAACAGGCTATCCCCTCTCATTAAATTGAATTTCTGGCAGTGCGGTGCCCTTTGCAGTGTTTCCAAAGAGACATCTTATTTCTCCTCTACCCTTTATTTTGACATTATTATCAATAATAGATTTTGTAGTAGATCCATATGCCCCTTCCAAACCATTCTCTTGTTTTGGTGGTCCCTGCTCCAAGCGATGCTCCTGTTCTGGTGGTTCCTAATCCAAACCATTTCCTTGTTGTGCTAGTTCCTGTTGAATATTTTCTGGAAAAACCAAAGGCAAGTGGATGAGTATACATTCATCATTCAAGTGTATTTGCATCTTGAGTACGCTTAGGTTCTGAACTATATCAGCAAGAATACTCTGTTTATTTCAATGGAAACTAGTTAGTGTACTGTGACCTCCAAAAGACCTCATGAGAGTAGATCTGATATTTTATTGAAGCTTTCTTACAAAGTGTTTTAAGTTGTTGCAAGTGAGGCTAAGATAAGGGGTGGGAAATTTAGTTTGAGGCCCCCTAACCCATGCCATAGTCACAGTCAAAGTCATTGAGCATTACAGATAAAAGGGCATGCATAATGCACCATAAAATTGAAACCTGAAAGGAATAAATTAAAGAGCACAATGAAATATCTCGAGAAAGCTATAGCAGAAAAGTCAACAAATCAAACAGAGAAATATATTTATAGGGACGCTGAAAAGAAATTAACTTTCATACTGGCCCAAATTTTAGACAGTGAGCTATTATCTCAACTTGCTACTACTTTCATACAAAGGTGTTATTCAGGAGACATCAAAACCATCATAATGGAGACATACTATCAATTAAAAATATCCTATCAACATTGCATATCTCTATTGGACCTGCTGTTTTCATCTCTCTGTGGATTGTAAAGGGAATTTCCTATTGGACAATTACTAAAACAACTTGACAACTACACCAAACAACACTCGGAAAATTTAGAACAACAAATAGTTGGTGGTGCCAAAAAGGGTGGTCTACAAGTGTTTCACATAATACTTCAGTTACAACATCATATCTTATCAGGGGCAATTCCTATCTAGATTTCCAAACTTGGGTGGGTACACTACAATGAAACACTTGAAGGATTGAAATATAAAGTTCATAAGTGACTTATACATTAAATATAAAGTTCATAAGTGATCATACCTTGCAAAGGTACTTGCACCATTTTCTCAGGACTATGTGCATTAGCATTGTTGTCATTGCTATAGAAAGTATATTCATGCTGTACTAGGTTAGTGGATAGTGAGGTTCATTTCTTTTCTGAGATATTTTTCCCCATGTGGCCTGACTTTGCACCTTTAGCTGCGACATGTAAAAATGATGATCTATTGGCACGTCTTTGCATCCTTTTGTGTGCCTACAAATTTGGATTGCAGCACAAGATCAAAGTTAGACAGATTTTGAAGTACAAGGAAAGCACAATAATTGTTAAAAAGGTATATAAGTCCAAAACAAAAACAATGTCCTACATTGATATGGACGCTCCCAAATAAACTGCATAGCAAAAAAAAATTTGTGTTAGTGCATCCTTACTCCCAAAGAAAGTGATTCCATCTTTAATCTGTGTATATAACTCATAAACAAATGTTTTCTAAATGAGGATATTGAGTACACACTACCAAACATCTTCGCAACCTAGGACTGGAATGTGGATATTCCTCCATAATTCAAGACATCAATACCAGGAATGGAATCATGATGAAGTTGGAGTACCCTCGAATTGCTTCCAGGTGCATTGAAAGTGTGTTATTTAGAATGAGATAAGCTCTTTGTCAGCATTTTTTCATATCTAGGGAGATGAGGTATGAATGCAACTATACAAGGCATACGACTACTTTGAAGGAAAGTAATGTATGGAGGATTATTTGGATCACTGATTTTTCCTTGTTTTCAGGCTATTTAAGATGGCATATAACTGCAGTATGAAGGCATGTTTATGATAGATATAAATTATATGAATGGATGCTATGTGCTTTCATTCCAAAAAGTTGACCATCATCATTACTTGTACTGGTAATACAACAACGACCCAGAAAACTACCTAACCTGGCCCTAACTGTCTATGGGAAGCACCGTCCTGAACAATATTTTTCACTAGCATCTGAATGGTGGTCCTGCGTGAATTGGGTATCACACTGAGGAAAGATATTTATAAGTTTTATATGCCTGCCAATATGTGGATGTTCTTTAGAACCATAACCTTGGGGCTTCACGTTTGGCAGGGGATTGAAACGATAAAAAATAAACAAAAACCAAGGGATTGAAACGATAAAAAATAAACAAAAATAAATTCAACATGAGTGCCTTGAGAATCCTACCAAGCTAGAGGCGGGTTGAAGTAGCTCTCTATTGGATATTTCGATTTATTTGATTGGAAGGAAAAAACAAAAAACAAAAAATGTTAAAAGCTGAAAGGGGTCAAGGGCAAATACAAGGCAAATGCCAATTGAAGCCGCGGTTTATAGCTCCTTGTTAACATTCAAATTAACACCCTTAACTAAGTGAGAAGAAGAAGCATATTTTACTATGTGCCCACAACATGAATAAAAAATACAAGTACATAAGAGAACAAGTCCTCTCTTATCTAATCACTACATCCACAATCAAAAATATTGAGTGAAGAAAGAAGTAGCTTATGAATACAAAGTTCAGTGATTGAACTACTCATTAAAAGCTCAAGTCTAAGCTCCACTAGTCAAATAGTGAGAAGAAATGCACAAAAGTGCATTAATTGTACTTAAATATGCTAAAGTTGTGACAAAAGCCTAAAAATACTATGGAAAGTGGGTTTTTAAGAGAAAATAATCAAAAATCATGAAAATGGATTATCCCATACTCAAAGAGAAACTTGAGAGCCCATCTCCCAATGTTTAGTCTAAGCTCCACTAGTCAAATAGTGAGAAGAAATGCACAAAAGTGCATTAATTGTACTTAAATATGCTAAAGTTGTGACAAAAGCCTAAAAATACTATGGAAAGTGGGTTTTTAAGAGAAAATAATCAAAAATCATGAAAATGGATTATCCCATACTCAAAGAGAAACTTGAGAGCCCATCTCCCAATGCTATAAAACAAAGGCATTTGGGGCATAGTAAGGAGGACAAAGGAAAATCAAAGGCACGCTGGAGAGATTCTAAATATTGGAAAGCTCAACTTCATCAAAAGCAAGGGTGGAGAAATGATAGCTCATGTCAAAGGAAGAAGGATGCACATAAAGCTCCATGGTAGATATGTACTTTCTTCTCTAGTTTAATATGAAATGATTCAAGTTTCCTTCCATATGAGATGTCTTTATGATGGTTTTAAATCTTGAGAAATGCTTGATAGTTGATTATATATCTTAGGAAATTTGTTTTAATTGTTTCATATCTGACATTGGAACTCACCATTTCATAGTAAGATAGCTTGTTTAATGTAGATCTAACACTACTTTTAAAGCTATTATCAGATTGGTGACCATACTAGCTGAAATTTCTTGAATTTTTCTTCATTTTAGGTGTTCGAATCCTTTCATATCTACTCCAAAATAGCCTTAAGATCCATTCAAGAACTTATGTTTCAACTCTAGAAGCCCCAAACCAGCCTAAATCCAGCTTCCAACTCAGAAAATCCTTCAAAATTGATCCCGGATCTCGATTTGTCTTGCTTTAGCAGGTTGGCGCACTCTACCTATGTCCACAGAGTGACGTATCACCCTCTACACTGCTAAAATGCACCACTGTCTCACTTTTCTAGTGTACAACCTGCAACAGCCCAGCCTTGCCACTCTGCTCTGTTCTGGAAACCTTGTCGGCCGCGTTTTTGAGTTTTTGAATCATAGTTCTCCATCCTTGTCTTGGTTTTTGTGATCTTTTCTTTATGGATGGGATTAGGAACCCCTTACATTAGAGTTTAAACCTCATTTGGATCCTCCTTTTCTCAATATTTGGAAGATTTTTAAAGAATTTTAAAGCTTTCTTGTTTCAAATTTGCAAAAATTGATAGAACTAGTTTTGAGATTTTACTGTTTTAGGGCCACCTTTAGGCTTCATCTTTGTACTTGCAAACCTGAACATTGATTTAATACATGTTAAGATCAGCTTACCACTAATTTTTGATAAATTTAGGAGGGTTTGGATTGATATTTTCAGATTTGGGATTTCTATCCAAAAACCTTTAAAAATGGATTAAATTGACATTCCTTTCAAATTTTTCTTACATATTGTGGTAGATCCATTTTCTTAAGGTCATATTTTTATTTTAGATCCTTGATTTGATAAGATTAAGACTGATCTTTAGACAATTTTGATTAATTTCATAGTTTGCAAATACTGAAAAGTGGAAAAAACATAAAAATTTGTGTAAAGAACCTTAAGGCCCTTTAATTATTGAATCTCATAAACTTGCATATCTAAAATTAGAAACCAAATCTCAATTCTAACATTTGAAAATATCATTTGAACTCATTTTCATTGAAAAACAAAACAAAAATTACATTGCACTTTGAGCTATTTTAAAAACAATCTTCTTCCAACAACAAAAACAAGCTTTAATTAGTCAAATTTTGTTTTGGATCCACAAGTATTTTCATTATACTCTTGCACAATTTGAGGAAGTTGTAGCTTTAGATATCAATTTTCTTGTGATAAGTTGTGTCTAAGCCACCATATCCTCTTCACTTGGGCCTTGAGAAATCTTGTAAATGAGAAAGTGGATCTCAAGTGTAACAGTTTAGGATTTGATTTTTCAAGCATCTTATTTTCAAGCCACCGTATCCTCTTCACTTGGACCTTTGTGCGATCTTGTAAATGAGAAAGTGGATCTCACGTGTAATAGAGTAGATTTCATTTTTTGCATACAGTTTTTTGAGCCATCGTATCCTCTTCACTTGGGCCTTCGTGCGATCTTGTGAATGAGAAAGTGGATCTCAAGTGTAATACTCTAGAATTTAATTCATAAGCATTCCAAAGGGCTCTACATATCCTCTTCACTCGGGCCTTCGTGCAATCTTGTGAATGAGAAACAGAGATCCCCCGTGTAATAGAATTAGATTCATTTTCACTTGATATATTTGTTTGGTTTGCATTGATCTCTGAAATCAATTATTGTCCATATTTCAGAAGAACTATGCATGAAAATACAAAATCTACCACACCATTTTGCATGTTTGAAAGACAGACATGAAACTCTACCCTTTCATTAGTCTAGACCATTCATCAAATTGAAAGATAGTATCGTGAGCATATTTCATTGTGTGGTCCATATGCTTTTCAAGTCAAAACACCACCAGTTTCACTTCCACTCCTGAAACTAAGCAAAATACCCTTAAAATTGGCGCTTAATCTAAAATTGACCAACATTTTGTTTCATATCACCAACAAGATTAGGTTAGTGCCCTGGATTAGGTTTGGAGAGTTAGCACTCCTGGGCTGCAAAACTTTTGAAACTAGCATTGATTACTGAGAGTAAATCCATTAGTAGCAAAAAACGCTCGCCGAGAAAGCGCTTCTTAAACATGCGTTAAGCACGAGGTCAATCTGGATAAGTAAAGAGTGGTTCCCCCCTCTTTCTTGTTTAGTGGGACATGAGCTCATCAAGGAATTCTATGTGAAGTGACAAGTCCTCGGGGTGACATCACTTTTTTAGACTGCCCGATTATGAGAGTTGTCCCCGACTTACAACTGTTCCGCCCGACCGTCGATTGTGAAGTGGTAACTTGAGTGGCTCTTCCTAGGATATCACATAGGCTATTGCAAGTGGGGAAATCTTGCAGTACCTGATACATACTTTGGAGTTTTTACTCCTTGGGAGGGTGATTGGTTAGGAACCAACACTTGCATCCCTGGCGATTAATGTTTATTGTAATTGTTTTTCATACCTTTACTGCTAGCAATTGTTTGAGGCTTGAGATCCCTCAGCAGCTACTAGTTTCGGAAGTCCCTCTAATCCAGCTATTCACTGAACTTCGGTTCTTTGGAAGAGTAGTTTGCTTGCTTGGATCTATAGGACTTTTTACTGTGCGAACACTTTTTATTTTTGTTGAGTCTAGACTGCCTTAGGATTGGGTGATTCTATTTTTTTTTCAAATCAAAAGTATTTTTTAAAAACACATCCTTTTATCAAATTCTTCAAAGTGGCTACTCTCCCGATCTTCCAATCACGGCGGTAGCGAGGTGATTCACCGGAACGTGAAGGCCCCTCTCCATTGCGGAGACGAATACAAAACACCCAACCTTGTGACTTGGAAACTAAACAAATTCTAGATTTAATTAACAACAATAGAGAAGAACAACATCAAACAAATACTGAAACATCACCTACCAAGGAAAACACAGAAATTGTTGATTATCTTGCTTCATTTGAAATTGAAACAATAGAGAACAACATAGCTAATCACGTCAACCCACCTTTGACAAATATTTCAGGCCCAGTGGTACTTCACATCAGTGAATCACTCAATTACATCAATCCTCTTTTTCAATATTGGGTTATGATGCAAAATCCCACAAGTAACCCCATGGCTTCATCAGTAGCACAAGGGACTACATCATCACAACCTCTCACAGTTATTGGAAGTAGCAATACTTCTAATTTGGACTCTACATCAATCCCAACAGTTAGTGTGTCTACCATTAGCACAAGTTCAACCAACACTTTAGTGCCAATTGGTACAGTTTGGGGTTCCAATCCCAGAAGTACATCCACTTTGTCCATAGGAATCCCTACTGGAGGGTGTGCCTTACTAAACTTGGGTTTTCCATATGGTTTGGCTACTCAAGGTCAAAACATTCAGGGATTAAACCAAAATCCTCTTTGTATACCTAACCTTTTTCCAAGTCCTACTTCTGGTGGAAACCCTTTACCATGGAATCTCAATATTCCTAGCTGACCCAATGGACCACGAAACATTAATTTCAATTGGGGTTATGCTCCACAGATAAGTGGAAATGCCTTGGGATACCCTCAACCAACTATTCCTAGTGTAAATCTTGGGGGCATTTCCATACCCCCAACTGTTAGCACACGAGGAGGCAACCAACCTATCAACCCCATTCCACAATGCAGTGGACAAGTTCCAGGAAGTAACCAATCTTCTTGGGAACCACCCCCGCAAGGGGTAAATCAACCTTGGAATGCTTATCAAAACCAAGGAAACAATCAATGGAGTGGTCAGATTCCAACAAGTAACTAATCTTATTGGGGCCCACCTCTGCAAGGGGGAAATCCACCCATTAATCCTATCCCGCAATGGAGTGGTAGTGTTTCACCAAGTAACCAATCTCATTGGAACATACCTCCGCAAGGGGGAAATTCATACATAAATCCTGGTCCACAATCGACTGGACAACATTCAGGAAGTAACCCATCTTTTTGGATGCAATCTCCATAAGGAAGTAATCCTTCTTATAATGATTTTCAAGCCCAAGGAAACCAACAGTGGAGCCATCAAGCTTCACCTGCATATCAAACGTTTTCTTTGGCCCCATCCAAGTCACCATTTCTAGCCACATTGAATCTACCGGATTTATCCCGGCTGACTAATTACCATGTTCTACATTTGAATGGGTGTCCAACCATACCAACTAAACTACCCTCAGAAATACCCAAGTTTTACGGAAAACCGGGGGAGGCCCCATCAAATCATGTGATGACATTCCATTTGTGGTGTTCATCCAATTCCCTAGTTGATGATAGTGTTAGGTTAAGGTTGTTTCAGCAGACCCTAACGAGAACTGTTGCAAAATGGTACATTGAATTGCCATGCAATACTTTCATGGAATTTTCATCTTTAGCTATGGTTTTTCTTACACATTTTCAATTACCTATCCAGTATGAGACAGGAATGAAACTTTTAACTTCACTTAGGAAATCCACCGCTACTCACATATCAGATCACATCCATGATTGGAGGAAGCACCGAAGGCTTATAAAAGCTGAAATACCTGATCAATTCTTAGCAGATTGGTTCATAAAATCACTATTACCTACTCTTGCCAAAGATGTAGCCATGTCAGGAGCCATGATTGAAGAACAACTCATTCAGAGTGCTCACCAGATGGATTTGATATATTCCCAATTGGGCACACTTTATGATTTAATATCTCATGCTGTAAGACCTGCGTCTAATCCAGCTAGGCTGCCAAAAGGACCTCATATCAATGGTGTGATTGGATCCATAAACCAACTTGAACAGATTACCCAACCATTCAGACAAATGTCGGTTCAAAATCTGCAACCCATAGTTGGCCAGGAAACACAGCAATCCGCAACTCCCACCCAAACTTCTGAAGTACTTACAGTTCAAACTGTGGACCCCAAAGGAAAAAAGAAAAAATAGAAGAAGAATCCCAATGCTAATCCTAGGACAAGAGATACACCTAAGGTGAATAATCCTACTGGAGGCAATCATGATAACCGAAAAAATAAGTACCCTTGAAAATTTTTCCAAGGGGATCATCCTACTCATCTTTGTCTTCATATGGATGATATTCATCTCATGTTGGCACAACGAGGAGGGAAACAACCACAACTTGTTGTCCTAACTCAACCTTTCCCCCAACAACAACAGATGGTTGTTGTGGCGCCGATACCACCATGAGGAGGGAACCAACCAAACCCCCCACAAGGGGGCAATCCACCCAATGTTAATATCTTCACAATTGATGAACATGAAATTAACATTCAAACAAGGGCTTGTTCTTATGACATCCCTTCAAAAGATGTTGAAACAGATGGCTCTCAGCCTAGTGGTTCTCTAATCATTGAGAAAGCAACCATAGACATAGTGTTAAGTTTTGACATAAATTCACTAACAAGATCACTAAAAGAAACACAATCACAAGATAGACAAAGATTTACCCTGGGAAACCCTCATGCGGTAGAAAACCCAGCAAATATTTCCTCAATATAGATAATCAACCAATACAAGATGTAGGACTCAAGGAAGATATCCTTCTCCTCCTATGCAGACCTCTCTCTCTCCAATGCGCCAATCACAAGTGAGTGAATGAATGAGATAAGTGAGGAACAAGCCTCCTCTACTTATACTCATCTCCGAACTGACTTTTCACCCTAGTGGGGCTGACCTCTCCTAAGAGAGTCTAATAACCCCTAATAAATTAACACAGGGCCGACCCCACATGGGAGATCTAATAACCCTAGTTACCACAATCTATCGGAGGAATAAACATCTTTGGATACATGATAAAGTCCCGTCGGAGGAATGTAACATCGCTGGAATAATAGGATACAAATACAATATTCTTAGAGGTTACAATATTTCAACACTCCCCCTTAATGAGAAGGATATTATAACAACATCTATAGGAGCAAGGAGGCATCAACTACATAATACATGATTCATCTATAAATCATTGGAAGCTTTCTTTACACATCATCAATAACTCAAGTAGTTACTGGAACATCAATATCAGGATCCTCCTGATCAGCATCATCATCATCACACGATCAGCATCATCGTCATCACACGATCAGCATCATCGTCATCACATGATCAACATCATTGTCATCACAATACCATCAACTGGATCCTCTCGATCAACAACACAATAGAATCAACTGGATCCTCTCAATCAACAACACAATAGCAGCATACCCTGCAACACACATGATCTATTTTAGACACCATATCATGTCTAGGGACAATGCAGTCCACTCATCAACTTAGACAAAGTCTAAGGACCACCTCTCGGACACATTTGTCTTCGGATCCATTTAGGACTGAAGTCCAGGGATGATACAATCCTCTCGTCAACTTAGACCAAGTCTAAGGACCACCTCTCGGAGACATCTGTCTGCGGATCCATTTAGGACTGAATTCCAGGGATGATACAATCCTCTTGTCAACTTAGACCAAGTCTAAGGACCACCTCTCGGAGACATTTGTCTATGGATCCATTTAGGATTGAAGTCCAGGGATGATACAATCCTCTCGTCAACTTAGACCAAGTCTAAGGACCACCTCTCGGAGACATTTGTCTGTGGATCCATTTAGGACTGAAGTCTAGGGATGATACAATCCTCTTGTCAACTTAGACCAAGTCTAAGGACCACCTCTAGGAGACATCTGTCTGTGGATCCATTTAGGACTGAAGTCCAGGGATGATACAATCCTCTCGTTAACTTAGACCAAGTTTAAGGACCACCTCTCGGAGACATCTATCTGTGGATCCATTTAGGACTGAAGTCCAGGGATGATACAATCCCTTCTCATCCACTAGGGACCACTTCTTGACCTCATCATCGGAACAGGTAACCTCATCATGTATCCTCGTCAATACATATATCACATCATCGATACAGTATCCTTATCAATACAGGTATCCTTATTATCGACCTTACTGTCAAAATAGGCAATCTCATCATTGATACATGTATCCATATCAATACCAGTATCCAAATATCATCATCGATCATATCACTCGCCCTTTCGAGGAGGGTCCTTCTAAACTACACCAAGCTTGTCTCAGAAATGTTCAAACTCTACTTGAGGCAAAGGTTTGGTCAATACATCCGCAACTTGTTCGTCAGTGGTCACA
Source organism: Larix kaempferi (assembly GCA_027924585.1). NCBI lineage: Eukaryota > Viridiplantae > Streptophyta > Pinopsida > Pinales > Pinaceae > Larix > Larix kaempferi. The sequence goes on along the minus strand of BSBM01000399.1, from coordinate 6,037,871 downwards.
TGCTCGAGCTTGATAGCTCCTTTCTACACCATATCCCATATATAAAAATATCAGATCTCTATGTGCTTTGACTTATCATGGAACACTGGATTCTCTGTCATCTTGATACAACTCTAGTTATCACACAAGATTGTTAAATTTTGAGCATTAATTCACAATACTCTAGGATCTTCACTGAGAGAATAACATATACAGTATATCAATGCATAACAATCACAATAAGCATGACAAACATCACAAGAATCAAAAGCATGAGAGACAAGAGAGACAGAGTTTCCATGGGGAAAACCCTAAGGTGAAAAACCCCACAACTTCCTCAAAGATAGAGAGAGCAATGGCTCAACCAAAGTACAACCAAAATACACTTGAGATAGTCTCCTAGAAGCAGATGATCCTCCTCCTCACTAGTGCGCCACTTTCCGAGTGAGAGAGATGTGTCTTTCCGAATGATCTAAATAGAGATCTCCTGATCTCTATTTATACTAACCTGTTTTCCCAGTGACCTTATGGGGCCGACTTGTCTAGCTAGGTAAATCCACAATATAATAAATAATTCAGGGCCGACCCCACACATGGTGGTCTAGTAACCCATTGGCAAGTACACACATTTGCGACACTTGTCAATCCACATGACGACACTTCCTTATAGAGGAATAACACATCTCTAATAAGGGTACAATAAATATATGTGAAATACATAGATGAAATACATTCTGAAGTTACATATACATCAACACTCCCTCTTAACTAGGAAGGTATTTCTCGACATAGATCTGCTAGACAAGTCTTCTTCTCGGGATCATCGTCCTCGATGCATTGTCATCATCATCGTCACTGCTACTGCTATTTCAACCAATCTCTGACTCTACTCATCATAGGAAGTTCTACAGAGCTAGTCCTTTTTCATAATGTATGTAGGCCCACCACCTGCAGGTCTTCATCATCACTGGCCATACTGTGGAAATCTCAGGACTTATTACGTGTGTCACAAAGCCTTAAAAGAGTCTCTTGACTAGCAAGAACCCTAAAGAGCATCTGAGGCCTTTTTCATCCTGTCCAGATCTCCAGGACTTATTACATGTGACCCCACCATAAAACCTCGAAAGAGAATCCCAGGACTGATTATGAGCACAAGGCTCAACCTATCGGATCTCCTAGGGCACAAATTACATGTGGTCACCACAAAACCTCGAAAGAGCATCCCAGGACTGATTACGAGCATAAGTCTCAACCTATCATATCTCCCAGGGCACAAATTACATGTGGTCATGGAAAAACCTCGAAAGAGTATCTCAGGACTGATTACAAGCACACGGCTCAACCTATTGGATCTCCCAGGGCACAAATTACATGCCATAGGACAAAACCTCGAAAGAGCATCTGCCAGATATCCCAGGGCACAAATTACATGCCATAGGAAAAACCTCGAAAGACTATCTGCAGATATCCCAAGGCACAAATTATATGTCCTCCCAAGCAAAACCTCGAAAGAGCATTTGCCAGATATCCCAAGGTACAAATTACATGCCATAGGAAAAACCTCGAAAGACTATCTGCAAATCTCCCATGGCACAAATTACATGCTTATCTGCACAACCTGTTCCATGGCCACAGAGTATTGACCTAATACTCACCATACATCATCCTGATGTACACATGATCATCCTGATCATCATCACTGCAACATCCTACTACATGTCATCTGGAGCAACATCTTGAAGCTCGTCATCCATGATCATCCTGATCATACAATGCATCTACCTGATGCATACCAAGTATCTACCTGATACATATCATCATACATGATCCACCTGATCACACAGTGTATCCACCTGATACAAATATAAATACATGATACATATCAACATACATGATCTACCTAATCATACAATGTATCCACCTGATACAAATACAGATACATGGTCCAAGCATCCAACATGATGCGTACATACATATAAATGATCCAACTAATCATATCCAACATCCAACATGATGCATACATACATATACATATAAATGATCCAACTGATCATATCTAGCATCCAACATGATGCATACATACATACATATAAAAATGATCCAACTGATCATACAAAGCAGAAACCAAAACATCATCCTGATGCTCATCATCCAGCGCTTACATCCATAGCCATGTGAAGGATCCTCCTCCCAACATGCTTGGAATGGCTTCAGCAAATGTGTCCATCACTTCTTCCTCGAAGTGTCATCAATCCGAAGAACACCAAGCCTCTCTTTGAAGTACTCGAACTTCACCTTGGCTAGTGGCTTTGTCAGCACATCCGCAATCTGCTCGTCCGTCGCAACATACAAGAGATTCACAGCTCCTCTCTACACCATATCCCTGATATAGTGATATTTGATCTCTATGTGTTTTGACCTATCATGAAACACTGGGTTCTCAGACAGCTTCACACAACTCTAGTTATCATAGAAGATACTAGTAGCATCCAATGGGAGATCAAATAAATCAGACAGTAGCTTCCGTAGCCATACTGCCTCACAACTAGCTGAACAAGCTGCAACATACTCTGCCTCAACTGCACTCAGTGCTACACAGGACTGCTTCTTGCTAAACCAAGAGATCACACCTGATCCCATACTGAAGCAGCATCCAGATGTGCTCTTCGTATCTGCAGCACTGCCAACCCAATCTAAATCAACATAACCCTACAGGTTAAACTTTTGATTTGCCTCATACTTGAGCCCATAATCCACTATACCCTTCAGGTACCTCAGAACATGCTTTACAACAATCAGATGAACACTCCTCGAATCTATCAAGAACTGACTCAATGTGTTCACCGCAAAGCAAATATCTGGTCTCGTGTTCATCAGGTACATCAAGGACCCAATCATCTGACGATACATAGAGACATCAACCGGCTCAGATGAAGCATCACATAGAAGCTTCAGATTCGATGCCATAGGTGTGGCCATGGCCTTGCAATCCATCATCCTGAATCTCTTCAGGATATCTACTGCGTACTTCCCTTGACCAAGGAAGATCCCACCTGCACTCTGCCACACCTCCATACCTAGGAAATAATGCATCATTCCCAAATCTTTCATATCGAACTCAGCAGCAAGCTTCCTCTTTGTATCACACCAAGTTCTGGGAGCTTGCTACAAGCCATACAAGGCTTTCTTCAATCTGCACACATGTGACTCCCTATCAAGTCTTGGGACTGCATCCCAAACATCTTCTTCATGATCGATGGATCATGGCATTTCATTTCTTCATCCCAGATCCTGGGAACTTCAATATCTTCAATATATATCTTTGTTGCTGGAACAAATGTTGTAGTCCTTTTGTAGGTGAAGATATACGGTCTTTCCTACAAAAACAAGTTAAATTGCATCATTAGAAACATCTCATAATTTTTAGAACAAATTCTTTACACATAAAGAAATATGTCATGCAGTCATGCAGTTATCTTAGCCAATGCTTCAATACAACATTTATCCATGTTTCACAACTTTCTAGATGCCTTCCAGTCTCTACCAAAACATTGTTAAGAGTTTGCACTACTCCCAACATGTCAGCAAAGAGGTTTCATTCTAGATAAGTAGCACTGAAATGTTGTACAGTGCCATAGGCCACTTACCCATCACATGCATATTAGTAGTATCCTGTTCATTCATGCAATCATTCTAATATGCACAATACATCTCCTAATCATAATATTATTTAAACAAAAATAGGCAAGAAATGATAATTGAAATACTTATCTTTGTTTGTTTGTTGGGTGGACTCCCTCTGATTCTTTGCTTCCTGGTAGGAGCTGTTGAAGTAGCTTCTTCTACACCTTTCTGTTGTGGAATGTAGGAAGATGGTCAACTCCCTCTGAAAATATGCATCCTTGCAGGAGCTGCTGGAGTGTGCTCCCTCTTGATCTTTGCTTCTTGGATTACCTATCCTTGAACTTATATTCATCCTTGCTGACATCAATCTTCTTGAACCTTGGAAAGTATATTCTGTAAGCCTTTGAGCTTTCACTGTAACCCACAAAGATACCCTTCTTTCCTGAAGGTCTAGTTTAGTCCTCTTTTCCTTTGGGACATGAGTGTATACTGGACAACCAAATATTCTGAGATGGCTGACTTCAGGTTTCTTACCAGAAAAGACCTCTTCTGGTGTCTTGTTGTCCAATATCTTGTGGGGTGTTCTGTTCTGCACATATACAGCTATTCTAGCTACTTCTTCCCATAGATGCATAGGTAGATCCTGGTCATGCAGCATTGCCCTTGCTGCTTCCATGATTTTTATGTTCTTCCTTTCTGCAACTCCATTCTGTTGAGGATTATAAGGAGCAGTCAACTCCCTCTTAATCCATGAATCACTACAAAGCTTCTTGAAGTCACCTGAAGTGAATTCTCCACCATTGTCGGATCTGAATGTTTTGATCTTCTTGTCAGTTTGATTCTCCATCAAGGTTTTGAATTCCTTGAACTTATCAAACACCTCATCTTTATTCTTTAAGAAGTATACCCAAGTCTTCCTGGAGAAGTCATCAATAAATGAGACATAGTAAACATACCCACTCAGAGAACTGGATGACATAGAACCACATACATCTGAGTGGATGATTTCCAGGATGTCTTTTGCCTTGCTTTCACTGCTTGGGAAAGCCTTCTTAATGTTCTTACCTTTTGCACATCCTTTGCAAACACCTTCATGTTTGGTCTTGATCTCAGGAAGACCCTCTACAGCCTTGCTTGCAATTGGAATTGCCCTATAGTGCATATGAGCAAGTATTCTATGCCAAAGTTCACTTGGCTCCATGGATTCATGTACCATGGCATGTTCAGGTTGTCCCTTCAATTTATACAAACCTCCCTCTTGCTGTCCAATCACTACTGCATCATCTATGTTCTTTCCCTTTGGCCACATTAGGACTTGGCCATCCACAAATGCAACCCTCATACCTTTTGCATCCAATGTAGAGATGGAGAGTAAGTTCTTCTTGAGCCCAGGTACATAAAGGACTTCTTTCATCTTCAAAGATTTTCCAGAATCTAGGTTGTAGGAGGCTTCACCACTTCCTTTGATTGGGTATTGATAATCATCCCCAAGTTTCACCTTATGGGGTGATTCATGTTCAAATAGATTCACAAAAGATTCCTTAAACCCAGTCATGTGTTTGTAATCCCCACTATCAATCAACCAATCATTACAACCATGGGAGATAGTACCTGTGAGAGCAGAAATTAGAACATACTCTTCTTCACTTGATGAGTCATCATCACTATCACTTTCTGCCCTAGCCTTCTTCTTTGGGGGTTCATCATCTTCGGTAGCATGAGCATGATATCTTCTTTTGTTATTCTTCTTCTTCTTATTGAAATTGTTGTTGTTATCTTTCTTCTTCTTGGGACAATCTGAAGCAAAGTGTCCCTTCTCATTGCAATTGAAGCATCTGAGATCTTTCTTATCTTTATGATAATGGTGGTGTGAGAATCTCCTGTTATGAGATGATTCCTTCTTGGACTTGCCTTTCCTGGCATGTGCTGTGAGAGATTGATATTCATTTCCCATCTTTTCTTCTCGGGCCACAAGCCTAGCTTCTTCTTGAGAGCATTCTTCTCGCAATCTGTTGAAGGAGATCAACTTCTTCCTTGCACAAATTCCTTGAATAAAGGAATCCCATGACCTGGGTAGGCCATTTAGAGTGGTCATCACCACTTCACCATTCTCCACCATTTCATCCACTTCTTCTAGTTGTTCCTTGATCTAGGAGACCCTTGAAAAATAAGATTGAATGGTTTCTACATTCTGAAACTTTACTCCTTTCAATTGGTTCCACAGGGTCATCTTCCGATTTATGTTCTTCCCTTCAAATAGCTTGGTCAAGGAGTCAAACATCTCCTTGGGTGTCTTTAGAGAAGACACATGGGGTATGAGATGGTCTTTGATAGAATCAGCAATGATTCTCTTTTCCTTGACCAAGTTTTTCTTATGCAATACCTTAGCCTCTTCATCCTCTGGGATAGGGATGTCTTCTTTTACATATGAGTCCAACTCATTCTCTTCCAGGATTAACCCAATCCTATACTTCCAAGCTCAGAAGTTATCAGCTCCTTCAAGCTTATCCTCAAGCTTGGTGTGGTGAGACATCTTAAAGAGTACTTCAAATGGAAATAGAAAAGATTTAGGTCTTACCACTTGAAATGCTGAAAACTGGATCTGGTCTCGGATTAGGGTTTGTCAGAAAAACCCTAAAAATTCAAAATGTGAATTTCAACTTTCTAAAAGGATAGAAAGATGTGCCTTGCTGAGATGATCATCCTGGTGTATTCAGAATTTGAGATCAGTAAAGCTTTACACTTCAGATTTGCCTTTTTGTCCTCCTGGGTTCACTAGGGAGAGCCCTGAATTAGGGTTTGAGTTTCCTGGAGATCTACCCAGCCAAAAATCTCAATCCAAAGCTCTAAACTTCGATTTTTGCAAGGAGCTTCCAGTTATGTCTTCAGATTTCAGAAATTCCTATTTTTGTGGAAACCCTAATTTTTAGGGCCAAATCTGAAAATGCTCAGAATTGAATTCTGATTGGACAGATAGATTCTCCTTGATGAGTAGAGTCAATCTACTATACTACTTTTCCAAAATCTATGGAGAGAAACCCAATAAACAAGAAACTCAAGTTTTCGTCACTGCAAAATGTCTTCTTCTCAGGTTACCTCTGATACCATGTTAAATTTTAAGCATTAATTCACAATACTCTAGGATCTTCACTGAGAGAATAACATATACAGTATATCAATGCATAACAATCACAATAAGCATGACAAGCATCACAAGAATCAAAAGCATGAGAGACAAGAGACACAGAGTTTCCGTGGGGAAAACCCTAAGGTGAAAAATACCCACAACTTCCTCAGAGATAGAGAGAGCAATGGCTCAACCAAAGTACAACCAAAATACACTTGAGATAGTCTCCTAGAAGTAGATAATCCTCCTCCTCACTAGTGCGCCACTTTCAGAGTGAGAGAGATGTGTCTTTCCGAATGATCTAAATAGAGATCTCCTAATCTCTATTTATACTAATCTGTTTGCCCAGTGACCTTATGGGGCCGACTTGTCTAGCTAGGTAAATCCACAATATAATATATAATTCAAGGCCGACCCCACACATGGTGGTCTAATAACCCATCGGCAAGTACACACACTTGCGACACTTGTCAATCCACATGACGACACTTCCTTATAGAGGAATAACACATCTCTAATAAGGGTACAATAAATATATGTGAAATACATAGATGAAATACATTTCTAAGTTACATATACATCAACAAGGATCACAGTGGGGTCCATATCTAAGTCAAACAGTCCTGATAATAACTTTCTAAGCCATACCGCTTCACAAATAGCAAACCAAGCAGCTATATATTCCACTTCAGTTGTGCTGAGAGCCACGCTAGATTGCTTCCTACTATACCACGAGATCATGGCAGATCCCAAAGAATAACATCCTCCCGATGTACTCTTCTTGTCTGACACGCCTTTTGCCCAATCAGCATTTGTGTAGCCATACAGTCTAAAGTCATGATCTCCAAGGTAATGTATACCAAAATCTATTGTACCCTTTAGGTACCTCATCACATGCTTTGCAGCTATCATGTGAACACGTGTAGGTTCCACTAGATACTGAATCAAGGTGTTCACAGCAAAGCAGATATTTGGCCTAATGTTCATTAGATACATTAATTACCTAATAATCTGTCTATATAGAGTTACATCCACTAACTTTGATGAGTCATCCGCTAACAGCTTCAGGTTGGAATCCATGGGAGTGGTCATGGCTTTACATTCCAACATATCAAATATTTTCAATATTTTTACAGCATACTTTCCGCGATTGAGAAAGATTCCTTCTGGGCCATGCCATACTTCCAGAGCGAGGAAGTAATGCATCAATCCAAGATCTTTCATCTCAAATTCTGCATATAGCTTCTTCTTGCACTCGACAATCTGTTTCTCATTTCCAGTCAGAAATAGGTCATCCACATACAGTAACAATATGACAGGTTCATCATCCATAATGTTGTGATAAAGATTAGGATCAACTTTACTCTTGGTAAAGCCCAAGCTAGTTAAGAAACTGTCAATCCTTCCATACCAAGCTCTGGGAGCTTGTTTCAACCCATACAAATCCTTCTTTAGTTTGCATACATGGGTTCTTCTATCTTCCACCTCAAATCCTTGTGGTTTTTCTATGTACACTTCTTCCTCAGTTACACCATTTAGGAAGGTTGTCTTCACATCCATATGGTGTAATTTCCACTTCATCATGGATGCAAATGCCATGATGGTTCTAATGGAAGTGTACCTTGCAACTGGTGCAAATGTCTCTTCATAGTCAATTCCCTCTTTCTAAGAGAATCCTCTAGCTACAAACCTTGCTTTATACTTTTCAATACTGCCATCCGCAGCATGCTTTATCTTGTATATCCATTTGGAGGATACCACACTCTTGTCCTTTGGTTTGGGAACCATATCCCAAAAATCATTCTTCTTTATTGACTGGTACTCCTCCATCATTGCTTCTACCCACTCTTTCTTATGAACTTCCTCTTCATAACTAGTGGGTTCTTGATCTACAAGATCACACATCAAAGCCACATAGTTAGAGAATGGCTTTGGTTTCTTGCTCACTCTAGTGGAGCCTTCAGGAGCTCCATACTTTTCAGCTCCTAGTATAATGTATCTAGCCCATGATGGCTTTATTTTTCTTGAAATATTTGTAATGGGGGGTTCTTGTGGTTCTAACATGTCATGGTCTTCAGGTGTTTCATCTTTAGGAGATGGTACAACTTCTGCAATTCTAGGAGGTACATCTTCTTCATATACTTCTTCATACTGGCACTTCCTATACTTCTTCAGAGCTACTTCTTCATCAAATGTCACATCCCTACTGATTTCTGTATGATGGAATCCTGGGATGTAAATCCTAAATGCTTTGGATGTTTCACAATACCCAACAAATATTCCCTTCTTCCCAGAAGGGTCCAACTTAGTTCTCTTTTCTTTAGGTATGTGAATATACACATGGCACCCAAATATCTTGAGGTGACTTACCTCTGGCTTCTTTCTTGTGAAGACTTCTTCTGGAGTCTTGAATCCAAGGGCACTGTGAGATAGTCTATTTTGAACATAGACTGTTGTCTTGGCTGCTTCAGCCCATAAATACATAAGTAGGTCTTGATCATGTAACATTGTCTTTACTGCTTCCATGATGGTTCTATTCTGTCTTTCCGCAACACCATTTTGTTGAGGATTGTAGGGAGTGGTTAGTTCCCTCTTGATTCTAGCTTCTTTGCAAAAGGCTTCAAAATATTTTGAAGTATATTCTCCACCATTATCAGTCCTAAGTATCTTGATCTTCTTTTCTGAATGGTTCTCTATCAAGGCTTTGAATTCCTTGAACTTTCCAAAGACTTCATCTTTTCCTTTTAGGAAGTATATCCAAGTCTTTCTTGAATAGTCATCAATGAAGGTTAGGTAGTATGCATATCCACTCAAGGATGTGGTGGGCATGGGACCACATACATCTGAACGGATCAATTCCAAAGTGCTTTTAGTCTTTGTTTCACCCTTTGGAAATGGGTTCTTGATGTTCTTCCCTTTTGCACAACCCTTGCAATTTCCTTTATGGTCAATGTTTAGATCGGGTAGTCCTACAACTACTTTTCTCACATGAGGTAGTGCTTTGTATTTAATGTGAGAAAGACTTCTATGCCATAGCTCACTTGGGCTAGTGTCTTCATGAATAAGGGCAACTTTTGAATGATCCTTGAGTTTGTATATACCTCCTCTCTCTTCACTAATGACAATTCCATCCTTAATAGTTTTACCTTTGGACCACATGAGTACTTTTCCATCAATGAATGCAACCCTATAACCTTTCTTATCCAATGATAAGATGGAAAGTAAGTTCTTCTTCAATCCTGGCACATACAATACTTCCTTCATCTTCATGGGGGTTCCAAAATCAAGCTTGTAGTTTGCTTCACCAATTCCCTTAATGGGATATTTATAGTCATCTCCTAATGATACTTTCTCAGGGGAGGTCTTCTCTTCAAGTTTTGAAAGAGTTTCCTTTTGTCCTGTCATGTGCTTTGAAGCACCACTATCAATAAGCCATGTATCTTGTCCAAGTGTTATAGATCCAGAGAGTGCAGAAAATAGAACATACTCTTTTGCATCTTCTTCTTCTTCTCTTCTAGATCTTTTCTTGTGAGGCCTTTCTTCCTCTTCTTCTTCTTCACTATCATCTTTTGCTAGATGAGCTTTATGTCTTTTATGGTGAAGATCTTTCTTCTTATTTGAAGGACAATGTTTAGCAATGTGTCCTATTTTGTGACAATTGAAACATTGGAAAGAAGAGTGTTTTCTTCCTCTTTTTTTCTGAAATCTTTGTGGAGATTGGGACTCCTGGTGGCTATCCATTTTGAAGTTGGATTGACTTCTTCTCTTCTCGGTTTGAGTGGCTAATGCTTGATCATCTTCCTTGAGCAAGGCTTCCCTATTGGAAACCCTAGTTTCTTCTTGAATACAATCTTCTCATACCACATCAAACTTCATACTTTATTTTATGGAACACATGGTTTGGATGAATGACTCCCATGGTCTAGCGAGACCATTCAATGTAGTCATGACTAGTTCATCTTCATCAAGGGTGTCTCCAATAGCATCTAGTTGTTCCTTGAACTGGGAAACCCTTATGAAGTAATCTTGGATAGATTCTCCTTTATTCATCTTAGTGCTCTTCAATTGAGCTCTCAGGTTCATCCTCCTATTGATGTTCCTTCCTTCATACATTCTGGAAAGGGAATCATACATTTCCTTTGGGGTCTTCTTAGATGCCACTTGGGGAATCAAGTGGTCCTTGATGGAATCAATAACGATTCTCTTTACCCTAATCAGGTCCTTCTTATGTTTCCCTTTAGCTTCAACTTCTTCAGGTTCTACCACTTCATCCTTGATATGTTGAACAAGATCATTCTCTTCAAGGATGAGACGAGTCCTATATTTCCATGCCCATAAATTCTCTAAACCCTCTAGCTTATCCTCAAGCTTAGTGCTTGGGGCCATCTTATCCAGGAGGTCACCAAAAATTGAAAATTTCAAAAATGAAAAACTGACCTTACCAAGAGATTGGCTTGACTGAGGCGAGGTTGCTAGTGTGCTTAGTTTCTGAAAACTTCAATTTTTCATCCTCCAAACTTGACCAGTGAAATTCAGACTTGCTGTGAAAATCTGGTTCTAATTTTCTGGTTTTCTGGTTTTTTGTACTTTTGGTCAAACTAGGGTTTGACTTTCCTGGAGTTATACCCAACCAAAAATCTCGATCCAGGGCTCAAAACTTCGATTTTGAAGAGGGCTATCCAGCCATGCAATCAGAATCCGAAAATACTCACTTTTGCAGAAACCCTAATTTTCACTGGAGGAGGAGAGAGATGAATTTTTACCTTGTGAAAGATGTCCTATTCAAGCTAGCTCTGATACCATGTTAAGTTTTGAAATAAATTCACTAGTAAGATCACTGAAAGAAACAAAATCACAAGATAGACAAAGATTTACCTTGGGAAACCCTCATGGGGTAGAAAACCCAGCAAAGCTTTCCTCAATATAGATAATCAACCAATACAAGATGTAGGACTCAAGCAAGAGCTCCTTCTCCTCCTATGCAGACGTCTCTCTCTCCTATGCACCAATCACAAGTGAGTGAATGAATGAAATAAGTGAGGAACAAGCCTCCTCTACTTATACTCATCTCCGAACTGACTTTTCACCCTAGTGGGGCCAACCTCTTCTAAGAGAGTCTAATAACCCCTAATAAACTAACTCAGGGATGACCCCACATGGGATATCTAATAACCCTAGTTACCACAATCTATCGGAGGAATAAACATCTCTGGATACATGATAAAGTCCCGTCGGAGGAATGTAACATCTCCAGAATAATAGGATACAAATATAATATTCTTAGAGGTTACAATATTTCAACACATAGTACCTCGCCCTCCAAAAGGGGTTTTCCATAAGACAACACACAATCCTAACATGCGAGCTGCTCAAAACTACAATGTGGTTGAAGACTTAGCTCAAGCTCCTTGTGCAATGTCCACCCTGGAAGTATTGCAAAGTTGTCCTGGTCAACGAAAGGCACTTTTGTCTACTATTGGTGCTATCGATCCATCTGACAGCAATTTGATAACTTTTGATTTAGAACAGTCCACATGTGGGCTTCCGTCACAAATCGCATCTCAGATTAAATTGACTTCACATGGTTAGAACATTTTTCGAATCGTTGTGGATGAAGGAGCCTAAACTTGTGTCATGTCACTAACATGTTGGAAATCTTTGGGATCACCCACCCTAGTGCCATCCCATACAATACTCAAAGAATTTGATGGTCATTCGTTCCCACCTCATAAACTTATCATGGCTTGCCCAGTTGAACTGGGAGGTAAGACAGTTTAAGTAGATGTTGAGGTAGTGGATGCACCCATAGATTACAATTTTCTATTGGGACGTAGTTGGATACATAAGATGACGGTTGTAGTGTCTTCAGTATTCTGAGTTATTCGATTCCCCCACCAAGGGAAGATTATCACAATCGATCAACTAGACTACTGCACACCCGAAACTAGCCTCCACTCGAATGTGCCTTTTGTAGGGGATTCGAAAATGGTGATTCAATATATTGGGGTATGAATGTTCAAATATTCATCCCTCATGGGAAATTTTGCACTTCCACCACCGGTATCGACCCCTACCACTGCTCCCATTTTCACCATTACATCGGAAGTATACTTTCCATTAAAAAAAATTTCTAACTCCATATCAAAAGTTGGCTCCACCTCATCAGAGGGAGCCTCCCAAGAGAACATATTAGTTGAAAATACTGATGGAAATATACTAACTTCTATGCCACATAGTGAAATTGAGAGTAGTGTACCCCTTTCTGCCATAGAGCTTTCTTATCAAGCTATTCAAATGGCTTCGGCATACTCAAATCAAAATCCTTCCAAGATGGAGGAATATGATCCCTATACTTCACCCATATGGACCTTGAACTCTCCTAGTACTCATGACATCCTAGACCAAAATTTTTCTTCAAATGAAGCCATCCTTGAAGTCATGAATATCTCTAAATGACCCTAGGAGGATATGCATCACAGATCCTCGTTTCTTCCAAAGATCGATTCATTAGAAGTCAAACCTGAAATTTTTTACTTCGATGATGACATCAGCAAATACCAATGCCCTGTCCAAACACACAATGTGAGTTCGAAGGGAAATTTGGGGAACATTTCGAAAAATATCCCAATTGATATATCTATCAAGCCTGGCATCGTTGAAAACATCAACATAGGTGCGGATTGCTCTCCTGAGTAAATCACACATTATACTACTCTAATCAAGGGGTTTCACGATGTGTTCGCTTGGTATTACGAAGAAATGCCAGGCATCGATCCTAGCATCGTTGAACATGAGATAGAAACATATGGTAATGTTAAACCAGTACGACAGAAACTAAGACTAGTCAATCCTAAGAAATGAGCTACCATTAAAGCAGAAGTCGAAAAGCTTTTGAAAGATGGATTTATCTATCCTGTTCCTTTAACTAAATGGGTATCCAATCATGTTCCCGTTAACAAAAAACAAGGAACTATCCGGGTCTGTACTGACTTTATGGATCTCAAGTTGGCTTGTCCCAAAGAAAACTATCCCACACCCTTTATTGATCAGATTATAGACGACTGTGTTGGGAACGAAATCTTTTCATCTATGGATGGATTCTCCGGTTACAACCAAATCCATATCAAAGAGGAGGACCAACACAAAACAACTTTCATATGCCCTTGGGGGACTTTTGCATATCGTAAAATTCCATTCAGCCTTAAAAACGTTGGGGCTACTTTTCAGAGAGCCATGTCATATGCGTTTCATGACATTAATAAAATCGTTGAGGTTTGTCTTGATGATTTGGCAACCAAATCTAAAAGGAGAGTTGAACATAGTGCACATTTAAGAGACATCTTTGTTCGATGTTGCAAGTATAAAATTAGGTTAAACACACATAAATGCATGTTTTTTGTGGAATCTGGGAGATTACTTGGGTTCATAGTGTCAAAGAAAGGGATTATGGTGGATCCCCTCAAGTTTGAGGCAATACTTCAATTGCCTTCAAGGGAAAGCTAATTACCTGAGAAGATTTATCGAGGTTTTTTCCGAAAATCTAAAGGTTTCATGCATCTCTTAAAACAAGATGCACTATTCATATGGGATGAGCAAGCTCAACATTCATTTGATGAAATAAAGAAATATTTGGTTTTTGCCCCGGTACTCAGCCCACCGAACTATAGTAGAGACTTTTTACTATATTTGGAAGCCTCTAGTTCCACCATAGGTGTTGGTAGAATTTTTCCCTACGGATAAGTAAAAATTCTCTTAGCTTAAAGTAGACTTTAACTGACTCTAAAATGAGACAAAACTAAACAAATGCTACCTTGAATTCCTAGATCTAAACAGACATCTCAATATTAAAGTGCTAGAAGAAGTAGAAGAAATCTAACTGACCTTCAATCCAATCACTTGTCTTTATGGTTGCTCCAATTTCCAAGTCCTCACGAATGAACCTGTCAAAATGAAACCAAGATACAAGCATATACAATTCTCTAGCAACTTGAAATATGAGTTAGGATCTAAATCTACAATAGATACAAATCATATCATTGAAACAAAATCAATACATGTGATTTGGGAAACAAGACAAGTTATGTTCTATTATCAACTTGAAGTCACTTACAATGGTTGCTTGATATCCAAGCCAACTTCCAGCTCCAAGTGCTTCCTCCTCTAACTATCTCCACAAAGCTTCAAGATCATAAGTTTGATGTCTCGAAGAGTCCTCCCCTTTGCTCATGGAATGCCTCTCTCTTATAGTGTGTGGTAGGGTTAACCAACAAGAGAGAAGGGTGGATCTTGGGATATTTTAGTGGATCAGGCCTACTAATCACAGAAAGTGAGTTAGGATCGAATCAGGGACACCAATCCTCCAAAATCTCTCAAAAATCAAAATCCCACAAGCCATGGCAAAAAGGCTAAAAAAGGTGTACCGTTCCTTTACAACAGAGCATAACGTGGTAGTACCATGTGTCAAAGAAAGAGCATAGCGCGGTAGTGTGGACTACCGCGCTCCTAAGATGGAGCAAGGCGCGGTAGTGAGGGTAAATGAAGTCTCAGCTAGGTTGATTCTTGTCAGGGTAGGTTTGCCTTCAAGGATCACTCATCATTTTTCTCTTCTGGGTGTTTTAAGCAGTAGGGGAAGTGTCGTCAACTCTTTTTGTGGTGAAGATGCGACACTGTGAAATATGGAGGTATAACAGATGCCCCCTAAAGTGTGAGGTCAGAAGGAACTGATGGCCGAAAGACTTTACAAATACCGTGCAGAGATAGCATTGAGGAGAGCAACAAGGAGATGAAACAGAAACAAGATGTTAGATATACGATCGAGGCGGGCATCCCCATGCTCGGAAACAAATGACTCAAAGCATGGCTGCCGACCAATACATTGCAGTTGCATGAGTACTGAGATGATATAGACTGTGGACAAATCATGGCTACTATGAACAAGCGTAGATCCATGAGACAGTAATGACACAGCCACGACCAATACAAAAAGTGGATCTGTGTGATAATACAAAGGATATCTCCAACGCAACCTGGACGCAATCAAGATACAAAGGTGCCCCCAGGGTCTTCTACCCGAACGCAAATGATACGAATCTAGCCAAGTGATTACAAAGTGTTGAAGTCGAACATGGTAGAAACCATTTGATTACCGGTCAATGATGTGAATCGTTAACAAATGCGAGGGAAATCACCAATGATGACGATGATCCCCAAGGTATCTGAAGTACATCTCAATGAAATGTGAATAGATGAGTTGATGTCAAGCATTCGAGAGATCGTTCGATCAGAGGTCAGTGATGTAAACCTACTGTTGAACACGATGAAACCTGCCATTGAGGCATGCAGGTACCAAGGTACTAAGGGTTGATTCCTAAGTCCAATTCCCGAATAGTGATTTGATGTCGACGGGAATAGTCTCGTCGAAGGTAGGCCATAATGATTCCCACATCATCGACACGAAATCAGAAAAAAAGATAGTATAGGATGACAAAACAATGGAGTATGTACTGACACGGCGGAGGTCTGACACAATGAATGACTCTAAACAATAGAACCCTTTGAACATATAACGGCATGTAATAGGACTTGGCAGCAGAGATTATTGATAGCAGAGGACAGACATCAAACGAGTAGGCTCGTGGCCAGAGAGACGACTCAGAATGATGACCATAACTCAGTGAAATAGATACCCAAAATAGACAAGGAACAGACGCATGCCATGTTCAAAGGTAATGACTGACAAGCTGCCAAAACAAACTTGACTTGTTCCCCATATTCCCCCAACATGATAGACGAGTACCTCTTTGTTATTTTTTCGAGCTTGAAGAGGATAACAGATTCTCGGTGTAGCTCATCTCATAGACGAGTCCAATCTCACATGTTTTACGAACCTGAGAAAGGAGGGGTTTGTCCCAAAATGGGTCCTTCGATGTTAAATTTTAACGAGTCCAAGGAAGGAAAACTCAGTAGTTTTTCACATTTAGAGAGCCTAAAAAACTTTAAAGGAGGCTCCATAGTGTACTTTTTTGTAAATTTAGTCCCTCGATCCCAAAAAAGTGTAAAACAATTCCCGAGAGAACTCTCCCAGCCAAAAATTGACCGAGGTATACCTTTCTCATAAGTAGTCTAGACGGGCCGAAAAAGGGGTAACCTATCACCGAATAGACGACCTTTCAAATAATTTTACAAGTGTGAAAGAGTCAAGATCACTTGGCAATCTTTTCAATTTTAGGGAGTCTGAAAAGAGCTTAACTATGGCCTCCAATGGTCTTTTTCGTAATTTTTAATTATTCTGGTCCGAAAAGAGAATAAAATACAACCAGGATAATACTTTTCTCATCGTTTTAACGAGCATGAGTAAAGATGACCAAGCTCGACACCATTTACTTATGTTTGACAAGCACGACATGGGTGTAAAAGCGCTTGGAATCTTTTTCAAGTCTTAATCTAGAGCACGAAAAAGATAAAGTAGGCTCAAAATGAAGGTCAAACAATAAACGAACACCAGTGTGAATATATTGTCTTTAAAGGAGATCCTGTCAATAAGTGCTCATGAAACCAGATATTAGTAATGTGAAATGGGTTTTATTTTAACTAGATAAAATAATGAGTGAAAAATAAGTGAAAAAGTTATATAAAGGATGGATAAATATAGAAAGTTACCATTTCACTTATGCATTTACCAAAAGAGGAGATTTTACCCATTTGAGGAGCAAAAACTTCAAGAGTTCATATCTGGATATTCGGGGCACCATTTCAACAGCCGTCTGCACCAGGTAAGAGCTTTCAAGCCCCTCTTTCATTTCATGTACGAATAACTTGTTTTCAGTAGGAAAAAGTATTTTTTTGGGCAAGCCCTATTGGGAAATTTTTGCCCTTCACAGTACCGCGCGGGGGACGTATCGGGAAGCATGGTATTGTGCAACAGTACCGCGCTGTAATGTTAAACTGAGGCACTGTACTGTGCAGTACCGCGCAGTCAGATTTCTCCCAGGCGCGATAGAGGCAAAATTTAAGATGAAAAAATCATTTTTTCTCAAATTTTTAGCTGAGATCAAGTTGTTAAATAATTACTGAATGTTTCCTATGACCTTTTGCAGGTGTTTGAAACTTGTTTGGAGCAAAATGGTCCATTGGAAAGAAAGAGAACATGAAGCGGATGATTTGTTGGCTGAAAATGACCAAAGGACTATGACTGCACTACAGGAATGTGGTTTGTTAAAATTCTTCAAGACCAAGGGTATTCGTAAGCAGGCAAAGCTTCTCACCCACATTATTCAAATGTGGGACCCCGACATTCAGGCTTTCCGAGTAGGAGAACACATCCTCGAAATTCAACTCGAGGACATTTATTTCCTCACAGGCCTCTCAAAAAGAGGAGCCCGGGTGAGTTTTACTGGATACACAGCCTCGGAGGTGAGCACATATGCTTTGATTGCTCATTACTGTCGTCAGGGTTTGGGGAAGAAAAGCGGCAAGGTGATCATCAAAGACATTATAGAAATTCCTATAAAAACTGTGTTGTTCACCATCACACGTGCAGCAGGGAGTACGAGTCCCCATCAGGCGTCCCGTACACAGATGAATCTTGCAGTGGATTGTACGGCGGGAACAGTATTCAACTGGTGTGAGGCAGTGTTGACCAACCTCAAAGAGCAAGTGAACAAGTGCAGGCTTGGAGAGAATTCCCAATTTGGTTATGGGAGCATCTTAGTCACCTTCTTTTTGGTGAGGGTGCCATTGTTGCGCCCACAGATAGCCATGCCCCCCCGTCCACCTACCGATCCATGGATGGCTCAATGGAGTGAATATGCAGGACGTCTTGGGGGACCTCAGCGTTTGGCTTTTGGTGAGGTTTTCTTCTCGTGGCTCGAGGAACAGATAGTGATGATCGATGACTACCCCTATGTAGGGGTGGACTTTCACGAGGACATAGACTTGGCACTGCCGGAAGATGAGGATTGGGACAACTCAGGTATGACCTTCATGGATATATTTTTTCTTTTTTGAATATATGATTTTTATTGCTTTTTAGAATGTGTAAAAGACTTTAATGTATGTACGTGTGCATGTCGCAGATCGTGGACCACAGAGACCGGCTGGGTACTCGCCATTACGCCGAGGTGGTGTTGATCATCAAGCCGCTCCGGTCGAGGAAGAAGATGAGGACGAGGTGGGCGGGGTCCAAGAGATAGAGAGGAACTTACAGGGTTTAACCCATGGTATCCCTGCTATGAGGGTGGACGACATCCCTTTACATCTCCAGCGGCATACCGTAGGTGTGCCTAGGCGTATTGGCCAACTCCTCCGTAGGGTGGTTCGAGCTATAGTGTGTTATCACCAGCAATGTGAGGAATCTGATGAGGGACATGATAGATCTCCCAGATCTCCTTAGATGGTGGCTATTATCTTTTTGCGGCATGTATACAATGTGTAGGCTTTGAGAGCCAAATTTTTGTATGGGATTTGGTCCCAAATTTTGTCTTTAACACAAACTTTATGTATTTGGAAAAACACTTTTATATACAGTGATATACATGTGGACCTATTTTTATGATCTATTTATTTACAATGACTTGTGTCTTTATTTTTGTGATGTGTTCTTATGTATGGGCAAGATGCCAATCCAAAATGTAATTAGCTAATGAATCAGCTATACAATTGAATTCTCTTGGTACGTGTTGATATGAAATGAAATTAAAAGATCGTTCCAAGAGGCGTACCCTCTGAAATAAACGAAGTACGATAGGATCGTGAACTGTGTAAACACGATTCAGATGAGAAACCACGAGTTGGGAATCTAAAAAGACTGATAGGGAATCAATTCCGAGTGAAGCAACCTCCGTCAAGAGTCCGATGATTGCATGGTACTCTGCGATATTGTTGGTTGCAGGACCCAAACAATTGGCTCCTAAAGATATCAACTCGCTAGTGGGAGAATAGATTACCCATGCTGCGGAAGAAAGATTCCAGGTATGTCGACTTGCACCGTCGGCGAATCCGAAGTAGGCAGACATCTGCGCATAAAATCACGAGTCAAAGTAAGAATGGATACATGAGGTCCGTGCGCACACCAAAAAGATGAGTGAAAACAAGCTAAGTACATTATGTACAAAAAGTAACCCGCGTAGGGTAACATTACGCGTAGAAGCATTTGAGGTATAGCCCATTGCGGGGCCATGCCAATGGCGTGCCATCACAATCGACTAGTTCATAGGCTCCCTTCTCCAAGACACGTTTTACAACAAAGGGGCCGTACCACATAGATTCTAGTTTTCCTTTTCCAAGTTTATCATGCATTTAATCGTATGTGAGTACGAGGTCACCTTCATTGAAAATATGAGGTTGAACGGATTTGTCATATTGAGCTTTGACGCGTTTGTTATGAGCTTCGTTGGCTAAAGCAGCGTCGCAGCGGGTTTCATCTAGCTTGGCTAAGTATAGAAACCGTTCCTCTTCGAAAGTGGTGTGGGGAAGTAGCTCTATGGCTATCTTAAGTGATGGAATTACACATTAAATCAGTAAAATGGCTTCTAGGCCATACACCAGTTGGAATGGTGTAAACCCAGTAGCACTTTTTACTAAAGTTCGGTATGCTCATAGTGCTGAAAATAGAGCTGAGTGCCAGTTGAATTTATGAGTACCCACAATACGCTGAATCATTCATTTCATAATTTTGTTAATGGATTCAACTTGGCCATTAGCTTGTGGGTAGTATGGGGTTGAGTTTTCATGGCGAAAACCTAATTTGGCACTTATTTCCTCAATCATATGGTTCCTGAAGTGGGAGCCATGATCGATCACAATGGATTGTGGGACACCAAATCTAGCTATAATGTGATTGAATATGAATTGTGCTGCTATTTTGTCGTCCTCAGCATAAGTAGGAATCGCTTCATCCCATTTCATGAAATAGTCGACAGCTACTATGACATAGCTATGCCCCCCGACTGAAGTGGGCTTACAGTGCATGAAATCTATGCCCCATTTAGAAAAGGGGCCGATGGCAATAACAGGATGGAGTGGAGCAGGGTGCGAGCGTGTTTTACTATGAAAGAATTGACATGGTGGACATTTCTTGACCGTTTCAATGCAGTCTTTGAAAATCGAGGGCCAGAAATATCGTGCTCGCAGTATTTTCTGGGCCATAGCCATCCCAGAAAGATGAACACCACATGCTCCAACGTGGCAGTCATTAAGAACGTGTTCCGCCTCATCTAGGGTCAAACAACGTCGAAGAACGGTGTCAACACCATGTTGATAAAGAGTAACATTGACTATGAGGTACTACTTGGCGTGGTGTCGGATGCATCGACGTTCATCGCGAGTGAGGTCGGGGCAGAAGCATTGGGTTTGGAGATATAATAAAATATCCCCGTACCATGGATCACACGTGCTAATGAGGAACAATGATTCATCAAAAAGATAATCGATGGGCTCAGATTGCTCAGTAGCACGGGGCAAAGTACAAATTAACTCAGCAAAGACCAAAGACTTCTTGGACTTGGCTTTGACAAATTCCAAGTCAAACTCTTGAAGGATGACGATCCAACAAGAATATTTGCCCCCAAGCACTTGACGTGTGAGGATATAATAGATTTGATTAAAATCGGCTATAACAGTGGTCCGGCGGAGTAGAATGTAATGACGGAATCTCTGGACAGCGAAAACTGTTGCAGAGCCAGTTTTTCAACATGTGAATAATGAGTTTCAGAGTCGATAAGAATCTTACTAAGATAGTATACCACATGGTGGACGTTGAAGCTACGAGATAAAGAATGTAATCCTGTGTGTAATCGGGGGGTTGGATCACAGGATCTTTAGTTCAGGCTGCCTTTAGATTGTCAAAGGAACGTTGGGCTTCATCGTCCCAGATGAAGGGAGTATTCTTCTTGAGAAGCCGCATATAACCTTTTGTTATCTCGAAAAGATTACAGATGAAACGGCGTAGAAAGTTTGCATGCCCTTGCAAACTTTGAAGTTCTGGAATGTTTGTGGGGGAAGGCAGGGCTAAGATAGCTTCTACCTTCGCAGGATCTAAGCGTATCCCGCTTTTGGAGATTATGAATCCCAAAAGTTTTCCGGATTCCACGCAAAAGATGCACTTATGTGGATTCAAACGGATATTATAGTGATGACACCTTTCGAAAATGGCACCTAAGTGATCAGGATGGTCATCCCGGGTCTGAGAGTGAGCGGGAAGATCATCAAGATATGGTTCTACGATATGTTTGATGTCGTGAAATGCGTATGACATTGCCCATTGGAAAGTTGCCCCGACATTTTTAGGGCCAAAAGGTAACTTTCGATATGCGAAAATCCCCCAAGGGCAGATAAAGGCTATTTTTTGCTGGTCGGATGGGAGGATAAATGAAAAGATGACACTCCTGGCACAGTTATCGATGATCTGGTTGATGAACGGAGTTGGGTAGTTGTCCTTTGGACAAGCTTTGTTCAAGTCATGGTAATCGACACAAACTCTAATCGTTCCCTATTTCTTGGCTACTGGAACGATGTTAGATACCCATTCTGTCAGTGGGATAGAATAGATAAAACCAGCTCACAAATTTTTTTCAACTTCTGCTTTAATAGCGGCTGCCTTACGAGGATGGACAGGTCGAAGTTTCTGCCGAACAGGTCGGGTGCCAGGGAAGGTTGGAATTTCATGGACCACAATCGAGGGATCTATTCCTGGCATTTCTTCATAACTCCAAGCAAAAACATCACAGAAGGTTTTAAAGTAGGCACTGTAGAACTCCATTTCGAGGGGAGTACATGTTTTGCCAATATGTATGTTTTCCACGATACCAGGCTTCACTGAAATATCTATGGGAGTGGTTGCCATAAGGTTAGCCAAGTTTCCTTCAGAAAATACTTCATCGAGGGAAGTGGGAAACTTGGTTTGAACCATCCCATGTGAAGTACTGGGTTTTGTATCAGGCTCAAGCATCTGAATGGTGGGGAATGAAGATCGATGATGAAAGTCTCCCCATGGTGGCTCATCACCGCACATAACCTCCATAATTGATTCGTCAGTGGGAAAAATCAAATTGAGAGGATTGATAAGTGGTGGGTATGAATGAGTCTCAGACCAGAGCTATGCTACGGTGTGATGGGTAGAACAGTCGACCCAATCGGTGGCTGATTGGATCGCTTTGTACGCTGCGAGGTTTCTATTCAAAGGCATGGAGTTGCCGTAGTCTTCAATCTCAGCGGGACTCAGAATCACCCATGAATCATTGGAAGGGGTGACATTTGATGAAATCATGTTGACTGGTTGAACATGGGTCCCCAGCTCTGGAAAAACTCCAATAAGGGAAGAATCCTTCATGAGACCAACAGCAATGTCTTGGAACCAGTACCGAGGCTGATCCAATAACGGGACGGTGTTGGCGGAGTTCGGATGAGAGTCTAGGATACAGTAATCAAGTTGATCAATAGTGACAATTTTCCCTTCATGAGGAAATTGCACAATCCAGAAGATGGTAGATGCTATGGTGGTCATGGCATAAAACCAGTTCCGACCAAGTAGAAGATTGTAATTTAATGGTGCATCCACAACTTCAATGTGTACGGATACTATTTTGCCCCCTCGTTCAACACCAATTGAGGGAATGAGTCCATAAGGTTGAAAACCGTGTCCATCAAATGCCCTGAGAGTAGTGGGAGAGGTTGTGACTTCGGGAGAGCCTAAGGCTCTCCAGCAATTCAAAGACATGATCGACGTGGAGGCACCTTCATCTAAAACAGTGCGATGGATGCTATTTCCATGGATTTTTGTATAAACCTGGAAGGCTAACTGGTGAGAAAGCCGAGGTTTGGCGTGCTCCAAGTTAAACATAATAGAGTTTGAAGTATCTAGGTCCATTGCCCCCAGTGCTGCAAGCAAGGTTCTACGTTGCGTGGGGCAGTGTTGAAGAACTTTGAGAGTCGACATGGTGCAAGGTGCTTGAGCTAAATCCTCAACAATGTTGTAATTTTGGGCAGCTTGCGCATTGGGATTAAATGTCTCCTTTCGTATGGTTCCCTTGGGTGGGCGTAGCACTATGTTCGTAAGTGGTCTCTCGATATGGAGATGGCCAGTAGGGGGAGGGATAGGAGTCAGATCTTCAACAGGAGATTTGCCTTTGGCTATCTCTGATTGTTTGTTTGAACTTGGAGGGTTCTCATATGTCTTTGAACGAGTGGTTATATGAATCTCCTCATTACTCGTCATCAGGATTTTGCGATTTGTGGACATCTCTCCGTGAGTTGGGTTGCTCGAGTTGCCCCCCTATGGGGTTTCTTGGGAAACCATATGTTGTTGCTATTGAGGGAAAGGGTCAGTTAACACTGCTGGGCGAGACGATCCTTTAACGAATTTGTTGACCTCGTCCTTGTAGGGACAGTCACATGTGTAGTGATCATCTTGACAAATTAGGCAGGGAAACTTAGCCTTTCGACGTGGTTTCCTGTCGTTGTGGGTGGGTTGTGGCTTGGGGTTCTCTTGCTGGTTCTTCTTGGATTTATCACGATTGTTTTTCTTCTTTCCTCCGGATGGTTGTGACGTAGATTGAACTGCGTTCCCTTCGGAGGAGATAGCAAGAGAAGTAGTAGCTTTTGAAGCAGCCTGAGGTAGAGTGAGGGAAGCAGAAGCTTGTTGTCTCGTCGAGTTGGTAGTAGGCTGGGCCTTGACTGAACCGACAATACCATCAATGGGGGGTTCAGTGGTAGGTTTCATTGGATCAGTGGTAACACGGGCAGCATGGGGAAGAAGTTCGTGTAAAGTGTCGGATTGGGTGTATACCAAATCCATGTACTGAGTTGCCGAGATGGCTTGTTCTTCTGTGACCGGCCCGCGCATAGCGATATCCCTGGCTATGGGAGGCAAAAAGGATTTCATGAACCAATCAACGAGTAGCTAATCCAGAATGGGTGCCTTGATTAGCCTACGGCATCGACACCACTCATGGATGTGATCCAAAATGTGTGTAGAAGTGGTTTGACGTAGTGAGGTTAACAGTTCTGTTCCAGTCTCATACCGGATGGGGAGCTGGAAATGGGTCAGAAACTGCATAGCCAAGGTGTTGAAATCATGGAAAGAGTGTTGTGGCAGCTCGATGTACCATTTTGCTGCCGTGCCAGTAAGCGTACGCTGGAAGAGCCGTAGTCGAATGGAATCGTCCATCAAGGAGTTGGATGAACACCAAAGATGGAAGGTCATTACGTGATTCTTGGGGTCTTTCCTAGGCTTAGCATTGAACTTAGGAATGTCTGATGGAAGTTTGGCTGGAATGGGTGGCTAGTGAGGTTCATGCCATATCGAATCGTTAATGAGCCTCGACAAATCAGGTAAGTCTAGCGTGGCCAAAAAGGAAAGTTGATGATTAGTCTACGGGTATGAGTAATAACCGTATGGTGCAGAGAAACCTGGGGGGCCCTGCATAGCATACTGTTGCGTGTTATACCCATATGTGTTTCCCGGGGGTTACTGTTGGAAGTTCTGTGGGTAGTAAGCCATCTGGTTAACCGGTTGAGTGTTGGTAACCGGTTGATGGATGTTCTGCTGAGTGGGGATGGTAGGTATGGTACCCTTGGGTTGCTGAAACCCAGGAATGGTTGCTACTCCTGGTTGGGAAAAAGTTCCTTGGAGTTGTTGTGTTCCAAGAATGTTACCACTATATTGAGTAAGTGGAGAGTTTTCCATAGCAGGGTTGGGGGGTGGTTGTGACAGTGGTGTCCATGGAAGGTTCGTTCCTCCTTGAGGAACGTGTGGAAATTGAAGGGATGGATTCCATGGAGTTGTAGCAGCTGAAGGATAAGGGAAGCCAGAGTTCAGGTTGGGGGGAATATGAGATTTCCCCCCAGCTAGGTTCCAGTTTCCAAATAGTGAGTACCCCCCACTCTGTGGGATTTGAGGTTCCCAAGAAGGAAGCATACCTGATAGGGGATGTTGAGGATGAGGCCTGGTTGGAAAACTGGTATAAGGTTGTCCGCTGCTAGGTGTGTTGTACATACCATACTGAGTAGATGCTGCTGGTTGGGAGGGTTGTTGGATGGAGCCAATGGGTTGTCCTCCGGTAGATGGGTTGGATGGCCCTATAGGAGGAGGTTGTTGACTAGGAACGGGGTTCCCAACAAAGGATTGTCCTCCAACTGGTTGGGTTGATGGCCCACCAGGAGGAGTTTGGTTGTTGGAGTTGGGGACCACGGCAGTCGGTTTTCCACCTCCTGAGATAGTGTAGATAGTGGCCAAAGGTGAACCTCTGGTCAAAACGGAAGATCCAGCAGTATGACTTGGTGTTCTTCCGCCGTTAGCCAAATACGATAGTTTCGATTGGCCAACGGTGCCAAAAGTGCCAATTTGTGGAGGGGGTCTTCCATATCTGACAGGCAAGGACGGAGAAAAAACTGGGTTATCCCTCATAGAATGTGTGCTAAACATGGATGATGGAAACAAATGTGGGGAATTTAACCGAGGGGTATCGGGGGTATCGTCCATAGCATGTTCAATGATAGGAGGACCATCGAAGACTGGGTTCGAGTTCATGTCCTGGAAAGGGTTTTCGGGGTCCAGCGGGAACCTAGGTATAGTAACGTCTGAAGGTCCGGAGCCGTCTACATAGGAGTGATGAAACTCTGTGCTAGACGGGAGGTTGGGATCCCGATAGTTGGGAGGACGGGTAACAGGGGGATATCTAGAAGCTGTCGAGAGCATTTTCTCTGTGTCGCATTTAAACTGTGTCGATGCTAACGGTTAATTTGCTAGACTAACCATATTAGACTAAATGGAGGCCATGATTTCATGTCCCGAAGGGAGGTTGGGGAGAGATATGGTATGAGGTACATTGCTGGAAGAACTGGTTTCCTGTGGATGAACGCTGGATGGCGTGGTGATAAAAGGAGGAAGCTCCGCCTGGGAAGTGATAAAGCCATAATCAGGTTCAAAAGGTGTGTTAGGAAGTTGAGTATCTTCAATAATTTCGACGTACCCGCCTGGGACTGAAATCAAGCCAGGTATATCCTGATCGGACCCTTCGGTGGTGCCAACAGATCCGTCTGTGTCATTGTGAAAAGTTTCTGGTGGAAGGGAGGTGTTGACATCAGGTAGGAGGATGACCTCTGGTCTAGTATTTTGGGTTGTACTAGATTCAGCCGCTGTAATGTTGTCCACTGTGGAAGATATATCTGGAATAACAGTGGGTGAAGTGACAGTGGGAATCCCAGATATGCTAGTGGTTGCAGAAGCTGCAAGAGATTCTGAGACTGTGCTGTGAGTAATGGTTACAGACGGAACTAAAGATGTAGTATGTATCGGCGGTGGAATGTTCCCTCGACCAGCACTGTGGCCAGGAGGAGCGGGAATGCATGATGCAGGTGGACCGGAGGTCCATGGCGGTGGTGGTGGTGGAGGGCTTTTGCCCTGTACTCGTCGTGATCTCCATGGTGGTTCTGACATGATGGCAGGAAAATGAAATCCGAGGGCAGTTTCGTAACAAAGAACTCAAAAACTCTAATGCAGCCGAGTGTGCAGAAGAGGAGCTAGAAAAAGCAAGGCTCGCAGGCCAAAAAAGCAAGCTCTAAAATCTATACTGAGACCGGTGTCTTAGTAAGCGAGCTGATAAAAATAATGGCCAGAATGCCAACAAGAAGTCACTAAAAAACAAAATGACCCTCTATAAAGATGAGATAACAAGCAAACTCCTAACTAAGAGCTGGAGACCTCAACAAGCTTTATCCTCCGCAAGGTGATGAAATCCAAGTCGAACAATACAACGTGAGAGACCAATATGAGAAGGATATCCCTCTACCGAAAGGAATCCTGGGTAAAAGAGCCCTAGTATAAAAGTCACTAAGCTACCTCGTTCATGACACGTTGGAAAAGGTTTTGGGTGCTTCTACCTTATCACCCTTGCATTACTATGAATTACAAGGAAGACAATGATCGATGTTGCCTTAGGGCTAAGTGGAGTGCGGCATTCCACGGAGTCCGTTCAGTTCTCAATCTCGCGGTCGTTTAACCCCTGAAAGTTAAAAAAAGTTAGGAGGCCCCTCCATAAACTGGTTGTGACCGTGTCAATAAATACTAGAGGATTTTAGTTCCCTAGAGGACAAGAACTATGTCTCAGATGAAAATGACAAGGGGGAATTATTTTGATGCCTATCCCCGGTGTCCTACCTAACTACCAAATTCTTTTGATTTTCTCAAGTGAGGTTAATGTTGGTTTAGTTAGGGAGATTAATTTTAGTGGTTGTATTACTCAATCGTGTAAATGGACGTGAAACTTGGTGGTGTTGTGATGACCCAAACCATGCAAGTGAGAATGAATCGAAATAAGCCTTGTATTCGATGAAAACTAGCTATGGAAGAGAGAGAGTTCTTCGATCATAAATGCATGAAACTTTCACAAGCAAATTAAAAACCAAGACAAAAAAAAATTGTTTTCTTTTTGTAAATAGAGCCAAACTGAAAATACTTCTTTCCAATTCACTGATCTTACAACTAAGATGCTTCAAAAAATGAGAATTTCTGTGGCAAATTTCAATGGTTCACTTCCTAATGCACAATAATACTGCTAGACCATTTTAATCAAAACAACACAAATTTTTTCCAATGATAATTTTCAATATGGATTTTAATGATAACAATGGAAACAATGTGACTATGAAAGCTACACAATTCAGTAATAGAGAACAGTAGTAATGGTCTGGTTGTGATGGGAAGATCGAGCCAATGCAATCAAACTGAAGGGGTGACCCAATGTGCAAATAATGCCACTAACTCACAAAATAATCAAGCTCATAAAAGAAATAAGCACACCGTAAAGACTGTGTAATGAACAGGATGGTAACAAGCAACAGAAAACACCAACTAAGGCAGAGAAAAATGAAAAATGACTCAGGAAACCAAGCAGGGAAGAAAAAAAATTAACAGTATGCAGACACTACCGCATGGCAGAGTAAGACTAGAGCGCGGTACTGTTACACTACAGCTCTGGTAAGAATTCAGGATACGCGGTACTGCCACGCTGTGGTCAATGCTGAGGGTGCGGTACTGTTGCAAAGTATGGAAAAGTGCAACTTTTGAAAAGAAAGATGAATTTTTCAGGGTTGCTGCAGACCCAGAGGACTCACTGATCACACAGGGAGAAAAAATACAGAGAGGAGGGGTGAATAAAGGTCAAAGAGACCAAAATTCAATACTGGTTTGAAGAGAAATAAAAAATCACAATCAAAAAATGGATGAAAGTGAACTCAATCAATCAAATGGAGTTCAAACCAGCGGAGTCGCCATTCTTGTTGGTAGAATTTTTCCCTACAGATAAGTAAAAATTCTCTTAGCTTAAAGTAGACTTTAACTAACTCTAAACTAAGACAAAACTAAACAAATGCTACCTTGAATTCCTAGATCTAAACAGACATCTCAAGATTAAAGTGCTAGAAGAAGTAGAAGAAATCTAACTGAACTTCAATCCAATCGCTTGTCTTTATGGTTGCTCCAATTTCCAAGTCCTCGCGAATGAACCTGTCAAAATGAAACCAAGATACAAGCATATACAATTCTCTAGCAACTTGAAATATGAGTTAGGATCTAAATCTACAATAGATACAAATCATATCATTGAAAAAAAATCAATACATGTGATTTGGGAAACAAGACAAGTTATGTTCTATTATCAACTTGAAGTCACTTACAATGGTTGCTTGATATCCAAGACAACTTCCAGCTCCAAGTGCTTCCTCCTCTAACTATCTCCACAAAGCTTCAAGATCATAAGTTTGATGTCTCGAAGAGTCCTCCCCTTTGCTCATGGAATGCCTCTCTCTTATAGTGTGTGGTAGGGTTAACCAACAAGAGAGAAGGGTGGATCTTGGGAGAGTTTAGTGGATCAGGCCTACTAATCACAAAAAGTGAGTTAGGATCAAATCAGGGACACCAATCCTCCAAAATATCTCGAAAATCAAAATCCCACAAGCCATAAAAAAAGGCTAAAAAAGGTGTACCGCACCTTTACAACAGATCATAACGCGGTAGTACCGCGTGTCAGAGAAAGAGCATAGCGCGGTAGTGTGGAATACCGCGCTCCTAAGATGGAGCAAGGCGCGGTAGTGAGGGTAAATGAAGTCTCAGCTAGGTTGATTCTTGTCAGGGTAGGTTTTCCTTCAAGGATCACTCATCATTTTTCTCTTCTGGGTGTTTTAAGCAGTAGGGGAAGTGTCGTCAACTCTTTTTGTGGTGAAGATGCGACACTGTGAAATATGGAGGTATAACAATAGGAATGGTATTGGAAGAAGAAGATGAATCTTTACAAGAGCATGTTATTTACTATCTTAGTAAGGGCCTTGCTGGTCCCGAATTGAGATATTCCTAGGTTAAAAAGTTGGCCTTGGAAGCAGTTCATGTTGTCAAATGACTTAGACATTACATACTTCCAAGAAAAATGACTATAGTGGCTGAAATGAACCCCATGAAACACATTTTGTCTCGCCATATTATTGGTGGAAAATATTCAAAATGGATAGTAATTTTGCAAGAATTTGACCTCGAGTTCAAAAATGATAAAGCCAAGAAATCATTAGCATTTGCTGAACTAATGTCTGAGTTACCCTTTGAGAAGGAGGATACCATATTTGTTGAAACTTGGGCAGATGAACATGTATTCCTCATTTCAACTTCAGATCCTTGGTATGGAACATTTATCACATATCTCCAAACCCAACGGATTGATCCTCATTTTTCTAGCATTGAACGACGTCGCATTTGACACCAAGCACAAAGATACCTCATCATAGGGGATACTTTGTACCGTCGGGGGGTAGACATGATCTCAAGACGTTGTTTAATGCACGAGGAAGCTGAACAAGTATTGAATGATTGCCATGCTAGGGAATGTGGTGGTCATCTTTCTGGGTTGGAAACTGCCTAGAAAATATTGCGTGCAGGATACTTTTGGCCTACAATATTCAAAGATTGCATTAATGTGGTTAAAAAGTGTCACCCTTACCAAATCTACACAAGAAAAATGCACACACATCATGCTCCATTACACCATGTAGTAACCGTGGGTCCATTTCCAAAATGGGCCATTGATTTTATGACTATTAACCTACCATCAGCTGATGGCCACCACTACATCATCGTCGCAGTGGACTACTTCACCAAGTGGGCTTAGGCGATGCCTACATTCAATTGCACGGGTAAAACTGCAACATATTTCCTATTCAATCATGTGATAACAAGGTTTGGTGTACCCAAAGAGATCACTACTGATAATGGAAGTCACTTTAGGAATTCCTTTATGGATGAACTTATCAACTTGTTAGGATTGCGGAAGGACTTTTCCTCGCCATATTATCCTCAAGATAATGGACAAGTCTAAGCCATCAACAAGGTTTTGAAAACTATGTTGCAGAGGACGATTGATAAGAATAAAACTAACTGGCACTTGATGTTGTTCACCGCTCTTTGGGCTTACCGAACCACTGCTAAAACTGCAACCGGATTCGCTCCTTTCCAATTGGTTTACTGAGAGGAAGTTGTGTTTCCTATTGAATGCGAAATCCCATCATTAAAAATAGCAGTCGAACTCCTACCTCATACTTCTACAGAAGAAGAAAGGATTCTCCATCTTCATTCTCCGGATGAAACTAGAAGGGAAGCTTCTCTAAATGTAGAAGCACACAATAAAAGGGTCAAAACACAATATGACAAATCAGCTCACCCACAAGTCTTCTATGAAGGAGACTAGGTTTTAGTTTATGACCAAACCCAAGACAAAAATCAGAGAAGGGAAGTGTGTACCAAAATGGTTTGTCCCACTTGTAGTCAAAACTGTGTTAAAGAGAGGAGCTTATGAATTGATCAATTATGATGGGGAATCCATGTCGGAGATCAGAAATGTTCTCTATATGAAGAAATACTTCGCGTAGGCATTGATGCCTCGCAACACTTGTTGTATTATGTTGTATTCTTTGTATAAAATTTTGTACATTAGTTGTTTCGGCACACACTTATCTTGCTTGGCATTGTCATTTTGGCAGATGGCACAAGAAACCTTCACATATTTGGGATATGCGGATGGCGTTAACAGTAGTTCTCGGAACATTGCTTCCGCCGCATGGGTGATTTTCACACCTAATGACAATTTTTTTAGTTCAGGAGGCATTTTTCTCGGATCTGCAACCAACAATGTTACAAAATATAGCACAGTCATTGAGCTTCTTGCTAAGGCTATCACCCTTGGCATCTGAAGAATAATAGTCAAACTGGACTCAGAATTAGTTGTATCTCATTTAAATGGTCAGTATCAGGTTCGAAATCCTACACTGTTTAGAAAG
Organism: Larix kaempferi; assembly: GCA_027924585.1. Taxonomy (NCBI): domain Eukaryota; kingdom Viridiplantae; phylum Streptophyta; class Pinopsida; order Pinales; family Pinaceae; genus Larix; species Larix kaempferi. Next base: position 6,005,827 of record BSBM01000399.1, on the reverse strand, counting down.
TTTTCACGAGTGCATCTTTTAGAACGTCAATTGGATTTCATTGAATATATTCACATTCCTAGAAGTCTGAATAGTTTGGATGATTCCTTAGCCAACTACGTACTTGATTGGCATCTAAGTCATTAACATCATACTAGTAAGCAAGCATGTATATCATTCATGGCAATTTAATTGAACACATCATTTAAGGACATAAGCAAAATCCAAAATAAACTATCTTGCATCATAAACCAAAAAATGTGTAACTTTTCACACCGAAAAGAATAGTGTAAATACTTTTCTCTTTTTGTTTCTTTTTATTCAAGATAAAACCCAAAAAATTCATAAAAATAATGAAAACATTTGGAAAAATAAAAAACTTGTGAAACTGTTTCAAACTTTCCTAGTCCGACATTAGAACTCACCTACAACTGGCAGATCACTGAATAAAGGTTCACAGCTTCTAGAAATTCATGCTAAAAGGAGATGCTTCCTCTCATCCATCGGTTGCACCTACAGCAAATATGGTAAAGAATGGGTATTTTTACTTGTATTTTATTCATACATGTATAAATGTACCCTTTTGAATGATAAAAAGATGCATTGTTCCTCAATTTTGGCTATCTTTTTAGATATTACATGCACATTTGAATGGGTTTATGACTAAACAGTTGGGTAGTGCAATGGTTTTGATTACAGGACTTGGATACTATGACAGTTCGAACTATTTGATTCAGGTAGTTGGAGATGGACCATGATTCATGATGATTTATGATTTTGGCATTTTTCACAAGCCTCAACATGAAGTAAACCTCATTGACCCATTCCTACTTGGCCATTATACCAAATTGGATACACTTAGTCCCATGGTATTATTTCACCGTCCGTCGACACATAATCTTGATTTAGATAGCCTACCCATGGAGGGAACATCCATAAGAGTGTGCACAACTAGCTTAGTCCTTATTTGCAATATGGATATTTGCCTTGGCCTAACCTGTGCCCTTGAAAAATAGGTGTACGCCCATGCAACACTCGTTCCCTCCCATGTATTATAACATTCTTTATTCTTTTTCAAACCAATAAACTGAAAAAGCTTAAAAATTAAAAAACACAAAAATCCAAAAAGGAAGAAACTTGAATCACTTCTTATTATAGTATTGAAGAAAATGGCAACAATCAGTCCTTGTTTCCCTTGAACATGACACATAATTTGTTCTCCGCTCTTGGTACACCATCTACATTTTCCTTAGGAAATTGTACCAATATTTTGAACAAATCTCCACCGATGGGTTATACTTCCCATCACCAATGGACCTTTCATTAATGCATCTGGCATTGGCAGATTTCATTAAGGTTAGTTACTCAAAGTCCTATGTTTCCAAGTGTCCATTCTGCATCGTGTTATGTGTTCAAGGGAAGTCGGCCTTCCTTGTGTCAGTATACAGTGTTGGATCTCGCAGTTCTACCAAATTATATCAGACTATTGATCTTTGTTTCGTATCGGCTGATGTGGGATGCATTAATGTTCTCCTTCCAATGAATCTATTCCTATCGACACCAAATTATCATCTAGGACATGAATCTAGAAAACCGGGAGTACCTTGGATCTTGCATTCATTAGTGGCAAGTTTCCTCGCAAATGACAGTGGGTATACATCAATGACCCCTGATTGTTTGATTCTACAAGTGTGTGACTTCAGAACATCTATTCACACTTGCTAGTTTGTACTCAATACCTTAGAGTCCATCATCATTATCGGTGAGTCTCTTCGCATCTATTAACGGTATATATCAATGACCGGTAATCAGATGCTGTTTTATTATGCTCGACATCAGTTCCTTTATTCGCATGATATAAACTCGTATTATTGTCAGTTTGTATTGAATACCTTGGGAAAAAAAGTTGTATCACTCATCGATGCACTGCCCGAGCTGCGCAAGATTCGACTACCATGTCAGAAGTTCAATGAAGACCTTGTTCTCGCACTCATCAAAGTGCATGGTTCCAATTCTGAAAAATTTACTTTTCACATGGATCCACTGTGTAATGTTCGTGGCCATGCTTATTTACTACTAAGCATGGGTATGCCCGCCTCAGGAAGATATTATATATTTGATAAATTGATATGTTTGACTTGCAGGTGTTATCTTGAATCATGCGCCCGTGATCTTATCCTTTCCTCATCCTTGCTTTGATCAATAAAGAGTATCAGTATGAAGAGTATCAGTTTGAAGAGTATCAATTTTGGTAATGTATTTCATCCCTTAACTCTGATTCAGACCTCACACATTAGGGGGCATCTGTTAACATTCAAATTGACACCCTTAACTAAGTGAGAAGAAGAAGCATATTTTACTATGTGCCCGCAACATGAAGACAAAATACAAGTACACAAGAGAACAAGTCCTCTCTTATCTAATCACTACATCCACAATCAGAAAGATTGAGTGAAGAAAGAAGTAGCTTATGAATACAAAGTTCAGTGATTGAACTACTCATTAAAAGCTCAAGTCTAAGCTCCATTAGTCAAATAGTGAGAAGAAATGTACAAAAGTGCATTAATTGTACTTAAATATGCTAAAGTTGTGACAAAAGCCTAAAAATACTATGGAAAGTGGGTTTTTGAGAGAAAATAATAAAAAATCATGAAAATGGATTATCCCACACTAGAAAGAGAAACTTGAGAGCCCATTTCCCAATGCTATAAAACAAAGGCATTTGGGGCATAGTAAGGAGGACAAAGGAAGAGAAAAGGCATTGTGGAGAGATTCTGAAGATTGGAAAGCTCAACTTCATCAAAAGCAAGGGTGGAGAAAGGATAGCTCATGGAAAAGGAAGAAGGATTCACATCAAGCTCCATGGTAGATATGTACTTTCTTCTCTAGCTTAATATGAAATGATTCAAGTTTCCTTCCATATAGATGTGTTTATGATGGTTTTAAATCTTGAGAAATGCTTGATAGTTGATTAAATATCTTAGGAAATTTGTGTTAATTGTTTCATATCTGACATTGGAACTCACCATTTCATAGTAAGATAGCTTGTTTAATGTAGATCTAACACTACCTTTAAATCTATTATCACTCCTCTTTGGCGATAACAAAGAACTCCATTTTTTTTTTGTAAGTGTAAATAAAAAAACAAAACTAATAAGACATATATCTTTAATTTCCTCCATTATCATGGCATCACATTGATTAGTTTAAGAAAAACAAAATTTTGGGTTAATGGAACGAAAAAAAAAAACTAGTAAGACATACCTCTCCTCGTTTCTTCTCGTTATCATTGTTTTTTTCTTAGATAGCTTACTTATGAAGAATAAGCTTTAATTTCAAGAAAAACCATCTTCTTAAACAAAATCCAAAATTCAAGTGAATAGAGATGAGCTTGGTTGTTGTTTAAATAGAAGGAATAAACATGCAAATGATATAGATAAAAAAATGGTGGGAAATTTAAGTTCTATGAAATGCAAACTAGAGTTAGAAAATGGTGGGAAATCTGAAAATCATTATCTTTCTTTTTTTTGGCGGTATCAATCATATTTCCATTTAGATTTGATGTTTCTTTCTAGAAATTCCTAGCGAAACAAAATCTCTCTGTGTGATTTTAGCAATATTAAGTTTTAGATTTTTGTGTTATTTATTTTAATTTCTAGATGTATTTTTTGACAAAAATAAAGAGGTGAATCCTTAAACATACTTCCCAATTACACCATCGACACTCCTCTACATTAACCCTAAGAGTAATTAAGTTGTCGTTGAATGATTGTTTCTAAAACCAACTTTACCTTTCGTTACGTTTCCATGATTTTCTAACCATAAGCTTAAAAAAATCCAAACAACTTTTTTAATAGAAAATGGTGTAAAAATTGATTCATTTCATGTAATTAATGGTCCATTATTGATTTTAAATCTATTTTTCTAGAACCCCTTAATTAATTTCAGATTTAAGGGAATAGTAAACTTCACAAGATTTAAGGGAATTCTACTTTTACAAGGGAATACAAGACTTCACAAAATATAATCTATACGGCAAGTTCCAAATTACTTTGTATTATAAGGACTATATGCACATGAACGGTAATCATAACCAAGCATATAGTATATTAAGAGTAAGGATCGATTTTAACCTTAAGTTTCCCTAGGTTTCCATCTTTAAAATAGACATGAAACTTTTATAAGTGTAGGTCTAGAAGGTAACACTAGTACGAAACCCTTTCTCTTGAAGAGAGTGTGAGGAATGAGTGAAAGGAGGAAGTTTCTTATAGGAAATGAGCCATTGTCAAGGTTTCTAAATATTTATTTTCCTCTTCCTTTCAAAAAAATGTAAAAATAATTAACTTGTTTCAATAACAAAATCAAGGTTAAATCGTCATTATTCCATGCATAGTCATTTTTAGCCTTTACGTGGGTCCTATAGTCAACCTTAGGACTTTGATGCTCCTGAAATACTAGCAAATCACATTGAACTACTAGCTTCACAAGAAAGTAGTTGAAACGCAAAACATTTCAAGTTATTTCCATGTGTTTCAAAACAGATTTTGGGCTTCAAAATGCCAGGGGGTGGGTGTTTCCTACAACTTAGCATAGATCCAAAACTATCCTCACAAGCCCTCTTAAGCCTTTTCATTAACCCCTCTAGCATCCCCTTGTTAGCTTGGGGTTACTCTGAAATTGTTTACACTATACCTAGTGGTGCTTCATGTGATGTGGAGTGCATGGTTTGATTCCTACCCTTGGTTCTATATTAGTGGACATTATTTACATTGGAGCTTACTCATTAATTGTTATACCTTAACTTGATGCTTATGTGGTGCACTTTCTTAAGAGTTTGGTTTCCTATGTAGCATGGTGACATTCTTCATGAGTCGCACATGGAGGGCTTGGTTTCTCGTTAGGAGGAGGACCAATATGGAGGAGGAGCTTTGGAGGATTTAACAGGAGGCCACTAAGCCTTGGATAGCAATAGGAGGTCTTGAGCCTTAGGGTATTTTACATGGAGGATTGTGATTGACTTGAGGATTCTTGGGTTGAGGATCATTTATAGAGGTGTGGTGGACTCGGAGGAGCACACGAATGAGGAGGTAGTGTTGGAGCATTGGATACAGTTGGATGAGAATGTTGTACCTTTTTCTTGTGAGTACTCACCATGGGACCCTTGCTTAATATGCATTCCTACCTCAAAGCTTGAGATATGTCACGTTAGAGTTGGATAACTACACATTTGACTTAACAAATCTTACCTTAGCACTTTGATGTTCCGGAAATACTAGCAAATCACACTGAACTACCAGCTTCACAAGAAAGTAGTGGAAACGCCAAACATTTCAAGTCATTTCCATGTGTTTCAAAACAGATTTTGGGCTTCAAATGCCAGGGGGTGGGTGTTTCCTACAACTTAGAATAGATCCAAAACTATCCTCACAAGCCCTCTTAATCCTTTTCATTAACCCCTCTAGCATCCCCTTATTATCTTGGGGTTACTCTGAAATTGTTTACACTATACCTAGGGGTGCTTCATGTGATGTGGAGTGCATGATTTGATTCCTACCCTTAGTTCTATATTAGTGGACATGATTTACATTAGAGCTTACTCATTAATTGTTATACCTTAACGTGATGCTTATGTGGTGCACTTTCTTAATATTTTGGTTTCCTATGTAGCATGGTGACATTCTTCATGAGTCACACATGGAGGGATTGGTTTCTCGTTAGGAGGAGGACCAATATGGAGGAGGAGCTTTGGAGGATTTAATGGGAGGCCACTAAGCCTTGGATAGAAATACGAGGTCCTTAAGCCTTAGGTTTTTTACATGGAGGATTGTGATTGACTTGGAGGATGCTTGGGTTGAGGAGCATTTATAGAGGTGTGGTGGACTCATAGGAGAAAACACATGAGGAGGTAGTGTTGGAGCATTGGATACAGTTGGATGAGAATGTTGTACCTTTTTCTTGTGAGTACTCACCATGGGACCCTTCTTAATATGCATGCCTACCACAAAGCTTGATATAGAGACATTTGACTTAACTAATGATTAGTTAGGTTTCTTGAGATAGATGTAAATTGTGTACCTTGTCCACTTTACTATTGTTGGCCTCCCTCACCTATTCTATATAAAGGAAGGAGAGAATATTTATTTGCACGCAATCATTTACATCATCTTGCTTAGGAGTTCATTAAGTCATTTTGTATCTTGAAAATTAAATTTTCTAGATTCTTTATGCTTATTTTTATGCAAGGGAGGGAGGAGCTAGGGTTTGTGAGAGGAAATTCCTAGACGACAGTTGAAGTGCTTGGGTTTGAGTCCTTGTGTGAGAAGGACCTTGGTTTTGTGGAAAAAACCCTTGACAAGACTTGGAGCACTTTTCTTTAAGAGTTGTGTGGAGTGAGTTTGGTAAAATATCAAGGCTAGACTTGTTGATGTTGATGATAGATTTTTATGAATCCTTTGATGTGGTTGGATAACTTGGAGGGACAGCTTTCTAGGCCTTTGTATTGTTGTTTGTGGTTTTGTATCGATGATGAATGATCTAGCTAGGGTTTTAAAAGTACTAGAGAGTCCTAACTTGTAATAAGCTTGAAGAACTATCTTGTACTAACTTGTGATAAGTTGTTGGTATGTACTTGTAATTTCATTCTTATGTATATATGAAGAGTACTTTGTTGTCTAAATGTAGTGTACTTGTAGATATGATTTTCAGATTATAATCTCATGGTGAATGAGTAGTTTCTAAGGTTATTTATTATGTAGATTTATCATGAATAGCTAGCATAGTTTGTTGAGTGATTTGACAAAAATATAGAATCTATGTCGATAGATTTATAACTGTACATAATAAATCTATTGTAATTAAGTAATTTTTAGATCGGTTATATGTTGGGATTTGTTCCCTAAGGGATGACGACATATTTACCTTTAAGTACATTTTTTTAATGTTGATTTTCTTGGGTTAACTTGTGTATGTGGTTGGATAGAAGTGAATATTTTACTACTATAATTTACATTTTAGATTCATCCCTAAGGCTAAAATTTCAGAGGAAGTAGATTCAAGGATCCTCAAGTTTGTGGTGAAACTTTTGAATTTGTGTTAAGCAATGATTTCTTAAATTTTCCACACCCCATCCATTATTAATATCACCCATTTTCCTGTGAAATCCACCACCTAGGCTTGGGCATCAAATTTCCTTAGCCACCACTTGTACAAAGGTCAAATTGGGCTCTCTCCATGGTATGCTTGTAAAGGTTGCCTCGAAAGGGCCTTTATTTTGGACTTATGGAATCCAAACATATAGCAATGGAATCTTTGGAGGACTCCTAGATGTTTCCAAAAGAAAAAATATATGGACAACATTTTTCTCGTGAATCTTTGTTATAAGGATTCCATAGAGTTGTTTATATAAAATGTAAATGCAAGGGAATGTCTTATATGTGAGGGATTTGAGATGACAAAGTAGGAATCCTATTTATACCTATGATCTAAAGGACATTTATGAGTTGGTGTGACACTCCTCTAACAATGTGCTAGGCCTAAAAAAAAATTGGAGGATTGGATATCATTTGAAGATATGGTTGCAATGGTTTGAATCCATTTGGAAGGCTCATTCATCCTTTAAACAAAAAAATTAAGGTTGGGTATTTCTTCATCACATATTAGATATCAAGAGTAGGTTGGACAAAGTTGGAAATACTCGTTCATCACATGTAGAAATGTTACCAATATCATGTGATGAATATATTCCCGAGGATCGAAAATATAACTTATCAACAATATTGAGGAAACTATAAAAAATATTGGAAAACTTGAAAAAATACAACAATATTATTTGTTTCCTTTTTTTTCAAAGATCTAGATTATGATCCAACAATAACATCAAACAAACACATTGCGAAAAAAATGAAAATAACATTGATATATTAGATGTATACAATTCCAAGTGATGCATCACACATTAGTACTGAATTTTAATATCTATATTCCTAACTCACGAGTCTTGATAGGCTATGTAAAATCGCATCAAAAAAATATGTATTGTATCTCATGATTCATCGTAATGATTCATATAGATTCTGGAAGGGTAAATATACTAAGGAATCATTGATTCCCTCTCCCCATTTCATGGGAAAATGTCATTGTTCTTCCTCTAGAAGAAATATATGTTGACGTTGAGGTGGAAGGTGTTGGGGATAAGCTTAAAGCGATAGTGGAAGTAAAATGGTTGTTGTCGATAGCTACATATATTTGAGGAGGAAGTAGTTGCACTGTAATATGATAGGAAACCCCTTTCCTTTCCTTCTTTTTCCTTTCCTTTCACATTGACATAGGAAACCCTTTTGTTGTTCTCTGATTTTATGTCTGATCGGTTTTTTTATCATCAATGGATTGTTGAATACACAGGAAACATTTGGAGACTTGATATCGTGCTCCTAGGATTCTTTTCAGTAGATTCATCCAAATCGACTAAGGCCACACCGATGAAATCGATCCTCTAATCGATATCAACCTAGGTTCAAGGTGTATATCTATACCACTGCGTAGAGATCGATAGTGAATGTGCAACCAACAACTGGTATGCTGTTACATAGAAATCTTCCACCCTGTGAGCATCAGCATTCTTTGTCCTGTAGGATCCATTCCAGTGACTCAGATCCATTTTTATCCTTCAGTGATACCAGTTTACCCTATTTTTATTCCTACCCGCATGTTGCATCACTATAGCATGCGTACCCACGATTTGCAACCCTATAGCCCACGGGTATCAAGTAAAATGGTAAAAACTACTATTTTATCACTTTTTACTCCCAAAAAGTGGTCATTGGGTGACCTTTGGCTCTCCATCTGCCCGAGTAACGCCTCGATGTGTCCTTTCACCTACCTTTGAGAGGACTATATAAATTGAAAACATATGGCTTATGGACCGGAGGAAGAAGAGAATAGTAAAGGAACTCTAGTGGATTTTTTCCCTATCTTGAGTCTGCACTCATTGATCCTTGTAGTTGTGAACCAGTTATGTTCACCTTCCAAACTCCTTTCTAGTTTCAGTTTGCCATTCATGGAGGATTGAAGTGGTGGAGGCACAAGTGGATTCATCTAGATCTTGGTTCAGATTGTTTGCTGGCAAGAGGTCGTATCACTTTGTACTTCTTCTTGTTCATTAATAAAAATACTCATATTCTCGTCCATTCATGGTGTGAATGTCATTTATTATACATTGGGTTACATTTTCTTATGATATTATGGACCATTGTTATTGATAATGTTAATGTCAATTATATATCACATGTGCTTGTTAGATATTGGTTGTCAAGACTAATTTGCAGATTACAAGTGCTTGGATGTGTGCGGATTGAAAGCTCCAACGGGGATCTACGTCAAACGTTGGATCGAGGTTGGTTACATTTCTCCATTATTTTAACATTGTCATTTATTATAGCATTGCTTTGAGAATTGAGTAGATTTATGATAGTCATCTGTCTATTGTGGTATTCCCAAGCCATAGTGAGTTTTCTCTAATACAGAAATGGTGACTCCGCTGGGGAAAACATCCATGTTTGGGAAAAATTTTGAGCATTAGTCCATATTTAGAGTTGTTGTTTATCGAAGCTCTGTGTCATTGATTGGCCGTTAAGATACACTATGGAAAACTTGCTTTTTTCTGAGCCTCTGGACTCTTTATTTGACCATTTGCTTTTCCTCACCCGTGGGCTAGCTTAGTTCTTCCCGCATCTACCCGCCTCTGTTTACTCTACTACTCGTGGGTACATGCAGGTATTCCTTCGATAGTAGCGTGTAACTCCGGATTTTGTTGGTTTATGGCTATTGGTTGTTGTTAGGTGATTTTGGTTGATTCCTGAGTCTTTGTTGGCCTCTTTCTTGACTGTTTCATGCCTTGGTTGTGACCAGATCTCTTCATTTCTCTTGGTTGAGCCTTCTTGGTTTTTTACCAATCTTTGGTTTTAACCTCTTGGTTTTTTCCTTTTGAGCTCATTCCTTTGGCTGAGTTTTGCTTTTTAGGATCTGCTGGGTTGTCTTAGTGATCTTCTCAGCACTTCAGCGACTGAATAGTAGGATTTTGCTTGCATTTTTTCATTCCATATATATTGAAAAAATACAAAAATATTCATTTAGTTTTTTACATTTTCCTTTCTGTTTAAATGAGAAAATACAAAAATATGTTATTTCCATGTACTGCATTTTGCATTGAGTGCTTGTTGCCTTCATTTTAGGTTCTGCTTGTGCATTGAAAAGATAAAGGATTGCATATTTATTTCGGAATTGTTGGTTGATTTTGCATATTAGTGACATTGTTTTATTGGATAGATGAGTCTAGGATTGGACGATGTTGCATACTATTGAGTCTACACATCACTAGTTTCATGACCATATCCCTTGAGTAATCACAGCCACTAAAATTAATACTTAATCATAAAATTGATTAGACTGATTTTATTTATAGAGTACACCAACTAGCATAGGTTTAGAGTCTTGCAATAGATCATTGTGAGTTAACAATCCAAGACTACTGAACGAAAAATTAGGTTTCTGACCAGGGAGTGGAGGAATCCATGGTATAGATCGGTGTTCTCAGGAAGCTCTACTCAATCCATAGCTAAGCACGAGGTCACGGGAGGTTGGTTGAGGAGATATCCCTCTGATACCAGTTGAATGTTGGAGATATATCCAGGATTTGTTCATATCTGGGGGTACCAGAGGTTCATCCTCTTGTGCTTCGGGCTTAGCTACCCTGCCCATACGACGGGTCCCACCTGCGACTATCCCTTTGAGCATTGGTTATATTGCGGTGAACATAGTTGCCTTAATAGGTACCGCACAGGGTACTTGCAGTGGTTATGTTGTTTGTGTCCTGAGTCAGATAGGGATTGGACAGCATAGTTGTGTTCATGCAGTGGACTTGACCCTGTCGACACAGTGAAGCCTAGGTGTCTCTATAACTGATTATGTTACCTCCGGCTATAGTTTGGGAGTCTCAAGCATCTCCTAGGTGAGACATACCGGCTCTAGTGTCCGGAACTCATTTAGCCACTTTGTTTGACTGCTCTTGGCTGTAGTTTCTCTAGGTGTGTGCTTTTGATTTACTTTTTTTGATCCATAGTTGGCCTTTAGGAGACGCTATGTCTCTCTCCGGAGAGAACGTGGCGCGGAGCCCTACTCTCCGTCGGTCCCGTCATATGGGTGGTTTAAATCCACTCGAGGTTACACGCCGTATTGCTAGAGGACGCCGGAGGGCTCCCTCTGAGTCTTCAGATTCTTACATGACTTATGTTGAGGACTACATGGCTGCATATCCCGATATCGGGCAAGACCTTTCTACTCGTTCGGGTTGAGTTGAACATACTTTCGATCCCCATACTCCTCGTGAGGATTGGGGAGGTGTTGGAGCCTAGTTCGTAGCTGCGGTAAAGCTGCAAATTTTGGGGAAAAGACAAGTATGAAAGGAAAGTGCTAATTTTGGGACAAGCACTAAGTTTTGGGCAAGAAGGAGACGGTGCGCAGTACGGTGCCAGATGGACAAGCTCAGCAAAGATTATGGACCAGAAATCGCGGAGCTCGCGCGCACGTCATCGAAGAATGAAGGTGGCTCAGCTACCATAATAAATAAGGCGATGGAGTAGAGGGCTCAGCTACCCTCATTTAAAGGCTTAGTACAGAAGTTATGGTTGCTCGGATCAAGGAGGAGCAACGGACCAGAGCATTGAAGGCGAAGGACAATCTCCCATACCCACAATCTGCGCCGGAATTCATGGAGCCTGCAGGAAGCGGCGACGTGACTGCAAGCGGCGCCTACAGTACACCTAGCCATGTGCGTGGTTAGGGTTTTTGGGAATCACTGTTGGGAAAGGCCCACAGTCTTGTAAAGGTGCGACCGCCATGGCCACCTATATATATGAATAATTGTAATGGGTAGACGTTAGAGAGTTAGCGAGAAAAGTTAGATACTTTTGGGATAGTTAGATGGGTAGACTGTTAGAGAGACAGTCTCGAGGATAGATCATGTGTTGATTATCCTTTGGTATGTTTCTACTGTGTGTAGAACTAGAGTAGAATCGGATAGCCGAGGAGCTAATCCCTGAGTTGCCAGACAGTCTGTGTGACGTCTGCGCCTTTGTAATCTCTATAGAGAAGAGACTAGAGAAGAGAAGGGCTCCCAGCTGTGTGCGTGGAGTTTCCTGTAAAGATCTAAGGCTGCAGCTGTGTGCGCAGCATATTGTATAACTCTATGGTTTTCTGGTTAATATAAACTCCCGTGGACGGGGTTTTCCTCGAGGAGATGATCTTCACATATGTCTTCTTGTTATAATGTTTGCGTGAATGATAACTGTTTAGAGTTCATTATCTGTGTATGCGAGACTCTTGTATTATCTTTGCGACTGTTTAAGTGAGTTGGAAAGGTCCCTTGATAGCTATAAGTGTTAAGTACCGAAGAAGTAAGTAACGCGCTGTCGCTGCAGCGAGAGAGGACTGCGCTACTGCGCTGGATGCGAAGGGCGAGGAAGTACTTAACGCGTCGACGCAAGGAATAGTTTCCTTCTGCGCTAAAGAGGAGAAACTGCGCAGTGGGCCTGCCGAGGAAGGAATCCGCGCAGCCACGCCGAGTGGCTTGCGGGAAAGTCCGACCGCCGATACCTGAGGAAACGAAAGAGGAAGAACAATCTCCGCGTCACCACGGTTAAGGAAACTTGATTCCTTAACCCCCCCATAGCCACTTCGGGTGAGACCTCGAGCTGCTGCGCAGCTCGTTGCCGAGAGGGCCAGTGCGCCAAGGGGTTTTGTTGTTGCGCTTCATTAAAACCCGGGTCTGCCCAAGAAAGCAGCCAACAAATGGTTACGTTGCCTAGTGACCTTGTTATTGTGAGACTTGTTATTTCAGAGACGCGCGAGATAGGAGCCAACAAATGGTTCCGTTGCCGCGTGAGCGATACTTCTAATTCCAGTGATGTGCGAGATTGACGCGCAACCCAGAGAAAGATAGGAGCCAACAAATGGTTCTGTCGCCTTATGACTTTTTGATCACGTCACTTCCGTTGCTCTGAACCTTGTTGCTCAGCCAACAAATGATTCCGTTGCCGCGTGACTAAAACTTGCTATTTTTGCGACGTAGAAGGTTTTTGAGCCAACAAAGGATTCCGTTACCTTGCGACTTGCTGTTGTGAGACTTATTATTTCCAAGACATCTGAGATTGTTGCTGAAGCCAACAAATGGTTCCATTACACTGAGACTTGCTCAGTTAACAAATGTGTTACTGGAATCCTACAGCTAAAGAAATTGGAGACTGGTTTGATTTAAAGGCTAAAGAGTTCGCTGAACAAGAAAATAGAAGTTCTACGCTCCAAACAGAAGACTGGTTACAGAAGTATATTTATACTGACCTTCACGAAATTTTCTTTGTTACCTTTGCACTGGAGTTACACGCTTGGATAGCCAAGTTAGCAGATTCTAGACCTACCGTGCATATTGATCGACCAGTCGCTTGGACGCCTGAGCTAGTCAGTATTGTGAAGCGGATAGACAATCCTGTGTCCCGCGCAGTAGACTTTTGGTTGAATAGTCTACTGAAAGGTTTCATCACCGAGTTTGCAGTAGACACAAGACAAAGTTTCAGTGAAGCTGAGAGGAATTTCTTCCAAGTACACAGAGGTAAGTTCTTAAATTCTCTGAACTTATGGATTAAAATGCTTCTGTATGAAAAAGGAAAACTATGTATTGCTTCTGATGAATAGCATAGACAAGTAATGTCCGTAGACTCTGATAGCGATCCTGAACTTATTGGTTGCACTCGTAGTGGAAAACGATATAAAGTAGGCCTTGACCAATATTCTTTTGAATCTGGCCCAGACAATAGCCAAGTCCCTGGACCAAGCCATATAGAAAGACAAGGGAGTTCTCATATCCCTTATTACCCCTTTACACCGCAAAAGCCAGACAAAGCTCAGTATAACCCCGCAGTAACACCTTCTAGTAGCCCACACGGTACTTCTAGTACCTCTATACCACCTTTATTTAACCAGCCCAGAAGCACTGCTACAGCAGCCTCACCTCAACCTAGCACAAGAAGGATGGGTGATGACATGAAGCTACCAACTTTTAGAGGAACAGGGATAGAAGACCCTGAGCAGCACTGGTTCTTATGTGAATCCATTTGGACAATTAAGCAAATTAATGATGATGCTGTTAAACTGGTTCAGTTAGCAACCACACTAAGAGAAAGAGCCTTGACTTGGTTCATGAAATACTCAGCAGCACAGAATAGAACGCTTGCTGACGTAAGAAATGCCATGATTCGGGAATTCAAGAAACCTAAATCAGAATCACAGTGTATAACAGAGCTCAAAGACATCAAACAGTTACCTACAGAATCAGTATGGGACTTTGACCAGAAGTTCAAAGCTTTGATAGATCAAGTAAGCTTCGAGTTTGCACCACAGCAGCATAAAGAATGGTTCATTGCTGCACTGCTTCCACACATTAGACTTCCTCTTATGCAACAGAATATCAATACTCAGGAACAAGCTCTAGAGATGGCTATGAAACTAGAAGCTTCGCCTATTGCGGGAACAAGCAACGATGTTGCGCATTTACAGAACCAATTAGCAAACTTAACCTTGCAAGTGCATGATATTAAGAAAGGCAAGGAGATTAAGGAAGAAATTTGGTGTACAAAATGTAAAGTCCAAGGTCATTCAAAGGACCATTGTCCCGTTTTCATAGACTATATTGCAACTGGAGCACCTAACCCTTTACCACCGGCACAGGGGCCTTGGTGTGAAATCTGCAGAACTAGAGGTCATAGACCACAAGAATGTCACTTACTCCAGAAATATGTACAAACTCCAAAGAACCTATATTGTAATTTCTGTAAATCAGTAGGTCATGATGAGAACAATTGTAGAGCATATGATCTTATGATAGAAAGAAAGCATGATGTTTATAGGGTACAAGCAGAGACACAAGGACCCACAGCAGGTCCACCTTATGACCAAACTCGGGACGCCCGAGCACGAAATTACAGGGGACGCGGACGCACAACAAATTTTGGTCGCAGAAGAGGACAGATCACTTGTTATAATTGCGGAACACAAGGTCATTTTGCCAGGGATTGCCAAAATCCTACAACTCTCTGCAGGTATTGTAAATCTTCTGACCATATCATTGAAGAATGCCCTCAGCTACAGGCTAAGATGCAACCAAAGACCCCACAGGTCAATCAAAATATTCAGTTGATTGCAGCAGAAAAAAGAGAACCAGACCCTACAGTTAATATAGTGACACGCAGTGGAGCAACCATTGGTGCGCAAGAGATGGGAATGGGAAAGCAACCGACGCAATGGGTGCGCCGCGCTAATATTAAACCAGCCACACTTAACCTGCAAAAGCAAAAAGAAGCATTTAAGCAAGCTCAAGAGTATTTCTCAGATCCGAGAGCTTCAAGTTCTGCTGCAATTCCGCAGAACAATATTAGATCGCAAGTGCTAAGCCAAGACAACCTGGTACAAGAACAGGCCACTACAGCTGGAAGGCCTGATGACGACGAGCATGCACTAGGCAGTGTTCATGCGTTCCTGCGACAATGTTTAAAATTGTTGCGCAATGAAAAGGCAACTCTAGAACTCCAACACCTGTTGGATCAGTGCCAACAGTCTGCTTCGACGAACACACCGCAGTATGCTGTTCACCGGATTAGGAGTCACATTAGAACTGGAAAAGAGATGAGACTCACAGCGCAGATTGGAGCATTTGAAATGGACGAAGTCATGTTAGATTTGGGCTCCGAAGCCAATGTTCTCACTATGCAGACATGGGAACAGATGGGAATCCCTCAGCTTACAAGATCCCCTATCCAGCTAAGACTCGCAAATCAGCAACGAGTCTCTCCATTGGGCAGATTACCCAATGTACCTATTGATATTGAAGGAGTCCGAAGCTCTGCAGATTTTGAAGTATTCAAAATCATGGATGATAGTAGACCATACCCAGCACTTTTAGGAATAGACTGGGCATTTGATAATTTGGCTGTCATTAATTTGAAGAAAAGACAGATGACCTTTGAGGATGACCAGATTAGGGTCATCGCACCACTTGATCCTATTC
The DNA here is from genome assembly GCA_027924585.1 of Larix kaempferi. Lineage (NCBI taxonomy): Eukaryota > Viridiplantae > Streptophyta > Pinopsida > Pinales > Pinaceae > Larix > Larix kaempferi. Next base: position 5,989,737 of record BSBM01000399.1, on the reverse strand, counting down.
AAGGACCAAGGTATATAGAACCCATTCGCGCAGAAGAGGAAGCGCGCCACATGGAAAGTTTGTACCAAATGACCACTAACCACAGTGACTATGTCAACCCCACAGCAGATGGCCATATCAGCTGGCGATGCGATAGCTCGTGCACATCAGACTCAGATGCAGGATTGGAAAACTGGCAGAATCGTCTACATGAGGTTTCTGCAAGACGTTGCGCCATGATGACTAAATCCATTCGATGGATTGGCACATAATTAATTGACACTCCAATTTTTGATGTTTTAACTGAAGTAACTAAATTCATACAGGAATATGAACAAAATCTTCCAGAACCACAGCGCATACAGGCACTAGATATAGCATTGCGCGCTACACCCGCAAGATGGTGGGCTGCGCATAAGGAGAATATTCACACATGGCAAGACTGTCGCAGATTGATACTGCGCAGATTCCAGGACACTACAGCAGAAGTGTCGCGCAAATATGAGGGACAGAGTGACCCCCGGTCACACATTGAAGCATGCATTCAGCAATGGTCAGATATTCCGCAAGATGAATGGGTTCACCTATTCATCCACACATTGGATAGAGTTCCAAGGAATTGGTATACTGACACAGAATTGCGCAAAGGCACTCTCACTTGGCCTCCTATGATAGAAAGCTTTCAACTTACCTTCAGTTTTGATTCAGAACATCCGAGTATTGATCAAGCTTTGTAGTGTATTAAAAAGAAGATATTTGAAGAATGCCCGTTATCAGAATATTCCCAACCAGATTGGGCTGTCCAGATAGAACATGCCCTGGAATGCTATAACTTCACCGCTGAAGAGGAGGAGGACGATCCTCGCAACATCAATATCCCAGAATCAGAAGGGACGCGCAATATTAAAGGTCCTGAGCTTGATATTCCTGCCATCACAGAACACATCAAGCTCAAAAAGATTAACATTGGTACAGAAGCTGAACCAAAGTTTGCTTCTATAGGAGATTATTGGGATGATGAAACTGTTGGACATGTTTCAGAATTATTACGTGACTACCAGGATATCTTTCCCACCAAGTTCACAGAAATGAAAGGCATCCTAGGAGACTTAGGAGTGATGCGCATACCTCTGAAAGCAGACGCCAAGCCAGTAAAGCAGCGCCCATACAGGTTGAACCCGCGCTATAAAGAAAAAGTCAAAGAAGAAATTGATAAGATGCTCGCAGCAGGTATTATTGAGCCAGTAGAGGAAAGCGATTGGATTAGTCCTATGGTGGTCCAAGAAAAGAAAACGAAAGGTGAAATAAGAATCTGTGTCGACTTGCGCAAACTCAATGATGCATTAGCGCACGATCCATTTCCCACTCCTTTCACAGATGAAGTACTTGATAATGTTGGAGGACAAGAGGCTTACTCTTTCACTGATGGTTTCTCAGGATATCATCAGATCAGAATCCATCCGGACGACCGCCACAAGACTACTTTTGCAACTGAATGGGGCTCATTCCAGTATACGGTAATGCCCTTTGGTCTTAAAAACGCACCTGCTATCTTCTCTAGAGTTGTTGTTGCTGTTTTTAAAGAATTCATTCACAAGTTCTTAGAAGTCTATTTTGACGACTGGACTGTATTTGGCCTATTAAAGAACCATATTGCAAATCTGCGCATGATGTTAGAAAAATGTAGACAGCATCAGATTTCCCTTAACTTGAAAAAATGTATATTCTGTGCGCCCTTTGGTATTTTGTTGGGACATATTGTATGCAGACAAGGACTCCTGATGGATCCTGCGAAGGTTGCCATCATTGCTAATTTACCTGCGCCCAACTCAGTTAAACAATTGCGCACTACATTGGGACATACAGGATACTACAGAAAATTCATCAAGGGTTATGAAAAGATCACAGCGCCTATGGAAAGATTGCTCAAAAAGGATTCGAAGTTCCAATGGACAAAGGAATGCCAACAGAGCTTGGACACACTTAAAGAAAAGATGATCACAGCGCCTATTCTAGTTTTCCCGGACTGGAGAAAACCTTTTCATGTTCATGTTGATGCTTCTTCTATAGCATTGGGGGTTGTGCTTACACAGTCTGGAGAAGGAAGTATTGACCACCCGATTGCTTACTCCAGCAGAAAGCTATCTACAGCTGAGAAGAACTACACCACTACAGAAAGGGAAGGATTAGCTATGGTGTATGCCCTACAGAAATTCAGACACTACCTGTTAGGAGCTCATTTTAAAATGTATACTGACCATTCTGCTTTGAAATATTTAGTCAATAAACCAGTGTTAGGAGGAAGAATTTGCAGATGGCTACTGCTCTTTCAAGAATATGATTTCGAGGTTATTGTAAAGCCAGGCAGACTGAATGCAGGGCCTGACCATCTATCCAGGATAGAGTCAGGAGAGGAACCTACAATTCTAGAGGACAATCTGCCTGACGCACAGTTGTTTTCCATTCAAGCAGCAGACGAATATTATTCTAATATTCTTGAGTTTCTCACTACCGGACAAGCACCGGCTGAGTTTACAATCCAGCAAAAAAAGCAACTTGTTGTTAGAGCCGCAGACTTCACTTTGATAGCAGGCCAGCTTTATAAGTTGGGCCCTGACGAAGTTTTGCGCAGATGTATCTTACCACATGAAAAGAACTCTATCATCACAGAAGCGCATTCAGGTATCGCAGGAGGCCATTTCGCAGGAAAGCCGACTGCGCAAAAGATATTAGCCGCAGGTCTTTGGTGGCCGACATTGCACAAGGATACTAAGGAATTCTGTAGATGTTGCGATGTGTGCCAGCACACAGGAAAACCCTCAAGCAGAGATGAAATGCCGCTAAGACCCCAGATTACATTGCACGCTTTTGATAAATGGGCCATTGACTTTGTAGGACCTATTAACCCACTAGGGAAAAGAAATGGCGCAAGATACATCATTACAGCTACTGAATACCTCACCAGATGGGCTGAGGCGAAGCCAGTTGAGAACTGCGACGCTGCTACGGCCGCACAGTTCATTTTCGAGAATATTATCACTAGATTTGGATGTCCAGTGATTCTCATGAGCGATCAGGGTACACATTTCCTCAATGAGACTATAGAGGCCCTTACGGAAGAATTTCAAATTAATCACCATAAGAGTACACCCTACCATCCTCAAGCTAATGGTACGGTGGAAGCATTCAATAAGATTCTTGAGAATGCCCTGACGAAGATCTGTAATCAACGAAGAGATGATTGGGACCTTAGAGTCACAGCTGTATTATGGGCTTACAGAACCACTTGCAAGAAACTAACAGGTCACACACCTTTCAGCTTGGTGTATGGACAAGAAGCAATTATGCCCATGGAATACATTATTCCTAGTCTTAGAATTGCGCAAATTACAGAAATGGAAGATCCTGATACTATGAATGAAAGACTTTCGCAACTGCTTGCCTTAGAAGAAGATAGACTCTTAGCCGGATTCCATCAACAGGTACAGAAGGCAAGACAGAAAGCTTGGCATGACAGGCATATTAAGAATAAAGTCTTTCAGGAACGAGACTTGGTACTCCTCTATGACAGTAAATTTACCAAGTTCCCAGGCAAGTTTCGTGTACACTGGTTAGGCCCTTTTCAGGTGATAAAAATAACAGATGGAGGTGCAGTTCAGCTTGCAAAGCTGGATGGAGAATTACTACCTACAATGATCAACGGGAGTCGGCTCAAGCTTTATCGCGACGGCCACTCCGCTCTGTCGACCTAATATTTTGCTAAAAGAGATGCAGATGCCCAGTGTAGTTGAAAGAGGCACCGCATTCAGTCTACACGGACGTTGCGAGACACTCAGTCTCCGGCTTCCTGCGCAGTTCCTAGAAACATCCGCGCATGTCTAAATTTTGGCTGGAGCGAACATAGTTGCGCTCTTGTGAAGCTTCTCCCCGGACCATTGAACTATCGCTCTTGCGGAGTTCCCTTTGATAATTTGCCGCTTGAAAAAGTTTTGTTGTGGACCCCTAAAGGCACAGTTCCCTAAGTTGAAATGACCCGCCGGAAATTTTGAATTACAGCAGTTATGTAGCCGCGTCTAAATAAATGAAGGATAAGTCCGCTATTTAAGTCTAGCCGTTCTGACGGATTCGGCTTAATCTCCGAAATATTTGCATTTAACTCTGGCGCCGAAAGCATTAGCTTCTCCCGGAAGCCTGTCAGAACCCGTCAATCACACTAAATGCACCCCTACGGCAAGGAGGATAGCGTGTTGTCAACTCATCTATACCCGCCTATAGCTACGTTACCCCACTTGGTCACATTTACTCACCTCTGGCTATAAATACCTCACACTTGTATAATTTTTGGGTTACTTTCCTCGAGTTGCTATCTTGTTTACGAATCCAAGTTATTGTTTTCAGAGCCGAGTTGTGCAGAGTATTTTCCCTTGTTTTCAGCGTCCATATCCTACGAAGGTCCGCCATTTGCTGTCCAAAGTTTTTTCCCTACATCAATTCACGACGGAGAACCTGTCAACTGAAGAAGTTGTTCGTCAATTCCTGCGCCGAGGCTTAGATTTCGGCATGACTACTCCAGTCACGGCTTCGACTTATGTACATCCTGGTTATCAGGACCCCAGACAATCTCCGGCTACAAGAGCGTCGCCATCACAACCAGAAGAACCTGTTCCAGAGCCGTTGGCGACCATGGCAAACTATATTCCACCGCGTCCAGATGATGCGCCAGAAGTACAGATCCCGAAGAATGCAAAGTATCCTATTCCGCTACCGCCACTACCGGCTAGTGTGCGGGTAGAAGGGCAACTGTTAGGAAACATTCCACTGGTCAAGTTCTCTGACTTCAACCTCGGAGACTATAAGACATATCCTCAGTTCCAGCTAGACCGATATCTGGATATAGTGCATAATCCCACCAGAAAGGTTGACGAGTTCATCCCGAAGGGATTTGCAGCAAATCTTGAGCGCCCTGGACTCTTGAATTTGTTGAAGCTACCGCACTTTGGGCGTAGCAATGAAGCGAACGCAGTCGTTAAAACACTGCTATCCTGCGTTCATGGAGGTTACCTTTGGCTCGGGAGGCCAATTGATCTAAATGTTGATTTAATTCACCGCATTACTGGTCTATCTAAGGCTGGTAAGGATCCCAATATTCATTTTGTCGGAAAGGACAAGGACAGAAAATTGACTGCACAGGTGGTGCAGAAGTATAACTTAACAAGAGGAGGTCGGGCTTATGACCTCACTGCAGTAGAAGATGAGGCACTTCGATTTACAGGAAGTCTGCTTGTAGGCAGACTTCTCACAAAGTGCCGACCGAAGGAAGTTGCTGGAGCTGTCGTGGAGCTCGCCATCGCAGCTGCGGAGGGAGAGCAGTACAACTGGTCTCTCTTCCTGCTGAATTCTTTCTTGGCTGATTGCCTGAATGTGCAGGACAATGCAGCCCAATCATTCCATTTTTCTTGTCTTTTAATTTTATGCGCTCTCGTTGGGTGGAAGGAGCCCCCGAATACTCAGTTCCTTCCGCGCCGCGCAGGAGAGGTTGCCGGCATGCGCTACATCAACCTCTGGGATTCCCCTAATCCCGCGAAGCGCAAGATGAATCGCGCTGTCTTTTGTGAGTACTACTATCTCCTCCGAGATACCATTCAAGAAATGCCAAGGCTGAGCGAGGAGACAGCCACGTTATATGACGGGAAGTTGGCTTTTACTGCCGACCTACATCAACTTTACCTCCGCCCTTGCGGCATTCCAGATGAATGGGCGCTAGGCCTTTACAGGATGACTACAGAGGATGTTGAAGAAACCATCAAGTCTTGGTCGGATGAGTGGAGGGAGGCCGCCGATCTCGCATCCGCGCTGCCAACCGCCGCTACGAAAGAGAAGGATAAGGGCAAGGAAGCCCGTGAGCAGAGAAGTGATGAAGGATCCACAGAACCGGCCACCAAGAAGCAAAAAGTGTCGCATCCCGCTGAGGCTATTCCCTCGGGGATCGACCAGTACATACATGAGCAATTTCGCGAGCTGCGCAATGCGCACGCTCACATCAGAAGTGCTTTAGATTTGCAGTTCGTAGAACTGAAAGGTCTCGCAGGAAGAGTTGCGCAGACCCATGCGCCAGCATCTACTTCGCAAGCGCCACAAGAAATTCCAAGTGCCGAGCGAGTTGAAGAACTCATTGAAAGGCATACTGTCGTGCATATTCCGCCTACCAGCATGACACTTCCAGATCCGCTAACTGCACTACAGGTAAGCGCCGTTGGGCCCGTTGAAATTAATTTGTCTCTAATTCCTATAGAGACTCTACAGCTAGTGCATGAGAAAGTTTCTCTTGAGTTGAGAGCTAGAGAGCTCTCTACATTCCAGGAAAATCAACGTCTGCAATCGCATGAGTTAGAGTTGAAGGCAATCCATCAGAATACCTCTGAGAAGCTTGCACTTTATGAGGCGCAAGACATCGGTATCAGAAACGCAGTGGATGAGATTGCCCAGTTATTGCCGACTTGCGAGATTCAACCAGATCTCCCTCTGGTTGCAAAAGTTCAAATTATTGGCGAAAGAGCGAAAACCCCGGAGCAAGAAATAGTTGCTATGGCAGAAGGCCATAGAACCCAGATCGCTGAGCTAGAAGCTCGCGTTGCTGCGCATCTTACGGATGATGCGCAGGTACAATTTGAAGCACTGAGCAGAGCTTCCACACAGATGAAAGATCGAGTACAGGAAGCCGAGAACCTGATGAACCAGGCTATGGAAGCTTGGACGGAGCTTGTGAAGCTCCCTTTTAAAGTGGGACTGTCAGAACAGGTGCAAGCTGTAGAATAATCTCTCACTGTTCTGAATGAAGAAGCTAAGGCCTTAACAGGCTTACCAAAAATGAAGAAAATGGGTGAAGTGCGCAAAATGCAGCAGCAACTGCACAAGCTCAGAACTGAAGATGAGAAGCTCACCAACAGCATTCAGCCATTCATGGATGAGTATGCTGAAATCGTTGCCCAGGTTGAGACAAAATTCAAAGAGATTGCTGAATCTCAGGAGATCATTGATACCCTCACTAAAGACGAAGCAACCGCAGAAACGGTGCAAACAGCTGACGAGTGTATTGAGGAATTGGACTCCGCTATTGCGAAGTGGAAGAAAACATTCGCGGAGACTCAAGCACAAGCAGATGCGCAAATCAAGCGACCACGCGCTAGTGCGAGTGGCTCGAGGGCGAGCCACAAGTGAGTGTTAGGGGCCTGTTGGAGCCTAGGTCGTAGCTGCGGTAAAGCTGCGAATTTTGGGGAAAAGACAAGTATGAAAGGAAAGTGCTAATTTTGGGACAAGCACTAAGTTTTGGGCAAGAAGGAGATGGTGCGCAGTACGGTGCCAGATGGACAAGCTCAGCAAAGATTATGGACCGGAAATCGCGGAGCTCGCGCGCACGTCATCGAAGAATGAAGGTGGCTCAGCTACCATAATAAATAAGGCGATGGAGTAGAGGGCTCAGCTACCCTCATTTAAAGGCTTAGTACAGAAGTTATGGTTGCTCGGATCAAGGAGGAGCAACGGACCAGAGCATTGAAGGCGAAGGACAATCGCCCATACCCACAATCTGCGCCGGAATTCATGGAGCCTGCAGGAAGCGGCGACGTGACTGCAAGCGGCGCCTACAGTACACCTAGCCATGTGTGTGGTTAGGGTTTTTGGGAATCACTGTTGGGAAAGGCCCACAGTCTTGTAAAGGTGCGACCGCCATGGCCACCTATATATATGAATAATTGTAATGGGTAGACGTTAGAGAGTTAGCGAGAAAAGTTAGATACTTTTGGGATAGTTAGATGGGTAGACTGTTAGAGAGACAGTCTCGAGGATAGATCATGTGTTAATTATCCTTTGGTATGTTTCTACTGTGTGTAGAACTAGAGTAGAATCGGATAGCCGAGGAGCTAATCCCTGAGTTGCCAGACAGTCTGTGTGACGTCTGCGCCTTTGTAATCTCTATAGAGAAGAGACTAGAGAAGAGAAGGGCTCCCAGCTGTGTGCGTGGAGTTTCCTGTAAAGATCTAAGGCTGCAGCTGTGTGCGCAGCATATTGTATAACTCTATGGTTTTCTGGTTAATATAAACTCCCGTGGACAGGGTTTTCCTCGAGGAGATGAGCTTCACATATGTATTCTTGTTATAATGTTTGCGTGAATGATAACTGTTTAGAGTTCATTATCTGTGTATGCGAGACTCTTGTATTATCTTTGCGACTGTTTAAGTGAGTTGGAAAGGTCCCTTGATAGCTATAAGTGTTAAGTACCGAAGAAGTAAGTAACGCGTTGTCGCTGCAGCGAGAGAGGACTGCGCTACTGCGCTGTATGCGAAGGGCGAGGAAGTACTTAACGCGTCGACGCAAGGAATAGTTTCCTTCTGCGCTAAAGAGGAGAAACTGCGCAGTGGGCCTGCTGAGGAAGGAATCCGCGCAGCCACGCCGAGCGGCTTGCGGGAAAGTCCGACCGCCGATACCTGAGGAACCGAAAGAGGAAGAACAATCTCCGCGTCACCACGGTTAAGGAAACTTGATTCCTTAACCCCCCCATAGCCACTTCGGGTGAGACCTCGAGCTGCTGCGCAGCTCGTTGCCGAGAGGGCCAGTGCGCCAAGGGGTTTTGTTGCTGCGCTTCATTAAAACCCGGGTCTGCCCAAGAAAGCAGCCAACAGGAGGTGATCCACCTAAGACTCAACCTAGTTCTGTTTGGCCTAATCCACTTGACCAGGATCCGTTTGATCCTTCGAATCCTGATAATTATCTTTACGGGATGCCCGACTTACCCGAGGAGGAAGAAAAGGACGAGCCTTTCATTCCTTCGTTTCCACGCAATTATAGATATGGGAGACCTGAGACTCATGATGATACTAGCCCTATGGTCAACCCCACTGCACTCGCTTTTGGTATGCCTAGTTACACTACTGTCGAACCTTCCACTATGGTTGGTACTCATGCTGGCACTAGTCAAAGTGTTAGCCATACTATACCCACTGGGGGCACTACCCTCCCTGGGGGGAGTACATTGTCCACCCACTCACATAGTATGGGGACTGGTCAGATTCTTAACCATGCCAATGTTCGAATGCAGCCACCTCCTAGGAATACCCAACCTAGTCGAAATGTTGTTCGAAACACGACTCGCCATCCACCACCTAATACGCATATCGCTACTCGTCAACCCAGGACTACTTTTGCACATGATACCATTCCTCCCAACCACAGGGGTGGACACATACCGCATACTTTTGCGTCCACTGCCGCCACTAGTAATGCTAATGTAGGGGATGGGAATATTTCCTATCCACATGGACATCACACCACCAACCCTGCTACTAGTTACGCCCATATTGGAGCTAGGAATACTTCTCATGCTTATGGTCATCACACAACTACTCAAGCTAATCCTAATATTGGGGGTGGGAACATACCATACCATTACGGTCAATACAACACAGTTCCCACTATGAATAGTACATACATTCCCCATACTCATGGTGGAAACCCTTACTACAACACAGTCGGTGTTGGCCACCAATATCACCCGCCACCCCAATATGGTGCTCAAAACACGCATATACTTGCTTACTCTCAAATGGGTCGAGCAGGGGGAGGTTATCAACCTTATGGTCATGGGAAAGCTTACAGGCCGTCAGGTCCTCGGTATTAGCATTTTAATCCTAATGGTCAAGCTTTTGGTCCATCCTATAAAACAGTTTCGTTCAACCAATATTTTATGGGAGCTTATAATCAAGCTTCCCAGCCACAACTCCTGTTCCTTGCACGCTTGAATCTCCCAGATCTTTCGAAGCTCATGAATGATCCGGTGTGTCACGACCCTACTTGGCCCCCGGTCCCTACCAAGCTCTCTTCGGACATTCAAAAGTTTGAAGGGAAAGGTGGTGAGGAACCGGGAGATCATGTCACGACGTTTCACCTTTGGTGCTCCTCCAACTCTTTGAATCATGATTCCATTCGATTACGACTATTTCAATGCACCCTCACGGGGGCAGCCATGAAGTGGTATGTGGAGTTGTCTGGAAACACCTATAGAGGATTCAATGAGATTGCTTTGGTTTTCTTAGACCATTTCCAGTTGTCGATTCGTTATGATACTGGTACTAAGTTGTTGTCCACCTTCCATCAGAATAAGGCCACACATATTTCTGACCACGTTCAAGAGTGGCGTTGACAGAAAAGATTAGTGAAAGCCAACATTCCTCCAGAGTTCCTGTTGGAATGGTTCCTTAAGTCTTTACTCCCATACATTGCTAAGGATGTTTCGATGTCCGACATTGTGACTGAGGAACAAGCTATCTTGAAAGTCCAGTAGTTAGATATTCTTTATTCTCAGTCTGGCATTTTGTATGACATTATTCTTGATGCACCGAGAACAAGACATGAGCCTACGTCAGTTCCTGGACCACATGCTGATGGCATCGTGGGGTCTGCATGCACTCGCCCTGTAGACTTGGTAGCTAATCAAATGCAAAATTTGTCGGTAAACCAGTCTGCTTCCGGACAGGTTCACACCTTTTCCACTTCCACTCCGTCGTCTGATGTACACAATGTGCAATCAACAAAACCGTCGGGTAACCAACAACCTGGTGGTAAGAAAAAGGGGAGAAATAATCATAGGGGTGGAAACAATGGAAGTAATAATAATAGAAATCGTAATACTCCTCGTAAAGAGAATGCCAACCCTCCTCGAGAAGGCAGTAATGCTAGCGAGGATCATAAACCTAGGCATAAGGTGAAATTCCCTTGCAAGCTTTATGGGGAGGATCATCTTACTCACTTATGTCCTCAAATTGAAGAAGCATCGAAGCATTTGGAACAGAGCCCAGCTATGTTGAAGGATCCCCTACCTCATCACAAAAACATGGCTTCGCATGCTCCCACCACTGGTTATGGTACTAATGAAACCTCTTCTTCCAATACTAGTGTTTATGGATGTGTGAATATGGTTCAGTCGGAGGTTTGTGTTGCTACTCGTCAATGCGATTATGGTGCACCACAACCGAATTTGGGGAATGAGCCTCCCCCTCCTCCTGATAATTCCTTGCATATCGAGAAGCCTTCCATTATGCCGCAGATACCGAAAGGTGTTCTTAAGTGCTCCATGCATAATCCTAATGCTCGAACCACCCAGAACTACTCCATCGTAGAAGATTTGGGCCAAACTCTGTGTGCCATGTTGGCTCTTGAGGTTTTGCAAGCCTGTCCTTCGCAAAAGCATGCCCTTTTGAGTGCGTTAGGAGTTCAGGATGGGGGATGTCCTAGTGTTATCAAGTTCGATACTACTGATGTCCTGCCTCGCTTACCTTACCACGTGGCTTTTCAAATCCAGGTGGTTTGCCTTAAAATCTTCATCAAACATACTATGGTTGATGAAGGTGCTTCCGCATTATTAATGTTGTTGACTTGTTGGAAAGCTCTTGGCTCTCCTCCTCTACTCGCATCTAGAAATACACTCACTGCATTCGACGGTAGGTCTTTTACGCTACATGGAATTATCCCTTCCCTTGTTGTCTCCTTGGGAGGTAAGTCCATGCCTATTGAAGTCGAAGTGGTTGATGCACCCATCAAATACAACCTTTTACTAGGTCGAAACTGGATGTACGCTATGAAGGCTGTCGCGTCTACTGTATTACGATTTATTTGCTTTCCCCATGAAGGCAAGATTGTGACGTTCGATCAGCTAGATTATGTTGGCACTCCTTCCACAGCATCCATGGGATCAGTAGTCCCGCAAGTTTCTGTTTCTCAGTCGGCAAATGGGAACATAGGTGTTGGGATGTACCCCTCATTGATGGGAAATTTTAACCATTCTGCACCTGTGAATTTTATTGGAACCATTTTCGATAGTGCACCTCCTCATTTGAATAGTATGCCATTCCGAACTTCCTATTGTGGTGATCCATGGATTTTGCTATCCGTGGATTCTATGTCTGGAGATATTGCGCACGTCCGGATGTCTATGCCCTTATCTGTAGCGGAGCTCACTTACGATCACATCCAACAAACCACTGTAGATCCGAATCTCTCTTTTTCCCAGATAGTTGAAGAAGATCCTGTTACACTGCCAGTTTGGGCAGCTAACTCATCTTGCTCTCACAATTGCCTTGATGATACTTTTCCATCGGCTAATGCTATCCTCAAAGCCATGTGTGGTAGTGAGAGGCCTTGGGAAGATATGCACCATCACTCTTATTTCCTTTCCAACCTCGAGCTCATTGAGCAAGAGGAGTTTAGGATGACTCTAGCTGAGATGGTTGGTCACCCTGTGGCTCTTTTGGAGTTGCATGATGTTTTCTTGGAGGAGATCATGGCCAATATTTCCCCGACCACTTCGATCAACATCTCCCGCACTCCCAGAAAGATTGAGAATGTTTACATTGGTGTTGATTGCACTCCTGAGGAGATTGCTATTTACACTGACTTGTTTACTGAACTCCGGGAAGCTTTTGCTCGGTCATATGAGGAGATGCCAGGGATAGACCTCCGCATTGTTGAACACGAGATTAGAACGTATCCTGATGCTAAACCAGTTCGAAAACGCTTACGTGCTGTGAACCCTAGGAAGGTAGCTGCTATTAAGGCAGAGGTGGAGAAACTGCTCAAAGATATTTTCATCTACGCCATTCCCCTTACCGAATGGGTGTCAAACCCTGTTCCTGTGGATAAGAAGCAGGGAACAATCCATGTATGCACTGATTTCAGAGATTTGAACTGTGCATGTCTGAAAGACAACTTCCCCATGCCATTCATTGATCAGATATTGGATGCTTGTGCGGGGAATGAGATTTTTTCGTTCATGGACGGATTCTCGGGTTATAATCAGATTCAAATCGAACCCACGGACCAACATAAAATGACATTTATTTGAACATGGGGAACCTTTGCATACTGGAAAATGCCTTTCGGACTCAAAAACGCAAGAGCTACTTTTCAGCGTGCCATGACCTATGCCTTTCACGATCTTAAGATGATTATAAAAGTTTTCTTGGATGATCTTGCTGGCCATTATCGCAAGAGAGTGGACCACCCCAAGCACCTCCGTATGATTCTCGAATTATGTATTCACTACAAAATTTGATTGAATCCAAACAAATGCATCTTCGCTGTTAGGACTGGTTGCCTTCTAGGATTCATAGTTTCGAAGGAGGGTATTAGAGTCGATCCTCTCAAAGTTGAGGTGATACTTCAGTTGCCTCCTCCGCGTAATCTGTTACAACTTCACAGCCTCCAAGGGAGAGCTACTTTTCTACGTCAGTTTATATCTAACTATGCCAGTATTACTAAAGGTTTCGCATGCCTATTGAATAAAGACACACCTTTTATCTGGGATGAGCGAGCCCAGCAGTCTTTCAATGCCATTAAGAAATCTTTGGTAGCGGCCCTTGTGCTTAGTCCGCTGGACTTTACACGAGATTTCATTCTTTATGTGGTCGCATCTCAAGAGACTATTGGCATTGTCTTGGTTCAGATAGATGATGCGCTTGTCGAGCATGTTATCTATTATCTTAGTCGAAATTTAATAAACTCTGAACTAAGGTACACCCACATAGAAAAGCTGGCGCTTGCAACTGTTCACGTAGTCCAACGGTTACGGCATTACATTTTGCTTCGAACAACCACCGTTGTAGCTCACATCAATCCATTTTAGTTCGTACTATCATGGCACCTTATCGGGGGTAAGTATAATAAATGGATTGTGATCCTTGAGGAATTTGATCTCGAGTTTGCTTCTGCAAAATCGATGAAATCATTGGTGTTCGCTGAGCTTATGTCAGACCTTCCACGGCTTGATGAGGATGTCATTCATGAAGATTCCTTTGTGGATAAACACTTATTTCTCATCTCGACCGAGGACCCTTGGTAGGGGGATATCATTGTGTATCTCCAAACTTTGAAGTTTCCTCTGCATTATTCACGAGATGAGCGATGACGTGTGAGACATCACGCTAAAGATTATACTATCGTTGGTGACACTTTGTATCGTCGAGGAAAGGATTCCATTCTCCGTCGTTGCTTGACTCACGAAGAAGCGGAACGGGTACTTAATGATTGCCATGCAGGGGCGTGTGGGAGTCACTTATCCGGGCTTGCTACAGCCCAGCGTATTATGCGAGCGGGTTATTTTTGGCCTACTATCTGTAAAGATTGTATTAACGCTGTGAAGACCTGTCACCCTTCCCAGGTGTTTTCTCGGAACATACACTTGCATCTAGCGCCCCTCCATCCGTTCGTCACTGTCGGTCACTTCACCAAGTGGGGGATAGATTTCATGAATTGCAAACTAGCTTCGGCTGGGGGGCATCATCATATTATCATGGCTGTGGATTATTTTTCCAAGTGGGATGAGGCCATGCCCACCGTTAAAGCCGATGGTGCTACTATAGCCCATTTTGTGTTCAATCAGATTTATCACTCAATTCGGTATCCTGAAAGAGATGTCACTGACCATGGCAGTCACTTTCAAAATAAGATGATGGAGGATTTGTCTCTCAAGCTTGGGTTTCATCAGGAACACTCATCTTCCTACTATCCTCAAGCGAATGGCTAGGTTGAAGCAGTAAATAAGTCTTTGAAGACCATTGTCCAACGTACCATCCAACAAAGCTAGACTAATTGGCATATCATGTTATATCCTTCTTTGTAGGCATATCGAACCGCAGTTAATACTGCCACCGGGTTCTCACCATTTCAATTAGTTCATGGTGTGGAGTCACTCTTACCGATTGAATGCGAGATTCCTTCGCTCAAGCTAGCCATATAGCTCCTCCCTGATACGACGGAGATTGAGCAACATTTAGTACACCTCGAGCAACTTGACAAGCACCGTCGAGATGCCGCTATGGCCATTGATGTTAACAAGCGTCATGTCAAGGTTCAATATGATAGGTCTATCCATCCCTGGCAATATGCTGAAGGTGACTTGGTTCTCTTGTATGACCAAGCTAAAGAACTCCTGGGGCCAGGAAAGTTCAATCCCATGTGGCACGGTCCTTAAATTGTGAGGCATGTCCTTGAAAAAGGAGCTTATGAGTTAGAAGATTACGAGGGAGTTGTCTTGAAGGAGCCTAGAAATGGGCTCTACCTCAAGCGGTATTACGCTTGAACCTTTGGTTCGGGATGATACTTTTGTATACTATTGTATAGTTTTTCTTTACATAGTTTAGCTTGTCTTTTTGGTTGTCAGGTCTGCTGATTAGCCTCTGTTTGATTGACAGATGTCAACAGGATGTCCTACGTTCTTAGGTTTCGCGGATGGTGCTATCCGACATACGCAGCAGCTTGCTTCTGCTGCCCGGGTTATCTTCTCACCTGACCACCTAGTTGTGTCCTCAGGAGGTGCTTGTCTCGATCCTACATCTAACAATGTGGCTGAGTATAGTGCCATTTTTGAGCTACTTCGGGATGCCATGTCACATGACATCCAATCTTTAGAAGTCCACCTGGATTCACAACTAGTTGTATCTCAACTGAATGGGCAGTACCGTGTACGAGACCCTACATTACTATGGATATTCCTTAAGGTACAACTCTTGGAGAGACATTTTGTTTCCATTACATATATTCATATTCCGAGAAGTCATAATTATATATCTGATGCATACGCTAACTATGTATTAGATTGGCATTTGTCACATTCATCATGAGGACATAAATACAAAGACATTCATACATTTGTACATACACACGTGTAGTAGAACCGAGAACCAAAGTTGTATATATATATAAATATGTCAAAAAATGGTAGTGTCATACAAAACTGGAGCCCGTAGCCCTAAAAAATATACATATCGATACAAAAATGATGAGACCCTGGGATATCTACTCCCTCCGAGGAGGTCTAGCTGCCGCCTTGACGAGATGTGTCTCATAATAGTAGTGTACTGCATTGGCCATTCGCTGCATTAGCTGCACCCACTCACCAAGAACACCCACTACCTGGCGCTGCATAGCCTCAGGTAGTCGGGCTACCTCTATCAGTGGTACTCGGGAAACCATCCGTGATATGTTGCGCCGCAACATCTGGAGTGTGCATCCTGCTGTAGCATATGCTGCCATCTCATCTCTACCCCGATGACCATGTCTCGGGAAGCCTTCGGGTCTCACTGGGCCTTTGTCTGCGAGCAAATAGTCACCCATTAGCACATGACATTACCACCAAAAATATTTTTTGCATTTCAACTATAATCAAAAAAATACATAAAAATTTAATAAACACAAAACCAGAAGAGTACTCACCGATGTCTCCGAACGCAGCCCCTAGTGGGAACGGCATGTCACAATCCTATCTGAAGTCTATCCTGGCATAGGGATAGTCCTCTATCGCGATCACCTGCTGGTTCCACCAACGGAAGAACTCCTCAATATATGGTGGTGCCAGACGGCCACCACCCTGTCGTGTCAGTATCTCAGACCATCGGGTCAGGGCTGGATCACGGAGACTGTGAGTAGGGACATCCACCCTCGGGCTAAGTCCCAGAACCCTCTCAAAGAAGAAACTGCAGAGGATGCTACCATACCCAAAGTTTTTGGCCTTACCCTCTTTGCATTCCGTCAGTTGTGTCTTCATAGACACCAGCAGAGTAGTACACCAGTCGAATATAGTAGGCTACAAGCATTATGATGCATAGAACATCACCGGTCTGGATGCCTGATGTAGTGATTTCAATCCCGTGATCTGCACTAGAGTAGCCACAATGATCTTTGTACTTCGATCCGTTATAGCATTGACTGGAACTTGACTTCCCACTGGTCGTGTGTTGGCGGGACAATACCGTACTATGTAGTCTTGCACAGTGATCCCACCACCCACGGTCTATGACCAAATACTAGCCACCTCCCCTCTACGGGAAAAACTGGTAATGAAATAGATATCCTCCACTTCCAGTGTCAGTGTTTTCCCGTTGAGGATGAAGTGTTGATCATCCACATCCTAGTAGTTGATCAAATGACGGAGTAATAGGTTTTGGGCTCTTAAACCCCCGAGACTCTAGTATTTATATAAGCCACATGCTTGTTGTGCTTGAAAATCATTGCGCACGGCCTCATCTACCTGGTCATGCTCTCTTTCCATCCACTCTAGAACCATCCTGGAGTGCAAAGCAAAAAAAAATTAGTCAATTTCATGTTTAAAAATTTCTTCACAGCCGTACCCGCGGGCTAAATTATAGACAGTGGCGGGTAGATGCGGGTAGTCAGCTTTTTAACTGCATGTTTGGTGCCCTACCCGCGACCCGCATACTTATAGCCCACAGGTAGTGCCGAATCCATTTAGGGCTTGGCCAAACAAAAAATCCCACCGACCAAAACTGAAATAAAAGCACTTAAATCAAAGGTATGGTAGTAACAACTAACCTGCTCTGGACGGTTCGCAGAATGGCCACTTGTAGCTCCCACGATCGGCACTCAAAGTTTCAGGTGAAAACTTACCACTAAACTCCAAAATGGTCAATAGTGCAAATGAATTGAAAATTATTAAATTTTATTACTATTTATAATTTTCTGGACCCAGTTTTCTATAGTTTTTGCAATTTTGAGCTGTTATGAACTAATATCGTGCCATGGAGTAGTGTTTTTTCAGCATATTTCCTTGGCAAGAGATGTTCTGAACCATTTCACACCTACAACATGTACATTTCACACCTGGCATATAGGTTAGATGCCATTTTTGCATGCATTATGCATTTGACCTTTGACAATTTTTCATAAACCCTAGGTGCGACCCCGCTTTGTGACTGACACGGAACCTTCACATTGTTATAGAAGTGTTGTTATGTGGAGGTAGGGATTTTCCAAACATGGGTACCCTAGTTAGAACCCCTTTATACATTCTGGTGCCCATGCCGTTGTTTGTCCTTAGGATTGGGAGTCCTTCGTAGTTACGCCATAACATTGCGATAAAGACTCATACTCTACTTTGTCTTATGTTGGCCATTTCCCTTAAGGACTCCCCTCAGTTATATCATGTTTCGATTGCATTGCATCATTCTGCTTGCCGCTTGAGCCTTGTGTTGGCTCTCGCTTACTCAATTGTTACCCTGGTTCCTGAGCACTTTTCCCTGTCGAGCCCTGCAAAGCTTATAGATTTTCCCTTCACAACTTGATGACCCTTTGAACCTGAGGGAACACACCCCCGAGTGTCCACATCCTGCACGCACTTCCTTTCATTGAGCATAGGTATGTTCCACTGCTTGAGACTAGTCTGCTAGCTATTTGACACTCGTTCCCTCACATGTACTATAAGCAACTTTATTATTTTTCAAGCTTTTCCCAAATATGAAAAAGACAAAAAAATCAAATATTCCAAAAAGCCGGATGGGATTATGGTCACTATTTCTTATTGGTAGCCGTTGTGTCGCCTTTGAACAGAGCATTCATTCCACTCCGTACATTATGAGTCGGGACTATAGTTGGGACTTAGGAGCTGTACTTGTTTCTCAATTTTCTCCACCGATTGGTTAAGCTTCCAGTCATTATGGAGCCCTCTGTAATGCCTCCTGCATTGCACAGTTTATGTCAATTCTATGCTACCTGAGTCTATCCATCTTCTCATGCTCTTGTTCAAAGGAAGCCCCGAAACCAGTGTCGGCCACTCCTCAGATCTCTTAACTATTGCATGTCGGCCATCCTTATTGAGTCAGTCTGTTTCACCTGCGATCTTCCAAATCTTTCAGCATTGCTGGTACCTCGTGCTGGTTGATGGGGGATGCCTTAATTCCCTCCTTCCAGCGAGTCTCGCTCCATCGAATTCAACTCATTGATTCCGGGACTTGAGGCTTAGAGCTCGTTTGAGTACTTTGAGGCTTGCAGTCATTAGTGGCAGGTTCTCTCACCATCGACATTTTTGGGAATACATCAATGTTTCCTGATCGATGGATTCATCTTAGTGTTCGACTTCAACCCATTTATTCACACACTGATGATTGTGCTCTGTTCCTTGATGCCCATTTTCATTATTGGTGGGTTATCTCGTGTCTATTAACAGTATACATCATTAACCGGTAATTAGACGATGTCTCATCAGGTTCGACCCCAACTACTTTTATTCACTTGATGGGACTTGCACCATCGAAGACTTGTGTAGAAGACCCCAGGCAATTGTGGCATTCAGTATGCTACATATGACTTTGACTTTACATCCGAGATATCACCTCTCAGATTTCAGTGGTTTGTACCTCCAGTTTGCACCGGTTGTCTTCTTTTCAGCAGAAGACCATATCTTACTATAGAGGGATCATGGCTATGATCACTTATGACATGTATCCATTATATGCTGCCTATTCATGGCCATTGTATCAGATTGTTGTACTATACCGACATGTATTCAGAGATACTATTGTATTATGACGAGCTTTTCTTTCCACTTGTGTCTCCATCACTCCACTTCTGAGTTTTATAATGTATTTCGGCCATCGTAGCACATTTCAGTCTCTGACCTCACACATTAGGGGGCATTTGTTACACAGAATTATTCCACCCTATGAGCATCAGCATTCTTTGGCCTGTAGGATCCATTCCAGTGACTCGGATCCATTTTTATCCTTCAGTGATACCAGTTTGCCCTATTTTTATTCCTACCTGCATGTTGCATCACTATAGCATGCGTACCCACGATTTGCAACCCTATAGCCCGCGGGTATCAAGTAAAATGGTAAAAACCACTATTTTATCACTTTTTACTCCCAAAAAGCGATCATTGGGTGACCTTTGGCTCTCCATCTGCCCAAGTAACACCTCGATGTGTCCTTTCACCTACCTTTGAGAGGACTATATATTGAGCACATATGGCTTATGGACTGGAGGAAGAAGAGAATAGTAAAGGAACTCTAGTGGATTTTTTCCCTATCTTGAGTTTGCACTCATTGATCCTTATAGTTGTGAACCAGTTATGTTCACCTTCCAAACTCCTTTCTAGTTTGAGTTTTCCATTCATGGAGGATTGAAGTGGTGGAGGCACAAGTGGATTGATCTAGATCTTGGTTCAGATTGGTTGCCGACAAGAGGTCGTATCACTTTGTACTTCTTCTTGTTCATTAATAGAAATACTCATATTCTCGTCCATTCATGGTGTGAATGTCATTTATTATACATTGGGTTACATTTGCTTATGATATTATGGACCATTGTTATTGATAATGTTAATGTCATTTATATATCACATGTACTTGTTAGATATTGGTTTCCAAGACTAATTTGCAGAGTACAAGTGCTCAGATGTGCGCAGATTGAAAGCTCCAATGGGGATCACATCAAACGTTGGATCGAGGCTGGTTACATTTCTCCATTATTTTAACATTGTCATTTATTATAGCATTGCTTTTAGAATTGAGTATATTTCTAGTAGTCATCTGTCTATTGTGGTATTCCCAAGCCATAGTGAGTTTTCTCAAATATGGACTAATGCCATTTCTGTATTGGAGAAAACTCACTATGGCTTGGGAATACCACAACAGACAGATGACTACCATAAATCTACTCAATTCTCAAATCAATGCTATTATAAATGACAATGTTAAAATAATGGAGAAATGTAACCAACCTCGATCCAACATTTGATGTAGATCCCCGTTGGAGCTTTCAATCCACGCACATCCAAGCACTTGTAATCTACAAATTAGTATTGACAACCGATATCTAACAAGTACATGTGATATATAAATGACATTAACATTATCAATAACAATGGTCCATCATATCATAAGCAAATGTAACCCAATGTATAATAAATGACATTCACACCATGAATGGATGAGAATATGAGTATTTCTATTAATGAACAAGAAGAAGTACAAATTGATATGACTTCTTGCTGGCAACCAATCTGAACCAAGATCTAGATGAATCCACTTGTGCCTCCACCACTTCAATCCTCCATGAATGGCAAACTCAAACTAGAAAGGAGTTTGGAAGGTGAACATAACTAGTTCAAAACTACAAGAATCAATGAGTGTAGACTCAAGATAGGGCAAAAATCCACTAGAGTTCCTTTACTATTCTCTTCTTCCTCCCGTCCATAAGCCATATGTGCTCAATATATAGTCATCTCAAAGGTAGGTGAAAGGACACATCAAGGCGTTACTCGGGCAGATGGAGAGCCAAAAGGTCACCCAATGACCTCTTTTTGGGAGTAAAAAGTGATAAAATAGTGGTTTTTACCATTTTACTTGATACCCACTGGCTATAGGGAAGCAAATCACGGGTACGCATGCTATAGTGATGCAACATGTGGGTAGGAATAAAAATAGGGAAAACTGGTATCACTGAAGGATAAAAATGGATCTGAGTCACTGGAATGGATCCTATAGGCTAAAGAATGTTGATGCTCACGGGGTGGAAGATTTCTGTGTAACAGATGCCCCCTAATGTGTAAGGTCAGATACTGAAATGTGCTACGATGGCTGAAATACATTATAAAACTCAGAAGTGGAGTGATGGAGACACAAGTGGAAAGAATATCTCACTCGTCATAATACAATAATATCTCTAAATACATGTCGGTATAGTACAACAATCTGATACAATGGCCATGAATAAGCAGTACATAATGGATACATGTCATAAGTGATCATAGCCATGATGCCTCTATAGTAAGATATGGTCTTCTACTGAAAAGAAGACAACTGGTGCAAACTGGAGGTACAAACTGCTAAAATCTAAGAGGTTATATCTCAGATGTAAAGTCAAAGTCATATGTAGCATACTGAATGCGACAATTGCATAGGGTCTTCTACACAAGTCTTCGATGGTGCAAGTCCCATCAAGTGAATAAAAGGAGTTGGGGTCGAACCTGATGAGACATCGTCTGATTACCGGTCAATGTTGTATACCATTAAAAGATGTGAGATAACCCACCAATAATGAAAATGGGCATCAAGGCACAGAGCACAATCATCAGGGTGTGAATAAATGGGTTGAAGTCGAACACTAAGATGAATCCATCGATCAGGGGACATTGATGTATTCCCAAAACTGTCGATGGTGAGAGAACTTGCCACTAATGACTGTAAGCCTCAAGGTACTCAACCGAGCTCTAAGCCTCAAGTCCTAGAATCAATGAGTTGAAATCGATGGAACGAGACTTGCTGGAAAGAGGGCATTAAGGCATCCCCCATCAACCAGCATGAGGTACCAGCAATGCTGAAAGATTTGGAAGATCGTAGGTGAAACTGACTGACTCAATAAGGATGGCCGACATGCAATAGTCAAGGGATCTGAGGAGTGGCCGACACTGGTTTCAGGACTTCCTTTGAACAAGAGCATGAGCAGATGGATAGACTCAGGCAGCATAGACTTGACATAAACTGTGCAATGCAGGAGGCATTACAGAGGGCTCCATAATGACTGGAAGCTTAACCAATCGGTGGAGAAAACTAAGAAACAAGTACAGCTCCTAAGGCCCAACTATATTCCTGACTCATAATATACGGAGTGGAATGAATGCTCTGTTCAAAGGTGACACAACAGCTGCCAACAAGAAATAGTGACCATAATCCCGTCCGGTTTTTTGGAATATTTGATTTTTTTGTCTTTTTCATATTTGGGAAAAGCTTGAAAAAGAATAAAATTGCTTATAGTACAACAAGTGAGGGAATGAGTGTCAAATAGCTAGCAGACTAGTCCCAAGAAGTGGAACATTCCTATGCTCAATGCAAGGAAGTGCATGCAGGATGTGGACACTCAGGGTCAAAGGGTGATCAAATTGTGAAGGGAAAATATATAAGCTCTGCAGGGCTCGACAGGGAAAAGTGCTCAGGCACCAGGCTAACAATTGAGTAAGCGGGAGTCGGCACAAGGCTCAAGCGGCAAGCAGGATGATGCAATGCAATCACAACATGATATAATTGAGGGAAGTCCTTAATGGAAATGGCCAGCATAAGACAAAGTAGAGTACGAGTCTTTATCGCAATGTCATGGCGTAACTACGAAGGAATCCCAATCCTAAGGAAAAACAATAGCATGGGCACCAGAATGTATAAAGGAGTTCTAACTAGGGTACCCATGTTCGGGAAATCCCTACCACAACATAACGACACTTCTATAACAATGTGAAGGTTCCGTGTCAGTCACCAAGCGGGGGTCGCACCTAGGGTTTATGAAAAATGGTCAAAGGTCAAATGCCCATGCGAAAATGGCATCTAACCTATATGCCAGGTGTGAAATGTACCTGTCATAGGTGTGAAATGATTCAGAACATCTCTCGCCGAGGAAATCTGCTGAAAAAACACTACTTCATGGCATGATATTAGTTCATAACCGCTCAAAATGGAAAAAACTATAGAAAAGTGGGTCCAGAAAATTATAAATAGCAATAAAATTTAATAAATTTCAATTCATTTGCACTATTCACCATTTTGGAGTTTAGTGGTAAGTTTTCACCTGAAACTTCGAGTGCCGATCGTGGGAGCTACAAGCGGCCGTTCTGCGAACCGTCCGGAGCAGGTTAGTTGTTATTGCCATACCTTTCATGTAAGTGCTTTTATTTCAGTTTTGGTTGGTGGGATTTTTTGTTTGGCCAAGCCGTAAATGGCTTCGGCACTACCCACGGGCTATAAGTATGTGGGTCGCGGGTAGGGCACCGTTTAAACGCGTAGTCAAAAAACTGACTGCCCGCGTCTACCCGCCACTGTCTACACTTTAGCTTGCCGGTACGGCCGGTGAAGAAGTTTTTAAACATGAAATTGACTAAAAATTTCTTGCTTTGCACTCCAGGATGGTTCTAGAGTGGAGGGAAAGAGAGCATGACCAGGTAGATGAGGCCATGCTCAATGATTTGCAAGCACAACAAGCATTGCAAGCATGTGGCTTATATAAATACTGGAGTCTCGGGGGTTTAAGAGCCCAAAACCTACTACTCCGTCATTTGATCAACTACTGGGATGTGGATGCTCAACACTTCATACTCAATGGGAAAACACTGACACTAGAAGTGGAGGATATCTATTTCATTACTGGTTTGTCCCGTAGAGGGGAGGTGGCTAGTCTTTGGTCACGGACCGTGGGTGGTGGGATCACTGTGCAAGACTACATAGTATGGTATTGTCCCACCAACACACGACCAATGGGAATTCAAGTGCCAGTCAATGCTATAATGGATCTGAGTACAAAGATCATTGTGGCTACTTTGGTGCGGATCACGGGATCCAAAGCACTACATCAGGCATCCAGACCGATGATGTGCTACGCATCACAATGCTTGCAGCCTACTATATTCGACTGGTGTACTACTCTGCTAGTGTCTATGAAGACACAACTGACGAAATGCAAAGTGGGTAAGGCCAAAAACTTTGGGTATGGTATCATCCTCTGTAGTTTCTTCTTTGAGAGGGTTCCGGGACTTAGCCCGAGGGTGGATGTCCCTCCTCATAGTGTCCATGATCCAGCCCTGACACGGTGGGTTGAGATACTGACATGACAGGGTGGTGGCCATCTGGCATCACCATATACTGAGGAGTTCTTGAACCGACAGGTGATCGCGATAGAGGACTATCCCTATCTGGGGATAGACTTCATACAGGATTGTGACATACCGCTCCCACGAGGGGCTACATTCAGAGACATCAGTGAGTACTCTTTTTGGTTTTGTGTTTATTAAATTTTTATGGATTTTTTTTATTATAGTTGAAATGAAAAAAATCTTTTTGGTGGTAATGTCATGTGCTAATGGGTGACTGTTTGCTCACAAACAAAGGCCCAGTGAGACCCAAAAGATTCCTGAGACATGGTCATCGGGGTAGAGATGAGGTGGAAGCAGATGCTATAGCAGGGTGCACACTCTAGACGTTGCGGCGCAACATATCACGGATTGTTGCCCGAGTACCACTGATAGAGGTAGCCTGACTACCTGAGGCTATGCAACACTAGGTAGTGGGTGTTCCTGGTGAGTGGGTGCGGCTACTGCAGTGGATCGCCAACGCAGTACAGTACTACTATGAGACAGATTCGGTCTAGGCGGCAGCTAGACCTCCTCAGAAGGAGTAGATATCCCAGGGTCTCATCATTTTTGTATCGATATGTATATTTTGAGGGCTATGGGCTACAGTTTTGTATGACACTACCATTTTTGGACATATTTATATATATATACAACTTTGGTTCTCGGTTCTACTACACGTGTGTATGTACAAATGTATGAATGTCTTTATATTTATGTGATCATGATGAATGTGACAAATGCCAATCTAATACATAGTTAGCGTATGCATCAGATATATAATTATGACTTCTCAGAATATGAATATATGTAATGGAAACAAAATGTCTCTCCAAGAGTCGTACCTTAAGGAATATCCATAGTAATGTAGGGTCTCGTACACGGTACTACCCATTCACCTAAGATACAACTAGTTATGAATCCAGGCGGACTTCTAAAGACTAGATGTCATGTGACATGGCATCCCGAAGTAGCTCGACAACGGCACTATACTTAGCCACATTGTTAGATGTAGGACCGAGACAAGCACCTCCTGAGGACACAACTAGGTGGTCAAGTGAGAAGATAACCCAGGCAGCAGAAGCAAGCTGCTGCGTATGTTGGCTTGCACCATCTGCGAAACCTAAGAACATAGGACATCCCGTTGACATCTGTCAATCAAACAGAGGCTAATCAGCAGACCTGACAACCAAAAAGGCAAACTAAACTATGTAAAGAAAAACAATACAATAGTATACAAAATTATTAGCCCGAACCAAAGGTTCAAGCGTAATACCGCTTGAGGTAGAGCCCATTTGTAGGCTCCTTCAAGACAACTCCCCCGTAATATTCTAACTCATAAGCTCCTTTTTCAAGGACACGCCTCACAATGTAAGGACTGTGCCACATGGGATTGAACTTGCCTCCCCCCAGGGGTTCTTTAGCTTGGTCATACAAGAGTACCACGTCACCTTCAGCATATTGTCGGGGATGGACATACCTATCATATTGAACCTTGACATGACTCTTGTTAACATCAATGGCCACAGCGGCATCTCGACGGTGCTCATCAAGTTGCTCGAGGTGTACTAAACGTTGCTCACTCTCCGTCATATCAGGGAGGAGTTGTATGGCTATCTTGAGCGAAGGAATCTCGCATTCAATCGGTAAGAGTGACTCCACACCATGAACTAACTGAAATGGTGAGAACCCAGTGGTAGTCTTAACTGCGGTTCGATATGCCCACAAAGCAGGATATAACATGATATGCCAACTAGTCTTGCTTTGTTGGATGTTACGTTGGAGAATGGTCTTCAAAGACTTCTTTACTGCTTCAACCTAACCATTCGCTTAAGGATAGTAGAAGATGAGTGTTCCTGATGAAACCCAAGCTTGAGAGACAAATCCTCCATCATCTTATTTTGAAAGTGACTGCCATGGTCAGTGACAATCTCTTTCGGGATACCGAATCGAGTGATAATCTGATTGAACACGAAATGGGCTGCAGTAGCACCATCGGCTTTAACGGTAGGCATGACCTCAGCCCAGTCTGAAAAATAATCCATGGCCATGATAATATGATGATGCCCCCCAGTCGAAGCTGGTTTGCAATCCATGAAATCTACCCCCAACTTGGTGAAGGAACCGACAGTGACGACCGGATGGGGGGGCGCTGGACATGAGTGTATGTTCTGAGAAAACACCTGGCAAAGGTGACATCTCTTCACAGCGTTAATACAATCTTTACAAATAGTAGGCCAAAAATAACCCGCTCGCATAATACGCTAGGCTGTAGCAAGCCCGGATAAGTGACTGCCACACGCCCCTGCATGGCAATCATTAAGTACCCGTTCTGTTTCTTCATGAGTCAAGCAACGATGGAGAATGGAATCCTTTCCTCGGTGATACAAAGTGTCACCGATGATAGTATAATATTTAGCGTGATGTCTCACACGTCGTCACTCGTGTTGTGAATAATGCGGAGAAAACTTCAAAGTTTGGAGATACACAATGATATCCCCATACCAAGGGTCCTCGGTCTCGGTCGAGATGAGAAATAAGTGTTCATCCACAAAGGAATATTCATGAATGACATCCTCATCAAGCCGTGGAAGGTCCGACATAAGCTCAGTGAACACCAATGATTTCACCAATTTTGCAGAAGAAAAATCAAGATCAAATTCCTGAAGGATCACCATCCATTTATTATACTTACCCCCGATAAGGCGTCGTGATAGCACGAACTGAAACGGATTGATGTGAGCTACAACGGTGGTTGGTCGAAGCAAAATGTAATGCCGTAATCGCTGGACTGCGTGAACAGTCGCAAGTGCCAGCTTTTCTACATGGGTGTACCTTAGTTCATCCTTTATTAAATTTCGACTAAGCTAATAGATAACATGCTTGACAAACGCATAATCTATCTGAACCAAGACCATGACAATAGTCTCTTGAGACGTGGCCACATAAAGAATGAAATCTTGTGTAAAGTCTGGCGGACTAAGCACAGGGGCTGATACCAAAGCTTTCTTAATGGCATCGAAATACTGCTGGGCTCACTCATCCTAGATAAAAGGTGTGTCTTTCTTCAATAAGCGTACGAAACCTTTAGTAATACTGGCATAGTTAGCTATAAACTGATGCAGAAAAGTAGCTCTCCCTTGGAGGATCTGAAGTTGTAACAGATTACGCAGAGGAGGCAACTAAATTATTGCCTCAACATTGAGAGGATCGACTCTAATACCCTCCTTCAAAACTATGAATCCTAGAAGGCGACCAGTCCTAACAGTGAAGATGCATTTGTTTGGATTCAATCAAATTTTGTAGTGAATACATCGTTCGAGAATCATACGGAGGTGCTTGGGGTGGTCCACTCTCTTGTGAGAATGGCCAACAAGATCATCCAAGAAAACTTCCATAATCATCTTAATATCATGAAAGGCATAGGTGATGGCTCGCGGAAAAGTAGCTCCAGCATTTTTGAGGCCAAAAGGAATTTTCCGATATGCAAAGGTTCCCCATGGACAAATAAATGCCATTTTATGTTGGTCCGCGGGTTCGATTTGAATCTGATTATAACCCAAGAATCCATCCATGAACAAAAAAATCTCACTCCCTGCACAAGCATCCAATATCTGATCAATGAATGGCATGGGGAAGCTGTCTTTCGGACATGCATGGTTCAAATCTCTCAAATCAGTGCATACACGGATTGTTCCCTACTTCTTATCCATAGAAACAGGGTTTGACACCCATTCGGTAAGTGGAATGGGGTAGATGAAACCAGCTTTGAGCAGTTTCTCCACCTCTGCCTTAATAGCAGATGCCTTACTAGGGTTCACAGCACGTAAGTGTTGTCAAACTGGTTTAGCATCAGGATACGTTCTAATCTCATGTTCAACAATGCAGGGGTCTATCCCTGGAATCTCCTCATATGACCAGGTGAAAGCTTCCCGGAGTTCAAGAAACAAGTCAGTGTAAATAGCAATCTACTCAGGAGTGCAATTGGCACCAACGTAAATGTTCTCAATCTTTCTGGGAGTGAGAGAGATGTTGATCGAAGTGGTCGGGAAAATATTGGCCATATTCCCCTCTAAGAAAACATCATGCGACTCCAAAAGAGCCACAGGGTGACCAACCATCTCATCTAGAGTCATCCTAAACTCCTCTTGCTCAATGAGCTCGAGGTTGGGAAGGAAATAAGAGCGATGGTGTATATCTTCCCAAGGCCTCTCACTACCACACATGGCTTTGAGGATAGCTTCATCCGATGGCAAAGTATCATCAAGGAAATTGTGAGAGCAAGATGAGTTGGATGCCCAAAATGGCAGCATAACGGGATCTTCTTCAACCGTCTGGGAAGAAGAGAGATCCAGATCTGCAGTGGTTTGTTAGATGTGATCGTAAGTGAGCTCCGCTACAGATAAGGGCATAGACATCCGGACATGCACAATATCTCCAGACATAGAATCC
Source organism: Larix kaempferi (assembly GCA_027924585.1). Taxonomy (NCBI): domain Eukaryota; kingdom Viridiplantae; phylum Streptophyta; class Pinopsida; order Pinales; family Pinaceae; genus Larix; species Larix kaempferi. The sequence continues at coordinate 5,960,855 of BSBM01000399.1, read as the reverse complement.
GTGGATGGAAAAATCCATGGATCACCACAATAGTAAGTCTGTAAACTATTCGAAGGAGGAGGCGCACTATCGGAAATGGTTCCAATAAAATTCACAGGTACAGAATGGTTAAAAGTTCCCATCAATGAGGGGTACATCCCGACACCTATGTTCCCATTTGCCGACTGAGAATCAGAAACTTGCGGGACTACTGATCCTGTGCATGCTGTGGAAGGAGTGACAACATAATCCAGCTGATCGATCGTCACAATCTTGCCTTCATGGGGAAAGCAAATAACTCGAAATACAGTAGATGTGACACCTTCATAGATTACATGCAGTTCTAACCCAGTAAAAGGTTGTATTCGATGGGCGCATCAACCACTTCGACTTCAATAGGCACGGAGTTACCTCCCAAGGAGACAACAAGGGAAGGGATAATTCCATGCGGCATAAAAGACCTACCGTCGAATGCAGTGAGTGTAGTTCTAGATGCGAGTAGAGGAGGAGAGCCAAGAGCTTTCCAACAAGTCAACGACATTACTGACGCGGAAGCACCTTCATCAACCATAGTACGTTTGACGAAGCTTTTAAGGCAAACCACCTGGATTTGAAAAGCCACATGGTAAGATAAGCGAGGCTGGACATCAGTAGTATCGAACTTGATAACACTGGGACTTCCCCCATCCTAAACTCCTAACGCACTCAAAAGGGCATGCTTCTGAGAAGGACAGGCTTGCAAAACCTCAAGAGCCGACATGGCACACAGAGTTTGGCCCAAATCTTCTACGATGGAGTAGTTCTGGGTGGATTGAGCATTAGGATTATGCGTGGAGCACTTAAGAACACCTTTCGGTATCCGCAGCATAATGGAAGGTTTCTCGATATGCAACGAATTATCAGGAGGAGGGGGAGGCTCATTCCCCAAATTCGGTTGTGGTGCACCATAATCGCGTTGACGAGTAGCAACACAAAACTTTGATTGAACCATATTCACACATCCATAACCACTAGTATTAGAAGAAGACGTTTCATTAGTACCATAACTAGTGGTGGGAGCATGCGAAGCCATGTTTTGGTGATGAGGTAGGGGATCCTTCAACACATATGGGCTCTCTGCCAAATGCTTCGATGCTTATTCAATTCGAGGACATAAGTGAGTAAGATGATCCTCCCCACAAAGCTTGCAAGGGAATTTCACCTTACGCCTAGGTTTACGATCCTTGCCAGCATTACCGCCTTCCCGAGGAGGGTTGGCATTCTTTTTACGAGGAGTATTACGATTGCTATTATTATTACTTCCATTGTTTCCACCCCTATGATTATTTCTTCCCTTTTTCTTACCACCAGGTTGCTGGTTACTCGACGGTTTCGTTGATTGCACATTGTGTACATCAGAAGACGGGGTGGAAGTGGACAAGGTGTGAACTTGTACAGGAGCAAACTGGTTTAGCGACAAATTTTGCATTTGATTATCTACCAAGTCTACAGGGCGAGTGCATGTGGACCCCACGATGCCATCATCATGTGGTCCAGGAACTGACGTGGGCTCATGTCTTATTCTCGATGCATCGGGAATAATGTCATAGAAAATGCCAGAGTGAGAATAAAGTAGATCTAACTGTTGGAGTTTCAAGATAGCTTGTTCCTCAGTCACAATGCCGGACATCAAAACATCATTAGCAATGTATGGGAGTAAAGACTTAAGGAACCATTCCAACAGGAACTCTGGAGGAATGTTGGCTTTCACTAATCTCTTCCGTCGACGCCACTCTTGAACATGGTCAGAAATATGTGTGGCCTTATTCTGACGGAAGGTGGACAACAACTCAGTACCAGTATCATAACGAATCGGCAATTGTAAATTGTCTAAGAAAACCAAAGCAATCTCGTTGAATCCCCTATAGGTGTTTCCAGGCAACTCCACATACCACTTCGCAGCTGCCCCCGTGAGGATGCGTTGAAATAGTTGTAATCGAATGGAATCATGATTCAAAGAGTTGGAGGAGCACCAAAGGTGAAACATCGTGAGATGATCTCCCCGGTCCTCACCACCTTTCCCTTCAAACGTTGGAATTTCCAAAGGGAGCTTGTTAGGGACCGAGGGCCAAGTAGGTTCGTGACACACCGGATCATTCATGAGCTTCGAAAGATTCGGGAGATTCATGCGTGCAAGGAACGGGAGCTGCAGCTGGAAATCTTCATTATAAGCTCCCATAAAAGGTTTGTTGAACGGAACTATGTTATAGGATGGACCAAAAGCTTGACCATGAGGATTAAACTGCTGATACTGAGGACCTCACGGCCCGTAAGCTTTCCCATGGCCATAAGGTTGATAACCTCCCCTTGCTGGACCCATTTGAGAGTAAGCAGGTATATACATGTTTTGAGCACCATATTGGGGTGGCGGGTGATACTGGTGGCCAGCACCGACTGTGTTGTACTGTGGGTTGCCACCACGAGTATGGGGCATGTATGTACTATTCATAGTTGGAACCGTGTTGTATTGACCGTAATGGTATGGTATGTTCCCACCCCCAATATTAGGATTAGCTTGAGTAGTCGTGTGATGACCATAAGCATGAGAAGTATTCCTAGCTCCAATATGGGCGTGACTAGTAGCAGGGTTGGTGGTGTGATGTCCATGTGGATAGGAAATATTCCCACCCCCTACATTAGCATTAGTAGTGGCGGTAGTGGATGCAAAAGTATGCGGTATGTGTCCACCCCCGTGGTTGGGAGGAACAGTATCATGTGCAAAAGTAGTCCTTGGTTGACAAGTAGCGATATGTGTATTAGGTGGTGGATGGCGAGTCGTGTTTCGAACAACATTCCAACTAGGTTGGGTATTCCTAGGACATGGTCGCATTCCAACATTGGCATGTTTAGGAATCTGACTAGTCTCCATACTATGTGTGTGGGTAAACAACGTAGTGCCCCCAGTGAGCGTAGTGCCCCCAGTGGGTATAGTATGGCTAACACTTTGACTAGTGCCAGCGTGAGTACCAACCATAGTGAAAGGTTCGACAGTAGTGTGACTAGGCATACCAAAAGAGAGTGCAGTGGGGTTGACCATAGGGCTAGTATCATCATGAGTCTTAGGTCTCCCGTATCTATAATTGCTTGGAAATGAAGGAACGAAAGGCTCGTCCTGTTCTTCCTCCTCGGGTAAGTCGGGCATCCTGTAAAGATAATTATCAGGATTTGAAGGATCAAACGGATCTCGGTCAAGTGGATTAGGACAAACAAAACCAGGTTGAGTCTCAGGTGGATCACCTCCCCAATCCTCATGAGGAGTATGGGTATCGGAAGTATGTTCAACTCTACCCGAAGGAGTAGAAGGGTCTTGCCCAATATCGAGATATGCAGCCATGTAGTCCTCAACGTAAGTCACGTAAGAATCCGAAGACTCAGAGGGAGACCTCCGGCGTCCTCTAGCAATACGGCGTGTAACCTCGAGTGGCTTCAAACAAGCCAAACGATGGGACCAGCAGAGAGTAGGGCTCCGTGCCACGTTCTCTCTGGAGAGAGACACAACGTCTCCTAAAGGCCAACTATCGATCAAAAATAGTAAATCAAAATCACCCACCTAGAGAAACTATAGCTAAGAGTAGTCAAACAGAGTGGATAAATGAGCTCCCGACACTAGAGCTGGTATGTCTCGCCTAGGAGAGGCTTGAGACTCCCAAACTATAGCTGGAGGAAATAGAATCAGTTATAGAGACACCCAGGCTTCACTGTGTCGACAGGGTCAAGTCCACTGCACGAACACAACTGTGTTGTCCAATCCCTATCTGACTCAAGACACAAACAGCATACCCACTGAAAGTACCCTGTGCGGTACCTAGGTAAGGAAACTATGTTCACCGCAATATAACCAATGCTCAAGGGGACAGTCACGGGTGGGACCCATCGTATGGGCAGGGTAGCTAAGCCCGAAGCACAAGAGGATGAACCTCCGGTACCCCCAGATACGAACAAATCCTGGATATATCTCCCACGTTCAACCAGTATCAGAGGGATATCTCCTCAACCAACCTCCCGTGACCTCGTGCTTAACTCTGGATTGAGTAGAGCTTCCTGAGAACACCGATCTATACCATGGATTCCTCCACTCCCTGGTCAGAAACCTAATGTTTCGTTTAGTAGTCTTGGATTGTTAACTCACAATGATCTATTCCAATACTCTAAACCTATGCTAGCTGGTGTACCCTATAAATAAAATCATTCGAATCAATTTTATGATTAAGCGTTAATTTTAGTGGTTGTGATTACTCAAGGGATATGGTCATGAAACTAGTGATGTGTAGACTCAATAGTATGCAACATCATCCAATCCTAGACTCATCTATCCAATAAAACAATGTCACTAATATGCAAAATCAACCAACAATTCCAAAATAAATATGCAATCCTTTATCTTTGCAATGCACAAGCAGAACCTAAAATGAAGGCAACAAGCACTCAATGCAAAATAAAGTACATGGAAATAAAATATTTTTGTATTTTCTCTTATAAATAGAAAGGAAAATGCAAAAAACTAAATGAATATTTTTGTATTTTTTCAATATATATGGCATGAAAAAATGCAAGCAAAATCCTACTATTCAGTCACTGAAGTGCTGAGAAGATCACTAATACAACCCAGCAGATCCTAAACAACAAGACTCAACCAAAGGAATGAGCTCAAAAGGAAAAAACCAAGAGGTTAAAACCAAAGATTGGTAAAAAACCAAGAAGGCTCAACCAAGAGAAACGAAGAGATATGGTCACAACCAAGGCATGAAACAGTCAAGAAAGAGGCCAACAAAGACTCAGGAATCAACCAAACTCACCCAGCAACAACCAATAGCCATAAACCAACAAAAGTCGGAGTTACACGCTACTGTCGAAGGAATACCTGCGGGTACTCGCGAGCAGTAGAGTAAACAGAGGCGGGTAGATGCGGGAAGAACTAAGCTAGCCCACACGTGAGGAAATTCAAATGGTCCAATAAAGAGTCCAGAGGCTCAAAAAAAGCAAGTTTTCCACACTGTATCTTAACGGCCAATCAATGACACGGAGCTTCGATAAACAGCAACTCTAAATATGGACTAATTCTCAAACATTTTCCCAAACATGGATGTTTTCCCCAGCTGAGTCCATCCATAGTGATTCATCGTAATGATTCATCTAGATTCTAGAAGGGTAAATATACTAAGGAATCATTGATTCCCTCTCCCCATTTCATGGGAAAATGTCATTGTTCTTCCTCTAGAAGAAATATATGTTGACGTTGAAGTGGAAGGTGTTGGGGATAAGATTAAAGCGATAGTGGAAGTAAAATGGTTGTTGTCGATAGTTGCATATATTTGAGGAGGAAGTAGTTGCACTGTAATATGATTGGATTCCACTTTCCTTTCCTTCTCTTTCCTTTCCTTTCACACCGACATAGGAAACCCTTTTGTTGTTCTCTACTTTTATGTCAAATCAGTTTTTTTATCATCAATGGTGTGTTGAATACATAGGAAATATTTGGAGACTTGATATCGTGCTCCTAGGATTCTTTTCAGTAGATTCATCCAAATCAACTGAGGCCACACCGATGAAATCGATATCAACCCAGGTTCAAGGTGTAGATCTAGACCACTGCGCAGAGATCGATAGTGAATGTGCAACCAACAACTGGTATGCATAGTTTCATAAACAAATCACAAGGTAGTATGGATGCTCTGTTTTCTTTATTCCAACGATCACCCAAATTCTATTACAATCACTTTATTTGTATACCTATTCAATCCTATCATATCCAATCAAATAGGAGAGGTATTCCTTCGTATATTTGATGTAATGATAATTGTAAAGACTTGTTTGTTCCCAAATACTTCCATTGTTGAAGCCAAGGTACCAAATAATCTTGTTTATTTGTTCTGGAATATAATAAGTCTAATTCCAAACCAATCCTTAAAATCATTCTTCTCACAATTCATATATACTATGTCATTATAAGGTCAACTTGGAGCATAATTTCAAAGGATCTTGGAGCATATTTTCAAATGGACAAAAGGAGCTGGATGAAATTGAAAAATGGGTACATTTTCTATATTTGATTGTTCATCGTGATATACCAAAAATATATCTGTTGTAAATTGTAGTCATTTAAATTTATATGACCTGAAAACTGGTTATATGTAAGACACTTCAACAATATAGAGATGGGGTTGATGAATTCTTAAAGTTTGCAGAGGTGCATTCAAGGAATAAGATTTCCATAAAATGTCCATTTAATAAATGTGGCATAGTGAAAGCACAAAATTTTGATAAATTACAAGAACACTTGATTTGTTATGGTATAATAGAACAATATGACATTTGGCATTTACATGGAAAGACCATTCCCAGTCAGGTATCTTGAAAGAAAATGAATATTTCTAGTTTCTAACTTGTATGTATTATAGTAAATCTATCATTTATATTTAAATGCACAAACACTAATTTTTTTTCCTCTTTAGATTCCACCATCTATTATCAATGAGGCTAGGAAACACTCTGAAAATGAGACCCATGAAGTACCTGAGCATATTTCATGTCAATTGGTAAGCCATTTCACATCAATGAAGACCCCTATTTGGCCAATTTTGACCAAACACTATTGATTTACATATAACCACTTTTTGACTTGAATATATATAGATCCTTGTGTGAGAGAGAGTTATCTGGTTGTATGTGGATGTATTGGATGCAATATATGTTCTGATTCTAATTTTTGTCAAAACCATAAAATAACCAACATGAATTTTGAATTTCTTAATAACAGGATTATGAACATGTTGTGGAAGATGATTATGATAATCATGTTGATGATCCTACAACATCATTTCAGAATGATAATGGACTTCACAAAAATGATGATGATACAACCATTGTTGATGATCAAATGCTTCAATTGGTGAATGATACTTATCAATGTCTAAAACAAAACCTCAATTAGAGTTGTGATAATGATGTTTTGGAATCAACTGATGTAATGAATGAAGTTAATGAATATAAGAAGTTAATCGAATATGACAAAAGGCCATTCTACCCAGTTTGTGTTTATTTCACAAAACTATCAGCCACCGTGAAATTATACAATCTCAAAGTGAAGAATGGATGGTCTGATACAAGTTTTGGCCAATTGTTAAAATTGCTAAAGGAAATGCTTCCTAAAGATAACACACTTTTGTATTCTGCATATGCTGCAAAGAAGTTGATAAAATCATTGGGATTACACTATGATATGATACATGCATGGCCAAATGATTTCATTTTATATCGTGGAAGTTATGAAAGTAAGGATGAATGCCCAACATGTAGAAAATCTCGATGGAAAGTGGATGCTCAATCTCAAAAGGTCCGTAAAGGTGTTCCGTCCAAGGTGTTAAGGTATTTTTCCATAGCACCAAGGCTAAAAAGAATGTATAGGTATGATTTTCAACACTATAACTTTATTCAAGTTTTCCCCTTGTATTATCTTTTGTATTTTTCACAGTGTATTATTATATAATAATATATATCATATAAATCAAAAAATTTCTTTTTTTGCAATAGCTATACCGACATGTCACAGAAAATGAGGTGGTGTCATGAGAATGCAAGTAATGATGATCAAATGCGCCACCATGTTGATATCCCAGCGTGGAAAACTATCGATGACAAATGGCCTAGTTTTTCAAATGAACCCCGCAATGTATGACTTGCCATGGAAACAGATGGATTTAATCCTTTTGGAGACTTGAGTAGTACATATAGTGTTTGGCCTATAGTGTTAGTTGCATACAACCTTCCACCATGGTTGTGCACAAAAATTAATTTTTCTATGCTAAAATTGTTAATAATGGTCACAAGCAACCAAGAAATGACATTGACATTTATTTGGAACCTTTGGTAGACGAACTATAGGTATTATGGAACCAGGGGGTATGGACATATGATGCTTATAATAAGACATGCTTTAACATGAAGGAAATTCTTATGTGGGTGATCCATGAATTTCCTGCTTATGGGAATATGTCTGGTTGTACGACAAAAGGTTATAAGGCATGTCCTATATGTGGGAAGAACACAGAATCAGAGTACCTCAATTTTAGCAAGAAATGTGTTTACATGGGACATAGGAGATTTATTCCTCAACATCATAAGTTTCGTTCACAAAAGGGGCCATTTAATGGGAAGGAGGAGCACCGTTATTCCCCTCCAGTCGTAAAAGTGTCAGATATTTTTAAGGAAACAGAGGGAAAGGAAGCAATTAGAGGGAAAAGTGAATCAAACAAAAGGAAAAGAAATGAGAAAAATGGTGAAAAAACTATTGTTGTCGTGTGGAAGAAATGATCAATTCTATTCAATTTTCCATATTGGGAGGTATGTACACCCATCAACCATGCCTAATTTTTAGACATTGCATTCTTATATGATCTCATTGTGTTTGGAGGTCTTGGTTGAAGTGATTGTTTATGTTTTCCTCCTTTCTAATATTGTTTCAATATTTTTGATGTGTTGGGATGCAAACACTCCCAATACGTCACAATTTAGATGTAATGCATGTGGAGAAGAATGTATGTGAAAGCATTTTAGGAACTCTTTTGGATATAAATGGAAAGTCCAAAGATGGAAAAAAATCACATGATGACATGCAGAAAATGGGTTTGAGGAAATCATTGTGGGCTGAAGTTAAGGGATAAAAAATATTCCTTCCACCTGCACCACATACTCTTTCAAAGAAAGAGAAGGAGAGCCTCTGTCATGTTCTTTTCATGTTAAAAGTGCCATATGGTTACAACTCTAATCCCAAAAATCATATAAATATGGAAGAGCTTAAGTTCCATGGTATGAAAGCACATGATTGTCATGCTCTAATGCAACAACTCCTCCCAGTAGCTTTGCGCCATGAGCTACCAAGTGTTGTACGAAAGACAATTTGTAAGCTTTGTTACATTTATAGGCAATTTTGTGCAAAATCAGTTTCAGCAGAGAGTCTTGACAAGTTATAAAATGATATTGTGGAGACATTGTGATTACTTGAAAAGTACTTCCCTCCTCCATTCTTTGATATAATGTTGCATTTGAATGTACATTTGATATGTGAGCTTCGATATTGTGGTCCAATTGGATATAGATGGTTGTAGCCTTTTGAGAGGTGCGTGACATTTTTATTTCTATCAAGCACAAAAACAAGAATTTATTCAAAGATTTTGACATTACTTATAAAATCATGTTCATTTTTTAGGAACATGAAAGTATACAAGAGTTATGTACGGAACAAAAATAGGCCTGAAGGATGCATTGCTGAAAGCTACACTGTGGAGGAATCAATAAATTTTTGTGGAGGATAATTGAAAGGTATGGAAACTATTGGAACCAGACATGGTCAAAATGAAGTATGGGATGATGAAGTCAAAGAGGTTATGCTTGATGGAAAGCCATTATCTGCACCAATTCCTTCATAATTGGATGACATTAGTTGGGAACAATCCCATACGTGAGTTATATTTCACACAGACGAAGTTGATCCATGCATAGAGTAAGTAACATGCTTGACCTTTAATATTTTTATTTATGGTTTATCAAAACACAGATCCATGGATAGACTAAAATATTTGGCCTTTAAATTTTTTTATTCATATTTTATTAAAAAACATTAACGACCAGTTTTCACTGTCCATAGTTGTCAAATTAGGATGCACAAGATGGAGATCGCCAACTCAAATACCCAAACCAAAAAAGATGAATCTTTATCGTAGAAACTCCATGCCCATAAATTTACTAGTTGGCTAAAACAATAGGTGACAATATATTATTTATATTATAAGCACTTAAAAAATCATTATATGAGAATTTTGTGATGTTGTAAATTAAGTATTATAGGTTGAATGTATGTGTTCTAACTTGTTACAACGTAATTTTCCACCTTGTGAGCATCAGCATTCTTTGGCCTGTAGGATCCATTTCACTGACTCAGATCCACTTTATATCCTTCAGACATACTATTTCCTCATTTTTCTTCTTACCCGCTTGCTGCATCATTATAGCAGGCGTACCCGCGAGTTGCATCACTATAGCCCACGGGTAGCTGTTCGGATATCCACATCATCTATTTCGGGATACATCATCTATTTCAGGATCTTGCATGATCTATTTCAGGATATGATCTATTTCAGGATTCTGCATGCACAGGCATGCATCCCAGTCACCAGTTTGATGCCTCCAGCACCTTATCCACCTTCTTCTAGCACCCGGGAGCCACCTACCACAGAGTTTTAGCCCTCCTAAGCTGAAAGGCTCCCACTTCTCACCTACTGCCAGAGAAGGGCGCACTTGTTCACCTACCACTGCAGTTCCACTTCAGTTACATTCAGTTAGCTCCGATTCTCCCCGATTTGAGGCTAGTTTCACTCCCGACTGACTGTATCACTTCCTTTTGACCTCCAGTTTGATTAGGTGACTTGTTCTGACTTCAGTTATCCTCCCATGCGCCCCCACTGAGCCTCCAGATCCTATATCAGTGCTACACACTTCAGTTACATTTATTACACTCAGTTAGACTCAGTTTGACACCTGGATGACTGGTTGTTGTGATTGATGAGCACCACCGATGATTGATGAGGACTCCTAGATAGAGTCAAGCTACTCCATTTAGTGATTCGAATGGCCTACTTAGTCAATTCGAATTGCTCATTAACAGTTTGTATTGTAATTCATTCACCCTTTCTGGGATAGAGAGCACTGCTGCATGTTTTGCACAGTTTTGCACCATATCTTCTTATTCATCTGTTGTGACTGATTTATTTGTTCATTAGATCTGCTGTGACTAACTTTACATGGTATCAGAGCCATGGCAGGGACAAGATTTCTTTTCTACAGGTGTTCTACATGAAGAGAGAGCAATCTTTGCTCACCAATATTTTTCAGCAGCGGCATGCAAAATCTCATGTGCATTCGCTCATGTGCATGCAAGGCTGAAAACATAGTGTTTGTTTGTGTGTGATTTGCAGGTTTCTTACTTCCTCCATGTGCATTCGCTAATGCAAAGATGGAGACTTCTTATTCACAAAATATTCTTACTCCATTCAACTATGATGAATGGAAACCAAAGATGATTGCATTCTTGAAGAGACAATGTCTTTTTGATATGTGCATTGGTAATACAAGAGTTTTTGATTCCGATGAAGAGGAGAATGATTGGCTCAATGATTGTGACAGAGCTTTTGGAGCAATATGTCTTGCTATGTCTCCTTGTATGCGCTACCTCAGTAAGACTGCTGAAAATCCAAGTGATCTATGGGTCCAACTTGACAGAGAATTTGGAAAGCAGGAAGAAGAGGATCATGCTAGCCTTTTGGAGAACAAGCCCAGTGAGATCTCCTTATGTGTTCTTTCTGATCATGTGTTGGCCTCAACAATTGTTCAAGATGAAGAAGAAACTGTAGATTCAACACTCATTCTCTCAAAGTCTTCTATTTCGAATTCTGAGCAAGATAAACAAGCTCATACTCTAGATTCCGAAGAGGTTCTTGAATCCTCTCTTTCACATGAGTTTGTCAGCATGCGGAATAATGATCTACTTGATGTTTTGGAGGTAAAATCTGATTTTGGAGGTGAAGCATTCGCCCTCCTTGATTGCATGCCTTCTATAAACTTATGTTCTATCATTTGCAAAGTTTCTCAGAGTTTTAATGAAGATAAAGAGCACTACCATTCGCTTGAGTTCAATTCTCATGCACTTTTTGCTGATTTTGGTTTTGATCTCACCCTTGTTGGTTCAAAGGAGATCTCAAGAAACCATTCATCTATTTTTGGAGCTGATTTAACTTCTATTGATAAGAAGTTCAAGTTTCAAGATCTATTTTATCCGATTGGAGCTATTCCTACCTCACTTGGTTCGAATCACAGGTTCCAGGATCATCCTTATATTTTCAGATTTGTTCTCACCATTTTCGGTATGAAGAGCAAGTTCTTAAAGTCTCCACATTCGCTTGCATCCACTGATGGAGAATTCAAGCACATGTTTTTGGAGCATGATCCATTTACTCCCAAGAGTAAGATACCTCCAGACATATCTATTTGAGTTTGGAGCAGTTAAATCTTTTGGTGTGTTACAGTTCATTTTGAGGGGGGGTATTTTTCCCATGAGGTTTTCCCCATTTCCTCGGTTTATTGACTGTTATTAGTTTGGATTATTATTGTATTGGGGTGACCTTTGGTCTTAGTTACCAGGGCCCCACATTATTTTTAGTTGGCACATCATAGTCTAGATTGAGGGGGGGTGTTCGGATATCCACATCATCTATTTCGGGATACATCATCTATTTCAGGATCTTGCATGATCTATTTCAGGATATGATCTATTTCAGGATTCTGCATGCACAGGCATGCATCCCAGTCACCAGTTTGATGCCTCCAGCACCTTATCCACCTTCTTCTAGCACCCGGGAGCCACCTACCACAGAGTTTTAGCCCTCCTAAGCTGAAAGGCGCCCACTTCTCACCTACTGCCAGAGAAGGGCGCACTTGTTCACCTACCACTGCAGTTCCACTTCAGTTACATTCAGTTAGCTCCGATTCTCCCTGATTTGAGGCTAGTTTCACTCCCGACTGACTGTATCACTTCCGTTTGACCTCCAGTTTGATTAGGTGACTTGTTCTGACTTCAGTTAGCCTCCCATGCGCCCCCACTGAGCCTCCAGATCCTATATCAGTGCTACACACTTCAGTTACATTTATTACACTCAGTTAGACTCAGTTTGACACCTGGATGACTGGTTGTTGTGATTGATGAGCACCACCGATGATTGATGAGGACTCCTAGATAGAGTCAAGCTACTCCATTTAGTGATTCGAATGGCCTACTTAGTCAATTCGAATTGCTCATTAACAGTTTGTATTGTAATTCATTCACCCTTTCTGGGATAGAGAGCACTACTGCATGTTTTGCACAGTTTTGCACCATATCTTCTTATTCATCTGTTGTGACTGATTTATTTGTTCATTAGATCTGCTGTGACTAACTTTACAGTAGCATGTAAAATGGTAAAAATCACTATTTAATTGCTTTTTACTCCCAAAAAGCGGTTATTGAGTGACCTTTGACCCGCCATCTGCCCAAGTAATGCCTCGATGTGTCCTTTCACTTACCTTTGGAAGGACTATATATTGAGCATATATGGCTTATGGATTGGAGGAGAAAGAAGAGCAAGAGAACTCTAGTGGATTTTTTCCCTATCTTGAGTCTACACTCATTGATCCTTGTAGTTGTGAACCCTTTTATGTTCACCTTCCAAACTCCTATCTAGTTTGAGTTTGCCTTTCATGGAGAATTGAAGTGGTGGAGGCACAAGTGGATTGATCCAGATCTTGGTTCAGATTGGTTGCCGGCAAGAGGTTGTATCACATTGTACTTCTTCTTGTTCATTAATAGAAATACTCATATTATCGTCCATTAATGTTGTAAATGTTGTTTATCTTACATTGGGTTGCATTTACTTGTTATATCATGGGCCATTGCTATTGATGATGTTAATGTCATTTATATATAATATGTACTTGTTGTATATTGGCTGTCAAGACTAATTTGCAGATTCAAGTGCACAGATTGAAAAGCTCCAACGGGGATCTACATCAAACGTTTGGATCGAGGTTGGTTACATTCTCCATTATCTTAGCATTGTCATTTATAATAGCATAGTTCTGATAATTGAGTTAATTTCTAGTAGTCAGCTGTCTGTAGTGGTACCCTAAGCCATAGTGAGTTTTCTCCAATACAGAAATGGCGACTCCGCTGGGGAAAACATTCATGTTTAGGAATTTTTTGAGCATTAGTCCTTAATTAGAGTTGTCGTTTGTCTAAGCTCTGTGTCACCGATTGGCCGATAAGATACACTATAGAAAACTTGATTTTTTTGAGCCATTGGACTCTTTATTTGCCCATTTTCCTTTCCTCACCCGTGGGCTAGCTTAGCTTTGCCCGCATACACTCACCTCTGTTTACTCTACTGCTTGCGGGTACCCGCAGGTATTCCTTTGACAGTAGTGTACAACTCCGAATTTTGTTGATTTATGACTTTTGGCTGTTGTTGGGTTGGCTTTGGATGATCCTAAGTCTTTGTTGGCTTGTTTCTTGACTGTTTCATACCTTGGTTGTGACCAGAACTCTTCTTTTCTCTTAGTTGAGCCTTGTTGGTTTTTTACCCATCTTTCGATTTAGCCTTGTTGGTTTTTTCCTTTTGAGCTCATTCATGTGGCTGGGTCTTACTGTTTGGGATCTACTGGGTTGTCTTAGTGATCTTCTCGGCACTTCAGTGACTGAATAGTAGGATTTTGCTTGCATTTTTCATTTCTTTATATTGAAAAATACATATAGTTTTGCATTTCCCTTTTTCTTATAAGAGAAAATACAAAAAAAATTTACTTTCATGTACTGCATCTTGCATTGAGTGCTTGTTGCTTTCATTTAGGTTCTGCTTGTGCATCGAAAATATAAAAGGATTGCATTTTTATTTTGAAATCGTTGGGTTGATTTTGCATGTTAGTGACATTGTTTTATTGGATAGATGAGTCTAGGATTGGACGATTTTGCATACTATTGAGTCATACACATCACTCGTTTCATGACCATGTCCTTTGAGTAACCACAGCCACTAAATTAACGCTTAATCTTAAAATTGATTAGACCGATTTTATTTATAGGGTACACCAACTAGCATAGGTTTAGAGTCTTGGAATAAATTATTGTGAGTTAACAATCCAAGACTACTAGACAAAACATTAGGTGTCTCACCAAGGAGTGGAGGAATCCATGGTATATATCAGTGTTCTTAGGAAGATCTACTCAAACTAGAGTTAAGCACGAGGTCACGGGAGGTTGGTTGAAGGGATATCCCTCTGATACCGGCTGAACGTGGGAGATATTTCAAGGGTTTGTTCATATCTGGGGGTATCGGAGGTTTTTCCTCTTGTACTTCAAGCTTAGCTAACGTTCCCATACGACGGATCCCACCTGTGACTGTCCCCCTGAGCATTGGTTATATTGTGGTGACCATAGTTGCCTTACCTAGGTATCGCATAGGGTACTTGCAATGGTTATGTTGTTTGTGTCCTGAGTCAAATACGCATTGGACAGCACAGTTGTGTTTTTATAGTGGACTTGACCCTATGCACGTAGTGAATCCTGGGTGTCTCTATAACTGATTCTATTACCTCCGACTATAGTTTGGGAGTCTCAAGCCTCTCCTAGGCGAGACATACTGGCTCTAGTGTCGGGAGCTCATTTAGCCACTCTGTTTGTCTGCTCTTGGTTGTAGGTTCTCTAGGTGTGTGCTTTTGATCGATAGTTGGTCGTAGGAGACATTGTGATTTGATATTCTCTCTAGAGATATCATGGAGCGGAGTCCTACTCTCTGTCGATCCCCTCGGTTGGTTGTTTTGAATCCCGCCGAATTTCACGTCGCATTGCTAGAGGACGTCGGTGGGCTCCCTCTAAGTCTTTGGATTCTTACGATACATACATAGCCAACGTTATGACGGCTGCACATTCCGACACAGAGGAAATCCCCATGATTCCATCAGGTGGAGTCGAACATACTTCAAACACCCCCACACCTCGAGAGGCCTGGGGGGGGTGATCCACCTGAGACTCAACCTGGTTCGATTTGGCCGAATCCACTTGAGAACGATCCATTCGATCCTTTGAATCTGGATAATTATCTTTATGGGATGCCAACCTTACCTGAAGACGAGACGAAGATCCTGCGATCAACGTTAACCTGTTCTCATATAGTATGCCCGATTTTAGAACAATTGATCCTCCCACTACTTTGGTAGTCATGTTGGCACTAGTCATGGTGTTAGCAACACTGCACCCACTAGGGGAAATACCCTCATTGGGGGCACCATGTTGTCCACTCACGCACATAATATGAGGACTAGTCACGCTCCTCCTAATAATGCTAATGTTGGAAGAAGACCACCTCCTAGGACTGCCCAACCTAATAGGAGCACTGTTTGAAACACGACCCACCATCCACCACCTAACACACATATCGCTACCTGTCAACCCAGGACCACTTTCGCAAATGTTAATGCTCCTCCTAACCAGGGGGGTGGACAAGTACTGCACACTTTTGCATCCACCACCGCTACTAGTAATGCTAATGTAGGAGGTGGGAATATATCTTATCCTCATGATTATAACGCCACCATTCCTGCTACTAGTAACACCAACGTTCGGGTTGGGAATACTTCTCATACTTATGGTCACCACACGACTGCTCGTGCTAATCCTAATGCTGGGGGTGGGAACATACCTCACCCTTATGGTCATTACAACTCGGTTCCTGCTACGAATAGTACGTATATGCCCCATACTTATGGTGGCAATCCTTACTACAACACAGTCGGTGCTGGCCACTAATTCAACCCACCTCAATACGGTGCCCAAAACACACATATACTTGCTTACTCTCATACGGGTCAGGTCGGAGGAGGTTATCAACCTTATGGCCATGGAAAGCTTATGGTCCGTCAGGTCCTCATTATCAGCAGTTTAATGCTCATGGTCAAGCTTTCAGTCCACCTTATAATCTGGTTCCATTCAACCAGCATTTTATGGGAGCTTATAATCAAGCTTTCTAGCCACAGCTCCCGTTCCTTGCACGTTTGAATCCTCCAGATCTTTCGAAGCTCACGAATGATCCAGTGTGTCATGACCCTAATTGGCCCCCGGTCCCTACCAAGCTCCCTTCGGACATTCCTAAGTTTGAGGGGAAAGGTGGTGAGGATCCGAGTGATCATGTCACAACGTTTCACCTTTGGTGCTCCTCCAACTCATTGAATCACGATTCTGTTAGATTACGACTATTTCAATGCACCCTCACGGGGGCAGCTGCGAAGTGGTATGTGGAGTTTCCTGGGAACACCTATAGGGGATTCAACGAGATTGCTTTGGTTTTCTTGGACCATTTCCAGTTGTCGGTTCATTATGATACTGGTACTGAAATGTTGTCTACCTTCCATCAGAATAAGGCCACACATATTTCTGACCACGTTCAAGAGTGGTGCCGATGGAAGAGATTAGTGATAGCCAACATTCCTCCAAAGTTTTTGTTGGAATGGTTCCTCAATTCCATACTCCCATACATTGCTAAGGATGTTTCGGTGTCCGACATTGTGACTGAGGAACAAGCCATCTTGAAAGTCCAGCAGTTAGATCTACTATACTCTTAATCTGGAATTTTATATGACATTATTCCTGATGCACCAATAACACGACATGAGCCCACGTCAGTTCCTGGACCACATGTCGATGGCATCGTAGGATCCATAAGCACTCACCCCGTAGATTTGGTAGCTATTCAAATGCAAAAAATTTCGCTAAACCAGTCTACTCCCGGACAGGTTCACACCTTGTCCACTTCCATCCTGTCGTCTAATGTACACAATGTGCAATCAATGAAACCGTCAGGTAACCAACAACCTGGTGGTAAGAAAAAGGGGAGAAATAATCGCAGGGGTGGAAACAATGGAAGTAACAAGAGGTTAGTGTTCCAATACTGGTGGTTATGGATGTGTGAACATGGTTCAGTTAGAGGTTAGTGTTGCTACTCGTCAATGCGATTATGGTGCACCACAACCTAATATGGGGAGTGAGCCTCCCCCTCCTCGTGACAATTCCTTGCATATCGAGAAGCCCTCTAATATGCCGCGGATACCGAAAGGTATTCTCAAGCGCTCACGCATAATCCTAATGCTCAAGCCACCCAAAAATACTCCATTGTAGAAGATTTGGGACAAACTCCGTGTGCCATGTCGGCTCTTGAAGTCTTGCAAGCCTGTCCTTCTTAGAAGCATGCCCTTTTGTCTGCGTTAGGAGTTCAGGATGGGGGAAATCCCAGTGTTATCAAGTTCGATACTACTGATGTTCAACCTTGCTTACCTTACCACGTGGCTTTTCAAATCCAGGTGGTGTGCCTTCAGAGTTTTGTCAAACGTACTATGGTTGATGAAGGCGCTTCCACGTCAGTAATGTCGTTAACTTGTTGGAAAGATCTTGGCTCTCCTCCTCTACTCGCGTCTAGAACCACGCTCACTGCATTCGACGGTTAGTCATTTAAGCCACATGGAATTATCCCTTCCCTTGTTGTCTGCTTGGGAGGTAAGTTTGTGCCTATTGAAATCAAGGTGGTTGATGTGCCCATCGACTACAACTTGTTACTGGGTCAGAATTGGATGTACGCTATGAAGGTTGTCGCGTCCACTATATTCATATTTATCTGCTTTCTCCATGAAGGCAAGATTGTGACCATCGATCAGTTGGATTTCATTAACACTCCTTCTACAGCATCCACAGGATCCATAGTCCTGCAAGTTACTGATTTTCAGCCGGCAACTAGGAACATAGGTGTTGGTATGTACCCTTCATTGATGGCAACTTACAGTCTTTCAACACCTGTGAACTTCATAGGAAGCATTTCCGACGATGCATCTCCTCTTTTGCATAATATTCCATTCCGAACTTCCTATTGTATTGATCCATGGACTTTACCATCCACTATTTCTACATCTGGATACATTACGCACGTCGGGATGTCTGTTCCCTTGTCTATAGCTAAGCTTTCTTACGAGCATATTCAACAAGCCACTGCAAAACCGGATCTCTCTTCTTCTCAGACAGTCGAAGATCCTATTACGCTGCCAGTTTGCGCAGCCAACTCATCTTGTTCACACGACTGCCTTGATGATACTTTTCCATCTGATGAAGATATTATTGAGGTCATGTGTGGTAGTGAGAGGCCTTGGGAGGATATGCATCATCGCTCTTATTTCCTTCCCAACCTCGAGCTCGCTGAGCAAGAAGAGTTTAGGATGACTCTAGCAGAGATGGTTGGTGACCCTGTGGCTCTTTTGGAGTCGCATGATGTTTTTGCAGAGGGGAATATAACCAATATTTCCCCAACTATGTCGATCAACATCTCTCGTACTTCTGGAAAGGTGGAGAATGTCTACACCGGTGCCGATTGCACTCCTGAGGAGATTGCTATTTACACTGAATTGTTTACAGAACTCCGGGAAGCTTTCGCCTGGTCATATGAGGAGATGCCAGGAATAGACCCCCGCATTGTTGAACATGAGATTACAACGTATCCTAATGCTAAACCGGTTCGACAAAGCTTACATGTTGTGAACCCTAGGAAGGCAGCTGCTCTCTAGGAAGAGATGGAGAAACTACTCAAAGCTGGTTTCATCTACCCTGTTCCCCTTACCGAATGGGTGTCAAACCCCGTTCCTATTGATAAGAATCAAGGAACAATCCACATATGCACCGATTTTAGAGATTTGAAACATGCATGTCTGAAAGACAACTTCCCCACGCCATTCATTAATCAAATCTTGGATGCTTGTGCAGGAAGTGAGATTTTTTTGTTCATTGTGGGCTCAAGTTAAGGGATAAAAAATATTCCTTCCACCTGCACCACATACTCTTTCAAAGAAAGAGAAGGAGACCCTCTGTCATGTTCTTTTCATGTTAAAAGTGCCATATGGTTACAACTCTAATCCCAAAAATCATATAAATATGGAAGAGCTTAAGTTCCATGGTATGAAAGCACATGATTGTCATGCTCTAATGCAACAACTCCTCCCAGTAGCTTTGCGCCATGAGCTACCAAGTGTTGTACGAAAGACAATTTGTAAGCTTTGTTACATTTATAGGCAATTTTGTGCAAAATCAGTTTCAGCAGAGAGTCTTGACAAGTTATAAAATGATATTGTGGAGACATTGTGATTACTTGAAAAGTACTTCCCTCCTCCATTCTTTGATATAATGTTGCATTTGAATGTACATTTGGTATGTGAGCTTCGATATTGTGGTCCAATTGGATATAGATGGTTGTAGCCTTTTGAGAGGTGCGTGACATTTTTATTTCTATCAAGCACAAAAACAAGAATTTATTCAAAGATTTTGACATTACTTATAAAATCATGTTCATTTTTTAGGAACATGAAAGTATACAAGAGTTATGTACGGAACAAAAATAGGCCTGAAGGATGCATTGCTGAAAGCTACACTGTGGAGGAATCAATAAATTTTTGTGGAGGATAATTGAAAGGTATGGAAACTATTGGAACCAGACATGGTCAAAATGAAGTATGGGATGATGAAGTCAAAGAGGTTATGCTTGATGGAAAGCCATTATCTGCACCAATTCCTTCATAATTGGATGACATTAGTTGGGAACAATCCCATACGTGAGTTATATTTCACACAGACGAAGTTGATCCATGGATAGAGTAAGTAACATGCTTGACCTTTAATATTTTTATTTATGGTTTATCAAAACACAGATCCATGGATAGACTAAAATATTTGGCCTTTAAATTTTTTTATTCATATTTTATTAAAAAACATTAACGACCAGTTTTCACTGTCCATAGTTGTCAAATTAGGATGCACAAGATGGAGATCACCAACTCAAATACCCAAACCAAAAAAGATGAATCTTTATCGTAGAAACTCCATGCCCATAAATTTACTAGTTGGCTAAAACAATAGGTGACAATATATTATTTATATTATAAGCACTTAAAAAATCATTATATGAGAATTTTGTGATGTTGTAAATTAAGTATTATAGGTTGAATGTATGTGTTCTAACTTGTTACAACGTAATTTTCCACCTTGTGAGCATCAGCATTCTTTGGCCTGTAGGATCCATTTCACTGACTCAGATCCACTTTATATCCTTCAGACATACTATTTCCTCATTTTTCTTCTTACCCGCTTGCTGCATCATTATAGCAGGCGTACCCGCGAGTTGCATCACTATAGCCCACAGGTAGCTGTTCGGATATCCACATCATCTATTTCGGGATACATCATCTATTTCAGGATCTTGCATGATCTATTTCAGGATATGATCTATTTCAGGATTCTGCATGCACAGGCATGCATCCCAGTCACCAGTTTGATGCCTCCAGCACCTTATCCACCTTCTTCTAGCACCCGGGAGCCACCTACCACAGAGTTTTAGCCCTCCTAAGCTGAAAGGCGCCCACTTCTCACCTACTGCCAGAGAAGGGCGCACTTGTTCACCTACCACTGCAGTTCCACTTCAGTTACATTCAGTTAGCTCCGATTCTCCCTGATTTGAGGCTAGTTTCACTCCCGACTGACTGTATCACTTCCTTTTGACCTCCAGTTTGATTAGGTGACTTGTTCTGACTTCAGTTATCCTCCCATGCGCCCCCACTGAGCCTCCAGATCCTATATCAGTGCTACACACTTCAGTTACATTTATTACACTCAGTTAGACTCAGTTTGACACCTGGATGACTGGTTGTTGTGATTGATGAGCACCACCGATGATTGATGAGGACTCCTAGATAGAGTCAAGCTACTCCATTTAGTGATTCGAATGGCCTACTTAGTCAATTCGAATTGCTCATTAACAGTTTGTATTGTAATTCATTCACCCTTTCTGGGATAGAGAGCACTGCTGCATGTTTTGCACAGTTTTGCACCATATCTTCTTATTCATCTGTTGTGACTGATTTATTTGTTCATTAGATCTGCTGTGACTAACTTTACATGGTATCAGAGCCATGGCAGGGACAAGATTTCTTTTCTACAGGTGTTCTACATGAAGAGAGAGCAATCTTTGCTCACCAATATTTTTCAGCAGCGGCATGCAAAATCTCATGTGCATTCGCTCATGTGCATGCAAGGCTGAAAACATAGTGTTTGTTTGTGTGTGATTTGCAGGTTTCTTACTTCCTCCATGTGCATTCGCTAATGCAAAGATGGAGACTTCTTCTTCACAAAATATTCTTACTCCATTCAACTATGATGAATGGAAACCAAAGATGATTGCATTCTTGAAGAGACAATGTCTTTTTGATATGTGCATTGGTAATACAAGAGTTTTTGATTCCGATGAAGAGGAGAATGATTGGCTCAATGATTGTGACAGAGCTTTTGGAGCAATATGTCTTGCTATGTCTCCTTGTATGCGCTACCTCAGTAAGACTGCTGAAAATCCAAGTGATCTATGGGTCCAACTTGACAGAGAATTTGGAAAGCAGGAAGAAGAGGATCATGCTAGCCTTTTGGAGAACAAGCCCAGTGAGATCTCCTTATGTGTTCTTTCTGATCATGTGTTGGCCTCAACAATTGTTCAAGATGAAGAAGAAACTGTAGATTCAACACTCACTCTCTCAAAGTCTTCTATTTCGAATTCTGAGCAAGATAAACAAGCTCATACTCTAGATTCCGAAGAGGTTCTTGAATCCTCTCTTTCACATGAGTTTGTCGGCATGCGGAATAATGATCTACTTGATGTTTTGGAGGTAAAATCTGATTTTGGAGGTGAAGCATTCGCCCTCCTTGATTGCATGCCTTCTATAAACTTATGTTCTATCATTTGCAAAGTTTCTCAGAGTTTTAATGAAGATAAAGAGCACTACCATTCGCTTGAGTTCAATTCTCATGCACTTTTTGCTGATTTTGGTTTTGATCTCACCCTTGTTGGTTCAAAGGAGATCTCAAGAAACCATTCATCTATTTTTGGAGCTGATTTAACTTCTATTGATAAGAAGTTCAAGTTTCAAGATCTATTTTATCCGATTGGAGCTATTCCTACCTCACTTGGTTCGAATCACAGGTTCCAGGATCATCCTTATATTTTCAGATTTGTTCTCACCATTTTTAGTATGAAGAGCAAGTTCTTAAAGTCTCCACATTCGCTTGCATCCACTGATGGAGAATTCAAGCACATGTTTTTGGAGCATGATCCATTTACTCCCAAGAGTAAGATACCTCCAGACATATCTATTTGAGTTTGGAGCAGTTAAATCTTTTGGTGTGTTACAGTTCATTTTGAGGGGGGGTATTTTTCCCATGAGGTTTTCCCCATTTCCTCGGTTTATTGACTGTTATTAGTTTGGATTATTATTGTATTGGGGTGACCTTTGGTCTTAGTTACCAGGGCCCCACATTATTTTTAGTTGGCACATCATAGTCTAGCTTGAGGGGGGGTGTTCGGATATCCACATCATCTATTTCGGGATACATCATCTATTTCAGGATCTTGCATGATCTATTTAAGGATATGATCTATTTCAGGATTCTGCATGCACAGGCATGCATCCCAGTCACCAGTTTGATGCCTCCAGCACCTTATCCACCTTCTTCTAGCACCCGGGAGCCACCTACCACAGAGTTTTATCCCTCCTAAGCTGAAAGGCGCCCACTTCTCACCTACTGCCAGAGAAGGGCGCACTTGTTCACCTACCACTGCAGTTCCACTTCAGTTACATTCAGTTAGCTCCGATTCTCCCTGATTTGAGGCTAGTTTCACTCTCGACTGACTGTATCACTTCCGTTTGACCTCCAGTTTGATTAGGTGACTTGTTCTGACTTCAGTTAGCCTCCCATGCGCCCCCACTGAGCCTCCAGATCCTATATCAGTGCTACACACTTCAGTTACATTTATTACACTCAGTTAGACTCAGTTTGACACCTGGATGACTGGTTGTTGTGATTGATGAGCACCACCGATGATTGATGAGGACTCCTAGATAGAGTCAAGCTACTCCATTTAGTGATTCGAATGGCCTACTTAGTCAATTCGAATTGCTCATTAACAGTTTGTATTGTAATTCATTCACCCTTTCTGGGATAGAGAGCACTGCTGCATGTTTTGCACAGTTTTGCACCATATCTTCTTATTCATCTGTTGTGACTGATTTATTTGTTCATTAGATCTGCTGTGACTAACTTTACAGTAGCATGTAAAATGGTAAAAATCACTATTTAATTGCTTTTTACTCCCAAAAAGCGGTTATTGAGTGACCTTTGACCCGCCATCTGCCCAAGTAATGCCTCGATGTGTCCTTTCACTTACCTTTGGAAGGACTATATATTGAGCATATATGGCTTATGGATTGGAGGAGAAAGAAGAGCAAGAGAACTCTAGTGGATTTTTTCCCTATCTTGAGTCTACACTCATTGATCCTTGTAGTTGTGAACCCTTTTATGTTCACCTTCCAAACTCCTATCTAGTTTGAGTTTGCCTTTCATGGAGAATTGAAGTGGTGGAGGCACAAGTGGATTGATCCAGATCTTGGTTCAGATTGGTTGCCGGCAAGAGGTTGTATCACATTGTACTTCTTCTTGTTCATTAATAGAAATACTCATATTATCGTCCATTAATGTTGTAAATGTTGTTTATCTTACATTGGGTTGCATTTACTTGTTATATCATGGGCCATTGCTATTGATGATGTTAATGTCATTTATATATAATATGTACTTGTTGTATATTGGCTGTCAAGACTAATTTGCAGATTCAAGTGCACAGATTGAAAAGCTCCAACGGGGATCTACATCAAACGTTTGGATCGAGGTTGGTTACATTCTCCATTATCTTAGCATTGTCATTTATAATAGCATAGTTCTGATAATTGAGTTAATTTCTAGTAGTCAGCTGTCTGTAGTGGTACCCTAAGCCATAGTGAGTTTTCTCCAATACAGAAATGGCGACTCCGCTGGGGAAAACATTCATGTTTAGGAATTTTTTGAGCATTAGTCCTTAATTAGAGTTGTCGTTTGTCTAAGCTCTGTGTCACCGATTGGCCGATAAGATACACTATAGAAAACTTGATTTTTTTGAGCCATTGGACTCTTTATTTGCCCATTTTCCTTTCCTCACCCGTGGGCTAGCTTAGCTTTGCCCGCATACACTCGCCTCTGTTTACTCTACTTCTTGCGGGTACCCGCAGGTATTCCTTTGACAGTAGTGTACAACTCCGAATTTTGTTGATTTATGACTTTTGGCTGTTGTTGGGTTGGCTTTGGATGATCCTAAGTCTTTGTTGGCTTGTTTCTTGACTGTTTCATACCTTGGTTGTGACCAGAACTCTTCTTTTCTCTTAGTTGAGCCTTGTTGGTTTTTTACCCATCTTTCGATTTAGCCTTGTTGGTTTTTTCCTTTTGAGCTCATTCATGTGGCTGGGTCTTACTGTTTGGGATCTACTGGGTTGTCTTAGTGATCTTCTCGGCACTTCAGTGACTGAATAGTAGGATTTTGCTTGCATTTTTCATTTCTTTATATTGAAAAATACATATAGTTTTGCATTTCCCTTTTTCTTATAAGAGAAAATACAAAAAAAATTTACTTTCATGTACTGCATCTTGCATTGAGTGCTTGTTGCTTTCATTTAGGTTCTGCTTGTGCATCGAAAATATAAAAGGATTGCATTTTTATTTTGAAATCGTTGGGTTGATTTTGCATGTTAGTGACATTGTTTTATTGGATAGATGAGTCTAGGATTGGACGATTTTGCATACTATTGAGTCATACACATCACTCGTTTCATGACCATGTCCTTTGAGTAACCACAGCCACTAAATTAACGCTTAATCTTAAAATTGATTAGACCGATTTTATTTATAGGGTACACCAACTAGCATAGGTTTAGAGCCTTGGAATAAATTATTGTGAGTTAACAATCCAAGACTACTAGACAAAACATTAGGTGTCTCACCAAGGAGTGGAGGAATCCATGGTATATATCAGTGTTCTTAGGAAGATCTACTCAAACTAGAGTTAAGCACGAGGTCACGGGAGGTTGGTTGAAGGGATATCCCTCTGATACCGGCTGAACGTGGGAGATATTTCAAGGGTTTGTTCATATCTGGGGGTATCGGAGGTTTTTCCTCTTGTACTTCAAGCTTAGCTAACGTTCCCATACGACGGATCCCACCTGTGACTGTCCCCCTGAGCATTGGTTATATTGTGGTGACCATAGTTGCCTTACCTAGGTATCGCATAGGGTACTTGCAATGGTTATGTTGTTTGTGTCCTGAGTCAAATACGCATTGGACAGCACAGTTGTGTTTTTATAGTGGACTTGACCCTATGCACGTAGTGAAGCCTGGGTGTCTCTATAACTGATTCTATTACCTCCGACTATAGTTTGGGAGTCTCAAGCCTCTCCTAGGCGAGACATACTGGCTCTAGTGTCGGGAGCTCATTTAGCCACTCTGTTTATCTGCTCTTGGTTGTAGGTTCTCTAGGTGTGTGCTTTTGATCGATAGTTGGTCGTAGGAGACATTGTGATTTGATATTCTCTCTAGAGATATCATGGAGCGGAGTCCTACTCTCTGTCGATCCCCTCGGTTGGTTGTTTTGAATCCCGCCGAATTTCACGTCGCATTGCTAGAGGACGTCGGTGGGCTCCCTCTAAGTCTTTGGATTCTTACGATACATACATAGCCAACGTTATGACGGCTGCACATTCCGACACAGAGGAAATCCCCATGATTCCATCAGGTGGAGTCGAACATACTTCAAACACCCCCACACCTCGAGAGGCCTGGGGGGGTGATCCACCTGAGACTCAACCTGGTTCGATTTGGCCGAATCCACTTGAGAACGATCCATTCGATCCTTTGAATCTGGATAATTATCTTTATGGGATGCCAACCTTACCTGAAGACGAGACGAAGATCCTGCGATCAACGTTAACCTGTTCTCATATAGTATGCCCGATTTTAGAACAATTGATCCTCCCACTACTTTGGTAGTCATGTTGGCACTAGTCATGGTGTTAGCAACACTGCACCCACTAGGGTAAATACCCTCATTGGGGGCACCATGTTGTCCACTCACGCACATAATATGAGGACTAGTCACGCTCCTCCTAATAATGCTAATGTTGGAAGAAGACCACCTCCTAGGACTGCCCAACCTAATAGGAGCACTGTTCGAAACACGACCCACCATCCACCACCTAACACACATATCGCTACCTGTCAACCCAGGACCACTTTCGCAAATGTTAATGCTCCTCCTAACCAGGGGGGTGGACAAGTACTGCACACTTTTGCATCCACCACCGCTACTAGTAATGCTAATGTAGGAGGTGGGAATATATCTTATCCTCATGATTATAACGCCACCATTCCTGCTACTAGTAACACCAACGTTCGGGTTGGGAATACTTCTCATACTTATGGTCACCACACGACTGCTCGTGCTAATCCTAATGCTGGGGGTGGGAACATACCTCACCCTTATGGTCATTACAACTCGGTTCCTGCTACGAATAGTACGTATATGCCCCATACTTATGGTGGCAATCCTTACTACAACACAGTCGGTGCTGGCCACTAATTCAACCCACCTCAATACGGTGCCCAAAACACACATATACTTGCTTACTCTCATACGGGTCAGGTCGGAGGAGGTTATCAACCTTATGGACATGGAAAGCTTATGGTCCGTCAGGTCCTCATTATCAGCAGTTTAATGCTCATGGTCAAGCTTTCAGTCCACCTTATAATCTGGTTCCATTCAACCAGCATTTTATGGGAGCTTATAATCAAGCTTTCTAGCACAGCTCCCGTTCCTTGCACGTTTGAATCCTCCAGATCTTTCGAAGCTCACGAATGATCCAGTGTGTCATGACCCTAATTGGCCCCCGGTCCCTACCAAGCTCCCTTCGGACATTCCTAAGTTTGAGGGGAAAGGTGGTGAGGATCCGAGTGATCATGTCACAACGTTTCACCTTTGGTGCTCCTCCAACTCATTGAATCACGATTCTGTTAGATTACGACTATTTCAATGCACCCTCACGGGGGCAGCTGCGAAGTGGTATGTGGAGTTTCCTGGGAACACCTATAGGGGATTCAACGAGATTGCTTTGGTTTTCTTGGACCATTTCCAGTTGTCGGTTCATTATGATACTGGTACTGAAATGTTGTCTACCTTCCATCAGAATAAGGCCACACATATTTTTGACCACGTTCAAGAGTGGTGCCGATGGAAGAGATTAGTGATAGCCAACATTCCTCCAAAGTTTTTGTTGGAATGGTTCCTCAAGTCCATACTCCCATACATTGCTAAGGATGTTTCGGTGTCCGACATTGTGACTGAGGAACAAGCCATCTTGAAAGTCCAGCAGTTAGATCTACTATACTCTTAATCTGGAATTTTATATGACATTATTCCTGATGCACCAATAACACGACATGAGCCCACGTCAGTTCCTGGACCACATGTCGATGGCATCGTAGGATCCATAAGCACTCACCCCATAGATTTGGTAGCTATTCAAATGCAAAAAATTTCGCTAAACCAGTCTACTCCCGGACAGGTTCACACCTTGTCCACTTCCATCCTGTCGTCTAATGTACACAATGTGCAATCAATGAAACCGTCAGGTAACCAACAACCTGGTGGTAAGAAAAAGGGGAGAAATAATCGCAGGGGTGGAAACAATGGAAGTAACAAGAGGTTAGTGTTCCAATACTGGTGGTTATGGATGTGTGAACATGGTTCAGTTAGAGGTTAGTGTTGCTACTCGTCAATGCGATTATGGTGCACCACAACCTAATATGGGGAGTGAGCCTCCCCCTCCTCGTGACAATTCCTTGCATATCGAGAAGCCCTCTAATATGCCGCGGATACCGAAAGGTATTCTCAAGCGCTCACGCATAATCCTAATGCTCAAGCCGCCCAAAAATACTCCATTGTAGAAGATTTGGGACAAACTCCGTGTGCCATGTCGGCTCTTGAAGTCTTGCAAGCCTGTCCTTCTTAGAAGCATGCCCTTTTGTCTGCGTTAGGAGTTCAGGATGGGGGAAATCCCAGTGTTATCAAGTTCGATACTACTGATGTTCAACCTTGCTTACCTTACCACGTGGCTTTTCAAATCCAGGTGGTGTGCCTTCAGAGTTTTGTCAAACGTACTATGGTTGATGAAGGCGCTTCCACGTCAGTAATGTCGTTAACTTGTTGGAAAGATCTTGGCTCTCCTCCTCTACTCGCGTCTAGAACCACGCTCACTGCATTCGACGGTTAGTCATTTAAGCCACATGGAATTATCCCTTCCCTTGTTGTCTGCTTGGGAGGTAAGTTTGTGCCTATTGAAATCAAGGTGGTTGATGTGCCCATCGACTACAACTTGTTACTGGGTCAGAATTGGATGTACGCTATGAAGGTTGTCGCGTCCACTATATTCATATTTATCTGCTTTCTCCATGAAGGCAAGATTGTGACCATCGATCAGTTGGATTTCATTAACACTCCTTCTACAGCATCCACAGGATCCATAGTCCTGCAAGTTACTGATTTTCAGCCGGCAACTAGGAACATAGGTGTTGGTATGTACCCTTCATTGATGGCAACTTACAGTCTTTCAACACCTGTGAACTTCATAGGAAGCATTTCCGACGATGCATCTCCTCCTTTGCATAATATTCCATTCCGAACTTCCTATTGTATTGATCCATGGACTTTACCATCCACTATTTCTACATCTGGATACATTACGCACGTCGGGATGTCTGTTCCCTTGTCTATAGCTAAGCTTTCTTACGAGCATATTCAACAAGCCACTGCAAAACCGGATCTCTCTTCTTCTCAGACAGTCGAAGATCCTATTACGCTGCCAGTTTGCGCAGCCAACTCATCTTGTTCACACGACTGCCTTGATGATACTTTTCCATCTGATGAAGCTATTATTGAGGTCATGTGTGGTAGTGAGAGGCCTTGGGAGGATATGCATCATCGCTCTTATTTCCTTCCCAACCTCGAGCTCGCTGAGCAAGAAGAGTTTAGGATGACTCTAGCAGAGATGGTTGGTGACCCTGTGGCTCTTTTGGAGTCGCATGATGTTTTTGCAGAGGGGAATATAACCAATATTTCCCCAACTATGTCGATCAACATCTCTCGTACTTCTGGAAAGGTGGAGAATGTCTACACCGGTGCCGATTGCACTCCTGAGGAGATTGCTATTTACACTGAATTGTTTACAGAAATCCGGGAAGCTTTCGCCTGGTCATATGAGGAGATGCCAGGAATAGACCCCCGCATTGTTGAACATGAGATTACAACGTATCCTAATGCTAAACCGGTTCGACAAAGCTTACATGTTGTGAACCCTAGGAAGGCAGCTGCTCTCTAGGAAGAGATGGAGAAACTACTCAAAGCTGGTTTCATCTACCCTGTTCCCCTTACCGAATGGGTGTCAAACCCCGTTCCTATTGATAAGAATCAAGGAACAATCCACATATGCACCGATTTTAGAGATTTGAAACATGCATGTCTGAAAGACAACTTCCCCACGCCATTCATTAATCAAATCTTGGATGCTTGTGCAGGAAGTGAGATTTTTTTGTTCATGGATGGCTTCTCAAGCTATAATCAGATTCAAATCAAACCCATGGACCAACTTAAGACGGCATTCATTTGTCCATGGGGAACGTTTGCATATCCGAAAATTCCCTTCGGCCTTAAAAACGTCAGAGCTATGTTTCAGCGAGCCATGACCTACGCCTTTCACGATCTTAAGAAGATTATGGAGGTTTTCTTGGATGATCTTGTTGGCCATTCTCGCAAGAGAGCGGACCACCCCAAGCACCTCTGTATGATTCTCGAACAATGTATACACTGCAAAATTCGATTGAATCCCAATAAATGCATCTTCGTTGTAAGGATTGGTCGCCTTCTAGGCTTCATAATTTCAAAAGATTGTATTAGAGTTGATCCTCTAAAAGTTGAGGCAATACTTCAATTGCCTCCTTCACATAATTTGTTACAACTTCAGAGCCTCCAAGGGAGAGATACTTTTCTGCGTTGATTTGTAGTCAATTATGCTAATCTTACCAAAGGTTTCGCATGCTTATTGAAGAAAGACACACCTTTTATCTGGGATGAGCGAGCCCAGCAGTCTTTCAACACCCTTAAGAAAGCTTTGGTATCGGCCCCTATGCTTAGTCCACCAGACTTCGCACGAGATTTTTTCCTTTATGTGGCCACATCTCAAGAGACGATTGGCATGGTCTTGGTTCAAGTTCATGGCGCGCTCATCGAGCATGTTTTCTATTACCTCAGTCGAAATATAGTAGACGCTGGACTAAGATATACTCACGTAGAAAAGATGGCACTTGCAACTGTCCATGCAGTCTAACGGTTACGACATTACATTATGCTTAGAACAACCACAATTGTAGCTCACATCAATCCATTTCAGTTCATGCTATCATGATGCCTTTTAGGGGGGAAGTATAATAAATGGATTGTGATCCTTCAGGAGTTCGATCTCGATTTTGCTTTGGCGAAATCAATGAAATCATTGGTGTTTGCTGAGCTTATGTCAGACCTCCCGAGACTTGATGAGGATGTCATTCATGAAGATTCCTTTGTGGATGAGCACTTATTTATTATCTCATCCAAGGACCCTTGGTATGGGGATGTCATTGTATATCTCCAAACTTTGAAGTTTCCTCTGCATTATTCACGAGACGAGCGACGGCGTGTGAAACATCATGCTAAAGACTATACCATCATCGGTGACACTTTGTATCACCGGGGAAAGGATTCCATTCTCCTTCGTTGCTTAACTCACGAAGAAGCGGAGCGAGTGCTTAATGATTGCCATGCAGGGGCGTGTGGTGGTCACTTATCCGGGCTTGCTACAGCCCAGCGTATTATGCGAGCTGGTTATTTTTGGCCTTACATCTTTAAGGACTGTGTTAACGCTGTGAAGAGATGTCACCCTTGCTAGTTGTTTTCTCGGAACATACACTCGCATCCAGCGCCCCTTCACTCGGTCATCAACGTCGGTCCCTTCACTAAGTGGGGAGTCGACTTCATGGATTGCAAACTAGATTCGGCTGGGGGGCATCACCATATTATAGTGGTCGTGGACTATTTTTCCAAATGGGTTGAGGCCATGCCTACCGTAAAAGCCAATGGTGCTATTGCAGCCCATTTCGTGTTCAATCAGATTATCACTTGGTTCAGTATCCCGAAAGAGATTGTCACTGACCATGACAGTCACTTTCAGAACAAGATGATGGAGGATTTGTCTCTCAAGCTTGGGTTTCATCAAGAACACTCGTCTTCCTACTATCCCCAAGCGAATGGTCAAGTTGAAGAAGTTAATAAGTCTTTGAAGACCATTATCCAACATACCATCCAACAAAGCAAGAACAATTGGCACATCATGTTATATCCTGCTTTGTGGGCATACCGAACCACAGTCAATACTACCACTAGATTCTCACCATTCCAGCTAGTTCACGGTGTGGAATCACTTTTACCAATTGAATGCGAAATCCCTTCGCTTAAACTGGCCATAGATCTCCTCCCTGATACGACAAGTATTGAGCAACGTTTAATCCACCTTGAGCAACTTGACGAGCAACATTGAGATGCTGCTATGGCCATAGATGCCAACAAACGTCATGTCAAGGTTCAGTATAATAGGTCTATCCGTCCCTTGCAGTATGCTGAAGGTGAATTGGTCCTCTTATATGACCAAGCTAAAGAACCCCTGGAAGTAGGCAAGTTCAATCCCATGTGGCACAGTCCTTACATCATGAGGTGCATCCTGGAAAAAGGAGCCTATGAATTAGAAGACTATGAGGTGACTGTCTTGAAGGAGCCTAGAAATGGGCTCTATCTCAAGCGGTATTACGCTTGAACCTATTGTTCAGGCAGATACTTTTGTATACTATTGTATAGTTGCTTCTGTACATAGTTTAGCTTTCTTTTGGTTTTTCAGGTCTGCTGATTTGCTTCCGTTTAATTGACAGATGTCAGCGGAATCTCCTACATTCTTAGGGTTCGCAGATGGTGCTAGCTGGAATACGTAGCAGCTTGCTTCTGTTGCCTGGGTTATCTTCTCACATGACCACCTAGTTTTGTCTTCAGGAGGTGCTTGTCTCGGTCCTACATCTAACAATGTGGCCGAGTATAGTGCCGTGATCGAGCTACCTCGGGATGCTATTTCACATGGTATCCAGTATTTAGAAGTATGCCTGGATTCACAACTAGTTGTGTCTCAATTTAATGCGAAGTACTGAGTGAAGGATCCTATGTTACTTTGGAATTTCCTAAAGGTAAGACTCTTGGAATGACATTTTGTTTCAATTACATAGATACATGTTCTGAGAAGTGTTAATCATATAACTAATGCATATGCTAACTATGTATTAGATTGTCATTTGTCACATTCACCATGAAGCACACAAACGAAAGAGACATTCATACATTTGTACATACACACATATAGTAGAACCGGAAAACCAAAGTTTTTTTATAAATATGTCCAAAAATGGTAGTGTCATACAAAACTGGAGCCCGTAGCCCTCAAAAATATACATATCGATACAAAAATGAGATCCCAGGATATCTACTCCCTACGAGGAGGCCTATCTACCACCTCGATAGGAGGTGTCTCATAGAAATAGTGAACTGCATTCACTACCCACTGCAGTAACCGCACCCAGTCACCAAGAACCCCCACTACTTGGCACTGCATGGCCTTGGGTATTCGCGCCACCTCTATTTGTGGAACCCTGGAAACCATCCGTGATAGGTTGCACCGCAAGGTCTGTAGAGTGCGCCCTACTGTAGCATCACTTGCCTCATCACCCCTGCCTCGGCGACCATGTCTCTGGAAGCCATCGGGTCTTACTAGGCCCTTATCTGCAAGCAAACAGTCAAACATTAGCATATGATACTAACACCAAAAATATTTTTGTATTCACATCTATAATAAAAAATCGATAAAAATTTAATATACAGAAAATCCTAAAAAGTGTACTCATCAATGTCTCTGAACGCTGTGTCTGGTGCGAGTGGCATGTCCCAATCCTGGTGGAAATCTATCCCTGTATAGGGGTAGTCCTCTATGGAAATGACCTGTCAGTCCCACCAGTGGAAGAACTCCCTAGTATATGGTGATGCTAGACGGCCACCACCCTGTCGTGTCAAGATCTCAGCCCACCGGTTCAGGGATAGATCGTGGAGACTATGAGGAGGGACATCCACCCTCGAAATAAGCCACGGGACTCTCTCAAAGAAGAAGTTGCATAGGATACTTACATACCTGAAGTTTTTGGCCTTCCCTTCTTTGCATTATGTCAGTTGGGTCTTCATAAACCCTAGTAGTGTGGAACACCAATCGAATACTATAGGCTGCATGCATTGTGATGCATAGAACATCACTGGCCTGGATGCCTAGTGCAGAGCTTTAGAACCCGATATCTGCACTAAGGTAGCTGCAATGATCTTCATGCTCAAATCTACTATGGCATTGATGGGCACCTGACTTCCCACCGCTCGTGTGTCTGCGGGACAATACTGCGCTATGTAATCAAGGATGGTGACCCCACCACCCACAATACAAGACCGAAGATTGGCCACCTCACCTCAACGGGACAAACTGGTAATGAAGTAGATGCCTTCCACTTCCAGTGTGAGGATTTTCCCATTGAGACTAAAGTTTTACGCATCAACATCCCAATAATTGATCAAGCGGCGAAGTAATAGGTTTTGGGCCCTCAAACCCCCTATACTCCAGAATTTGTACAACCCACATGCTTGCAATGCCTGATGTGCTTGCACATTGTTGCACACAACCTCATATACTAGGTCATGTTCCCTCTCCCTCCACTCTAGAACCATCCTGGAGTGAGAAAAAACAAGGATTTTGGTCAAATTCTTTTGCAAAATCAACTACACGGCCGTACCCACAGGCTAATTTGTATACAGGTGTGGGTACCCATGGTCAACCTGTGCGTTGAATGCGAGTATCATTCCCTACCCACAACCCGCATAGTGATAGCCCACGGGTAGCGCCGAAGCCATTTAGGGCTTGGCCAAACTAAAAATCCCACCGCTGAAAACTAAAATGAAAGCAATGAAATTAAAGGTATGGATGAGACTACCAACCTGCTCAGGACGGTTTGATGAATAGACGCTTGTAGCTCCCAGAATCGACAGTTGAACTTCAAGGTGAAAACTAACCCAAAAGCTCCAAATGGGTGAATAGTAAAAATGAATTGTAAATTATGAATTTTTATTACTATTTATAATTTTCAGGACCCACTTGTCTATAGTTTTTACCGTTTGATGTCATTATGGACTAATATAATGTCATGGAGTAGAATTTTTAATCAGATTTCTTTGGCGAAAGTTGTTTTGGACCATTTCACGCCTACGGCAGGTACGTTTCACACCTGGCATATAGGTTAGATGCCATGTCCACATGCATTATGCATTTGAACTTTTTACCACTTTCACAAACCCTAGGTGCGACCCTACTTCGTAACTGACACGGAACCTTCACACTGCTATAGAAGTGTCGTTATGTGGCGGTAGGCCTTTTTCCGAACATGGGCACCCTAGTTAGAACCCCTTTGTGCATTCTGGTGCCAATGCCGTTGTTTGTCCTTAGGATTGGGAGTCCTTTGTAGTTACGCAATGACATTGTGATAAATACTCATACTCTACTTTGTCTTATGCTGGCCATCTCCCTTAAGGACTCCCCTCAGTTATATCATGTTGTGATTGCATTGCATCATCCTGCTTGCTGCTTGAGCCTGGTGCTGGCTCCCGCTTACTCAGTTGTTAGCCTAGTGCCTGAGCACTTTTCCCTGTCGAGCCCTGTACAGATTATATTTTCCCTTCACAATTTGATGACCTTTTGACCATGAGGGAACACACCCCTGAGTGTCCACATCCTGCATGCACTTCCTTTCATTGATCATAGGTATGTTCCACTGCTTGGGACTAGTCTTCTCGCTATTTGACACTCGTTCCCTCACTTGTTGTACTATAAGCAATTTTATTATTTTTCAAGCTTACCCCAAATATGAAAAAGACCAAAAAAATCAAATATTCCAAAAATCCGGATGGGATTATGGTTACTACTTCTTGTTGGCAACTGTTGTGTCACCTTTGAATAGAGCATTCATTCCACTCCATAAACTATGAGTCAGGACTATAGTTGGACCTTAAGAGCTGTACTTGTTTCTCAGTTTCTCCACCGATTGGTTAAGCTTCCAGTAATTATGGAGCCCTTTGTAATGCCTCCTGCATTGCACAGTTTATGTCAATTCTATGCTACCTATGTCTATCCATCTGCTCATTCTCTTGTTCAAAGAAAGTCCTGAAACCAGTGTCGGCCACTCCTCAGATCTCTTGACTATTGCATGTCAGCCATCCTTATTGAGCCAATCCGTTTCGCCTGATTTCTTCCAAATATTTTAGCGTAGCTGGTACCTCGTGTTGGTTGATGGGAAATGCCTTAATTCCCTCCTTCCAGTGAGTCTCGTTTCGTCAACTTCAACCCATTTATTTCGAGACTTGAGGCTTAGAGTTCGGTTGAGTACCTTGAGGCTTGCAGTCATTAGTGGCAAGTTCTCTCGCCATCGACAGTTTTGGGATTACATCAATATCCCCTGATCGATGGATTCATCCTAGTGTTTGACTTCAACTCATTTATTCACACTCCGATGATTGTGCTCTGTGCCTTGATGCCCATTTTCATTATTGGTGGGTCATCTCGTGTCTGTTAACGGTTTACATCATTGACCGGTAATCAGACAATGTCACATCAGGTTCGACCCCAACTCCCTTATTCACTTGATGGGACTTGCACCGGTGAAGACTTGTGTAGAAGACCCCAGGCGATAGCGGCATTCAGTATGCCACCTATGACTTTGACTTTACATCTGAGATATCACCTCTCAGATAT
The DNA here is from genome assembly GCA_027924585.1 of Larix kaempferi. NCBI lineage: Eukaryota > Viridiplantae > Streptophyta > Pinopsida > Pinales > Pinaceae > Larix > Larix kaempferi. The sequence goes on along the minus strand of BSBM01000399.1, from coordinate 5,924,315 downwards.
TAGCAGTTTGTACCTCTAGTTTCCACCAGTTGTTTCCTTTTCAACAGGAGACCATATCTTACTGTAGAGGGATCATGGCTATGATCACTTATGACATATATCCATTATGTACTGCATATTCATGTCCATTGTATCAGATTGTTGTACTATACCGACATGTATTCAGAGATACTATTGTACTATCACGAGTGAGCTGCTCTTTCCATTTGTGTTTCCATCACTCCACTTCTGAGTTTTATAATGTATTTCGGCCATCGTAGCATCAGTCTCTAACCTCACACATTAGGGGGCATCTGTTACAACGTAATTTTCCACCTTGTGAGCATCAGCATTCTTTGGCCTGTAGGATCCATTTCACTAACTCAGATCCACTTTTATCCTTCAGACATACTATTTATTCATTTTTCTTCTTACCCACTTGCTGCATCATTATAGCAGGTGTACCCGCGAGTTGCATCACTATAGCCCACGAGTAGCATGTAAAATGGTAAAAATCACTAGTTAATTACTTTTTACTCCCAAAAAGCGGTTATTGGGTGACCTTTGACCCTCCATCTACCCAAGTAATGCCTTGATGTGTCCTTTCACTTACCTTTGGGAGGACTATATATTGAGCACATATGGCTTATGGACAGGAGGAGAAAGAAGAGCAAGAGAACTCTAGTGGATTTTTGCCCTATCTTGAGTCTACACTCATTGATCCTTGTAGTTGTGAAACCTTTTATGTTCACCTTCCAAACTCCTATCTAGTTTGAGTTTTCCTTTCATGGAGGATTGAAGTGGTGGAGGCACAAGTGGATTGATCCAGATCTTGGTTCAGATTGGTTTCCGGCAAGAGGTCGTATCACATTGTACTTCTTCTTGTTCATTAATAGAAATACTCATATTCTCGTCCATTAATGTTGTAAACGTTGTTTAGCTTACATTGGGTTGCAATTACTTGTTATATCATGCGCCATTGCTATTGATGATGTTAATGTCATTTATATATTATATGTACTTATTGTATATTGGCTTTCAAGACTAATTTGTAGATTCAATTGCACGGATTGAAAAGCTCCAACGGGGATCTACATCAAACGTTTGGATCGAGGTTGGTTACATTTCCATTGTCTTAGCATTGTCATTTATAATAGCATAGTTCTGAGAATTGAGTTAATTTCTGGTAGTCAGCTATCTGTAGTGGTACCCCAAGCCATAGTGAGTTTTCTCCAATACATAACTACATTTAAAAATCTAAATATCTATAGGTGGAAGGAGATGCAAGGGTGTATGATACACTTAAATGGCTAGCGCGTGGCCCCAGGAAATTTGTGAACAAGTACAAGGGATACCTAACCAATGGTTATAGATTCCATACAAAAATCATAGAGAATGAGATATCCACCCAAAATAGTGGCGTGTGCGTGGAAGCTCAAACAATGATGAGGTCAAGTTCCAAAGATGTAAACCCTATACTTTAGAAAAAAATTATTTTACGGAGTGATAGAAGAAAAAAATACATTGGACTATTTTTTTATGGAGTACACATTGCTCAAATGTGATTGGGTCGATGTGTACAATAAGAGAGGGATTAAAAAATATTTTTTTGGTTTTACAATGGTGAATATGAAGAAATACTTGAGTCAAAATCATTGGCAAGATGATCCGTTTATTCTAGCATCGCAAGCTAAAAAAATATTATATGTACAAGATCTAGTTGAAACTTATTGGTATGTAGTGTTAGCATGTCCTCCAAAAGGATTGAGAAATGATACAACATATGAACCCGAGTATGGGGATCTATCAAGGGTTGTAGACTTTCAAGAAACAAAATGTGTAAATGAAGAAGATATAGTTGATGTCGATGTCGACGTTCACATGAACGTGGATTATGTCCGATCAAATTGTGAAGGAATATGGTTGAATGTTAATACATAAAACATTTCCATTTTGTTATATTCACCCTTAGGTGCTATATACATTTGAAAAATTTTCTTATTTGGTGACTAATGGTTTGGATTTACATTGAATGGTTGATGTACATGAATATATATTTAGTGAACGATAATCTTCTTTAATATCTTGTTATTCAACTACTGACATGGCTGGACTCAAGGTAATTTTGTGTCCCTCTTTCTTCTATGCACTTTAATATTGATACCATTCCTATGCCTTAAGTGGACTTATTCCATTATTTTATACCCTTACGCAGGCATGCTAGGGCTGAAGGTAGCTGCCGAGGACTGTTATAATCACTAAGGTAAAGGTATTGTCAGTGATGCTGTCAACAGGTCCTGAGGTAACCCTCAAGTTCACAGGGAATTGATCTGTTATTTCTTACATAGGTGTATTTATTACATGAATTCATTAATAATTTGTAATTACTATTTTGACACTTGTTTGCACATTTGAAAATGGACACGAATAGTCGCTGAATGTTTCTGAAAATAATTTTTTAATAGATTCTTCTAGTTTGTGCTATTTCAACAGGTGTGTGACTCTTTTCTAACTTATATTTTTGTGGATATTTCTCTTCTTAAATGTGTGATGTATGTTGAAGTGGAAACAATGTAGTTGTTGCATCAGCTACACACTCAATGGTAGCTTTCTTAGCACAAGACTATTTATCAAACTGCATCTTCTTTCAACACTTTCTACATCTTTTCATAAATTATTTGAATTGTCCATCTCGAGATCACAAATTGCATGACAATATCCTCAATATGTTTCCCATATGGATCCCAAACAACTGCCATAATGTTTTTATCTTTGTAGTCAAAATAAGACAATCAAATCCTTGGAGTTGTCCTGATACTCATCATATTTTTCCTTCATCCCTACAATAATGCATCTGTGAATTTGTATTTAACACATAAAATTCCTCCAACACCTATCAATAGGTGTTACCTCCTGTAGGTGGCTTGTAATCTCAAGTAATTGTCGTTGTAATCCTAACATCTATTTTTTTCATTATCATCATCATAAGTGCAGTACTTAAGAGAAAACATAGGAAAGTGAATGAGGTTCAAGCAAGTAATAAAATTCACATTCTTTCAAGGATAATTCAACCTTCTGTTTATCATACTTCGCTCAATCCTGACCCCATCCAAGACACTTTTATTTTTGAAGATGAGCTTCTTTATTAGGTACACCATAAATGCAAGCTTCAGATAATTTTGAAGTGGAACAATTGTCCATACAGTTTTCCATTTATATTATGATGAATGTGCATCACTCATCTAGGCTATGACAAAACTACCTGACCAACCAAATATTAAACTGTAAGGTCTGGTCTCAAACATCATTCTCAGATAATCTACAAATATTATTTCAGATGCCCTCCTATGTGCATCAACTGTATGGTCCATGCTAAAATAATAAAATATCAACTGGCTCTCTTGAGTGAGAAGTCCCTTGTTTCAAAACTTCTACTCATTCTTTTATAGACGTTGGTGTGTCTAAATTATATTCTTCCTCTAGTTCAAGCTCAGTTGTAACAAATTTTTCATCACCCTCATCCAAAAGTGGGAGCTCAAAGGGATGCCATCTTTTGGAGTTGGGTGGACCTTTTTTTCTTGGCTGATGTGATTTTGGTTTTGATCAGGTCTCCTGTAGGTGCCTTGTTTGGTGGAAGAATCAACATTGAAAATATTTGTTTTCATAGTATAGGTCTTGAGCGCAAAGGTGGTTTCCCATTTTTAAGAGGATATTGTTTGGGAGGCCTTTGATAAAGTCAACTCTATGCATATTCGACCATAGGTGAAGAGCCAAAGGTCTACTCTTTCTACGAATATTGTCAAGATTTTTTCAATATCTTTCCTAGAGAATTTCCTATGCTTGTTAAAATTGAATAATGCCAAAAATGAAAAGGTAGGTTGGGAAGTTGAACTCACACAAGGAATATGGAGACTACCATGTTTAAGAAATCACTCTCATGAAACCAAGTGGTGAGGAAGAGCACTACTCTTCCCCAAAAACAGGGCCCCTTCCAAAGAATTCTTTTATAGTTTACCTTCTTTATGAAAGTCACTACAAAAAACCCTTATAGCACAATTTTACCTAACATTCCTTTGTTCAGTTTGAGAAAATGCATTTATACATATCTGGTGTGCAAAAACCATAATTCATTGACATGACATATAAAATCTTCAATTTCATATGGAAACTCTTCAATTTCACATGTAAATCTATAACAGAAAATGACAAGAAACTTCATATGGAAACTTTCTGGCGCACTAAGAAGTTTGTTTGAACCTCAGTTAGATAGAGTGTTGGCACAGGATAGATCCACAAGAAGTGTGGAATCCGACAGATGCGAAAGGGTCATTCTGCAAAAAAAGGACCTTTCGCGGCTTTTGCAGAAGCATAAGATTTGTTAGATTAGTCAAGTCGGTCATGTGGACCATTTTGTAATAAGATGAGAGAATATAAATAGAGTAGGGTTGTACGCCTAAGGGCATCGATGTTTTGGAGATTGATCCTATCTTTTGGGCTCGTTCATTATCCGCAATATGATGTCTTGACAGTTTCTGCAAGGTTTATTCCATAGGTTTTGATGAATGAATGAAGATGTTCGATTATGATATGAATCCTGTCTATGTTCAATGATGCGATGATGAATAATGGGTTTTATGAATGTTTTCTATTGATTAATGCACATATGTCATTGAGTATGTTCTGAATGTATGTGTTAGGAATTGTGAATGATTTAAGATGCGAATGGCAAGTTAAATGTATGTTATGAATGTTATAATATTTGGTTAGTGCCAAGGTAATATGTGCATATCTTCTACACGACTGTGGAAACTTGTTTCTAGCAGCCCTCTTATCCACCTTGGGTGAGACTGCACTTGCTCTGCAAGTGTTGCTGGAAAGGGTTACACCTTTCCGGGCCGGTGTATAAGGGAGTTTGGGTTGATAGTTTTTTGGCGACAGTGTGGAGTGAACCCCTATTGATAGACTCTACGTCAACAAATGGTTCCATTGTCGGGACACTAAGGAAGAAGGAAAGAGGATATGTTGTGGCACCCGACAAAACCAGAGATCCAAGAGTGGTTCGACAAGAAGGCGGAGGAATTCACAGAAAGTGAGAAGTGATATCCTAAGCAGATGGTGACCAGTTGGTTAGAAAGATACATCTATTCAGATATTCACAAAATGTTTTTCTGCAAATTTTCGGTGTTATTGCATGAGTGGATAGCACAGTTGACGTTCTGCAAGAACCACTGCCAGAAAACTGAACCTGATTGCTGGACCCTGGAGTTGGTGCGACAGCTGAAGCAAGTCGATAACAAAGTATCACGAGCTGTTGATTTTTGGGTCGATAGTAGCCTTGAAGGGTACATAAATGAGTTTGCTGTAGATACTATCAATTCATATAGTGATGCCGAAATAAATTTCTTCAGGAGGCCAAGAGGAAGATTCTTGTCATCATTAAAACTGTGGATTAAAATGCTTGTCTACGAAAAAGGAATATTGAGGATGTCATCTGATTAATAGAAGAATCGGTGTGCAAGGGTGAAGGTATCGGGTAAATGTGAGTCTGACGAAAAGATGTGGTAGATGGACATGAGCGATGACAAGTTTCAAAGGCAAGCTGATGAAGAGTGTGGTCTCTTGAGGAGTGGAGCGATATTCCAGAGTCTTGAGAAAAAGAGGAGGATTGAGAGAGAGTCTCCTGAGAGGACCAGAACAGAGAACTGCGAGGCAGGACCACAAGGGAGGAAGCAGCCTTATTGCGAAGGAGACGTCGACCAGGCTACCCTAGAGGCAGAAGGAGGTCAGATCGTAAGTTACCACGTACCTTCAACACCGCACACTACTTCGAATTTTATAGGAATAAATCGAAACTATTCGGGGAGTTTCCCTACGTGCAGCAGCAAGAGTAGCGCTTCAGTGAACAACAATACTAGCAATGTTAGGATGGAAGACGAGGCAAAGATGCCCACATTTCAGGGGAACGAGACCGAGGATCCCGAACAGTATTGCTTTATATGCGAAGCAGTATGGACTGTAAAACAGGTTCAGGACGATGCTATAAAGATCGGAAAGTTAGTGATGACCCTTAGGGGTCAGGCATTAGACTGGTACATGAAGTTTGTAAAGGTTCTGGTGGGAACAACAGCTAAAAAATTGGAGCAGGTAAGAACAGCGATGATTGACAAATTTAAAAAACCGAAATCTGAGTCACAATATGTCACTGGGCTTAAAGAGATTAAGCAATTCTCGAATGCGTCGGTGTGGGAATTCGATCAACGGTACAAGACGCTGATAGAAAAAGTAAGTTTCCCAATAAATGAGTTGCAACACAAAGAATGGTTTATTGCAGGATTAGCACCGCATATCTGAGGACCACTAATGCAACAAAAGGTTGCGACACAGGAAAAAGTGCTAGAAATTGCGATGAAGCTGGAGGCTTCACCAATCGGCGAAACAGGAATAAGAATGGATAGAGTTCAAGCACAGTTGACCAACTTAACACTTCAATTGGAGGATATTAAGAAGGGCAAGGAGACTCGTGTAGACATATGGTGTACCAGATGCAGAAATGAGGGGCACCATAAGGACAATTTTCCAGAATTCTATGAGTATTTGTAGGCAGGGGCTCCAAACCCCCTTCGTCAAGGAGGGCTACCATGGTGTACTATCTTTCAAACCAGAGGGCATCGACTAGAGGAGTGCGTATATCTGCAAAAGATGGTATCAAAGCCAACAAACTTATACTGCAAGTTTTTTCGATCGGTTGGCCATGATGAGAAGGACTGCAGGGCCTATGACCTACTGCAAGATCGGATAGCTAACACGTATTTTATGAAGGGAGAAGAACCACCAGTGGTGCAACAACAATCGCAGTATAGTTAGCCATAGTTTAACTAACCATGACAATACGACCAGGAGAAATATGGGCATCCGCAGTATCCACCACCGCCGTATGGCTAGCCGAGCCACAGTACGGGAAACTGCAGTATCAACAATATGGACCGCCACACAAAGGGTTCGGGGGAGGATTCTGTGGAGGCCGAGGCGTTGGTATGGGACATGAAGGAGCTGCTGCAAGAGGAAGAGGTCCAATCATCCTTTACAATTGCGGACAGCAGGGGCACTACCAAAGAGACTGTCCAAATCCAGTGCCGCAGTGTACATACTGCAGTGTTGTACCTCATAGTGTAGAGGACTGCCCCCAGCTTATCGCAAAATGGAAAACTAAGCATCCACCCCAGAACCAGAACCAAAATAATCAGAATGCGCCATCAGCTGTGCAGAGGATATCGATAGAAGCCAAGAGTAGCCATGCGATGGTTGGAATAGTGACCAAAGGAGGGGCAGTGACAGGTGGTGATAGGTCACACCCAAATGTTAGACCAACACAAACACAGTGGAAGAGGGTCACCTTCGATGTCGAAGCTAAAAAAGATGCCTTCTTAAAAGCACAGGAGGCAATGAGGAATAGGAGGCAGCAACCTCTCGAAGAAGAAATTTATGACATGCCACCGACGTTTGACTCAACAAAGTTGTGGAGGAAGGCAAACACCCTTGAGACATTCTTGGAAAGTTTCCTGGATTTGGCAAAAGACCCAGACGCATTGGAATAAATAGCTAGTATACTGCGACGATGAGTAGGTGCACGACGGGAACAGAGAGTTAATCACATACATAAAAGAAAGATAGGCAGGGAGATGCAGATGTCAGCACAGATCGAAGAATTTTATGTTGACTCCATCATTCTAGATTTGGGTTTGGACGTGACTATCCTGACTAAATAGACATGGGAGATGATGGGAAAGTCGCGGATGATCTGGTCACTAGTATAGCTGCGACTGGCGAACTAGAGCAAGGTCACCCCGCTCGGTTGGGTATGTCAACTTTCAGTTGAAACTGAAGGGTTCAGGATGTATGCAGATTTTAATGTCATTAAGATTGTGGATAACACTAGCCCCTATTTGATACTGCTGGAGATAGACTAGGCCATGGAAAATCAAGCAAACATCAACTTTAAGAAAAGAATAATGTCATTCGAGAATTAGGAAATGAGATTCATCGCACCACTGGATCCTACAGAAGGGTTGCGCTATACGGATCCAGCCAGAGACGCGTTTATGGAAGGATCGAACAATTTGTATAACAGCTCTGAAGATTATGTTAATCCCACCACAAATGGAGAATTAGAATGGCAAAGTGACAGCTCAGCATCCTCCGATTCAGATGAGGCACTTGATAATTGGCAGAACCGGTTTCCTGAAGTGTCCTTTCGAAGATGCGCATGAATAACACAGTCCTTGCGAATGGTAGCATCGGAGGAGTATGCGTTACCTAACTATGAAGGATTTCCCAACTTGGACACTTTTCTCACCGAATTCGAGGAAAAAGTGGCAGAGCCACAACTTTTACTTTCCCTAGAGGAATCCCTGAAGGTTACTCCTACGCAATGGTGGGCAGCGCATAAATCGAGCATCACATCTTGGCAACTATGTTGACACCTCATGGAGGTTCGGTTTGGCGAAGCTACGGAAGATGATCATATGCGATATGATGGACGAGGGGACCCAGAAGAGCATCTGAATTCCTGCCAAAATCAATGGGGATCGAGAACATGACAAGAGTGGGTACATGCATTCGTACATATGTTGGATGAGGAACCATGGAACTGGTATATCGCAGGAGAACTATGAAGTGGGATGATTTCTTGGGAGCAACTTACCATTGGCTTCAGACAATCATTCTCGTCCTCAAACGAAAATCCCTCAATCCACATTGCACCACAAGCAATACAGGGAAAAATAGTTGAAAGGACTGCGATACCAGGAATAGAGCATTACAACATCACCGAAGAGCCTGAAGATGTCGATGACCCCAGAGATACAGATGTACCAGAATCAGTGGATAGTGGCAGTATGGTGGCATTAAATATACCATCAAAGAAACCTAATGAGTAGCCGGTCAAGCCACGGCCACACCAACTAGAACTAAGACACCAACAATATATGAAAATTGTGATAGGCATTAAGAAGTACACAACAGCGACCGAGCGAAACTAGTGAAGGTTTTCTGTAGTAGAAAATCCAACGATACGACAACATGTCAACACAGTGGTAGTCGTTGTGTCGATGTAAAAAAATAATAATAATAATAATAATAATAATAATAATAAATGATAACAAAAATTTGTCAACACAATATAACCAAGACAGAAGCTGCCACGATGCATGAAGGGCTAAAACAGTAATAAAAGGCCATAAGGGTTGCAATTACAGCACACGGGACAACGACAAAAACAAGATCAACAACAGTTAATAAAAACGCACGCGATGGATTCGGCACACTCCGACTAGATTTGGTAATCATGACATACGATCGGATGGAGTCTACTGCCCAACATTATAAAGTCCACAGGAGTCGACGAGGAAACACAGTAGTATCTAGAGAGCCGAATGGAAGTGTATGTCTCCAGCACTAGCACTGAAATACCATCACCCACGCCAATTATGTAGGAACAACGAGAAGTCATGTCGACAGTCCCGCACAAGAAAAGGCAAAGCGCGAATCAACCCCCCGACTCTGGTCGAGAGAAAAAGAAGGCCACCCAGAAATCCACTAGGTTTGCGAATGGAACTCCAGGGCCCTCAGCTGCTAAAGCCATGCAAGATGGATATGATGGCCCCATGCTTTCTGAGTATGTTCCACCCCATCGGGCGGGGGCTCCCATGCCGCGGATCAACAAGAACGAAAAATACTCCATTGTGGTCTCTTTGGTACCACCAGGGGTTACTATGAGTGGGGATATTACCGCCAAGTTGCAGAGGTTACAATACATTGACCATGAACTAGACAAGTTTAAAGAGCATGCGAAAGCTTATGAGGACGTCCCCCATGTAGGATTCCCGACTATGAAGGAACCTAAGAAATGGGCATTGGGATTGGCACGATCAGGGTTGCTTGGCATCACCCTCCTACCGCATTTTGGGCGCCTGGAACAGGTCAACACATGTGTCACACAACTCCTGGCATGCTTCCATTACAGATCCCTTTGGCTGCATGAGAGAATCCCAGTCACATTCGACCTCATTTCTAGAATCACAGGCTTACCCCAAGAGGGAGCCAACCATTCACAGTTTTTCCAGGGTAAGGACAATGACAAGAAATTAGTCGAACAACTGGCCATAAGGTATGGTGTAGAGAAAGATTCCCGAGGCTACCTGATCAACACAATTAAGAACCAAGCAGTAAGAGTAGCGGCAAAGATACTTGCAGTCAAAGTAACATAGAAAAATCGACCGCTGCAATGTAATTCAGGTGTCCTCGTAGCTGCGGAATGGTGCGCCGCAGGAGAACAAATGAACTGGGCTCAGTTCCTGCTACATGAATTGACCGAGGACATGTATCATGCACAGGAAAACGGACGACCATTCACGTATTCCTGGTTACTCCTCCTCATTGCCCTAAAATCATGGAGGGAACTAGATGATTATCAGGGGGCGGATCCCACGGAACCGCGAGTGTGCGATGGTGCGTGGTACCAGAACTTATGGGCGACCACCGAAAAACAACGACAGAAGGAAAATGTTATCCAGTTTTATATTTGGCTCGAGAGGATGCGGATGGACATCGAGATGATACCATGGATCACACTGCAAGCTGCAACAAAGTATCACCCCATCGCCCAGGTATCCATCGAGGAACACACGATTTACCTTCAGACCCACGTAGATCCAACCAAATAATGGATGTAGACACAATACAATCTCACCGAGGTTGAGCTCGATAACATCATTGCCAAATGGCCGGAGACATGGAAGGTTCCTTCAGGTCCGAAGGATATCGAAAAGGAGCAGGAAGTAGGACGACAAGACCCGACGAAGGAAAACGGAACTTCCACCAACTAGAAGGAGAACGCAGAACAAGAGACTGATGCGAAGGACTAGACGATAGAATCTGGTCATGACGGGGCGTAAATAGCCAACACCCTAATAGATTCAGAACTAGACCTCCAACGAGAAGAACGAAGGACGAAGAATAGAATGGACCGTGACGGTAGTAGCACACAGGCAAGGCTCACTGCACAATAGGCCGATAGATTTTTGGATAGTATTACACAGATTGTAGAGCGTAACCACTAGAAGGTTACACAGCATTCCACAGACAATTTCCAATACATAGAGGAATTGTTAAACACCGTGGTGAATACAATAATCAACATCAGGGTACCACATGGGGACATCCAGCAAAACCTATTGACTCCCAAAGTCGAGGTTGAAGTGGTCACCCAGAAACACATAATCCAGTTCGAAACCCATGCCTTTTTGACAAGAGATGAGACCCTGGACCTAGAGATTCGGAAGGCCGACTTGGAAATGCTTTATTTCAATTTAATCCCAATGTTGACACTACACCGAATCCAAGCGGTAGCAAGCACAGAAATCCGTGATCGCTAGGCTGTGATGCATAATAAGATGGTTGACTACAAGAAGCGGTTGCAAGATAGCGATATGGACGGTCAGTACCTTCGAGAAGACCACGCCGCAGCACTGGCTGCAAAAGTGCAATCTATCAAGGAGAAGGCTCGATTGGAAGAAGCCCTGGCTAGAAAGAGAAGGTCATTGTGGAGCAGACTACCGCACTTACTGTGAAGGAAAAGGTTGCAAAGGAATGGATGAGGTTAGAAAGAGCTCTGGCAAAGGCATGCGAAACAACAGTGCAAGATCCATAGGTTGACCCGGAAGCCCAGGCTGTTATGTTAGGAGTCGTCATGAATGAGCTCAGAAAGGAAAATGTGGAGCTCCAAGCTCGAGTAACACCCAACAAACCACCAACACAAGTTCAAAATTGGCAGACAACAATAGAGGAAGCAGTGGTAGAGATTCAGGAAATGGAACAAGCGGCACAACAAGTGGTAGTAAGTCTCACAGACTTCTGTGATAGGTTAGTCGAGGATGACCAGTTGGTCGCACTAAATATAATGCTCCATGAAGTGGAAGAGCAGTTGGAAACATTTAAAGGATCGTTCAAAATGATTCCCACAATGATGTGAATGGCCAAGTCCGCGGAACTACAAAGTATGAAGCAGCGGGTAGAAAATCCCATGAAAGGAAGCAACAATGAGCTGCACATTTGGATGAGCTTCAGACAAAGGTTGAAGTGCTCATATCCTGAATAGTACTAGAGATGAAACAGGTACAAGAACAATTTCAAAAGGTATGATAGAAAGTATGCTACCTCCCAACGGAACAGCCGGTGATAGAGAGTGTGCAGCTCTGAGCATCAGTAAAGGAGATAGTCGACCAAATCCGCACAACCTATGATGACTTCCAACAGTAGTACAACAAACCAGCAATGTCTAGCTGAGGTGGCTCGGGACGAGCCACAAGATTGTGTTGGGGGCCTGTTGGCACAGGATAGATCTGCAGGAAGTGTGGAAGCCGACAGATGCGAAAGGGTCATTCTGTGGAAAAAGGACCTTTCACGGCTTTTGCGGAAGCATAAGATTTGTTAGATTAGTCAAGTCGTTCATGTGGACCATTTTGTAATAAGATGAGAGAATATAAATAGAGTAGGGTTGTAAGCCTAAGGGCATCGATGTTTTGGAGATTGATCCTATCTTTTGGGTTCGTTCGGTATCCGCGATATGATGTCTTGATAGTTTCTGCGAGGTTTATTCCATAGGTTTTGATGAATGAATGGAGATGTTCGGTTATGATATGAATCATGTCTCTGTGCAATGATGCGATGATGAATAATGGGTTTTATGAATGTTTTCTATTAATTAATGCGCATATGTCGTTGAGTATGTTTTGAATGTATGTGTTAGGAATTGTGAAAGATTTAAGATGCCAATGGCAAGTTAAATGTATGTTATGAATGTTATAATATTTGGTTAGTGCCAAGGTAATGTGTGCATATCCTCTACACGAATGTGGAAACTTGGTTCCAGCAGCCCTCTTATCCACCTCGGGTGAGACTACACTTTCTCTACAAGTGTTGTTGGAAAGGGTCACACCTTTTTGGGCCGGTGTATAAGGGAGTTTGGGTTGATAATTTGTTGGCGACAGTGCGAAGTGAACCCCTGTCAATAGACTCTGCGTCAACATAGAGCCTCCTCTCCTTCATTTTCTTGTTCACTTGAACCTGTAGTAGCTTTACAACGTTTTTGGATAGGAAAAAGTGGCATTGAAACTCCCAAGTTGTCCTAATCACAACATGGGAATGAATAGTGATTTACATTCTCAAAATCAACATGGTAGAAATCATGGTGTGGAGAACTTATGTCTATAACTCTATGGTAAGTGTTATTGTCTATGTGATCAAAGGACCCCAATAAATTTCATATCAAAACCACCGCATGGACATTGCTATCCAATAACCACAAGACAACCATATTTCAGGTATAGACAACCAAAATTGTATAGCTGGCAGAAAATTGTTATGTAATATAGTCAAGCCACTAGCAACAGATGGTGATATATTTCGAGAAGAAAACTATCAAATTATACCTCTAAGTTCTTACAAACTTCAACAAGGCCATGATGGCTGCCCATATCAGCACAATATTTCCATTTCCTCTTCATAGTGCCTCTAAGAATTCAGGAAGATTTCCTGGCCAATGACTTGGTATAATTCAGAGAATTTGTGGGAAAAATCACCTAAGATGGAAACGTTTGCTCTGCAATTCATTTGAACAATGAGTGTACCATTTTAATAAATGGGAAGAAAAACAGAACTTCAGCAGTTCAAATCTGTCATTTTGGTTTCTTCAGTAGACTCTAGGATCTCATTCAACACGTCAATCCATGTCTAGTGCACTTAGTAACCTGGTGGGAGGTATCTTGGGGGTTATCTCCCTGACCATCTCCTTAGTCTTTTTCTTACTCTATATTTCCAAATCCTTACAACTCCATACTTAAAACAGAGGCTGCTTGGTTGTACCTACTATACTTTGAGTGGTCTCTCTAGTAAAAGTTGATGTTTCCAACAATGTTATTGGATTTACCCGTTTTGAAACTAAAGGTTCTATCATACCTGAACTAAAAATAATGTGACTAAATCGAGTCAATTCAAAATTCCTAAGCTAGGTTCTTCCCCTCTGAAACACATTGAAGTAACTGCTAGGGTGTGCATGCTATCCCAGAAAAATTTGTAGTAATGTACAACTCCTTAAGTGATTTCATCCTACAAATGTTTGCATAGAACCACCTTCAACCTCAGTCACTAAAATTCCTTTACCTATTGCTGTGTTTTTGTTCACCTACTGAATGAACAATTCTGAACAAGCTCGAAAGCTGCACTCTCCTGCTGATGAAGATAGTTATGTTGAGTTTCAACTTTCTTCCATGTATCAACCAACCCACCCCAACCATGAAACTCAAAACTGAACTGAACTTCCATTAGTATGCATTTACTTGCATGAGACAACCCAAAAAACCCCTGAATGATTCACCCCAATATGGATGAATAATAGATAAGCCAACTCAAACTATACCCATAAATGGTGCACCTCCCTTGTTGACTTTATTATAAAACTAATTGAAAAAGAATGTATGCCTGAGTTAAAATTAGAACATAAACTGGTTACTGAACTAAAATCCCCTCCATGCAATGCATAACCTAACTAACGAGTACAAGGATCAATAGTGATGCCCTAACCAAAATTGTATGAACAGCAAAATCTGGTGCTAATTTGAAGAAGCCCTAGAATAGGGCATACTATCTAATCCAAAGTTAATATTGATAGTGTTTTTAATGTCATTGATGAGAAATACATTGGTCCATATACAAGTCAAATGCATGGTTATGGGATTGTGCATCTAACTGAAACTACTCTAAACAGATATTGGCAAAGCAATATTTGCTTCTACTACAGTATCACTTCCCCTCTAGAATATTATTTGCTGACAAAATCACCTTTCTTCCAAAACTAGTATCCACGATATTTTTTGCATTTAAAATATTCTTGCATCCTTTCTTTACTGAAGAAATATACACATATTAAGTGAAAAATGTTTCAGTGAACTTGTGAAGGTAACACCATTTCTTGTTCCATATGACTAGCAATCTTAATGCCATGTACTCACCATCTCTTTTCCCAATTATTTTTTCCTATAAATAATCTCTCAAGCAATTTATTAATTTTTTGCTATCAAATGATAATCCCATTATGGGCTATACAGGTGCTTTTATGGCCAATCATTCCTTGAAGAAATATAGCCTTTAAACACTTCAGGTTAAGGAAACCAATATTTTGCACATAGGGGATTCATTCCTTGAATCTGTCCCACTTCATTATTGTGAAATTGGACCTTACTTCGTGAGTGTTATTCATTAAACTAGACTCCGGAGTGAAGCAAGTTGGGTGATTCCACGAAGGTGGTTCACCATTTTTGGTGGATGGAAGCTAAAAAAATTGTTTTTCAAACCCTCGATCGAGGTATTTTGAAGCCCTCGATCGAGTTTTTAAAAGCTCGATCAAGGGTTTTAAAAGCTCGATCGAGGGTTTTAAAATACCTCGATCGAGGGTTTTAAAAGACCTCGATCAAGGGTTGAAACAAGAGCTCGATCTATCTTTTAAAACCCTTGATCGAGGTTTTGAAAAGCTCGCAAAACCTCGATCGAGCTTTTGAAAAGCTCGCAAAAGCCCGATCTAGCTTTTGAAAAACATAAAAAGGCCCTCGATCGAGGTGTTGTTAAACCCTCGATCGAGGGCTTAAAAAAACAGGTCGAGAGCCCTTTTAACTGCAAAATCAAAGTTTTGTTTGCCTTCCACAGAGTTAAACCATGTCATCAAATTCTCATTAATGAGCGGACTTGATACCATTGGGTTCGTCAATGAATCCTCTATCGAGATATATAAAATTTACGAATTTTTATCTTCGTATGTCTTTTGTTTTTAAATTTCTACTAAAACTTGCCCTAAAAAACCCCGTCGACAACTTCAATTGAGCTCAAAGATAAATCCACAAAATTCAAAATACACATCCAAAAGATTTGAAAAAATACACAAGCCCTAGATAAACGCGTCCTCTTGAAAATGGTATTTTTAGTTTTGCAATTTATGTAAAAAATCAAAAGATTTCGTGCACGCACACACATGTGTGCAAAATGCGACTTAAATATTCATTGGTCATTTTTGAAAAATAAAAATAAATATATTTTTTCGAGAAAAAATAAAAGAAAAATATGTAAGCCCTAGTGCATTCTGTCTAGATCATGTTCACATATTTCATTTTTTAAAATTATTAATTAACATTAAATTATTGTGCACGCACACAAACTACTTGTTAATTGCTCTTCAAATTTTTAAGTACACATGTTTCATTAAATTAAAATTCAACATGATATATGAAATTGGTATATTTCAAAAAAAATATCATTGGAAAGCCAACATAATTCTCTAAATTCCGTTTTTCAACCGCATGTCAAAATTCATGTGGAAAGTATGAGTTTCGAGGGATTCAATTTAATACATGGGTAAAATTTCTGTTTTTCACCGTCATATTTGGCCAAAAAGAGTTACCCATCTTCATGGAATCATTGTAATGACCATTTTTTAAATTTTTATTAAAATGCGAATTTTTCCACTTTTTCCTCAATTTCGACCTTTGACTAGTTTTACTATTTTGACCTCCAAATCAACCCAAATGTTCCCAAATATTCTGTAGGAGTGTATGAACGGTATTTAGACTTCAATATTAGGTTCAGGGATGTTTTATGGCCCTCCAAATACTGCTGCAAACTTGATTTGTATTCTAATCAATATATGTAATTTTGACTAGTAATTTGTGCATCAAATCCCCCCCCGGGGTAACACCGCAAATGGCCTTCCAAATGCCTCCAAACTCCCACAAATTTATGAACAGAGGTATGTAATGTTTTAAGTATGTGATTAAGGTCTCATATGCACCATTAATTTATTTTTACTACTGTTTTAACTCTCTCACATTCAACAGAAAAAACCCCCAATTCGACCCTTGGGGAAATGGCACTATTTCACCTCTCAATACAAACAAACTGAGTAAAAATGCTTCAAATTCTCAAGTACAGTACATGAAACTTGTATAATATATCCATGGAATTATATGAATCACAAATATATCAGATAATCATCCACCCATTCGAAATAATCAACCTTATAGTGTCATACATCAAAGCATTGGGGAAATGGACATTGTTTGCTCATTAATCAATAATTTTGCATACAGTCAATGGGTATTTTGACCTGAGAGTTTCTGAATATGAAGAACAGAGGATATGAAGCTATTACAATCATAAAAATATCATATGAATCTCTCCCAATGAGTGCAAGATCTCCCCAAAGCGCAATCCCTCAAGGAGCCCGAATATGACTTCAAAATTGGAAATGGTGGAGAGAAAGTGCTGCACTAAACCAAACCATGAAACTTCCTGTATCTTCTACCTATAAATAAAACTCCATTAAAACACCATGAAAGACCTGAGTGGCCTCTCCAAACACCAACTTGGATGGGAATCTTTCACCCTCGAAATTGGCTAAGGCAAGAAACTAGTCATCCACTAGTTCTCTCTTCACAAATGCAATTTTTCTCAAATCATCAAAATCTATTCTCATACTTGATTTCTACATTTTATAACCAACATTATCCTTCAAGGGGTCGAAATCCTCTCAATAGATTCAATAAATTTCCATTTAGAAAATATTCCTCATTTGCCACTTGTCTCCTAGTTCCAACCTTCCATCTTCTCCCAAATTCGAATTTGAGTATCTTTAGCTTCCCCCAACTCTATGAGCGCCTTCCTTGAGCCTATTTTTGGGGCTGACATGTCATAATGGTCAGGTGTAAGAATTCAGGTCTGAATTTTGTCATAAATGTCATAGATGCTTCATCATTGTTGTCATAAAACTAGGGAATCTAGCCCAAGTGTCCACTAGTCTCCAATTTGACTCTTCCTCTCCCATGGAGGTTACTATTCCATCCCATTTCGACCTAATATTCTCAATTCCATGTGTTATGACTTACCAACTCACCCAAGAGTTTTCACCTTCCCATGAATTCGAATTGGAAAGAGAGAGCTGCCATGTGTCATTGAAAAATCAAGCTAGTGTGGGTCCCACCACCTCCATATGTCTCCAAAACCACTTGCCACTTAGAATTTCTCTTGAATTTATTTATTCACCATATTTATTAAATGCTTGAACCCTTCTAATGTCTAAATATCATTTATTAGCTTCCTTATTACCATCCCACATGTGCCCATCCAGCCTAGGAAACTAGTAGGATTGATGGGATTGTCTTACTATGCACTTATTTGAATGGGGACATTACAATCACCCAGTTATGAATAGGACATTGGATAACCTTCATCAATTATTGAAAAAGGAGTAAAGGATGCTAGGATTTCATATTTCTTGAATGCATTAACAGATAGTATTTCATAAGCATTTAGTTCTCTCTAATGAAACCTGTAAAATTGGGACAATCCTCCAAGAGTCCAAATGTTCTTTATTTGTTATTTTATGTATAGAGGCCATTGTAACCACTAGGATTATCATTTTTTGCATCTTACATAGGTTTGGAAATTGAATTTTGTTATCCTAATTTTATTATGATGAGCAATGGGAATTTGTCTGTTTTCCTTTTTTTATGACTGAAGAATTACTCCTAAATTTTTTTTTGTAGTGGCAATCTACATCCTAAATATTTCAATGCTATGTTTTTCTTACAGGCTAGTGTAAAGAAATAAAATGGGAAAATTTCCTCGGTGCCTCTTTTTCAAAGCCAAGAAAATGTTGTTGGAGAGGTCAGCTGATTTTTTACACCACTTGAAAGAGTCTTACTTTCCCTCAATTCTAGAAAGTTCTGTTATGAAATTTGTGAGAGCACTAGCTGATCGGAGGTTTAATACCAGTTCAAAACTTCAATGCCAGACTCCAGTTACAGTGGAGAAACTAGAGGATTGAAACTTTTGTTTGTTAGTTTCTTTTCTATAAACATGCACCTATTTTTTGTTGGTTATTAACATTATACTCCCCTTCAACGAGCCCGTCACTATGACAAATCTTTTTTTTTGGCTTGAGCTTCCCATTCAGGGAATCAGCATGGCCTTTGAAATGGTGATATTGGACAATGAACCACATTAAAAGTTAATTTTACCAACCACTATAGCATAGAGTAGCATCATCTGCAATTAGAAGCACTGGACAGCCACCAATGGCATGCCAGAACAGAGGGATATTTAACATATAGGTTTGGGAAGTTTTGTTCCCCAGAAAATAGTCTTCCTTATCAACAAATGAATAATGACCAATCAGATTACAAATCCACCATGATAGTGCTCTTTAGTGAGCTTTCCAAAACAAGTCTAGGCCTGATTGTACTACCTGCAAAAGTAATACCTTGATGTCCAAACTGTTGCAATAATATTAGCTGCACTATTTATTAGAATTCCAATATTTGATATGTATATTTAATATCCACGTTCTCTAAGTTTGTCAATCTGCTTGTTTTGGGAACAGTTGAGGATGCAAGCAAGTTTCAAACACTCCTTTTTAGTGCAACAATGTCAGATTGGGTAAAGAAGGTAATGTTTCAGAGAACATTGAGTGTTGGTTTATGTTGTTTGATGCAATATATTATACATATTTTATTTTTTGTTTTATCCTTTAGTTTCTCTTGATTTTCATGAATATTTTTATGACAATGTAGAACCAAGATTCTTGATCTAATTTTGCATATTTTAATTATAATGATGTTTGTTATCTTGGTATACTTGATGAACAGATTGCATCAAGGTTCTTGAAACCTGACAAAGAAACTGTGGATCTTGTTGCAGATGATAAGATGAAATATAGTAGAAGTGTGAGACACATCATCCTTCCCTATTTTTATTCAGTAAGAGCACATGTTATACTAGATGGTTGAAGGTAAGAAAATTGTAGATGACTTAGAAAAACCTTTAAGTAACTAAAATTTTTTCCTTTTTCTATTGACTATGTGAATCATGAACATTGTCTTGAATCTATATTGCTTTTGCAGGAATGGTTATGAAATATGCATGCTATTGTAGAGGACAATGATAGTGGGTTCCAACATGTCATTAGGAAAGAGTTACAATTGCCACCATGTCCCATGATGCTGATAAAATAGTGTTTAAGGCTATTGGAAAAGGAGCTTTCCTACAGTGTTTAAACCACTCCATATTGACCCTTTCCATAAGATTGGAAACTCAAACAATAATTATCATTGTTAATCTCTGTAGATGGTGGCATTGGTATGAAAGTTGGAACATGTACACGCAAATTATTGTTTATGCAAAATTACTTTCATGATAACCCAAGTTTACATGAAGCTTGCAAGGACAATTTTGTTACATTATCTAGCATGTTAAGTGCGTGTTATGAGGCTTGTGGTAAAACATGGTTTATGTTGATCTTTTCTTTCTTTTGTACTTTTCTTCATTACTTCCTGAATTTTTTTTACTATTATACATAGAAATGTGTTGCTAGCCATGTCCATGGGTAACAACACATGCCTAAGATTTTCATCATTGTGGAAATTAATGGTAATGTTTAATTATGTGATTGTGACCAATGTGTAAATTAACTATGATGCTTAATTCCTTAACCATCACCATTAATGAAATACTAACTGTTTGCAATTTAATGACTATTACAATTGTTTTCAAAGTGAATATAAATGGTGACAATTTTTAATTGCACGTCATTAAAAGATTTTCAAATTGACAATTGGTGATTATCTCATAGGGCCCATCACCATTGATATGATAATAGAAATGATGTCAATAGTGAGGGTCATCGAAATCCCATCACCATACATCACTATTGTTCATAGGATATGGTGACGGTCTTTGACCATCTCCATATACGCCATCAATAATGACGGTCATCAAAGGCCTATCATTAAAAGTTACTAGAGTGAGGGTCATTAAAGACTCGTCACCAAAAAAATCTATTGTTCATAACAAATGGTGATGGACACCATCTATCATTATAAATATTATTGCTAACAGAACTTGAACCTCACCATATCACCTTTATTTTTGGGGATGCTTCCTTTGGTGACGCTCAGTTTTTGGTAATGGAGGCCCTTTTGAACGTCACCAATATATGCATAAATAGTGAGGGCTATTAAATTATCGTCACCATAAATAACTATTATTCATATCAAATGGTGAGGGACACCATCCGTCACAATAATGATTATTGCTAACGGAACTTGAATGTCACCATATCACCTTTACTTTTGGTGACGTTCAGTTTTTGGTTACGGAGGCCTTTTTGGATGTCACCGATATATCGATCAATAGTAAGGGCCATTAAAGACTCATCACTATTATTCATAGGAAATGGTGAGAGGCATGACCCGTCACAATAATTATTATTGGTGACAAAACTTGAGCCTCACCATATTACCTATACTTTTGGGGATGTCGCCTTTGGTGAGGTTCAATTTTTGGTGATGAACACCCTTTTGAACATAACCAATGAGCTTATGGTGAAAATTTTTGACCCTCACCAATGTCCTATTTTGTAGTAGTTTGGCTACCCAATTTTAAAACATGAAAAATGTGCCACAAAGGAAGTCTTCAAATTCTCCATGCGGGCCTTCACAAATTCTTGATTTTCTTGATTGCTCATTTGTTAGCATATTTTCTACTTGACACTATTTTCTCTTCTTGAAATAGTCATTACCTGCTCCATCATCCATACCTTCAGATGCCCCTGTAGGTTCTCATCATGTCTTATCATGACAATACTGTCAGCTACTCTTCATACAATGATAAAAATATCGATAACTAATTGGATTATGATTAACTTTGTTCTCAAAATAAGTTACTCAATCATATACCAACAAAAAGTGTTTCCTGAAAACATTATTTATCAATCATATCCAAAACTAGAGAGATTCATACTCAACAATCATCTAGTAAATTCATAAAAGGTAAGCATGTATCAAGGAAATTTTTCCAAACATCACCATGTTGCTTCACTTCATTTTCTAACCATACTCCCCCTATCAACATGCCAATTGTAACCATGATCCTTGGACATCTACCTTTGCTTGGAGTAACCATCAATTTCCGTTGATTTCATCCTCCAAACTTCATGCAATCAAGATGTGCTAAGGTCTTTGAAGGACCTCAAGCTTGGATTGCCACTTGGAAGCCATATTCTTTACATGAATCCGCTACATTCACCTTCAACGATTCATTATTTTTCATCCACACCTGAGAGTATCCTTGATTCTGAGCATTTGTATTTTGAGTTGTATTTCTTCCTGCATTAATCTTCTTCTGTGGTTCATAATATTTTATTGCGGATGTGTATGAGGAATTCCCCATAGATTGTCTCCTTGAATTCATGCAATCTTGAGCTGTGTGCCCAAAGCCACTGCAACTATAACATCTCATAGTACGGCAATGTGCAACAATGTGACCAACATGATTGCATGTCCAGCATCTGACTGTGTTGTTGGGACTTCCAACACTTCTTCTTTCATAGAATCTACAATCCATAGCCTTGTGACCAAAATTATTACATGAATATAAATAACCATTAAAACCATCTTCATAACTGGGAGCTTTATTCTATCTTGGATTTCTCTCTCTTTTGAATCTGCTTTGAGGAGTGGGACCAACTTCTTGTCATCTTTCTGATCTTATGAAGTCTTCTTTGTGCTGTGCAGGTTCTTGACGAGGATATTTTATTTTATTCTTGGACATTGAAGGGCTTGCTTCAAGATTCTTAGGAGAGCATGTGCCAACCTCAAATTTTCCTTCTTCCTTGTTGTAGCCAAGACCAGATTTGTCAAATGGGGATCTTTGACAATCCAAAATCTCATCCAAGATGACTGAACTGTTGTTGAACTTGAAATATGAATTAGATTTCTTATCCTTCTTTCTAATACCAACTAATTCCCTCTCAATATTTTGACAAGTCTTATCTTTATCATCCAACTGGTTTTTCAAGACTTCTTCTATCCTTTTGGCTTCTTCCAACTGAGTCTTCAAATCGAGATTAGTCTTTCTTGTTTCTTCAATATTTTCTGAGTCTTCACCAGGCTCTTCTTGTTCTTCTGCGTAACTGATCAATTCATTCTTTAGTCTTTCAGTTTCACCTTCTTTGTCTTCCAACAGATCCTGCAACACTGCTTCCTTATGCTTAAGTTTCTTAAGAAGCTCTTTTAATGCCATGTTCTTCTTTTGGTACTTGTCCAAACATTCAAAATTTACCTTCTTAAACCTCATGAAATCAGATTTGTTTAAATTGACAGTGTTATGGAACCAATCAGCTATGAGATCAATGTTTAATATAGTATGTGTAATTTCCTTTCTGGATTTCAACAAGTCTTCATCATTATCTGCAATAGCATTTTCAATTTCATCGCACATAAGACTACTGCAATCAAAAGAATCCATACCTTTACTAGAGTCCAATTATTCCCTTTCTTCATGCTTGACATCTTCAAAGGACTTGACTTTTGTTTCCTGATTTTCCCATTCAGTGTCTTGTCTTCCCTTTTGGTATTCAGTCTCCAATTTGAACCATAGATCTTTTGTTGAAGTGTATTCCCCTATAATTTATTTAACTGAAATTGGAAGTCCATCCATGATAAACTTCAAGGAGGTTGTGTTGTCCTTCTTAGCTTCTTTCTGTGTAGCATACTTGGTCTTCTTATTTGATGGAATGGCTGGATTGATCACAATCTCCCAAACTCCAAACTTCTTCAGGTAGGCTTTCATCTTGCTCCTCCAACCGCAATAATCTATCACATCAAATACTGGAACATCATTGGTGGATTCTTCTTTTGCATCCATTTTTTGTCCATGGATCTCCTTCAATCTTGCAAAGATTGTGGTGAAGGCCTGCTCTGATACCAATTGTTGGACACACCAAGCACACTAAGAGGGGAGTGAATCAGTGTGTAGGAAATTTAAACCATTTTTCAACTTTTGTTAATCAAGCAAAGTTCATCAATGCATTATACTTCCAATTATATCATCATTACATAAGCATCAATCAACTAATCAACAATTAATCATAAGCATGTTTATCAACTAGATCATTGAATCATAACAAGTAAACACAACACAAGAGAACACAACATTTGTTTGGTAAATTTGTTTTATGTATTGTACATGGAAGAATTCAATATTCGTGATTACATCAGCACCAACTGATAAAAAGAGAACCAACTCCTAATCCAAGACCCAGCTTGGTCTTCTCAGGTCCAACTGAGAAAGGGCTAAGGAATCCAATCCTCGGGTGTACAAGCAAGACAATGCTTGCAATAAGGAACAATCACATCACCACTACTTCCACTGTCAAGTCAACTGCAATCACTATTATTTATCAATCACTATCATACCAACTCAATCAACTATCTCTGTCAAATCAATACTGAACACTTCAATCTTCTATTGTCATTGTCCATCAGTTGTCACATTAAGATGCTGACAATATCAAAGCCATCACTATCATATCATGTCAATTGTCATGTTGTTGTTATTGTCACTTTAATATCTGCACCAACATGCTCACTAGGTCTTCCTTGTTGGTTCAATCACAAAACACTGCTTCAAACACAGACCTAAATCTATTCAACAAAACTGTGTATATTTAGGTTCTTCAAGGCTGGCTCATCTTTATGCACATCTTTGCTGTCATTTGAACAGCCATAGAAATGAATAAATAGAACTTATTAACTTTCTACAGAGGTTTGTACTACTATCTTCATGTAACTAGCTGATGTCACCATAAGGATGATAGCAATAAGGATGTTGTAGCATCTTCACTGAATTTGCATGACCAATATATTATGCAAATATTGGACTTTCTTCTGAGATTGTTCTTCAAAGAAATCATACAATCTGCAAAATACTTTTTGAGATATGTGCCATAAGACTGTCTTGACACCACAGAACTTTGAATTGAAATTATGGCTGCTATTGTCCGTCTTGCATGCTATTGCTGAAACTTATAACTTCCGGACCTTCTCTCATTCATTGTCTTATGATATTGTTCGGATGCCTCCACAGTGGCTACCTCAGTCACTGTGTAACCCGAAATTCTGAGAAAAAAATGGCTTTCAAAAAAAAAAATCTTCACTATTGTGGTTGGCTCAAACTACCACTGCCTCACTATATACCCAAAAATTGCCTCAAAGGGTGTCCGAAAATCAGAGCTTTGTACACTTTTCCACACATCTGAAATGAGGTGGATTTCCTTCGATTTATACACATGTTTTATGAAAAAAAAATCTGGGATGACCTAGTTTTTAGGAGTAATTTAATTTTATATTTTTAAATTATTTATTTTTAGGGCTGGAAGACTTAGGGTATGCTTCTTCAATATCTCCTTTTCTTTTTAAATATTATTTCAGTCCACGAAAACTGGGAGACTTACCATCCATTAAGGCCATCTTTTAGGGCTTCATTAGGATCATTTTTTACTAGGCTTGCTTCTTCATTAAGCAATGGCTTTTAAACCATTTTTTAGGGCTTCAACAAAATGATAAATATTTTAATAATATTTGCTTTCAGAATTCCTTCAAGGTAGACTATCCCTCAATTAAGGAGGCTAGGTTATGAAAAAATATTACTTCAAACTCAAGGGTACCTTAGACCCCACGCTCAAGGGTACCAATGACCATGCCCTCTTCCTTAAACATGAGCCTAATTTATGCAAGGGTTTCAAGATCTTCAAAGACGTCATTATGGTAAGAAGGCATATTTATAGTATCCAAGATCCTTCAAGAGATTTAAGAACAAATTTAAGGGCATCATGGGCTTCTACACATGTTTATGAGTACCAAGCCTTTATCACCATAGTTACCACATTCAAGAAGACATTAATGGGTACCAAAGACTCCTTTTTCAAGCTACATACAAGCTCCATCATGATCATATAATGTCCAAGGGCCATTTCCCTGTAATTGTTTTTGTTAGAAATTAAAGAGACAGAGTTTCACAGATAAGTCTTCCTCTGTTCAAATTCCATTGTTATACCATCCATGTGTGTATGAGAGAATTCATGAGATGATAATAAATTTTGATGCATGAAATTTGGTTTCACTGAAGTACCAGTGATGCTTCCTTATGATTAAATGTTGAATGGTATGACAGATATTTAAAATGTGTTTGCCTCTGCTTTAATATTTGAAGTTTTTTTACTTTGATTCAGTGGCGTATTGAGTTTCCTACTCTTATTGTATCCATAAATAATATTGTTGCATGTAAATAATCCACCAATATACTCATGTATTACTTTCACTCATGTAAGGAACTATTGAATTCCATTTTTCAAGGCTCAGTATGTTCATGTTTCTCTTTTATTTAAGAAATTTTCCTTGCACGCACTTCTTGAATCCACATAAGATTTCCATATGTTAAATCCAACCTCCTTTTCCTTATATGTTCTGCTATATTCTATAAATTTCTTCTACAAATTTACCTTTACACTTGCAAATATTGTTCATAATTCTTTTGTTACCATCAAAACATCAAGAATGAATGCAAATTACAATTTAACTAATATATAGCTCTATTATCTATAAAATTTGAGCTTCTATCATGCCTGTGCGTATGTTATTTCAACCTAGTCTACCTCTGGGACTAACATCAATAATGGTGACCATACTGGGGAACGCATGTGAATACAAATTTTCCCTGGATACAATATTGAAGAAGACATTATATCTATGTGGTGAAGCAAAGCAGACATTGATTGGTTGATTTTTCACCTGGCGACTTCATTGGATCAAGATGGATCCTGGTAAGATAGATACAAGATCAAATCCTCAATCGAAGGATTTTTGGAGCATTTCTAACTCTCAATCTCACTAGAGGAACATCCATTCATCTCAAGGAAGAGGTATTCCTATTTTTAATTCATATTTGATATATCCTACAGTAGATAATCAAGAAAGACTTGAGGATTTAAATAATTTTGAAAATATTCATAATATTCCCGAGTCTCCTTTAAATCCATATTTAGAACCTCAATTTACTTCTCCATCATTATATGCTGGCACATCTAGCCCTAATCAATCCTATATTCAAACTCAAACAAATACACTTACACCTCGAGCTCATAATACTATCTTGCAACACCTAAATATGGATGGAAAAGGACATGGAGATCCACCCCCTGCTGTAAATCCTTGGATAGCTGCTAGGTTTGGCCCTCTAAACCTACCAAATAACCTTCATGATATGTGTGATAGCTACCTAAATATCTTACCTAAGTTTGATAGAGAAAAGGATATCACAACCGAGGATCATATTGCTAAGTTTCAAGACTTTATAGATAACCTCCTCACAGTTAAGAAGATGATTTATATATGAGGCTCTTGCTAAATATACAGCATCAGGAGACATTCTCCAAACCAATATTGTGTAGTCAAGATTGATCCTCCTGTATAGAGGTGAGCACTTTGATTTCCTTCCGTGTAAATTTTATTCCTCCTGTATAGAGGTAATTGATCAAAGTAATGATGTTGTAAAGTCTTGTTGGACAAGGCTCCAAACTTGTGTGTTTCAAGTCATGATTATCATATGAACCTTTTGTATAAAGATATCGATGAGATGGACCTCTTGTATAGAGGTGGACCTTCCGTATAAAGGTAATGATTTACTTGTTAAAAGCATTTAATGTTGTGTGATATATTATTAACCATGATCACCAAATTTCTATTAAGTCTCCTTTAGAGATTGATCACCTCTAAAGTGAATTACTTTAGCATATGATCATTTGGTCCGGAATAATATAATATGATCACAACATCCGATAATTCTTCTTAGTATTGTTAAATATTGTAACTTCAAAGAATATTATATTTGTACTTTATTATTCCGCAGATGTTTCATCCCTCCGAGGTAACCCTATTATGTATCCGGAGATGTTTATTCCTCCGAGGGTTAGTATTAACTAGGGTTATTAGACCCACCATGTGTGGGTCGGCCCTGTAGTTATATTTTAGGGGTTATTAGACTTCTCCAGGTGAGGTCGGCCCCAACAGGTCTTTTAGTCAGTTAAGATTCAAGTATAAATAGAGGAGGTGAACTCCTCATTAGATCACTCACTCACTTGTGGAAGAGTGCACACTAGTTGAGGAGATCTGCTAAGGAGACTTAGAAGGAAGGAGCACATCTTGTATTTTGGTTGATCATCTTATTGAGGAAAGCTTTACTGGGTTTTCTACCCCATGAGGGTTTCCCAGGATATATAGTGTGTTTATCTTGTGATTGTGTTTCTATCAGAGATCTTGCTTGTCTATTTGGTTTAAATTCAACATGGTATCAGAGCTAGACTGAATAGGACATCTTTCACAAGGTAAGTTTATCTCTCTCTCTCTTTGGTGAAGTTAGGGTTTCAGCCCAAAGTTGGTATTATTGATTTTTGGTTGCATGGCTGGATAGCCCTCCTCAATACCTTTCTTTTGAGCCCTAGATCGAACTTTTTGGTTAGGTAGAACTCCGGGAATTGCAAACCCTAATTCTACCAAAAGTGCGATACGTCAGATTTTGGTTTCAGAAAAAAGTTGGAATTTTTGATTTCTGATTACATAGTTGGATAGCCCTTATCAATAGCATTCTTTTAAGCTATAGATCGAACTTTTTGGTTAAGTAGAACTCCGGGAATTGCAAACCCTAATTCTACCAAAAGTGCGATAAAATTCTATTTCAGTTTCCGGAAAAGTGAAAAGTAACTTTCCAAGTCTACTCTGTCTCTTGGACTCCCCCAAGAGAAGATGGCTCCAAATACTAAGCTTGAAGACAAGCTAGAAGGCATAGAGAATTTACGGGCATGGAAATACAGAATTGGCCTCATTCTTGAAGAGAATGACCTTGCTCATTATATCAAGGAGGAAGTTGCAGAACCAGAAGAAGATGAAGCCAAGGAAAAACACAGGAAGGATATGATTAGGGCAAAGAGAATCATAGCTGATTCCATTAAAGACCACTTGATTCCCCAAGTGTCTTCCAAGAAAACTCCAAAGGAAATGTATGATGCCCTAGGAAGAATGTATGAAGGAAAGAACATCAATAGAAAGATGAATCTAAGGACTCAGTTGAAGAGTACCAAGATGCACAAAGGAGAATCCATTCAAGACTACTTCTCAAGAGTCTCTCTAATCAAAGAGCAACTAGATGCCATTGGTGATACTCTTGATGAAGATGAACTTGTGATGACAGCTCTAAATGGTCTCACTAGATCATGGGAATCCTTCATCCAAACCATGTGTGCCAGAAAAGAAAGCATGAAGTTTGATGTAGTATGGGAGGATTGTGTTCAAGAAGAAGCTAGGGTTGCCAACAGAGAGGCATTGCTCAAGGAAGATGACCAAGCCTTGGCCACCCATACCAAGAGAAGAAAGAATCGATCCTACTTTAAGAAGGATAGTCAAAAGGAGTCTCATCCTCCACAGAGATTTCAAAAGAAAAGAGGATCCTTCCAAGGAAGAGACTACTCCTCATTCCAATGTTTCATTTGTCACAAATTAGGACACATTGCCAAAGACTGTCCTAGCAAAAAGATTAAGGGCACTTACCACAGAAGACATCATGCACATCTTGCAGAAGATGAGAGTGAAGAAGAAGTTGAAGAAGAAAGGCCTCTCAAGAAAAGATCTAGAAAAGAAGAAGAAGATGAAGAAAGGACTTTCTCCAAAAGAAGATCTAGAAGAAATGAAGAAGAAGATGCAGAAGAGTATGTTCTTTTCTCCGCACTCTCTGGATCTATAACACCAGGAGAAGATACATGGGTCATTGATAGTGGTGCCTCAAAGCACATGACAGGACAAAAGAAGACTTTGTCAAGTCTTGAAGAAAAGACCTCTCCACTAAAGGTATCTCTTGGAGATAACTATCAGTATCCCATTAAGGGAATTGGTGAAGCAAACTACAAACTTGATTCTGGAACTCCCATGAAAATGAAAGAAGTTTTGTATGTTCCAGGGTTGAAGAAGAATTTACTTTCAATATCAGCTTTGGACAAGAAAGGCTATAGAGTTGCATTCATTGATGGACAAGTGTTAATGTGGTCCAAAGGCAAATCCATTAAGGATGCAATTGTCATTGGTGAAGAAGAAGGAGGTTTGTATAAACTCAAGGGTCATCCAGAAGCTGCCCTTGTTCATGAAACATCTAGTCCCAGTGAGCTATGGCATAGAAGACTGGCTCACATTAACTACAAAGCCTTACCCTATGTAAGCAAGGTAGTCATAGGACTACCAGATTTGAAGGTGGATCATAATGGCTCTTGTAAAGGATGTAAGAAAGGGAAGAATGTCAAGAACCCCTTTCCAAAGAGTGAAACAAAAACTAAGAGTATCTTGGAGTTAATACACTCAGATGTATGTGGTCCAATGCCCACCACCTCTTTAAGTGGATTTGAATACTACCTTTCTTTCATTGATGATCATTCAAGGAAAACTTGGATTTACTTTCTAAAAGGTAAGAATGAAGTCTTTGGAAAGTTCAAAGAATTCAAGGCTCTAATAGAGAATCTCACAGAAAAGAAAATCAAGATTCTCAGAACAGATAATGGTGGAGAATATACTTCAAAAGAGTTTGAAGAATTTTGTAGAGAAGCTGGAATCAAGAGAGAACTAACCACTCCCTACAATCCCCAACAAAATGGGGTTGCAGAAAGGAAAAATAGAACCATCATGGAAGCTGTGAAGACTATGATACATGACCAGGATCTTCCCATGTATCTATGGGCTGAAGCAGCCAAGACAGCAGTTTATGTGCAAAATAGATTATCTCACAGTGCTCTTGAATTCAAAACTCCAGAAGAAGTGTTTACAGGTAAGAAGCCTGAGGTAAGTCATCTTAAAATATTTGGGTGTCCTGTGTACATCCACATTCCAAAAGAAAAGAGAACCAAGTTGGATCCCTCAGGAAAGAAGGGAATGTTTGTTGGTTATTGTGAAACTTCCAAAGCCTTCAGAATCTACATACCAGGTTTTCATCATATAGAAATAAGTAGAGATGTAACCTTTGATGAGGAAGCAGCTCTCAAGAAATCCAGGAAGTGTCAACTTGAATAAGTTTATGAAGAAGACACATCTCCCAGAATCTCAGAGACTGTTCATGTCCCTGAAGAGGATACACCATAGGATCATGACATGCTGGAACCACAAGAACCCCCTGTAGCAGAATTATCCAGGAAAAGAAGACCAGCATGGGCTAGAGATATCATTCAAGGAGCTGAAAGATATGGTGCTCCTGAAGGCTCCACTAGAGAAAGGAAGAAACCAAAACTAGTGACCAACTATATGGCTTTGATGTGTGATCTTGTGGATCAACTACCTACCAGCTATGAAGAGGCAGCTCAAAAGAAAGAATGGGTAGAAGCAATGACAGAAGAATATCAGTCAATAATGAAAAATGATGTTTGGGATATAGTTCCCAAACCAAAAGATAAAAGTGTGGTTTCCTCCAAATGGATTTTTAAGATAAAGCATGCTGCAAATGGTAGCATTGAAAAGTACAAGGCAAGATTTGTAGCCAGAGGATTCTCTCAGAAGGAGGGAATTGACTATGAAGAAACTTTTGCACCTGTTGCTAGGTATACTTCAATTAGAACTATCATGGCACTTGCATCCATGATGAAATGGAAATTGCATCAAATGGATGTTAAGACAGCTTTTCTGAATAGTGTAATTGAAGAAGAAGTATATATAGAACAACCTCAAGGTTTTGAGGTCAAAGACGGAAGGACCCATGTATGCAAACTGAAAAAGGCATTATATGGCTTGAAGCAAGCTCCCAGAGCTTGGTATGGAAGAATTGACAGTTTCTTATTAAGCATGGGCTTTACCAAAAGTAAAGCTGACCCCAATCTCTATCTTAAAGTAATGAATGATGAACCTGTTATATTGCTATTATATGTAGATGATCTATTTCTAACAGGAAATGAGAAACAAATCATTGAAAGCAAGAAGAAGCTTTCTTCAGAATTCGAGATGAAAGATCTCGGACTAATGCACTACTTCTTAGGCCTAGAAGTATGGCAAGAGCCAAAAGGGATCTTTCTAAATCAAGGTAAGTATACTGTGGAGATCCTCAAAAGATTTGATATGTTGGAGTGTAAAGCTATGGCCACTCCCATGGACTCCAACTTAAAACTGCTAGCTAATGATTCGTCAGAAATAGTGGACATAACCCTATATAGACAAATCATTGGATCATTGATGTACTTGACAAATACTAGGCCTGATATATGCTTTGCTGTAAATACTCTCAGTCAGTTTCAAGTAGAACCTAGAAAGGTTCACCTTATAGCTGCAAAGCATATCATGAGGTACCTAAAAGGTACAGTGGACTTTGACCTTTACTATCTTGGAGACAATGAACTCAAGTTGCATGGTTTCTCAGATTCTGATTGGGCAGGTAGTGTCTCAGACAGAAAAAGTACTTCAGGTGGATGTTATGGTCTTGGATCTGCCATGATCTCCTGGTTCAGCAAGAAACAATCTAGTGTGGCCCTCAGTACCGCTGAAGCAGAATATATAGTTGCTTGCTCTGCCAGCTGTGAAGCGGTGTGGCTTCGGAAACTCTTATCTGGAATCTTTGACTTAGAAATGGATCCCACTGTGATTATGTGTGATAATCAAAGCTGCATTAAGATGACTGAAAATCCTGTGTTCCATGATAAGTCAAAACACATTGAGATCCGTTACTTCTATATACGAGACATGGTGCAGAGAGGAGCCATCAAGCTCGAGTATATAAGCACTGAGGATCAGGTTGCTGATATCTTGACTAAACCTCTGTCTCGAGTAAAGTTTGAGTACTTTCGAGACAAGCTTGGTTTAGTCCAGAAGGACCTTCCTCGAAAGGGGGAGTAGTATAGTGTTACTATCGCTTATTCTCTGTTTTGTTAGCTACTTACAATTATTTAGATTTAGAACTCTTACATATCGTTTATGCTAGATATATACATGATTTGATATGATGTATTAGTGAGAATACATGTCTGATGTATACCTGTTTTGTTTTTGTTTTTTTTGTATACATGTTTTGATATGATGTGTACATGTTTTGATTAGTGATGTATACATATTCTGATGTACACATGTTTTGATGTGATGTGTACATGTTTTGATTAGTGATGTATACATGTTTTGATGTACATATGTTTTGATGTGATGTGTACATGTTTTGATGTGATGTATACATGTTTTGATGTACACATGTTTTGATGTGATGTGTACATGTTTTGATTAGTGATGTATACATGTTTTGATGTACATATGTTTTGATGTGATGTGTACATGTTTTGATGTGATGTATACATGATTTGATGTACACATGTTTTGATGAGATGTATACATGGTTTGATGTGATACATGATTGTACCTGTATGGATAAGAATACAGTTGAGGGGATTGCATCATCCCTGGACTTTCAGTCCTAAAGAGAGCCGTAGACGTGAGGTCTCCGAGAATGAAGTCCTTAGTGGACAGTTGAGGGGATTGGATCATCCCTGGACTTTCAGTCCTAAAGAGAGCCGTAGACGTGAGGTCTCCGAGAATGAAGTCCTTAATGGACAGTTGAGGGGATTGGATCATCCCTGGACTTTCAGTCCTAAAGAGAGCCGTAGACGTAAGGTCTCCGAGAATGAAGTCCTTAATGGACAGTTGAGGGGATTGGATCATCCCTGGACTTTCAGTCCTAAAGAGAACCGTAGACGTAAGGTATCCGAGAATGAAGTCCTTGATGGACTTGAGGGGATTGGATCATCCCTGGACTGTCAGTCCTAAAGAGAGCCGTAGACGTGAGGTCTTCGAGAATGAAATCAGTGGATTAAATCATCCTTGGACAGTAAATCCAGTAATTCCGAAAGGAAGGATAGTCCTAAATGAATTGAGTGGATTAAATCATCCTTGGACAGTAAATCCAGTAATTCCGAAAGGAAGGATAGTCCTAAATGAATTGAGTGGATTAAATCATCCTTGGACAGTAAATCCAGTAATTCCGAAAGGAAGGATAGTCCTAAATGAATTGTGGTTGGATTAAATCATCCTTGGACAGTAAATCCAGTAATTCCGAAAGGAAGGATAGTCCTAAATGAATTGAGTGGATTAAATCATCCTTGGACAGTAAATCCAGTAATTCCGAAAGGAAGGATAGTCCTAAATGAATTGTGATTGGACTAATCATCCTTAGACAGCAAATCCAGGAGGGATAGTCTTAAATATGATTGTAGTTGGACTAATCATCCTTAGACAGCAAATCCAGGAGGGATAGTCTTAAATATGATTGTAGTTGGACTAATCATCCTTAGACAGCAAATCCAGGAGGGATAGTCTTAAATATGATTGTAGTTGGATTAATCATCCTTAGACAGCAAATCCAGGAGGGATAGTCTTAAATATGATTGTAGTTGGACTAATCATCCTTAGACAGTAAATCCAGTAATTCTGAAAGGAAGGATAGTCTTAAATATGATTATGATGAGATTGATCCAGTAATTCCGAAAGGAAGGATCAAGTATGCTGATGATCGTGTGATGACGATACTGCTGATTGTGTGATGACGATGCTGCTGATCGTGTGATGACGATGTTGCTGATCGTGTGATGACGATGCTGCTGATTGTGTGATGACGATGCTGCTGATCGTGTGATGACAATGCTGCTGATCGTGTGATGACGATGCTACTGATCGTGTGATGACGATGCTGCTGATCGTGTGATGACGATGCTACTGATCGTGTGATGACGATGCTACTGATCGTGTGATAACGATGCTGCTGATCGTGTGATGACGATACTGCTGATCATGATGTTGATGTTGATGTTGACAGTAATGTACTAGTAACTATTTGAGTTACTGATGAAGTCAAATTGAAGAAAGCTTCCGATGATTTATAGATGTATCATGTGTAGTGACTCCATGTTCCTGCAGATGTTGTTATAATATCCTTCTCGTTAAGGGGGAGTGTTAAATATTGTAACTTCAAAGAATATTATATTTGTACTTTATTATTCCGGAGATGTTTCATCCCTCCGAGGTAACCCTATTATGTATCCGGAGATGTTTATTCCTCCGAGGGTTAGTATTAACTAGGGTTATTAGACCCACCATGTGTGGGTCGGCCTTGTAGTTATATTTTAGGGGTTATTAGACTTCTCCAGGTGAGGTCGGCCCCAACAGGTCTTTTAGTCAGTTAAGATTCAAGTATAAATAGAGGAGGTGAACTCCTCATTAGATCACTCACTCACTTGTGGAAGAGTGCGCACTAGTTGAGGAGATCTGCTAAGGAGACTTAGAAGGAAGGAGCACATCTTGTATTTTGGTTGATCATCTTATTGAGGAAAGCTTTACTGGGTTTTCTACCCCATGAGGGTTTCCCAGGATATATAGTGTGTTTATCTTGTGATTGTGTTTCTATCAGAGATCTTGCTTGTCTATTTGGTTTAAATTCAACAAGTATAATGTAATGTGATGGATATTTAAAGTTAGCACATATTGACCATGTAGTAAGAGATAAATAAATAAAAGATCAAGCATAGAGATCAAGAGAATTCGAAATTGCCCATGCAAACACTTTAGCTAATTAAAGAGAACTAGAATTGTTAAAGCTTCAGTTAAGTATCAATGCTTCAGTTAAAGCATCAGTTAAATATATTCCTCAGTTAACTAAAGAACTCACAGTGGTCACTTCAAGAAAATCAATCAGCATGATTTCAATTAACTAAGTGTTAAATAAAAAGGACTATTTAACTAAAGTGTTTTCACTTTAGTTAAACTAAAAGATGACACTTCAATTAAAGAGAGTTAACTAAGTGACAACAAAGAAGATATAGTTAACTAAGTGTTATTGCATGATGACACTTATGTTAAACTAAAAGATGACACGTGAGTTGTGACATTTGCATGTCGACAATTAAGTTAGCCACCTGACTAAGTGGGAAATCTTTTAGTTAAGAGGCTAGTTCATCCTAAGTGGCATCTCGTTGAAATAAAGCACTACATGAGAAGTGTGGTGCACCTATGCATGCAAGATTAATACATCCAGTTTGAGGGCGAGTTCATCCTAAAGTTAGAAGTTAAAAATAGAAGATAAGAATGTATAAATATGTTATACAGGATTGTTGAATCCAATGTGAAACGAATTCTCTTCTAGATTGAAGGCAAGGCGCTTCTCTTTGTGCAGGGTATTGTTCGTGCTTGTTATTGTTGTGTTGGACACACATTCGATTGATCTCTCTTCTTTATTTCTTTCGTATCTTCATCAAGAGTGTTTGGTGATATATTATATTCCGAAAGTAATCTGCTATGTTGTAAAAGAAAGCATTCTCTGCTATCCATTATATTATACTGAGAATAATTGTTGGGGTTTTTGTTCTCATAATTTTGAGGATTTTCCCTAGGGTATATATTGTGTTATGGTTGTATGAATTTCATGGATTGAATTGTCTTATTAGTTCATGTCTCTGCATATAAAAGAATTAAAGATCAAATCTCAACCAAATTTCAAAATGGTATAAGAGCTCAGGGCATGAAGGAGCTCATTTTTTCATGCCATCTAGAGCCTACATAGATCCTGAGAAGTTGAGCACAACATTTGAAGACTATCGAATTAGTCTCTGCATGATCGGAAGACCGTCTTGAGGGCACCTCAAACTTCAACACTTGGAAGGCTAGGATTCTCAACATCCTAGAGGAACCTGACTTAGATGGATATGTATCCACTGTGGTGGAGGATCCTACATCTAATGCAAGGCGCATAAAATTCAAGAAGAATCAAGCTAAGGCTAAATAGATCATGTATGATTCGGTAAAAGATAACTTGATGCCTGTGATCACACCGCTGAATACCGCAGAAGAATGTTATGATATATTGACTCATCTATATGAGAAGAAGGCCCCGATTAAAAAGAGGGCATTGAAGAATAAGCTTTAAAACTTAAATATGGAGATGGATGGGACAGTGGCCTCCTTCTTCTCCAATATCTCTCAAGTAAGAGATCAGCTTTCTAGTATTGGAGTAGTGGTGGATGAAGATTATCTTCTCCAAACCTCTATTGATGGTCTCCCATACTCATGGGATACATTCTTGGCTGCGGTAAATGGCTTATAGGTACAACCTAACTTCGAAAGGTTGTGGCATGACTGCCTCCAAGAGGAGGGGCGAATCTAGAGAAATTCAGTTTGCATCAAAGAATAAAATATTTCCCTCACAGCAAGCATGAAGAAAGGAAAGAAACCCTTCTTCCAAAAGAAGTTCTCTATTCAAAGAAGAAGGAGTTAAACAAAGGATTTGACAAGTCAAAATCTAGATGCTTCAATTGCAACAAGAAAGGCCATTTCTCAAAATATTGCAGATCAAAGTGGAAAGGAAAGTTTCATGCTTCCACCGCCATAGAAGATGAAATCACTCAAAAGAATGCATCCGAAGAAAAGGATACAATAAGGGAGTATTATATTTCCTCATCCCTTTCAGGAATTATCACACAAATGCAAACACATGATTGATTGACAGTGGTACATCCAAACATATGACTGGTTACAAGAGTACCATCACCGATCTAAAAGAGAAAGAATTCACATGCATGGTAGAGTTGGGGGACAACTCAACTTATTCGATCCCATTTGAATCCACCTCATTCCAACTAAGCACTTGTGATATTCTACATGTGGATTAAATTCTATATGTTCCAGCCTTGAAGAAGAACCTCCTCTCAGTTTCGGTTCTTGAATAAAAAGGATTCTGAGTTATCTTCATGGATAACGAAGCACTTGTATGGTCGAAGAACAAAATCCTAGAATCTGCTACTGTGATTGGAGTTCGAGAGGGATGACTCTACAAGGTACCTGGGAAGTACATTCAAGATATGATTCACCACACTGTCAGCCTATGCGAGCTATGGCACCGAAGGCTTGGACACCTAAACTACAAAGTGCTATCAGGACTTTAAAAGATGGTAAAAGGTATGCCCGTATTTGATTTTGAGCATGATAGTGTATGGCGGGGTTGTGCACTTGGGAAGAATGTTAAGAAAAAAAATTCTAGCAGTTCTACTATATCTAATGAGATTTTAGATTTAATACATTCTAATGTATATGGTCCCATTTCATCCCCCTCCCTAAGTGGATTCTTATATTATGTATTGTTCATGGATTTATTTCATGAAGGATAAAAGTGAAACTCTTAGCAAATTTAAAGATTTTAAAACCCTAGTTGAAAATCATAAAGAAATCACATCCATGCATTAAGGTCTGATAATGGAGGTGAATTTGATTCACATGCATTTAATGAGCTATGTAGTGATGCAGGAATATGTAGACAGTTAACAGTACCATACAACCCTCAGCAAAATGGGGTTGCCGAAATAAATAATAGAAGCATATATGAGGTTGCAAAAGCCATGATGCATGATCAATATATGTCTACCTCATTATGGGAAGAAGTCACCCGTACAGATGTGTACATCCAAAATAGAATCTTGCATGTCATTCTAGATGAGAAGACACCAGAAGAAGTGTTTTACAGGTGAGAAGCCATACATATCACACTTGAGGATATTCGAGAGCCCAGTATACATTCATGTACTGAAAGAAAAGAGAAGAAATATGGAGCCTTATGGAAAGAAAGGAACCTTTGAGGGTTATAGCAAGTCATCCAAAGCATACTGAATGTATGTACCTGGTGAGAGACACATTAAATTCATCCAAGATGTTACCTTCCATGAGGAAGATTCTTTCAAAATATCGAAAGAGATTCAATGTGATTCAGAGATGGAGAATCTCGAGTCTGATTCTCCCCCTTCAAAGTTAGAGAGGGAGAAACCAGAAGATGCCACAAATTCACTAGCTCCTGAAGAACTAGTAGAACTGGTTGAGAGGTCACCCAGTGAGCCTCCCACTAAAATAATATTTGCTTGGTGACGGTACATATTAAAAAATGCTGAGAAACATGGATCACTAGCAAGCTCATCCAGAGAGTGCAAGCAACCTGACAGATAATCAGGGTATGCACTAATGAGTCACATCAGTTATTTAGAACCATTCTTAAATGAAGAAGTTGTAAAGCACCAAGTTTGGAAGTATGCAATAACAGAAGAGTACAACTCTATAATGAGGATTGTTGTTTGGGAGGTTGTTCCCAAACCTGATGGGAATTCCATTGTGAATTCTAGATGGATTTACAAGATAAACCATGTTGCAGATGGTTGAATTTAGAAGTATAAAGCCATATTCATTGCTAGATTTTTTTCTCATAAAGAAGGCATTGATTATGATGAGAACTTTTCCCCTGTGGCAAGTTACACCACAATCCGAGCAATGATTTCACTTGCATATGTTCTAGGTTGGAAACTTCACCAGATAGATGTGAAGACATCCTTCCTCAATGGTGAGGTTGAGGAAGAGGTTTATATTCAAGAGCCTGAATGATTTGTGGTGCATGGGAAGGAGTCCCATGTTTGCAAGCTAAAGAAATATCTACAAGGGCTTAAGCAATCCCCCAGGGCTTGGTACTCTAGAATTGATAGCTACCTTCAGAAACCAGGTTTCTATAAAAGTAAATTTGATCCAAATTTGTACGTCAAAGTAGTGAAGAACCAACCGTTGATATTGGTTATGTATGTTGATGATTTGTTTCTCACTGGAGAGGAACATCTAATTTCTTGGTGCAAGAGGGATCTCACCTCAAAGTTCGAGATGAAATACTTAGGTCTAATGCACTACTTTCTTGGCCTTGAGATCTGGCAAAGAAAATATGAAATTTTTCTATCTCAAGGGAAGTACATTGTGGATATATTGTGCAGGTTTGGCATGATAGATTACAAATCTATGACTACATCGATGGTTTCCAATTTGAGGAAACTTCATGAGTTAAGCTCTGGATCAGATCCAGTAGATCCCACTTTATATAGACATCTTATAGGCTCGCTAATGTACTTGACACATTCGAGGCCTGATATATGTTATGCTGTGAGCATTCTGAGTCAATTTATGTCTGATCTGAGACACGGATACTGGATTGCTACTAATCATGTGCTTAGGTACCTTTGAGGTACAATTTCATATGGACTCATATATGCGTCTAGTGGAGGAGTCATTTTACTTGGTTATACAGACTCAGACTGGGTAGGAAGAATTGTGGACTGTAAGAGAACATCTAGCTAGTGTTATAGCCTGGGATCAACTATGATATCTTGGTCCAGTAGGAAGCATGGTTCTGTATCCTAGATCACTACCGAAGCAGAATACATAGCTACTAGTGTTTCCTATCGAGAAGTAGTGTGGCTCAGAAATCTACTTGCAGGGTTGTTCATTGAAAAGCTTGATCATAAATTTATTAGGTGTGACAATCAGAGTTTCATCAAGCTTTCTAAAAACCCAGTGTTTTGTGACAAGTCGAAGCACATTGAAATGAAGTAGCACTTCATCCGAGACATGGTCCAGAAAGGTACAGTGAAACTTCAGTACATTGCTACTAATGAGCATATTGAAGATGTTTTAACAAAGCCTCTGTCAACGACAAAGTTCAGGTACTTCCGAGACAAGCTTGGTATGGCAGATAATGCCACCCTCGCTGAGAGGGAGTGTTAAATATATAGCATCACGAGACATTCTCCAAACCAATATTGTGTATTCAAGATTGATCCTCCCATATAGAGGTGATCACTTTGATTGCCTTCTATGTAAATTTTATTCCTCCCGTATAGAGGTAATTGATCAAAGTAATGATCTTGTAAATTCTTGTTGGACAATGCTTCGGAATTGCGTGTGTCAAGTCATGATTATCATGTGAACCTTTTGTATAAAGATATCCATGATATGGACCTCCCGTATAGAGGTGGACCTTCCATATAAAGGTCATGCTTCACTTGTTAAAAGAATTTAATGTTGTGTGATATATTATTAACCATGATCACCAAAATCCAGATTGCTATTAAGTCTCCTTTAGAGATTGATCACCTCTAAAGTGAATTACTTTAACATATGATCATTTGTTCCGAAATAATATAATATGATCACAACATCCAATAATTCTTCTTAGTATAATGTAATGTGATGGGTTGTTAAAGTTAGAACATATTGACCATGTAGTAAGAGATAAAGAACTAAAAGATAAAGCATAGAGATCAAGAGAAATCAAAATTTCCCATGCAGACGCTTCAGCTAATTAAAGAGAACTCGGATTTTTAAAGCTTCAGTTATAAAGATTCAGTTAAGTATCAATGCTTCAGTTAAATATATGCCTCAATTAACAAAAGAAATCACAGTGGTCACTTCAAGAAAATCAATCAGCGTGATTTCAGTTAACTAAGTGTTAAATAAGAAGGACTATTTAACTAAAGTGTTTTCACTTTAGTTAAACAAAAAGACGACACTTCAGTTAAAGAGAGTTAACTAAGTGACAACAAAGAAGATCTAGTTAACTAAGTGTTATTGCATGAAGACACTTATGTTAAACTAAAAGATGACACGTGAGTTGTGACATTTGCATGTCGACACTTAAGTTAGCCACCTAACTAAGTGGGAAAGATTTCAGTTAAGAGGCTAGTTCATCCTATGTGACAGCACACTGAGATAAAACACTGCATGAGAAGTGGGGTGCACCTCTGCATGCAAGATTAATACATCCAGTTTGAGGGCGATTTCATCCTGAAGTTAGAAGTTAAAAATAGAAGAGAAGAATGTATAAATATGTTATATTGGATTTTTGAATCCAATGTGAAGCAAATTCTCTTCTCCATTGAAGGCAAGGCACTTCTCTTTGTGCAGGGTATTATTTGTGCTTGTTATTGTTGTGCTAGGCACACATCCGATTGATCTCTCTTCTCTATTGCTTTTGTATCTTCATCAATAATGTTTGGTGATCTATTATCTTCTGAAAGCAATCTTCTATGTTGTAAAATAAATCATTCTCTGTTATCCATTATATTATACTAAGAAGAATTGTTGGGGTTTTTGTTCTCATAATTTTGAGGATTTTCACGAGGGTATATATTGTGTTATGGTTGTATGAATTTCATGGATTAGATTGTCTCGTTTATTCAAGTCTTTGCATATAAAAGAATTAAATATCAAAGATCAACCAAATTTCAACAGCTCTTTTTCCAATCCTTAGAAGGTGAGGTGAGGAAATGGTTTAGAGCCCTTCCAACCAACTCTTTAAATTCCTATCCTGCTTTAGAGATATCATTGATGAAGCAATGGGGAGAAAAGAGATATCACTTATATTACTTCATTGAGTTTGTAGTATTAAAAAATAAGAATGGGGAAAATGTGAGTGAGTTCAATAAAAGATTCAATAATATTTACAATAAAATTCCTCGAGATATAAAACCTTCACAAGCAGCTGCCAAAGTTACTTATGCAGGAGATGATGAATCTGAATTTGCCATGATTCTTAGTGAAAGGAGGTATGCTACTATTATGAGTATGCAATATTATGCTCTTGATGTAGAAGGAAACATGGCAGCCTGAGGAAATTTGAAATACAGGCAAGGTATTGATAAAAAGAAACCTAAAGATGAGGCTAGCACCTCAAACAAAATAGGGAAAATTAGGATGAAAAAATTGAGGAAATGTCAAAGATATTAAGAGGATTATCAAATAAACTCAATAGACTTGAGATAGATGGAAATAATCAGAACAGAAATCCTCAAGGTATGGGATAGAGGAACCCAAATTAGTATAGAAGAGCTTTTAATCCTCAAATATTGAACCGAGACAGGAGAAATGAAGATACTCCTATAAAACCTCCAGTGAGAACAAATGATGCAGACCATGTGGTATATATACCTCTAGATGAAGAATACATAGAGCCTCCAGAAGAAATCCTGTGGATGCATGATGACAATGATGTGATACACCTGAATCAACAAGAGTATGAGAGATATCTGCATGAAGATATATAGAAAAATGATCCAAAAGCACACAAAAGGTACTTCTTAAGACCTGGAAATTACTTTGGAAATCAACCTGATAGTTTTGTCCCTAAAAAAGTGGCTAAAGAACCTAAAACTGCCAAAGATGTTAATATCACATCACCTGTTGAACATCCTCCTGCTGACCAAAAGAAGTTTGATTCCTCATCTTCCCTAGGAGTAAAGTTTACACCTCATGTTGTCCAAAATAAATATTTTATTCCTCACCCTAAAAAGTGTCAAAATCCTCACAGCAGATCTAAGAGATGATGTATACCTCACAAGAAAGTAATTGATTAAGCAAGAAAATAGAAGAGGAGTGGTCAACGCAGTATAATGAGCAACAGAATAATAATACAGTAGAACTCGGATAGAAGCAAAAATACTTCACACACACTAGTTAATTAATCACAATATGGACAAATAAATAGTACAATGCATGAGGATTTGAATGCCTAAGGTGGCAATTCGAATTAGCTTTCATGGAGTGATCAAAGGATCATTGGAGTGTCATCGAAGCACAACTGGTGTCATCGAAGCACAACTAGAAGTCTTCATCATCATCAGTGGAGTCATCAATTCTCAAGTAACTGTCAACCATCAGTCAAACTGGTTCTAGTAGGTGTAACTGAGTGTAACTAAGTGTAACTGAGTGTAACTGAGTGTAACTAAGTGTAACTGAGTGTAACTGAGTGTAACTGAAGACAACTGGACTAGTAGGTGAAGAAGGGCGAGTTTCTTCCTAAAATCAAGGAAGAAGGGCGCATTAAGCAACTGGAGGGCTAAAATTGATCAGTTAGAAGCTCTCGAGGGCTGCCTAACTGAGGGCTAGGTGCTGGACTAATGAATAGAATGCATGCAAATGCACGCAAACCCTAATGATGCATGCAAACCCTAAAAATGCATGTATGACTGAAAATGTAAATGATCAAAATACTGGTGGGACTAGGATGGAGTATAGGAATATCCTAACAAAAAGAAAGAACTAGATAAGTCCTCTCAGCCTTTTGATATTGAACAGGAACTGTCCAAAATTAAAATTCCTATTCCATTGTCAGAACTTGCTCAAAATCCTATGTGTTCCAAACAAATTGAAAAGGTCCTCAAGTTAAATAATTTGAGTCCTTAATCTAATAGTCTAAATATTGTTGATGAAAGTCATGACATTGAAGTTGGACCAGCTGTAGAAGAGGAAAATAATGAATATACACCTCCATTTTACATAAATTTGTGCCTGCATGGCAAGATACTGCATAACTATATGTTAGACTCAAGAGCCTCCCATAATTTGATTCCAAAGGTAATCATGGAAGAGTTTGGTTTAGAAGTCACTAATCCTTATCATGACTTGTACATTTTTTAATCTAAACCAATAAAATGTATGGTCATGATTAAAGATATGGTAGTAAATTTAGATCATATACCATCCAAATGTATTTTTCTAGATGTTGTAGTGGCAGATGTGCCTCCAATATATAGTATGTTTCTTTCAAGAACATGTGCTAAGAAGATGAGGGGTATAATGCAGATGGGCATGAAGTATGCAACTGTGTCCTTGTTTGCAGGAGAAACAATGATATTGTACAAAGAAGCAAGATATGATTATGTACTCAGTGAGGGAAGAAGCCCTATAAATTACCCTATATACACTGTTGAGGAAGATATGGGTTGTTGCATGCTATCTGCAAGAGACAATTATGAAAAATAACCACTTGCACTAATGGAAGTAAAGAATGTGAACCCTACACAAGATCAAATTTGGGAAATGCATTTTGATGGATCCTCTATAAAAGAGGAAGATGGAGCTGGAGTAATACTCACTTCATCAAAAAAAGAGTTGTTACTTCTATTCAAATTGAATTTTGAGACTACTA
Source organism: Larix kaempferi (assembly GCA_027924585.1). NCBI lineage: Eukaryota > Viridiplantae > Streptophyta > Pinopsida > Pinales > Pinaceae > Larix > Larix kaempferi. The sequence goes on along the minus strand of BSBM01000399.1, from coordinate 5,879,576 downwards.
ATAATGTTGATGAATATGAGGCACTCATATTGGGTTTAGAGGCAGCCAAAAGAATGGGAATCAAACAGATCTCTATTTATGGGGACTCAAATCTCATAGTGTAGCAAATTAAATGAATGTACCAGGCCAAACTTCCTAGGATGAGAGCCTACAGAAATCAAGTGTGGGACCTGATAAACAATTTCTTCTAGGCTTTCAATATCACTTCCATTCCTAGAGAGGTGAACCAAAAGGTTGATTCACTAGCAATAGCAGCAAGCACATTCAAACCTCCTACTAAAATCAAATTAAGACATGAAGTTGAAATGGTTTACATACCTTCAATCCCTTATAATACAAAACATTGGTAGGTGTTTGAAGATGACCAGCATATCAAGAGGTTTTTATAATTAATTGATGAATTTTCTAACACCTATATTGATTAAGATCATAAGGTAGATGAAGGTGTAGGAGGTCAATAAGAAGAAAGTGCAGATATAAAGTTAAGTTACAAGATAGCAGATCATAAAATAGTTCAGGTAAAGAGAAACTGCATACCTAAAGGACTAGTTCCTTTGGAAAGGTTATCTGATAAGAATTATATCCCTCACAATCCCACCATTCATCCAAAGGAAGAATATGTGGAGGAAGTAAATGTTGGCACTCATGAAGAACCCAAGGATATCAAACTATCAAAATTGTTTCTTGTTGAAGCGAAGAAGAGATATATGAAATTGTTCAAAGAGCACATAGATGTATTTGCATGGAGATAAGAAGATTTAAGGACTTATGATACTTCAATAATTGATCATAAGATTCCTCTGAATCCTAGAACAAATCCTTTCAACCATAAGATCGGGAAAAAAAATTCTATACTGCTACCCGTTATAGAAAGGGACGTAAGGAAACTATTAGGTGCCAAAATAATAATTCCTTTAAGATATTTTGAATGGGCATCTAACCTTTTTCGTGTCAGAAAAAAGAATGGAGAGATAAGGTTGTGTGTTAACTTTAAAAATCTAAATAAATGTTCCCTCAAAGATAACTACCCTTTTCCAAAAATGGATCAAATTTTGCAGAAAGTGGTAGGATCAGACGGGATCTCCATGATGGATGAATTTTCAGGATATAATCAAGTGGCCATGACTAAAGAAGAAAAAGAGAAGACAACATTCACTACCCCATGGGGTAATTTTATGTATGATAAAATTTTATTTTGACTAATTAATGCAGGAGCAACCTTCCAACGGGCCATGGAGATAGCCTTTGTTGGGGAGAAAGATAAATTTATAGTCATATATATTGATGATATGAGTGTGTTTTCTAAAAATGATGAAGAACATTTGCCTCATTTGAAGCAAACTTTCAAGAAATGTAGAAACTATGATCTCTCCTTGAATCCAAATAAATCTAGTTTTTCTTTGAGAGAAGGTAAGCTACTAGGGAACATAGTGTCAAAACATGGAGTAAGGATAGATCATGAAAGAGTGGTAGTTATACAGGAACTTGAAGCTCCCAGAAATAAATAAAAAATAAGTGCAGTCATTCATGCGCAGAATAAAATTCCTAAGAAGATTCATTCCTAATATGGCACAATTAATTAAAACCATTACCAACATGCTTAAAATAGGTAATGAGGTGAGATGGAATAAGGAATCAAAAGAATCATTTGAAAAACTAAAGAAAGCCATTGGAGAAACACCAGTACTAATCAGTCTTGATTATACAAAACCATTCCTTATATTTTCTTTTTCCTCTTCTCAAACTATTGTTGTTGTGATCTTAAAAAAGAATCAAGATGGCCATGAGCATCCCATAGCATTTTTTAGCAAAGCTCTCAGATATGTTGAATTGAAGTATAACCTTATGGATAAACACACATATACCATGGTCAAAGCCATGAAATATTCCAGGTGTTATGTTTTGCATTCTCAAATAATTGCATATGTGCCACACAGTACAGTAAAAAATATTATTTGTCAGACTGGCAGTGAAGGAAAGAGAGACAAATGGATTGCAAAAATCCAAGAATATGACGTAGAGATCAATCCCACTAAGTTGGTGAAAAGCCAAGGATTAGCTAAGTTGCTGGCTGAGTCAAATTATGAATCTTTATACCTAAACCTAATTGTAAAACTAACAAAAGAAGAGAAACTGAAAAGTATCCATGATTCTCAATATAATACAATGAAGGTAAATCCAAACTTTGAAGAATCTAACTCGTATGGGAACATTTTCTACTATTTGGTGAATTTGGAATGCCCAAAACTACTTGTCTAAATCACAACCTAGGTCCTTGAAGTTACAAGAAGCTAAGTATTGCATATTGGATGAATTATGTACTAGAAATATCCTCAAGGGATATTTCTTAATTGTGTAATTGAAGATTAAATAGAAGTAATCATCACAAATTTTCATAAATGTGTTTGTGGAGGCCATCATGCATGGATAGCCAAAGCTTATAAAGTGTTGAGGGTTGATTATTATTGGGAAAAACTATTTGTTGATGTCAATTATATTGTAAGGGCCTAAATTGAATGTCAGAAGTTTGTAGGTAAACAAAAGCTAAATCCTTTACCTTTAAAACATGTCATGACTTTATCACCTTTTCAATAATGTGGATTGGATTTCATTGGAGAAATAAACCCAAATTATAGTTGTTAACAAAGATGGATTTTAAGTACCACTGATTATTTCACAAAGTGGGTGGAATCCATCCCCACTAGATTGGAAAATGAGAATGTGATCATGAAGTTCTTAAAGGAAAAAAAAATTCAATGTTTGGGTGCCCCAGAAAGATCATAACTGACAATGCTCCATCTTTCATATCTGTCAAAATGGTAGAATTCTGCCAAAAATATAACATTGATCTTGGTCACTTTACTGCATATTACCCTCAAGGAAATGCTCTGGCAAAATATTCAAATAAAAGCTTGCTTGGGATCATTAAGAATTTGTTGGCAGAAAATAAAAAATCATGGGATGTTAACCTCAGGTATGCACTATGGACTGATAAGATAAGTGTCAAGAGGTCAATTGGTACATATCCTTTTCAGTTGGTATATGGAAAATAAGTAGTTCTACTTATCCAACTGGGGATACCAATATTAAATCTAATACATCATGAGACAAAGGAGCCAAATGATATGGTGAGAAGGGTGTATGAGTTGATTGAACTACAACATGAGAGAGAGCAAGTTAGCACCAGGTTGCAGGAACACTAGAGAAGGATAAAAAATACCTTTGACAGAAGGTCTTTGGAAAGAGATCTCCATCCTGGAGATTTGGTCCTGAAGTGGGATGCAAGAAGAGAAGATAAGGGCAGACATGGAAATTTGGAAAATCTATGGATATGGCCCTATGGCATTGGAAAGGTACTAGAGAATGATACATATAATCTCAATGAACTAGATGGTGATTTAATAGAATTTGTTGTCAATGGAAGACTTATGAAATGTTTCTTCCTATACCGAAGCCAGGTTCCAAGAATCTTGTACATTGTAGAATAGCAGTATTTCAATTTCCTACTTTCTTATAAGTTTTTCTATGAGATCCCACACAATATTTTTGTAGGCCCTTAGCCTTGGATGTTTAGTCTGATAAGAACCTATAATTTGGTTTATGATCAATTTTGAGTCTCCAAAGATAGCCAATTTGGAAACTTTCAGATTTTTAGCTACTTGCAAACCCAAAATCAGAGATTCATACTTGGAAATGATTATTGGTAGTTTCAAACTCCAACTTATAACACAATATTATTTTTTCTCTAGAAGGGGTAATCCGGAGTGCACCAACACCCGATTCATCTTTTGTTGAAGCTCCATTGAAATACAATTTCCAAACCTGATTGGTTTGGTCTCGAGTAATATTAGGTAATTGAGACTCAAAGTACTCTTCTTTGAGGGATTCATTTATGGAAATAATGCAGCATCCCATGTATTCATTAGTAGCATACAAAGGATATGTATTTGGACTATTTTGACCATCGATAACATAGGAAAACTTAGCTTCTTGATATAGCCTTTTGGTTTCTCCTATGAACATGGGAACTATTGCATACTTCATGTCCATTGGCATGGTTCTGTTAAATATAAAGGATCAGGAGACATTCTCCAAACCAATCTTGTGTAGCCAAGATTGATCCTCTCATATAGAGGTGAGCACTTTGATTTTCTTCCGTGTAAATGTTATTCCTCCCATATAGAGGTAATTTATCAAAGTAATGATGTTGTAAAGTCTTGTTGGATAAGGCTCTGGACTTGTGTGTCAAGTCATGATTCTCATGTGAACCTTCCGTATAAAGGTATCCATGATATGTACCTCTCATACAGAGGTGGACCTTCTGCATAAAGGTCATGCTTTACTTGTTAAAAGAATTTAATGTTGTGTGATGTATTATTAACCATGATCACCAGTTGCTATTAAGTCTCCTTTAGAGATTGATCACCTCTAAAGTGATTTACTTTAGCATATGATCATTTGGTCCGGAATAATATAATATGATCACAACATCCGATAATTCTTCTTAGTATAATGTAATGTGACGGATAATTAAAGTTAGCACATATTGACCATGGAGTAAGAGATAAAGAAATAAAAGATAAAGCATAGAGATCAGGAGAATTTGAAATTTCCCATGCAGAAACTTCATCTAATTAAAGAGAACTCGAATTGTTAAATATTGAATTATAAAGCTTCAGTTTAGTATCAATGTATGCCTCAATCAATGCTTCAGTTAAAGCATCACTTAAAGATATGCCTCACTAAACTAAATAACTCACAGTGGTCACTTCAAGTAAATCAATCAATATGATTTCAATTAACTAAGTGTTAAATAAGAAGTACTAGTTAACTAATGTGTTTTCACTTTAGTTAAACTAAAAGATGACACTTCAGTAAATCAAGGAGAATATGTTAAAGAGAGTTAACTAAGTGACAACAAAGAATATCTAGTTAAATAAGTGAGGACACTTAATTTATCCACGTAACTAAGTTGAAAAGCTTTTAGTTACGAGGCGATTTCATCCTAAGTGACAACTCGGTGAGATAAGGCACTGCAGGAGAAGTGGGGTGCACTTCTACGTGCAAGGTTGATACATCCAGTTTGAGGGCGAGTTCATCCTGAAGTTAGAAGATAAAAATAGAATATAAGAATGTATAAATGTGTTATACGGGATTGATGAATTATATGTGAAGCATATTCTCTTCTACTTTGAAGGAAAGGTGCTTCTCTTTTTGTGCAGGATATTATTAGTGAATTCAAGGCACTTATCCTATTGATCTCTCTTCTCTATTGCTTCTGTTTATTCGCCAAGAGTGTTTGGTGATCTATTATATTCCGAAAGAAATCTCCTATGTTGTAAAAGAAAGAATTATATGCTATCCATTATATTATACTAAGAAGAATTGTTGGGGTTTTTGTTCTCATAGTTTTGAGGATTTTCCCCAGGGCATATCTTGCGTTATAGATGTATGAATTTCATGTGATTGAATTGTCTCATTATTTAAAGTTTCTGCATCTAAAATAATTGAATATCAAATCTCAACCAAATATTAACATGGTATCAGAACTCAAGGAGTGAAGGAGCTCAGTTTTGCATGCCATCTAGATCCTACATTCATCATGAGAAGTTGAGCACAATATTTCAAGACTATGGCATCAGTCTCTATGTTATCAATCACATTAGCACTTCTCCATCCGTGACCACATTGCTCTGTTAGTTGAAAACACAAAAGGACAAAATGGATTGAATATCTTAACTTGACCTTAGATGACTTTAAGCTGAACCTTATAATCCCTCACCCATAAGCATATTTCTTTACCTATTTTAACTCATAACCGCGACTATCATACTTGTCATCCAGCGGGTCAACCGCGGGTATCATTACCAACAACCCGCAGGTGTCAACAAAATTGTTGCACTAACTACTTGCAAGATGAAGAACTCGCGAGTCACTCGCTAGTTTCCTCATGCCATAGTCACGGGTGTCTTAAGAAAACTTTAAAAAATAATTAAAAGTATGAATTGGGATTAGTTTAGGAAGGTATCCAAACTTCCCCAACTTCCCAACTCAACTACCTTTCGAACTAATCCTCCTTCCTTGCCATAAATAGAAGGGGATGGATTGAGAAAGGGACCTAATGTTCATGGGAGAAAGTTATGCTGGAGGAATTCAAAGCTAAGAGAGAGGAGCAGGAACCCAAGGTTTGGTTACGAAGGTGCCTGATGCAGAGCAAGGTATAACTGATGTACTTTTATGCATTTATTAATAAAGATCAAGACATTTCTTCCTTTCCCAATAATATTGTTAACATCTATTGTTGTTTTGACTATTGATTGATGTTATGCTATATTGTTAATATAAATATTTGTGTATAGTAAAACTGGCTTGAGGAAGGTTCTGGTTTGTTTTGCAGGTTGTTGTTGTAGCAGAGGACGAGAGAAAATATTGGACCAGTCATCATTAATAAGGTACATGTTTCTCTTACTTCAACTCTATTTGATTATAAAAACATTTACAAACCTCTGTATGTTTTTCTTGTCAACCCCCGTACGTTGGTAGTCTTCCCCTACTATAAGGTAAATTCCCTAACAACAGAACTGGTGACCATACTGGGGAGCACCATTTTGTATGTCTGCTTTGGGGACTATTTTTGAGTTTTTTCGAGTTTCATAACTTGTTTGGTCTCTTTTATAAGTGTCTAGGACATCCTGGACCTTTCGGGCTTGACCCATCTCTTTTGATCTGCAAACTTTTCTTTTTTTTTAATATTTTCTCTAAGCCACCCACTAGTTCCCTATACATACAAGTGCGAATTTTAAGTTACACTCGTGAGTTTCCCTTAGAGGTACCCACGATTAAGTAGTTGCACTCACTTGTTGTTCACTGTTACAGTCGCGAACATCCCGTGATATTTTCTCTTTGAGTTAGGGTTTGGTCATAGGGACCCCTGTGCTGGCTTTGGAACCTTGTTTGTTGGTCCGACATCTCTATCAAGTTGATTGAGTGTCCTTCTGAGTATTTTGACGGCCATTTCTAGATATTTCCTTTGATTTTTATGCTAGATTCAGTAGGTTTCTAGGATTTCCTTTTCTTTTTAGAAACTTTTCAAGGCTCACCCATGGCCTTGTAGAAGCCTCAGATGAGTAGGTGTTGGAATGGGTTCTAAGTCTAACAACAGAGGGGGGAAACCCAAAATGAAAGGCTTCAAAAGGTCCTACACAAGAATAGTTCTATCCTCGGCCTGTTTGGAATAGTAATCTCCCACGGATACAAAGGCCTTCGCTGGCACTTATGGGGTTTGATCCTAGAAGGATCTACCTTCCTGAGATGGAAGTTCAAAAGTGTCCTGATTCTAAAAATGGATCTAAACCTACTACAAATCTACCTTAAAATAAATCTAAGCTAAGTCGGATCTAACCTAAAGAGAGTGTATTGTTTGTGTGCAGGGTAACTTGGTTTGTGTTTTAATAAGCTATCTCATCAACTTGACAGAAATGTGAAATTGAATCATTAACTCATTACTTCGAAGTAAAATCAGACAATGAAAATTAATGGTAATAATTCAAAGGTTAAGCGTATCCAAGATTATCATGTTGTTCTTTTGTCAATTGAAAAATTAACATGAACTTAATATTTACTGTTAATCATTTGCAGAAATAGATAAAGATTTTAATTAAAGAAATTCAATTAAAACATAAATATACAAAGATCATGAATTAAGAGAAATCCAACTCAGAGATCAGTGCATTAATTATTAGCTACAAAATCATCAGTATTAATTGATAATTGCGGTAAAGATATCAGACATCATCAAAGAAATTTGACAAATTACACAAAGAAGATACCAAAATAAACTAACTTTGATTCATTAGTCTGCAAAAAATTTCATGATCACAAGTGAAGCAACGTTTCTCCAGTCCTTCTCTAGCAATTATCTTCCCCACCCCTTTCCTATGAGGCTTTTATCCCCTTAAATAATAATTACTAAAATGGTTACAAAGGATAGCTTTCCCATGGAAATAGGGATTTACAAAATCAAACTATTCTAATCATATCATCGTAGAGAATGATTCATAGCACATGTTTCACAAAATTTCATAAGATTTCCATCACATAATCACGGGAAACATCCCGCAATAAACTGTAGAGGTCAACCACGGCCTGCTAGTTGTCTCTGACGGACCGTAAGGGAGCTGAAAAATCTCTCTTTGAATATTTATGATGATCAACAAAGTTCTCAAAAACTAAAAAATCAGGCTCTTGGTTCTCCTCCAAATTAATTAATGGAGGGACATGTTCTTCATTGATTATAAAATCTTGGATAATAGTATTGTCTGGATCAGCTGCCTTCTCAATGATCTTCCTTTTCTTCTTCAGAGGGAAATGTATGTAGATGGATTGAGTATCAGGTTCTTCTTCACTATTGTTGCTTTCATTAGGAACAACTGCATCAAAAGGTGGTGATATAGGATCTTGATACAAAAGAGGATGAAGTTCTTTCTCTTCACAAAACCTAGCCAAAGACTTATAATCGCGCTGCATATTTCTCACACTAAAATTGTCAGAAAGAAAAATTATGAAAATCAACCAAGAAGACTCTTCAATTGCAGTGTAGTGAGCAACTGACTGCCCATGTTGAAGCCTGTATTTAACAGAGAACAATAAAGATTCCCAAAATGACTGAGCATAATGAATTGGCATGATTAAAATCTTACAGTCTGGAACTTACAATTATCACGTCTGCATTGAAATTACGCACAGCATGCGTCGACAGAGATTGAATTAAGACACCATAAAATTGCAATAATTCACGTATGATTCATGTCAAATCATAACACTCAATTAATTTGAAGTTAGTTGAATCAATGATTATCAATCATATGAGACTGCAGGTGAAAATCACAGTTCAAAATCCAATTGCAAACCAAAAATGATGAAGGAAAACGGAGAACCAAAATGATCATTCAAAACACAAACACTTTAATATCAACCGTGAGATCAAAGCAAATGAACACTCAATATCAAAACATGCAGACTCTGGATTAAATAAAAAAAATGCGGAAATTTTATTTGGATGTATGCACAAACCTTCCCGCAATCTGCAATCCGTAAGTTTCGGGTTGCGGGTTGCGGGATTTCAACCCTAAACTCTACCAAACGGGAAGTTTCCGCAATCCACAAATTGCGGGTGCGGGTTGCGGAATCGCAAACTCCAAACTAATTTAAAAAGCACTCCTGCAATCCACAATTTGTGGGTTGCGGAATTGCGGGATTGCGGAACAAAAGTGTTTCAAAAAAACCGAAGAACCAAGCTCCCGCAATCCGCAATTTGTGGGTTGTGGAATTGCGGGATTGCGGGGTTGCAGGAAGGCTGATTTTTTAAAGGAAAAACCTGTTCTTTCTGCAAGCCCTAAAAACACACAAAATTAAAGAAATTTTGATAAGGAAAAATTACTAACTTAATTAAATCAAAGCAAAGAAATGAAAGCATGATACTAGAAATTCGAAATGACCAAATAATTTTAACCATTTTCGTTGCATATAGAAATTTGGGGTTCCCAAGTTTCATTGAAACATGGGATCTGTTGTACCTACAACAGGACTGTCTGTATTTACAATCACGAATTTTCTGCCCTGGCCACAAGTTGTTGTTATATATACTCGTGGGTCAACCACGAGTTGTTGCATTACATAGTCGCGACTTTTTATTGAGACTCTTATTTTTTAATTAGGGTTTTCTCTTAAGTGGGTTTGTTTGTGGCTTTGGAAGTATGTTGATGGCCTAATACCCTTGGGACATTTGTTCACTATCTATTGAGTCTAGTTAGAAGCTTCTTTACGAGTTTCTTAAAAAAATTGTGCTTGTGAAGTACCCTTGCTTTCTATCTCATTTCCTTGTTTGGCGAGTGCTTGGTTTCCTTCCTCATTGATTTTTTATATTTAGGAGTAGATTTATCTTTGCATAAAGGTCTTTTTTGTTTCGCTTTACATATCATTTTTTCTCTATTTGCACTTTGTTCCAAAACCTAGTTACTTTAGAGAGTAACTAGTTGGGTTAGTCTTTGTCAATCTTTCATAAGGTCTGTTTGCTTTATTTTGGGTCTTTATTCTTTACTTGTGCAGCTCGATAAGTCTTGTTGGTCCATTCTTGTTTTGTATTTTCTTTCATAGTTAAAGAAAAAACAAACTTAAAAAGAATTTTCCTTTTGTTGCAAGATTTGTCTTTCATTTTTCATAGTAGTTGTAGTCATTAGTACTATTATCTTTGAAAATACAAAAAAAATAACTTGTATGCTTAGATTTGCTTTGAGTTTCATGTTTTGAAAGAAAAACGAAAAGAACAAATTGTGAAGTTTTACATTTCATATGCACTTTATTTCTATTTTTAACCACATCACACATTGCACTATCCTTTGAGTAAGTAACATCCTATAAAAGTAATCCTTAATCAAATATATTAGTAACACTTTTCTTTTTAGGGTTGCACAACATCAACTAGCTTAGGCTCGGGTTTGGAATACATCACCTTAAACCTTCCAAACCATTCAAATCTCAAATCGTAGTACAAAATATCGTTAGGTAAATCCACTGTTGTGGAGGTATCCTGGAAGCTCTACTAAAACCAGAGTTAAGCACGAGGTCATGTAAGATTGGATTGTTGGGGATAGCCCCCCACTCTTCTTTCGAGCATCCACCAGAGCCTTTTCACATATGGGGGTCCACTAGTGACTTGTGCACTCTTGGATTTCGGGCTTAGTTACCCTTCCCATGCATATTGAGTGGACCTACGACTGTCCCCCCAGGTTCTTTCTGCAATTTTGGTATCCTTTAGTATCTTTTGACCTCTAGGGATCTACACAGGTGACGGCATAAGGCTATTTCTGTTGTACATAGGAGAGATGTGGGAGGAAACCTCTGCAGCGATTTGGGAAGGAATTTTGGTGATTCAAGCGCTTGCACCTAGAAAACCTGTATGTGGACCCCGGTAACTGTCCTTCGATATTCTACTAGTTTTTTTCTGGGCCCTCATGATCTTAGACTTACTTTTGAGAATATTTACCTTCATTTTCCTGGTCTGATTTACTTTAGGACATTTTTAGTGATGTGTTGTTTGCTCCAAGGTCTTTGTGGCTCCTAGGTTTAGCACTTAGTATATTTTTCATATAATTTTGGAGGAACAACCTCTCTATAGGTCACGAAGGTTTCAAAACCTTCCTCCATTTACAGTGGAGCCTCCACCGCCACCATAGTGAAGGAGAACTGAATCTCATGGTTCTTACGAACTTACAGGAACAACTGAAAAACATAGAGAACCTCACTTGATTACTCAGGGTCAACCGGTTCAAGAAACTATTAAGGTTGAAGACTTGAATTCTGAAGAGTTCATTACACCCTTCAACCCTCCTCTAACTGGACCCAACGATCCTCTTTTGGAAAGAGTAGTTTCTCTAGGGATTCCATCACTAAGTGTATATAGGTTTACACCTGGTGTTTTTATGGATAATTCAAGGGATGCATCGGGAGATCCTTTCACTCCCACCGCAACTATTATTTTAGGAGTATTTTCCCCTCCACACACACATGCATCGATACCGAGCTTGTTGCAATTCACCTCTGCTTCGAATCCATCTTTCAGCTTCAATGCTAGTCCCTTGGGTGTGTCGGGCTCTCAATCTATGACAACATCCACTCCTTTTGGTTCCTCCATTGAAGCATCCAGTATTCCTTTTTTGGGAATACCCTCGGTACCTTTTACATCCTCTCCTTTTATGCATCAATTCTAGGGTAAACCCAACTCTTCTCCTTTTGTAGGCTCTATGACTGCTTCGTCTACTGCATCCATGTCAGGTTTCAACCCCTTCACAGGTTTTCAGACACATTCATCTAATGTGCAAACTTCTAACATACCTGTAGGGAGTACTCCCTTTTCACTGTTTGGTGGAAGGGGAAGCAACAACTTTGTTAACCCACATTTAGAGGGTACTTATGCCTAACCACAGTGGACGAGTCCAAAATGAAACAATACTTTATCTTACAGCTGGAACATCTTTAATAATGCATTTACTTCAAAACTGATGGTTGGGGGAAACCCCAACCAATAGTATAGGAGCCAGGTTTCAGGTGGTTCCCCCTACCAAACTCCTCTTAATCAAATTCCATCGGCAAGGCCTCGTTTTCCCTTTCTGGAAATTCTAAACTTTCCATATATTTCAAAACTGACTGATGATCCATTGCGCCACAAATCTACATGGCCACCAGTCCCAACTAAGTTTCCTTCTGACATTCCAAAGTTCAAGGGTAAGACTGGCGAATATCCTGGAGACCATGTCACTACTTTCCATCTCTGGTGCTCTTCCAACTTGCTTAACAATGATTCCATTAGGTTGAGTCTCTTTCAAAGGACCTTAACTAGTGTCGCAGCCAAGTGGTACATTGAACTGCCCATTGCCGCATACGATAACTTTTGGGACCTAGCGATAGTCTTTTTGAACCACTTCCAGCTTCATGTTCAGTATGATGTCAGTACAAATATTCTGTCCACTTTCAGGAAGAACAAATCCTCACTTATCTGAACATATTCAGGAGTGGTGAAGATGGAAGAGACTCATTAAGGATGATATCCCTCCAGAGTTCCTTTTAGAGTGGTAATTGAAATCACTCCTTCCTTATATTTCTAAGGATGTCGCAACTTCTGGGGTGAGTTCTGAGGAAGAAGCAATCCTGAGGACCCATCAACTTGACCTAGTTTACGCTCAATCTAGGATCCTCTATGAGATGATTCTAGATGCACCGAGATCTAATATAGATATTGGAAAACCTAAGCCTGGACCGCATGATGATGGCATTGTAGGTTCAGCAAATTCAGTAGCACTAGAAGCTTTGAAAAAACAAGTGTACGCACTTTCCGTGAAGCAATCTGCTGCTGAAGAAACTACGGTTTCATCCTCCCCTTCAACAATTGAATATGTACAACAAGTGCAGAAAAATCAAAAGGGTCCTCGGCAACCCAACAACAAAAAGAAGGGTAAGAAAGGGGAGGGGAACCATCAGAAACCCAAAAACAATGAAAATACTGAGGAGGGAAAAAAGGATAAAAAGAAGGTTAAGTTTCCCTGCAAGCTTTGCAAAGACGATCACCTTACCCACCAGTTCCCTCATATGGACGAAGCCCAGAAGCTGCTATGTGAAAAGAAACTAGTTTTCCTGAAGGACCCATTCCCTCACGGACAAGTCTCATCTTCTCGCAACTCTAGTGTTGGGGGCACTCCTCGTGCCTCATCAGCTGATCAATCATTTATCAATATGATTAACTCAGGTATGCTACTGCAAACTAGAGCTAGGAATTATAACCCGTACTCGCAGCAGAAAGATAAGGAAATCCCTGAAACATCTACTCCTCTTCATATTGAGAGATCAGTAGATCTTTTGCCGAAGATCCCTAAGGGTGTCTTCAAGCGGGCTATGCACAACCCCAATGCACGAGCTGCTCCTAACTACTATGTTGTAGAGGATCTGGCTCAAACGCCCTATGCAATGTCCACATTAAAAGTCTTGTAGAGTTTTCCATTACAGCGTAATGCACTTCTAGCGGCAATCGAGAGCATGGACTCATCTAGTATGCTTGATCAGTTTGATATGTCAAACATCAAACCCCGGTTACCGTATAACGTACCCCTCCAGATTGAAGTAGTCCATGGCCCCAAAACCATTGGACGAACCATTATAGATGAGGGTGCGTCTACGTGTGTAATTTTAATATCCTTCTAGAAAGCCCTCTGCTCTCCTGAGTTAGCCCCTTCCAATACACTGCTTACTTCTTTTGACGGAAGATCATTTTATCCACATGGAGTCTTACCTAATTTTGAGATTCAACTTGCGGGTAAGCTAGTGTCCGTGCAGGTTGAAGTTTTGGATGCTCCTCTTGACTACAATTTATTGTTAGGAAGGAGTTGGACATATGCTATGCAATTTGTTCCATCGTCTTTTTTCCAAGTACTCATGTTCCTGCATGAAGGAAATATCATCACATTTGATCAACTTTCACTTACTCGAAAAAACAATGCTTCATCGGATTCGACAATCCCTTTGATTGATCAAACTCACCCGCCCAGTGAGTGTCTAGAAGTAGGCATGTATTCATCACTGATGGGAACATTCAACCTACCTGCTCCCGTGAACTACATTGGCTCTGCGAGTACTTCTGACATTTTGTCTCGGGAAATCTTCACCGTCACTCAAACAACTGATCCTTGGATTCTTCCCACTCAGCAAGAACCAACTATGCCCTTATATGTTGCATAACTAGCATACCAAGCAACACAAGATGCTGCAACAGATTATATCTCGACTCCATCCATATCCATAGACTCATATATAGACTATGAACCTGCATGGTCAGTCAACTCTATCCACTATTTTGATTGTATGGATATTGTTTTTCCCTCTAATGAGGCTATCTTGGAATCCATGGTAGGTCTGGATCATCCCTGGGAACACATGAATCACAGGTCCTATTTCCTTCCTGATCTAGACAAGATAGAGAACGGTAATTTTTTAGTGAGACTTGGTGGTGATATCGATTTGTCCATCAATCCTTCTACACAAACGATTTATGCTAAGGCTAACATGGAAAAAATATCAAGGACCATACCAATCGATATCTCCATTAAACCTAGCATTGAGGGAAATCTTTTTATTGGAGAAGACTGTTCTCCTAATGAGATCACTTTGTATACCAACTTGTTTAAGGAGTTTCGTGACGTGTTTGCATAGTCTTATGAGAATATTCCAGGCATCAACCCCTTAGGTTGCGCAAGCCTAGAAATAGGCCCTACCTGAAAAAATATTACGCTTAGGCTTACATGCTTTTTCTTGTATTATAACTGTACATGTTTGTATAGTTAGTATTTTCTTTTGATTTTCATTGCGTCTTATGTGTCTTCTAGGTTGTGGTTTCGAATGACAAACGAGTGCTTTATAGGATTCACGGATGGCACTAGCCACCACACCCGTCAGTTGGCTTCATCAACTTGGGTTATTTACTCACCGTCTGGCCAACTCATGTCTTCGGGAGGGTAGTGCTTAGGCCCTACGACGAACAATGTAGTTGAGTACAGTGCAGTCATTGAGTTGATCTGAGATGCTATTCATCACGGAATTTCACATTTGGAGGTACGACTTGACTCACATTTAGTTGCACTTCAGTTGATGGGTGACTATAGTGTTCGAGATCCTATTTTTCTTCGTCATTTTTTGCATGTCACGTTACTTGAAAGACATTTTGATTTTATCACATTTCAAGAAATTTAAATGCATTAGTTGACTCATATCCAAACTACATTCTAGATTGGCATCTTTACCATACATAATCATATTAAGCATTCACATAAAGACAAGAAACACATGTATATATAAAATAGGTACTATATATGTCCGTATCCAAAAATATGAGTCTGAGTCAATAGTATGTCTAGTGTCATATCAATATACAAAAGTGGGCTCAAAAGGCCTCAAAAATATACATATGTCTTTCTCCCTATGGAGAAGGAGGAGCCTGTGCCAACTCTGATACATCCTCTCTATAACAGATAATGAGCCTGGCTACTTTCCTAAGCAACCTAATCCATGCTCGGGGCACACACACAACATTCTCCTGCATATCGAGCGGCATCCGCTCAATCTTGTAGGTCGGGATATCATGAGTCAACCGACTCATCTTCCCCTCTATGCTCACTAGCATTACATCAGCTGCTCCAGTCTCAGTCGGACGTGTAAATGTATGAGGATTTCCCTTAGGATGCACAGGTCCCACATCTACATAAATCGGGCTATCAATACTCTAACTCATCATAAAAATTATATACATAAAAAAAATAAAATGAAATAAAAGTATAAGTATATCTTACCCATCTCTCCCTAGGTTGATCCTAGAGAAAGAGTAAGCTTTGGATCTCTGCGGAAATCCATATCGGCATAGGGAAAATTCTCTAGAGACGGCACCTGACGGCCCCACCATGCTAAGTAATCCTCATATGCATATGCGAGACTTGTCTTGCCACCACCTTGGCACAAGAAGATGTCTCCCCATCAAGTCATCAACAGCTCGCAAGGATTGAGCATCGGTAGGGAAAATCCCGGACTCAGGGTGGAAACCCTCTCAAAGAAGAAAGTACATAAGATGCTACCATATCCAAAGTTTTTCTTCTTTCCTTTCTTACACACAGTCAATTGGTGCTTCATACTCACCAAAAGACCCGAACACCAGTCGAATACTACACCCCGTAAGCACTCAACACCAATATCCATATAGTTCCTCAAAGCCAAGTGTTGTACAGCACCCCCTCCAATCTTGTTTAGAGTACTCATGATAAACTTCAAAGGGAAGCTCGCAATGGATCCAATGGGGACTTGGATGCCACTTTTCTCAGTGCTTGGAAAATAGTAGGTGTTGATATAATCTTGTATTGATAGGGAACTGACCCCTCTGAATGTACCTTTCAAGTTTACCACTTCCCCTCTATGGGATAAACCTATTATGAAGTAGATGTCGTCAACGATGATTTCTAGTATCTCTCCTTGGAGATTGAACACTCCTTGTTCTGCATCCCAATAGCTAACAATCATTTGGAGTAATTTTGTTTTTGCTCTCATGCTGGTCGTTCAGAAAAATTTAAGTAAGCCACATCTTCTTAATGCATTTAGTGTCAATGGATCTCCCATAGCATGCCTATCCATGTCCTCATGCTCCCTTTCCCTCCATGTTAGCACCATACCTTCATTCATTCAACCATTTCATCATTTAGTTGTTGTTTTTCCATTTTAAACTGCGGCACCCGCAACTGTACTTACTAGACAGATGTGGGTACCTGCAGGTTGGTTTATATAAAAGTCGCACATTTTTCTCGTACTCGGGAGTTTGATATAGGTCAACCCATGGGTACAAGGCCCTAATTTTGAAAACTTGATAAAAAGCAAAAATAGCCACCAAAAATTAAAAATAATGGATTGAATTGAAATTAGAGGGAGATACCACTTACTTGCAATTAACAAAAGTCGATTCAATGGCCTGGTGTAACCGCTACAAGCGTTTGAAGTATAAGTTTACCCCTTGTATGGTAAATTCCCTAACAACACTCTACATGACCGGAAGACCTTCTTAAGGGAACCTCAAACTTCAACACTTGGAATCCTAGGATTCTCAAAATCATAGAGGAACATGACTTGGATGGCTATGTATCCACTGTGGTGGAGGATCCTACATCTAATGTAGGGTGTATCAACTTCAAGAAGAATCAAGCTAAGTCCAAAAGGATCATCTATGATTAAGTAAAAGATAACTTGATTCCCATGATCACAACATTGAAGACCCTAAAAGAATGTTATGATACATTGACTAATCTATATGAGAAGAAGGACACGATTCAAAAGAGGGAATTATAGAATAATCTTCAAAACTTAAATATGGAGACGGATGAGACAGTGGTCTCCTTCTTCACCAAGATCTCTCATGTAAGAGATCAACTTTCTAGTATTGGAGTAGTGGTGGATGAAGATGATATTATCCAAACCACTATTGATGGTATCCCATCCTCATGGGAGACATTCTTGGTTGCAGTAAATGGCTGAGAGGTACAACCTAACTTCGAAAGGTTATGGCATGACTACCTCCCAGAGGAGGGGCAAATCCAGAGCAAGTCAATGTGCAGCAAAGAAGAAAACCTTGCCCTCATGGAAAGAATGAAGAAAGGACAGAAACCATTCTTCCAAAAGAAGTTCTCTCATCCAAGGAAGAAGGAGCTCAACAAAGGATTTGACAATTCAAAATCTATATGTTTCAATTGCAACAAGAAAGGCCATTTCTCAAGAGAGTGCAAATCAAATCAAAAAGGAAATTTTCATGTTTTTACCACCATAGAATATGAAATCACTCAAAAGAATGCATCCGAAGAAAAGAAGACAAGAAGGGAGTATTAACTTGTCTCATCCCTTTTGGGATGCTTCATCACAAATGCAGACACATGGTTTCTTGACAGTGGTGCATCCAAACATATGACTGGTTACAAGAGTGCCACCACTAATCTAAAGGAGAAAAAGTTCACATGCATGGTAGAGTTGGGGGACAACTCAAAATATTCGATCCAAGGAGTTGGATCCACCTCATTCCAACTAAGAACTGGTGATATTCTACATGTGGAGGAAATTCTATATGTTTCAGGATTGAAGAAGAACCTCCTTTCAGTCTTCGTTCTTGAGGACAAAGGGTTCTAAGTTATCTTCATGGATAACAAAGCACTTTTATGGTCGAAGAAAAAAATCCTAGAATCTGCTGTTGTGATTGGATTTCGAGAGGGAGGACTCTATAAGGTATCCAGGAATTACATTCAAGTTATGATTAACCACCATGTCAATCCATGTGAGCTATGGCATAGAAGGCTTGGACACCTACACTTAAAAGCACTACTAGGAATTCAAAGATGGTAAAAGGTATGTCTGTATTTGATTTTGAGCATGATAGTGTATGCCAGGGTTTTGCACTTGGGAAGAATGTTAAGAAAAGTTTTTCTAGAAGTACTAATAGATCTAAATGGATTTTAGATTTAATACATTCTGATGTATGTGGTCCAATGTCATCCCCCTCCCTTATTGGATTCTTATATTATGTATTGTTCATAAATTATTTTTCTAGGAAGTCGTGGATTTATTTCATGAAGGCTAAAAGTGGAAATCTTATTAAATTTAAAGATTTTAAATAGCTATTTGGAAATACTAAAGAAAATCACATATGTGCATTAAGTTCTAATAATGGAGGTGAATTTGATTCACATGCATTTAATGAGCTATGTAGTGATGTGAGAATGTGTAGACAGTTAATAGTACCATACAACCATCAGCAAAATGGGGTTGCCGAAAGGAATAATAGAACCATATGTGAGGCTGAAAAATTCATGATGCATGATCAAGATATGTCTACCTCATTATGGGAAGAGGCCACCCGTAGAGCTATGTACATCCATAATAGAAGCATGCATGCCATTCTAGATGAAAAGACACCAAAAGAAGTGTTTACCGATGAGAATCCAAACATATCACACTTGAGGATCTTCGAGAGCCTATTATACATTCTATTAAATTATAGATCACAAAAAATCATAGAGATGAGAATACCTCACAGTGAAAAGAATGAGCAGAAAAGATGAATTACAGTGAAATGAGCAATAAAATTAATCATGCATTGGAACTCAGATAGAAACAAAAATGTGTGTTACGATACATTAATCAGTATAGTCAACATATATGTTTCAATGGAGAGAATTTGACTATCCTAGGAGAATTGGAATCCATATCAGTCTATCATAGGAATTGTCACCATTGGAGTGCTCTAGAAGTCCCAAACTCAACTCAACTAAACCAAAACTCAATTAAATGGAGATACTATTATTTAACTAACTAAGGAGGGTGCATTAATGAGTTGTGCATGAAAATTAGGTGAAAATTAGATCACAACCAGTAGTGATCGGAGATAAAACCCCCAGTAGAGTTCAGGGCTCAGGTGGACTGAACTATAACACAGAGTTAGTTCCTAAAATGTAGGGAACTAACTTTGGTGGGCTTAAAATCATGCATGCATGTCGCATTAGATGGA
Source organism: Larix kaempferi (assembly GCA_027924585.1). Taxonomy (NCBI): domain Eukaryota; kingdom Viridiplantae; phylum Streptophyta; class Pinopsida; order Pinales; family Pinaceae; genus Larix; species Larix kaempferi. The sequence goes on along the minus strand of BSBM01000399.1, from coordinate 5,859,949 downwards.
TAATGGGTTCTAGATGACATCTGCACACCACTAGGGGGCAAATAAAATCATCAAGTACTAGGAAAAGTTAATTAATGCCAAATAGGGCAAGGATGGAGTATTAATTATCCTAACAGCCCCCCTTAATCAAAACATGGACATCATGTGCCCTAGTTACTGATACCAAAGTTCACCCATACAATCAAATAAATGATAAAAAAGAATAATATGTTCATGAAACTAAGGAAATGGGGAAAAACTCATGGGAAAAATACCCCCCCTCAAAAATGAACATCAGAGAACTCAAGAAGATTTCACATGTGTAAAAACTTGGTAAAAATTTATGCAAACTGATTCTTTGTAGGATAGTAATGCAGTGTGTTGGTCTTGTTGTGCAATAGTTCCCTGATGTAGTGCATGTGAACCTCAGTCTTCCATCTTGGATCATGGCAAGTCTCTTTGAAGGATTGTAGATCAAACACCATCATCATGTAGCACCTCTCTGAGAGAAGTGGATCTGTATGACATAGTAAAAAGATTTCAACTTGATACTGAGATATGGTTCTCCTAATGTAATATGGATCCCCAGCTACGCTCCTAGTAGCTTCAAGTAGTTTGTGAGCCCACTTTGGCCTTGGTCATGGATTGGGAGGAGGTGCTGGTTTTGGATATAGTTTTTCTTGACCTTCATTGTCAACATCAAGATCTGCTTCAACTTGGTCCTCATCAAAAGAGACGTCATCCTGATCTTCATCAGGTGCAAATGGAGTAGGAAGATCAGATCTACCTTGGTATTCAACTGGATGTAGATCTTGCAATGGATCTTCATCAAACCTGACACTTCTTTCAATGAAGCATATTTTGGTTGCAATCTCCATCGGCTTGTATGCTTTTTCATCTTCTGCATATCCCAGCAAAATGAATTTGCTACTTTGGGTTTGAAGAGATTTTATTTTTTCAGATGGGATTCTGGACCATGCCTTGGATCCAAAAACCCCCAAATGAGAGACATTGGGTTTGTGTTAATTTTTGAGCATTAATTCAAGATACTCTAGGATCTTTACTGCGAGAATAACATGTACAGTATATCAATTTATATCAATCATAGCAAGTATGTCAATCATCACAAGAAGCAAACACAAGAGACAATAGACACACAGAGTTTCCGTGGGGAAAACCCTAAGGTGAAAAACCCCACAACTTCCTCAGAGATAGACTCCTCTTAATAGTCGATCCTCCTCCTCACATGTGCGCCACCTTCTGGCTGAAGGAAGAGTGAGTTCTGAGTGATCCAAATAGAGATCGGGAGATCTCTATTTATACTTGTCCTGGCTACCCAATAACCTTATGGGGCCAACTTGTCTAGCTTAGTACAATAACCCAATATTAACTTAATCAGGGCCGACCCCACACATGGTGGTCAAATCACCCATCGGCAAGTTACGACACTTGCGACACTTGTCAATAAAAATGACAACACTTTCGTATAGAGGAATAATAACATCTCTATAGGAGTACAATATACATAGATGAAATACATGGGTGAAATACATTCCGAAGTTACATATACATCAACACTCCCTCTTAACTAGGAAGGTATTTCTCGACACAGATCTACTAGCACAAGTCTTCTTCTCTGGATCATTATCAGCAAATCATCATCCCCAAATCATCGTCATCATCACTGCTGCTTCTAGCTCAATCAATGTCTGAATCTACTCGTCATAGGAAGTTCTACAGAGCCAGTCCTTTTTCATACTGGATGTAGGCCCACCACCTACAGGTCTTCATCATCACTATTCATACTTGGGAATCCTCAAGACTTATTACGTGAGTTAACAAATCCTCGAAAGAGCATCCTAGGACTGATTACAAGCACATAGCTCAACCTATCGGATCTCCCAGGACCTTTTACATGCTACTGCACAACCTGTCCACGGCCACAGAGTATCATCCCGATATGCATGATCATCGTTCACGAAGCACAGTCCAGATGCACACAACACATCACTTACACTCACCGGCATGGAAGGACTTTCCTATTACCATCCAAGAAAGGCTCAGCACTCACATCAACGCACATGGGAGAACAAATCTACCACCATGTCGGAAAGGCTCTGCACTTACATCAACGCACATGGGAGAACACATCTACCACCATGTCAAAAAGGCTCTATACTTACATCAATGCACATGGGAGAACACATCTACCACCATGTTGGACAGGCTCTGCACTTACATCAACGCACATGGGAGAATACATCTACCACCATGTTGAAAAGGCTCTACACTTACATCAACACACATGGAAGAACACATATACCACCATGTCGGAAAGGCTCTGCACTTACATCAACGCACATGGGAGAACACATCTACCACCATGTCAGAAAGGAACTGTGCATTTGTTTCTTCGGAAATCATCACACATAATCCAACTTATTATGTAATGTATCCACTTGATACATATGATCATCCTGATCATCATCATAGCATCATCCTGATGCATATCATCTAGAGTATCATCCTGATACTCATCATTGCATCATCTTGATGCATATCTAGAGCAACATCCTGAAGCTTGTCATCCATGATCATCCTAATCATACAATGCATCCACCTGATGCATACATAGTATCTGCCTGATAGATATCATCATACATGATCTACCTGATCATACAATGTATCCACCTAATACATATAGAAATACATGATCCACCTGATCATACCTGATACATATCAACATACATGATCTACCTGATCATACAATGTATCCACCTGATACATCTACATATACATACACATCATCCAACTGATCATATCCAACATCCAACATGATGCGTACATACATATACATATAAATCATCCAACTGATCATATTCAGCATCCAACATGATGCGTACATACATATACATTAAAAATTATCCAACTAATCATATCCAACATCCAACATGATGCGTACATACATATACATATAAATGATCCAACTGGTCATATCCAGCATCCAACATAATGCGTATACAAAGCAGTAACTGGAGCATCGTATCGATGCTCATCATCCAGCACTTACATCCACAGCCATGTGAAGGATCCTCCTTCCAACATGCTTGGAATGGCTTCAGCAAATGTGTCCATCACTTCTTCCTCGAAGTGTCGTCAATCTGAAGAACACGAAGCCTCTCTCTAAAGTACTCGAACTTCACTCTAGCTAGTGGTTTCATCAGTACATCTGCAATCTGCTCATCCATCGCAACATACAAGAGCTTCACTGCTCCTCTCTGCACCATATCCCTGATATAGTGATATTTGATCTCTATGTGTTTCGACCTGTCCTGGAACACCGGGTTCTCAGACAGCTTCACACAACTCTGGTTGTCACAAAATATATCAGTAGCTTCCAACGGGAGATCAAATCACTTAGACAGTAGCTCCTGAAGCCATACTGCCTCACAACTATCCGAACAAGCTACAACATACTCTACCTCGGTTGTGCTCAGTGCTACGTAGGACTGCTTCCTGCTAAACCAAGAGATCACACTTGATCCCATACTGAAGCAACACCCAGAAGTGCTCTTCCTATCTGCAGCACTACCTGCCCAATCTGAATCAACATAACCCTGTAGGTTAAAATTTTGATTCACATCATACTTGAGCCCATAGTCAACTGTACCCTTCAGGTACCTCAGAATATGCTTCACAGCAACCAGGTGAACACTCCTTGGATCCCTCAGGAACTGGCTCAATGTGTTCACCGCAAAGCAAATATCTGGTCTCGTGTTCATCAGGTACATCAAGGACCCAATCATCTGACGATACATCGTGACATCAACCGGATCAGATGAAGCATCACACAGAAGCTTCAGGTTCAATGCCATAGGTGTGGCCGTGGCCTTGCATTCCATCATCCCGAACCTCTTCAAGATATCTACTGCATACTTCCCTTGTCCAAGGAAGATAGCATCTGCACTCTGCCACACCTCCATGCCTAGAAAATAGTGCATCATCCCCAAGTCCTTCATCTCGAGCTTGGCTGCAATCTTCCTCTTGGTATCGACAATCAAACTATCATCTCCTGTTACAAACAGGTCATCCACATACAGGAGTAGTATCACAGGATTGCCTTCCTTAACCTTGTAGTAAAGGTTGGAATCCGCTTTACTCTTGGTAAAGCCCAAACTAGATAGGAAACTGTCCATCCTACCATACCAATTCCTAGGAGCTTGCTTCAATCCATACAAGGATTTCTTCAATCTGCACACATATGACTCCCTGTCATGTGTTTCAAAACCGAGTGGTTGTTCCACATACACTTCCTCTTCAACTACACCATTCAAGAAAGCAGTCTTGACATCCATCTGGTGTATCTTCCATTTCATTACTGCAGCTAGAGCAAGTACTGATCTAATGGAAGTGTACCTGGCTATAGGAGCAAAATTTTCTTCATAATCTATTCCCTCTTTCTGAGAGAAGCCACGAGCTATGAATCTTGCCTTGTATTTCTCTATGCTGCCATCTGCAGCATGCTTGATCTTGTAGATCCATTTGGAAGTCACAAAAGACTTCCCTTCGGGTCTTGGGACTACATCCCAAACATCATTCTTCATTATTGATTGGTATTCTTCGATCATGGCATCCTTCCATTCTTTCTTTTCCGCTGCTTCTTCATAACTGGAAGGTTCTTTGTTCATGATATCATAGATCAAAGCAACATAGCTGGTATGTGATCTGGTCCTCTTCTTTGCTCTGTGTTGTTCTTCTGGAATTCCATACCTTTCTGCATCTTGAATGAGCTCTCTAGCCCATGCAGGTTTCCTCTTGTGAGAGTTATTCTCACGAGGTGGATCTACAGGTTCTTGCGGATCTTCAATTTCACGATCTGCATCTGGAATTGCTTCAATCATAGTAGTGTTTTGAAATCTAGTTTCCTTAGATTCTTCATAATCTTCAACAGGTGTCTTCCTTGATTTTATGAATGTTGAGTTTTCATCAAATGTCACATCCCTGCTGACATCAATCTTCTTGAACCTGGAAAGTATATTCTGTAAGCCTTCAAACTTTCACTGTAACCCACAAAGATACCCTTCTTTCCTGAAGGATCTAGCTTGGTCCTCTTTTCCTTTGGGACATGAGTGTATACTGGACAACCAAATATTCTGAGATAGATAACTTCAGGTTTCTTACCAAAGAAGACCTCTTCTGGTGTCTTGTTGTCAAATATCTTGTGGGGTGTTCTGTTCTGCACATATACAGCTGTCCTAGCTGCTTCTGCCCATAGATGCATAGGTAGATCCTGGTCATACAGCATTCCCTTACTGCTTCCATGCTTGTTCAATTATTTCTTTCTGCAACTCCATTCTGTTATGGATTGTAAGGAGCAATCAACTCCCTCTTAATCCCTAAATCACTGCATAGCTTCTTGAAGTCAGCTGAAGTGAATTCTCCACCATTATCGGATCTAAATGTTTTGATCTTCTTATCAATTTGGTTCTCCATCAAGGTTTTGAATTCCTTGAATTTATCAAACACTTCATCTTTGTTCTTCAAGAAGTAAACCCAAGTCTTCCTGGAGAAGTCATCAATGAAAGAGACATAGTAAACATACCCACTCAGAGAACTGGATGAGATCGGACCACATACATCGGAGTGGATAATTTCCAAGATATCTTTTGCCTTGCTTTCACTGCTTGGAAATGCCTTCTTTATGTTATTTCCTTTTGCACATCCTTTGCAAACACCTTCATGTTTGGTCTTGATTTTAGGAAGACCCTCTATAGCTTTGCTTGCAATTGGAAGTGCCCTATAGTGCATATCAGCAAGTCTTCTATGCCAAAGTTCATTTGGCTCCATGGATTCATGCACCATGGCATGTTCAGGTTGTCCCTTTAGTTTATACAATCCTCCCTCTTACTCTCCAATCATTACTGCATCATCAATAGTTTTACCTTTTGGCCACATTAGGACTTGGCCATCTTCAAATGCAACCCACATGCCTTTTGCATCCAATGCAGATATGGAGAGTAAGTTTTTCTTGAGCCCAGGTACATACAAAACATCTTTCATCTTCAAAGACTTCCCAGAGTCTAGATTGTAGGAGGCCTCACCACTTCCTTTGATAAGGTATTGGTAGTCATCTCCAAGTTTCACCTTATGGGGTGACTCATGTTCAGATAGATTAGCAAAGGATTCTTTAAACCCAGTCATGTGCTTTGAAGCCCCGCTGTCAATAATCCAATCATTACAACCATGAGAGATAGTACCTATGAGAGCAGAGATTAGAACATACTCTTCTTCGCTTGATGAGTCATCATCATCACTTTCTGCTCTAGCCTTCTTCTTGGGTGGTTCATAATCTTCAACAGCATGAGCATGATATCTCTTCCTACTGCCCTTCTTCTTCTTCTTGTTCTTTTTGCTCTTAGGACATTCTAAAGCAAAATGACCCTTCTCATTACATGTGAAGCATCTGAGATCTTTCTTATCTTTATGTTGATAATAGTGTGAAGATTTCTTGGCATGAGAGTGCTCCCTCTTTGACCTTCCTCTCTTGGTGTGTGCTATGAGAGCTTGATCTTCACTTCCCATCTTTTCTTCTCGGGCCACAAGCCTTGCTTCTTCTTGTGAACATTATTCCCGCAGTCTATTGAAGGAGATCAACTTCCTTCTTGCACAAATTCCTTGAATAAAGGAATCCCATGACCTGGGTAGGCCATTCAGAGTGGTCATGACAACTTCACCATTCTCCACCATTTCATCCACAGCTTCTAGTTGTTCCTTGATCTGAGAGACCCTAGAAAAATAAGATTGAATGGTTTCTCCATTCTGAAACTTTACTCCTTTCAATTGGTTCTACAGGCTCATCTTCTGATTTATGTTCTTCCCTTCAAATAGCTTGGTCAGGGAATCAAACATCTTTTTGGGTGTCTTTAGAGATGACACATGTGGGATGAGATGGTCCTTGATAGAATCAGTAATGATCCTCTTTGCCTTGACCAAGTTCTTCTTGTGGAGGGATTTAGCCTCTTCTTCCTCTGGGATAGGGACCTCTTCCCTTACGTAAGAGTCTAACTCATTTTCTTCCAGGATTAACCCAATCCTATACTTCCATGCTCGGAAGTTATCAGCCCCTTCAAGCTTATCCTCAAGCTTGATGTGGTGAGACATCTTAAAGAGTACTTCAAATGGAAATAGAAAAGATTTAGGTCTTACCACTTGATTTGCTGAAAACTGGATTTGGTCCCGGATTAGGGTTTGTCAGAGAAAACCTAAAAATTCAAAATGTGAATTTCAACTTTTTGAAAGGATAGAAAGATGTGCCTTGATGAACTGATCAGCCTGGTGTATTCAGAATTTGAGATCTACAAAGCTTCACCCTTCAGAAATGCCTTTTAGTCTTCTCGGGTTCACTTGGGAGGACCCTGAATTAGGGTTTGAGTTTCCCGGAGATTTACCCAGCCAAAAATCTTGATCCAAAGCTCTAAACTTATATTGTTTCAAGGAACTTCCATCTATCTCTTCATATTTTAGAAATTCTTATTTTTGTGGAAACCCTAATTTTTAGGGCCAAAACTGAAAGTGCTCAGAATTGAATTCTGATTGGACAGATAGATTCACCTTGCTGAGGAGAGTCAATCTATCATATTATTTTTCCAAAATCTGTGGAGATAAACCCAATAAACAAGAAACCCTGGTTTTCATCACTGCACAATGTCTTCTTCTCAGGTTAGCTGTGATACCATGTTAATTTTTTAGCATTAATTCAAGATACTCTCGGATCTTTACTGAGAGAATAACATGTACAGTATATCAATGCATATCAATCATAGCAAGTATGTCAATCATCACAAGAAGCAAACATAAGAGACAATAGACACACCGAGTTTTCGTGGGGAAAACCCTAAGGTGAAAAACCCCACAACTTCCTCAGAGATAGATAGAGCAATGGTACAACCAAAGTACACAGAGATAGATTCCTCTTAGTAGCTGATCCTCCTCCTCACATGTGCGCCACTTTCTGACTAAAGGAAGAGTGAGTTCTGAGTGATCCAAATAGAGATCGGGAGATCTCTATTTATACTTGTCATGGCTGCCCAATAACCTTATGGGGCCGACTTGTCTAGCTTAGTACAATAACCCAATATTAACTTAATTAGGGTCGACCCCACACATGGTGGTCTAATAACCCATCGGCAAGTTACGACACTTGCGACACTTGTCAATACAAATGACAACACTTCCATATAGAGGAATAATAACATCTCTATAGGAGTACAATATACATAGATGAAATACATGGGTGAAATACATTCTGAAGTTACATATACATCAACTGTTTGTGTCCCTTCAGTGCTTCAAATGGAGTGACCCCATCCACATATTTGTGGGGTACCCTATTCTGAATGTATGTATAACAGTTCACTATTTATTCCCAGAGAAATGGTGGGAGATCCCTTGATTCAAGCAAGCAAGTAGCCATCTCTTTCAATGACCTATTATTCCTCTCAGTTACACCATTTTGTTGTGGTTTGTATGGGACAAAATGTTTCATTTGGATTCCCTCAGAAGCACAAAACTATTGCAACTCTTTCTTGAAGTACTCTCCTCCATTGTCTAATCTAAGTGCTTTGATCTTCTTGCCAGCGGTTTTCTCAACTAAGGCCTTGAAAACTTTGAAATTCTTGAATACCTCAGACTTGTGCTTGAGAAAGTAGATCCAACATAACCTAGATTAATCATCTATGAATGTTAGAAGGTATTTGGATCCATTGATATAAGCAGTGGGAATTGTTCCTAAGACATCACTGTGTATCAGATCAAGTGTGGAGGAATCTCTCCTTTCCTTCCCAACATCATACTTTTGCTCTAGCTTCTTCCCTACTAAGAAACCTTTGCATATCCCTTGAGAGAACTTTATGTCGGGAAATCCTTCAACCATCTCTTCCTTGTGAAGCTGTTGCAAGTACTTGAATTTTAGGTGTCTGAATATTTCATGCCAGAGTCTGCTTATCTCATATGCATGAGTCAAGAGAGCACTTTGATGTGAATATGGAAAAAAATGTGAAAACTCATATGCCTTTGAGGCATTTTTTGCAACACCTTTAGCTATTGGATTCCCAAATGAGATATATGTAATCTAAACTATGTAAGGTCCAAAAAAAAAATTCTTTGGTGAACCAGTTTTGTCATTTGGTAAACAAACAACAAATTTGTTGCCAAAGAAGGCACATACTAAACATTACTAAAATTACACATACTGAACATTACTGAAATTTCCATGATCCAATTGTATTGGGCCTTTCCCTTTAGCAGAGATCTGAGAATCATCTCCCATGTGAATACTAGTACCATCGATAAGATCTAGAGAATAAAATGATTCTTTGGAGGAAACCATGTGGTTGGAGGCTCCAGAATCAATGAGGAAGGCTTGTGATTGTGAGAATCCAGCCTTCATTGCATGGCATCTCTCATGATCATTTGTCTCACTTCCTGAATCAATATTCCTTGCACCTTCTAGGATGGCAATGTTGTGTTGTTCAAGAAGGTTTTTCATTTGATATATCTTCTTATTCATGTAAGATCTCTCTGAGTGGTTTCCTTTCTTGCAATAGGAACACTTGGTCTTCTCAAAACCCAGTTTCTTATCCTTCTTGGAACTGGAGGCTCCTTCTAATGGATTAGGCTTCTCATATGGTTTGGATTCAACTTAATTTTTGTCCCTTCCTTTATGCTTCCCTTTAGCATTCACACTTTTTGACTCCCCAGCCATAAGAGATTGATTTTTGGAGGCCTTCAAGGTGCCCATCTGAATCAGTTTGTCTTGTTCTTGGATGAGAGATTCAGTGAATGCATATAAGGAAGGAATTTTATAGTTGGGGATTGACAATATTCCTGAATGGAAGGTAGAAACAAATATTGAAAATTATGAACCAAGCTTTCTTAGGATGGATAGCACCATATGCTCATCCTTCTTCTTAATGCCCCATTTTTTGCACTACATAACCAAGGATTTGAATTTAGAAAAGAACTGTTGTATGGTTTTGAAACTGCTGGGTTGAAGAGCAATTAATTCATTCTCTAGAATATGGCCTCTCAGCTCATCTTTCTTGTCAAATAGAATCTCAATCTTGAACCCAACCTCTCTTGGAGTCTTAAATACATCAAGGTGGAAGAGAAAATCTACGGAAATATGAATACACATGAAACCAATCGCTTCATCTAATCTGTTCAGGTACTTGGATTTCTCAATAGTTTCCTGAGGTTCGACCTCCTTGACCATTGTGACCCTGTACAGACTCTTGTTGCACAACACCATCTATGTATCATCCCTCCAATCAAGATAATTGAATGGTTTCAGGATCCTTGGAGGCAAAGGAACATTCAAATTCTCCATGTGAAACTGTTGGAGCGAATAAAAACTAAAAATGATGCTACTGTTGCATTGAAAACCTTCAAAATCCTGCAAAAAAAATCAATTTTGGAGATAAACTTCGATTGAGCACTGCTTTAGGAAAATAGGCACTTTTATCCATATCCTTCACACTTGCCTAAACCTAAAAGGATTTCTCCAATGAATTCAATGCAATGGCACCAAGATTTGTTGTGGAAATCCAAAGGCTTCTAGTGCACTACTAAAAGCAGCTTCTCAACCTACACTCTCTGAGCTATGATACCATGTGAAATTATAGATCACAGTAGATCATAGAGCTGAGAACACCTCACAGTGAAAATAATGAGCAAAAAAGATGAATTATAGTGAAATGAGCAATGAAATGACTAGTAAAATTAATCATGCATTGGAAGTCGGATCGAAACATAAATGTGTGTTATGATCCATTAATCGGTATAGTCAAAAAATATGTTACAATGGAGATAATTTAATTATCCAAGGAGAATTAGAATCCATGTCAGTCTACATAGGAATTGTCACTGTCAGAGTGCTCCGGAAGTCCCAAACTCAACTCAGTTGAACCAAAACTCAGTTAACTAAAGTTATTGTCAGTTAAATGACTAAGGATGGTGCATTAGTGTGTTATTCATACAAAGTAAGTGAAAAGGGGTGCATTATATCACAATCAGTGGTGATCGGAGCTAAAACCCCTAGTAGAGGTTCGGGACTCAGGTGGACTGAACTATAACACAAAGATAGCGCCTAAAATGTAGGCAACTGACTCTAGTGGGCCTAAAATCATGCATGCATGGTGCATTAGGTTGCTAATGGGTCCTAGATGACATCCACACACCAATAGGGGTAAAATAACACCATCAACTACTAGGAAAAGGTAAATAATGTTAAGTAGGATAAGGATGGAGTATTAATTATCCTAACACATTTATGTACTGAAAGAAAAGAGAACAAAGATGGAACCTTCTAGAAAAAAAGGCACCTTTGTAGGTTATATCTATTAATTTTTTGATAATTTCATTCAAACATTATCTAGGATCCTACTAAGAGAATAACATGCACAGCATAACAATCATAAACACAAGAGGCACAGAGTTTCCTCGGGGAAAACCAAGAAGGTGAAAAACCCCGCAACTTCCTCAGAGATAGAATAAGCCCCAATATAAAGATCACAAATATCAATCCCCAAAATATAGATGACTCCAACAACTACTCCTCCTCCACTTGTGCGCACTCCTCTCTCTCAACTATGCGAGTTGGATGAGTGAGTGAATGAATAGAATGAGAGGCACACACTCTCTATTTATACACAACTTAACCTGCCTTTAACTCTAACAAGTCCGACTTCCTAAGGAATCCTAATAACCCATCCACATGACTCACATAGGGTCGACTCCACACTGGTGGTCTAATAACCCATCAAATATAAGTTGTGACACTTACAATAATACTTGCGACACTTACAAAGACAAATGACGACACTTTTGATTGGAGGAATAATACATCTCCATCAGGAATATAATAAAGTACAAGTGTAATACATAGAAGAATATCTTCCAAAGTTACAAATGCATCAACAATAGCGAGCCATCCAAAGCATATCGAGTATATGTATCTGGTGAGAGATACATTGAAGTTAGCTGAGATGTTATCTTCCATGAGGAAGCTATTTTCAAAATATCGAACGAGATTCAATGTGATTCAGAGATGGAGGATCTCGAGTCTGAATCCCCTCCTTTGGAGTTTGAGAGGGACAAAACAAAATATGCCTGAAATTCGCTAGCTCCTGAAGAACCAATAGAACTGGTTGAGAGGTCACCTGATGAACCTCCCACTAAAGGAATATTTGCTTGATGGCCAGACATCTTACAAAATGCAAAGAAACATGGAGCACCAGTAGGCTCATCTAGAGAGCGCAAGCAACCTGACAAATATTCACGGTATGTTGCACTGATGAGTCACATCATTGATTCATAACCATCCACATATGAATAAGCTGCAAAGAATAAATTTTGGAAAGATGCAATGAAAGAAGAGTACAACTCTATAATGAAGAATGATATTTGGGAGATTGTTTCCAAACCTGATGGGAAGTCCATTGTGACTTCCATATGGATTTACAAGATAAATCATGTTGCAGATGGTAGCATTGAGAATTATAAAGCCAAATTTGTTGCCATAGGTTTCTCTCATAAAGAATCCAACGATTATGATGAGACATTTGTTAAATTTTCTGAATTTACTTCAATCTGATCTAGGATCTTAACTGAGAGAACAACGTGTACAGCAAATCTACAGCATATCAATCATGGACACAATAATGCAAGCACATAAGAGACACAGAGTTTACTTGGGGAAAACCATAAAGGTGAAAAACCCCAATAACTTCCTTAGAGATAGATAGAGCAATGATACAACCAAAATACAAGAGATAGTCTTCTCCTAGCAGCAAAGCCTCCTCCTCCACAAGTGCGCCACTCTCCAAAGTGTGAGTGAGAGAATAGAATGTGTAAAATGAGAGAGACACACTCTCTATTTATACACTAACTTGACTTGACCTTTACTCAACTAGGTCGGCCTCAACTTAACCAATTAACATAATGCTGACTAGGCTGACCCCCATTAGGGTGGTCTAATAACCCTTTGACCCTCATGGCCAACCCCCAATAGGGTGGTCTAATAACCCTTTGACCCACATGACTTATACAAGGCCGACCCCAACAAGGTTGTCTAATAACCCATCAAGTATAAGTTACGACACTTACAATATAAATGACGACACTTCCGTATAGAGGAATAATAACATCTCTATAGGAATACAACCACTTCCGTATAGAGGAATAATAACATCTCTATAGGAATACAATGTACATATATGTGAAATACATTCTGAAGTTACATATACATCAACACTCCCTCTTAACTAGGAAGGTATTTCTCGACACAGGTCTTCTAGCACAAGTCATCTTCTCTGGATCATCGTCACTGGATAATCGTCATCGATTCATCATCATCATCACTACTGCTGCTATCTTAATCATTCTCTGAATCTACTCATCATAGGAAGTTCTACAGAGCCAGTCCTTTTTCATACTGGATGTAGGCCCACCACCTACAGGTCTTCGTCATCACTGGCCATACTGTGGAAATCTCAGGACTTATTACGTGCGTCACAAAACCTTAAAAGAGTCTCTTGACTAGCAAGAACCCTAAAGAGCATCTGAGGCCTTTTTCATCCTGTCCATATCTCCAGGACTTATTACATGTGACCCCACCACAAAACCTCTAAAGAGAATCCCAGGACTGATTACGAGCACAAGGCTCAACCTATCGGATCTCCCAGGGCACAAATTACATGTGGTCACCACAAAACCTCGAAAGAGCATCCCGGGACTGATTATGAGCACAAGGATCAACCTATTGGATCTCCCAGGGCACAAATTACATGTGGTCATGAAAAAACCTCGAAAGAGCATCCTAGGACTGATTACGAGCACACGGCTCAACCTATCGGATCTCCCAGGGCACAAATTACATGCCATTGGACAAAACCTCAAAAGAGCATCTGCCAGATATCCCAGGGCACAAATTACATGCCATAGGAAAAACCTTGAAAGACTATATGCAGATCTCCCAGGGCACAAATTATATGTCCTCCCAAGCAAAACCTCGAAAGAGCATTTGCCAGATATCCTAGGGTACAAATTACACGCCATAGGCAGAACCTCGAAAGACTATCTGTAAATCTCCCAAGGCACAAATTACATGCTTATCTGCACAACCTGTTCCACGGCCATAGAGTATCAACCTGATACTCACCATACATCATCTTGATGTACACATGATCATCCTGATCATCATCACTGCAACATCCTGCTGCATGTCATCTGGAGCAACATCCTGAAGCTCATCATCCATGATCATCCTGATCATACAATGCATCTACCTGATGTATACCAAGTATCTACCTGATACATATCATCATACATGATCCACCTGATCATACAGTGTATCCACCTAATACAAATACAAATACATGATACATATCACCATACATGATCCACCTGATCATACAATGTATCCACCTGATACATATAGAGATACATGGTCCAAGCATCCAACATGATGCATATACAAAAATACATACAAGTGATCCACTTGATCATATCCAGCATCCAACATGATGCGTACATATATATAAATGATCCAACTGATCATATCCAGCATCCAACATGATGCGTACATACATATAAATGATCCTACTGATCATATCCAGCATCCAACATTATGCATACACAGAGCAGTAACTGGAGCATCGTCCCGATGCTCATCATCCATGATCCTCCTGATCATCATAGCATCGTCCTCTTCAGATCATCTCATCGTCCACGAAGCACAGCCCAAATGCACATCATCCAGCACTTACACCACCGACATGGGAGAACACATCTACCACCATTCGGGGAAGGCTCCAGCCCTTACTTTTTCACCATGGGAGAACACATCTACCACCATGTGAAAAATGGCTTCAGCCCTTACATCTACACCATGGGAGAACACATCTACCACCATGTGAGAATGGCTCAGCAATTACATCACGACCATGGGAGAACACATCAACCATGTCAGAAAAGCTCATGTGCATCTACATCTTCCAGACTCATCACTTCCCTTTGGAAGGAACCTCGATCTGAAGTGCACCAAGCCTCTCTCTGAAGTACTCAAAACTGCACTCTGGCCAACGGCTTGGTCAATACATCTGCATCCTGCTCATCTATCGCAACATACTCTGCTTTGGCTGTACTTAGTGCTACGCAGGACTGCTTCCTGATAAACCAAGAGATCACACCTGATCCCATACTGAAGCAGCACCTAGGAGTGCTCTTCTTATCTACAGCACTGCCTGCCCAATATGAATCAACATAACCCTATAGGTTAAACTTTTGATTCACATCATATTTGAGCCCATAATCAACTGTACCCTTCAGATACCTCAAAATATGCTTTACAGCAACCAGGTGTACACTCCTCGGATCTGTCAGGAACTGGCTCAATGTGTTCACCGCAAAGCAAATATCTGGTCTCATGTTCGTCAGGTACATCAAGGACCTAATCATCTGATGATACATAGTGACATCAACTGGTTCAGATGAAGCATCACACAGAAGCTTCAAATTTGATGCCATAGCCTCGCAGTCCATCATCCCGAACCTCTTCAGGATCTCTACTGCATACTTCCCTTGTCCAAGGAAGATTCCATCTGCACTCTTCCACTTCTCCATACCTAGAAAGTGATGCATCATACCCAAGTTCTGCACATATATGACTCCCTGTCATGTGTCTCAGAACCAACTGGCTGCTCCACATACACTTCTTCTTCAACTACACCATTCAAGAAAGCTGTCTTGAAATCCATCTGGTGTATGTCCTATTTCATCAATTTTATATTTCTCTATGCTTCCATCTACAACATGCTTGATCTTGATAGATCCATATGGAAGTCATAACAAACTTCCCTTCAGGTCTTGGGACTACATCCCAAACATCATTCTTCATGATCGACGGATCATGGCATTCTTCCCATATCCTGGGAAGTTCAATATCTTCAATAGATAATTTTGTTGCTAAACAAATGTTATAGTTCTTCTTTTGTAGGTGATGGCATATGATCTTTCCTACACAACAAGTTAAATTGCATGATTAGAAAATATCTCATAGTATTCAGAACAAATTCTTACACATAAAGAAATATGTCATACAGTCATGCAATTATCTTAGCCAATGCTTCAATACAACATTTATCCATATCCCGTAACTTTCTAGATGCCTTCCAATCTCTACCAGAACATTGTTAAGAGTGTGCACAACTCCCAACATGTCAGCAAAGAGGTTTCATTCTAGATAAGTAGCAATGGAATGTTGTACAGTGCCATAGGCCACTTACCCATGCATATTAGTAGTATACTGTTCATCAATGCAACTATTCTAATATGCATAGTACACAACCTAATTCTAGGAACATTAGTATATACATTATTGAACAATATTATTTAAACAATAAAACATGCAAGCAATGACAATTCAAATACTTATCTTTGTTTGTTTGTTGGGTTTACTCCCTCTCAGTCTTTGCTTCTTTTTTGCAACTCCATTCTTATGTGGATTGTGAGAAGTGGTCAACTCCCTCTGAATATCTACATCCTTGCAGAAACTATTGAAGTGTGCTCCTTTGATTTCTTGCAGGAACAACTGGAGTGTGCTCCCTCTTGATCTTTGCTTCCTGGATTACCTATCCTTGAACTTACATCCATCCTTAATCACTATGCATGCTTATTAGTATCATCATTGTGTTATCCTTGAGGTCTCATACATAATCACAGATTTATTAGTATAATCTTAATACTATCAAAACACAATAATCTTAAACATGTATATTCATGATCATTCACAGATAATAAACATTAGTATTGAAGGTTTCAGGGAAGTCTTCTTTTACTCATAGCGATTCTTATTTGATCATAGGACTCTTCTGGTTAGTTGAATCATCAATCAAGATAAGAGATATAATATGCATAAAACCCGTGATTATTCAATCCTATACCTTCATGATTCTTCTGGTTAGTCATATCATCAATTATGGTAAGAAACATAATATGCATACAACCATGATTATTCAAACCTATGACTTCATGAATAATCATTATCAACAACACAACAGTATAAGATCCTAACACAAGGTAGTATTCTAGCTTGATATAGGAAAAACATACCTGGATTAGCATGCTAGCTAGTTATGTCTAACATACCCGCATAATGTCTTCTGGTTCTCTTTAGTGACTTGTGCTAGTAACCTACATGTCTCATAAGTTAACCATTGTAGAACCAAGTTATACATACCTCGAAAGTAGATCTTCTATGTGATCCATGACAATGGATGAATCTTTGTCTTCATGTCACCATGAGCATATGTTCTTGAAGTAGAACATGATTTGACTTTCTTGGTGTACCTTTTGTGTTAGCAAACAACATAAACCTCATACAACATCACAATGCATTAGTACAATCATAAGTGTCAAAACCTTAATCAATGAATATCTTCTATTAAGGTGATACGACAAGTCCAGTAATTAATCAAGATTGTACTGTAATGATTTGAAGACAAACATATAATAAACTTAACCATGAAACATACCTGTAAGCCATACCTGTCAAGATTGCTTGTAATCTTCTTATGGGAGGCCTTAGCCTCATCTCCCTCTGAGACAGGAACTTCTTCACTTATGTAGGTGACCAATCCATCTTCTTCTAGGATTAACCCAATCCACCTAATTTACAAGAACTGGACCTGGAGCTGGATTACGGTTTGTCAAAGAAAACCCAAAAATTCAAACTTTGAATTTCAAACTTCCGAAAGGATAGAAATATGCGCCTTGATGAGCTGATCAAGTTGGTATATTCAGAATTTGAAAACTGCAAAGTTTCACCCCTCAAAATTGCCTTTAAGATTTTCGGATTCACTGGGGAGGACCCTGAATTAGGGTTTGATTTTCCCATAGCTTGACCCAACCAAAAGATTTGATTCAAAACTCTAAGCTTCTATTTTTCTGAGGAGCTTCCAGCCGTGGTCACAAATTTCCAAAATTCCAATTTTTGCAGAAGCCCTAATTTTCCATCTTTCCGATCAAAGTCCCGAACTGGGGTTTGATCAAGCCCGGCCTTCTGCCCAACCAAAAAATCTGATCTTGGTCTCCAAATTTCAATTTTGATGAGTAGCATCCAGCCGTGGTCTCCGATTACAAAAATTCCAACTTTCTCCGAAGCCCTAAATTCCAGAAGCCATGAATGAAGGTACTCAAAAATAATTTTGTTTTGACAGAAATATGTACCTGATTGTTTCTGGTTTAACTCTGAACTTTTCGATCCACAGGGTCTAAAAATTTTTCTTGAGATAGCCCAACCTGTTATATTTCCATCCCGATAGGTCTAAACTCAATTGGATTTTCTGAGAGAGAGTTATGCCAAGTGTCACAATGTGACCTGTTTATGGGATAATACAATAGAGCGAACTTGTACGGCGTGCCACGTGTCACTGGTTCAACTTCGGCCTCTGAAAAATTTTCTTGAGATCCCAACCTGTTATATTTCCATCCCGATAGGTCTGACCTCAATTGGATTCTCTGGGAGAGAGTTATGCCACTTGTTGCAACGTGACCTGTTTATGGGATAATACAGGAGAGCGACCTTGTACATTGTGCCACGTGTCATTGGTTCAACTTCGGCCTCTGAATGATTTTCTTGAGATAGTACAGTCTGTGTACTACCTGTCACCTTTTACGAAATTTCTTTTGGAGATTCCTATCCCAAGTTATGACCTTTTTCCCAAGGTCACCTGATTTTGCCTCAAATCTGGAAGAGGCAGAAACCCTATATTGTACAGATCATAAATCATAAAGTACTACGAATTAGAGGTTTTCCTTTGGCCACAAGGTACATGGGGATCTGATATTTGACCTGTAAAATTTTCAGATCCGAAAAATTCACTAAAACGGATATATAGCGAAATTGCTACGATGATTGGTTTTTGCTATATCAAGCCCTAGCATCGTAAGTGCAACAAGTGTCATACATGCCATATCATGCCTTCTTTCAGGCTAGCTCTGATACCATGTTAAATTTTCTGAATTTACTTCAATCTGATCTAGGATCTTAACTGAGAGAACAACATGTACAACAAATCTACAGCATATCAATCATGGACACAATAATGCAAGCACACAAGAGACACAGAGTTTACTTGGGGAAAACCATAAAGGTGAAAAACCCCTATAACTTCCTCAAAGATAGATAGAGCAATGATACAACCAGAATACAAGAGATAGTCTTCTCCTAGCAGCAGAGCCTCCTCCTCCACAAGTGCGCCACTCTCCAAAGTGTGAGTGAGATAATAGAATGTGTAAAATGAGAGAGACACACTCTCTATTTATACACTAACTTGACTTGACCTTTACTCAACTAGGTCGGCCTCAACTTAACCACTTAACATAATGCTGACTAGGCCGACCCCCACTGGGGTGGCCTAATAACCCTTTGACCCACATGGCGGACCCCCAATAGGGTGGTCTAATAACCCTTTGACCCACATGACTTATACAAGGCCGACCCCAACAAGGTTGTCTAATAACCCATCAAGTATAAGTTACGACACTTACAATATAAATGACGACACTTCCGTATAGAGGAATAATAACATCTCTATAGGAATCCAACCACTTCCGTATAGAGGAATAATAACATCTCTATAGGAATACAATATACATATATGTGAAATACATTCCAAAGTTACATATACATCAACAACATTTTCCCCTATGGCAAGGTACACCACAATCCGAGAAATGATTGCACTTGCATCTATTCTAGGATAGAAACTTCACCATATGGATGTGAAGACAGCCTTCCTCAATGGTGAGGTTGAGTAAGAGGTTTATATTCATAAACCTAAAGGATTTGTGGTGCATGGGAAGGAGTCCCATGTTTGCAAGATAAAGAAATATCTATATGGGCTTAATCAATCCCCTAGGACTTAGTACTCTAGAATTGATAGCTACCTTCAGAAATTGGGCTTCTATAAGAGTGAAGCTGATCCAAATCTATACTTCAAAGTAGTGAAGAACCGACCGTTGATATTGGTTTTGTATGTTGATGATTTTTTTCTCACTAGAGAGGAACATCTGATTACTTGTTGCAAGAGGGAGATCACCTCAGAGTTTGAGATGAAATACTTACGTCTAATGCACTAATTTATTGGCCTTGAGATCTGGCAAAGAAAAGATGAAATTTTTCTATCTCAAGGGAAGTACACTATGGATATATTGCGCAGGTTTGGCATGATAGATTGAAAATCTATGACTACACCAATGGTTTCTAATTTGAGGAAAATTTATGAGTCAGGCTCTGGATCAAATCTAGTAGATCCCACTTTGTATACATAGCTTATAGGCTCTCTAATGTACTTGATACATTCGAGGCCTGATATATGTTATGATGTGAGAATTTTGAGTCAATTTATGTATGATCCGAGACACGGACATTGGACAACTGCTAAGCATGTTCTTAGGTACCTTCGAGGTACAATTTCATATGGACTCAGATATGCCTCCAATGGAGGAGTAATGTTACTTATTTATACAGACTCAGACTGGGGAGGAAGCATTGTGGACTGTAAGAATACATCCGGCTACTATTATAGCCTAGGATCAGCTATGATATCTTCATCCAGTAGGAAGTAGGGCTCCGTAGCTCAAAGAACTACTAAAGCAGGAATACATAGTGGTTAGTAATGCCTGCTGAGAATTAGTGTGGCTCAGAAAGATACTTGTAGGATTGTTCGGTGAAAAGATAGAGCCTACAGTTATTAGGTGTGACAATGAGAGTTGCATCAAGATTTATGAAAACTCGGTGTTTCATGACAAGTCGAAGCACATTGAGATGAAGTATCACTTCATCTGATACATGGTCCAGAAATGTACAGTGAAACTTCAGTACATTGCTACTGATGAGCATATTGCAGATGTGTTAACAAAGCCTCTATCTATGACAAATTTTGGGTACTTCCAAGACAAGCTTGGTATGGCATATAATGCCACCCTCGCTGAGAGGGCGTGTTAAATATACAGCATCAGAAGACATTCTCCAAACCAATATTGTGTAGCCAATATTGATCCTCCCGTATAGAGGTGAGCACTTTGATTGCCTTCTGTGTAAAGGTTATTCCTCTCGTATAGAGGTAATTGATCAAAGTAATGATGTTGTAAAGTCATGTTGGACAAGGCTTTGAACTTGTGTGTCAAGTAATGATTCTCTTGTGAACCTTCTGTATAAAGGTATCCATGAGATGGACCTCCCGTATAGAGGTGGACCTTCCACATAAAGGTCATTCATTGCTTGTTAAAATTATTTAATGTTGTGTGATATATTATTAACCATGATCACCAGTTGCTATTAACTATACTTTAGAGATTGATCACCTCTAAAGTGAATTACTTTATCATATGATCATTTGGTCTGGAATAATATAATATGATCACAACATCTGATAATTCTTATTAGTATAATGTAATGTGATAAATAATTAAAGTTAGTACATATTGACTATGTAGTAAGAGATAAAGAAATAAAAGATGAAGCATAGAGATCAAGAGAATTTGAAATTTCCCATGCAGACACTTCAGCTAATTAAAGAGAACTCGAATTGTTAAAGCTTCAGTTAAGTATCAATGTATGCCTCAATCA
Source organism: Larix kaempferi (assembly GCA_027924585.1). Lineage (NCBI taxonomy): Eukaryota > Viridiplantae > Streptophyta > Pinopsida > Pinales > Pinaceae > Larix > Larix kaempferi. Next base: position 5,838,279 of record BSBM01000399.1, on the reverse strand, counting down.
ATGCTTCAGTTAAAGCATCTGTTGAAGATATTCCTCAGTTAACTAAAGAACTCACAGTGGTCACTTCAAGTAAATAAATCAGCATGATTTAAATTAACTAATTTTTAAATAAGAACGACTAGTTAACTAAAGTTTTTTCACTTTAGTTAAACTAAAAGACGACACTTTAGTAAATCAAGGAGAATCGGTTAAAGAGAATTAACTAAGTTACAACAAAGAAGATCTAGTTACCTAAGTTGGCAATATTTCAGTTAAGAGGCAATTTCATCCTAAGTGACAGCTCAGTGAGATAAAGAAATGCATGAGATGTGGGGCACACTTCTGCATGCAAGGTTGATACATCCAGTTTGAAGGCGATTTCATCCTGAAGTTAGAAGATAAAAATAGAATTGAAGAATGTATAAATGTGTTATATGGGATTGATGAATTCAGTTTGAAGCGAATTCTCTTCTCCTTGGAAGGAAAGGCACTTCTCTTTGTGTGCAGGATATTATTATTGAAGGAAAGGTGCTTCCCTGATTGATATCTCTTCTCTATTGCTTTTGTATCTTCACCAAGAGTGTTTGGTGATCTCTTATCTTCCGAAAGAAATCTTCTATGTTGTAAAAGAAAGCATTCTCTTCTATCCATTATATTATACTAAGAATAATTGTTGAGGTTTTTGTTCTCGTAGTTTTGAGGATTTTTCCCATGGTATATATTGTGTTATGGATGTATGAATTTCATGTAATTGAATTGTCTCATTGTTTCAAGTTTATGCATCTAAAATAATTGAAGATCAAAGATCAACCAAATATTAATAAGTTCCACCCAACATTTTTTCCCAACTTCTTGATAGTAACATCCCGTACTTAGAAGGTACATAGGCTACCACCACATCTGTCATGATACTCTTGGTTGGTAGTTGTTCCAAGGTGACTACCAGGTCTTTTATCATCCCTACACATTTCATCTTTTTGGAATTGAAACTGTAAAATTCATGGTAGGGTCTATTTATCTCCATTCCAAGCTAATCCATAATGATATTTTGGATTAGATTATGTGAATCCCCAGAATCCAACATATAGTTATGTGAGATCTTGTAATGGATGTTGAGGGTGACATAAAAATGAGTTGTAGGTTCTTATTTTTCATTGACATTAGAACCACATTGGAAAGTAGGGGATTCATCAATTAAGTTTATGCTATCTTGTTGGTCAAATGGCTCAGGGTTATGGAATAGTTTGTCAATTTTGTTTTGATATGCAGGATTTTTGGCCAACTAGGTCAAAGGGAGAGGAATTTTAAGCTTCCCCAACTCATGTTCCAAATTAAAATGTGTAGAATTCTTATCAGAATCTTTAGGCTCTTGATTGGATTTTTTAGGTAAAGATTTGTCATATTCCCTAGGAACTAGATGGTTTTTGGGCTCTTTGGTTTTATATTTTGATTGTTTTTTACTTTGAAAGAAGGGGAAGCATGTGGATATTTATACATGGTTTGTTTGGTAGGATACTTTTTGGCTGGGTGATTGATTGGATGGAGGAGTTCTGGGCCTGAGGTCATATTTCCTTTGGAGTTCTACCTATAAGGTATCTGCAAAAACTGGAACTGAGTAGACAATTGATCAAACCCTTCGTCACATTCTTGATATCAATCAACCTTGTTTCAAAGTAGTGAATTTTCATAATCATCCTATGTGAGTTGCATAGTGTTGGACTCATCTTGTAACCAATTTAGTTCTTCTTCTACTTCTTCATATGCTTCCTCCTCAGGTGGCTCAAGGAGATTATTATTGTTCTTCCTAACAGAAGGTCAAAGAGGGCTTCTCTTCAATTCTCTTCTCTAGGTACATCATCTGAGGATTGTGTGGAATCCTAAATTGAGTGGGATTTTGAGCTAGAGGAGGCCTATTTGGACTACTACTTTCCATTTCCAAATTCTAATCACTTTGTTGGACAGATTTTTAATGATGCATGACATCTCATTGATCCTTGGATTCTTGGGAATCTTTAGTTCCCCAAGAATTACCAACTTATTCTTTGGACTTCCCTTTGTCTTTCTGATCTGGATCATTAACATGCTTGATTTTCCCACTATCCCTCATATTTCCTTCCCCGTCAATAGCATCATCCTACATAATGAGGAGATAGGAGGATCTCCTTTCCCTTAACATCATGGAATAAGCATGTGTTAGCAATCAAATTAACACCCTTAACAAAGTGAAAGGTAGAATCACATTTTACTATGTGCCTGCAACATGAAGACAAAAGACAAGTACACAAGAGAACAGTTCTCTATTACCTAATCACTACTTCCGTAATAGGAAGGATTGAGTGAAGGAGGAGGTATTCTAAAGAGGCAAGGTTCAGTGATTGAACTGCTCACTTAAAGGCTCAAATCTAGTCTCCACCAGTTAATAGTGAGAAGAAATGCACAAAATTGCATTAATTGTGCTTGAGAATTCTGAATTTGTGACAAAATCCTGAAAATACTATGGAAAGTGGGGTTTTTGAGTAAAAATAATCAAAAATCAAGAAAAGGTATCATCCCACATTGAAAGTGGAAACTTGGATTCCCATTTCCCAATTCTATAAAACAAAAGGCATTTGGGGCATGGTAAAGGACAGAAAGTGAGAGCAAATGCATGCTGGAAGGATTTCAAGGTTGAAAAAGCTCATCTTCATCAAAGGAAAGGATGGAGAAGGATAGATCAAGGAAAAGGAGGATGGATTCATCTAAATCAAGGTTGTAAGTAAGTATCTCTCCTTCTTTGGTATTATATGAAACAATTCAATTTTCCTTCCATTTATGAGTTTAATTTTTTCCTCCAAGTTTAGTTTGAATTCATAATAGTTAAATATCTTAGGAAAGTTTACATAATTTTTCATTTCTGGCATTGAACCTCACCTAATTCATAGTAAGGATATTCAATTAAGTGTAGACACATTCCCTACCACAATTGCTATTATCATATTGGTGACTCCACTGGTTGGTTTAATTTGAAAATTTCTTCAAAATTTTGGTGTTTCAATATTACAGATCTGCTTAAATATTTCCTTAAAACTCTTATAGAACCCTATGTTCCAGGATTAAATACACTTAGAATCTCAAAACCGTCCTTAATCAACTCTTAAAAAACCAAAAATCTTGAAAATAGAGCTCGGCCCCTCCATCTTTCTTGATCTTGCAGGGCCAACGCACTCTGTCTATGCATACAAAGCATCACTAGTCAGGTGAAACACTCTTCACAATATCAAAGAGCGCTAGCATTTCACTCTGCATGTGTACAAGGTGTGCCACCCTCAAACTAACGCTCTAGTCTGTTTTTTTGTACCTGCGTCGTCCGGGTTTTTGATTTTTTGGAGCTTGGTTCTTCACTTTTGTCTCGGTTTTTATGATTTTTTATTCTTGGATTGGTTGAGAAATCCCTTATATTAGATTTTGTACCTTACTTGGACCTTCTTTAGCTAATATTTGGAAAAAATTTAAAGTTTTTTGGTTCAAATTTGCAAAAATGATCAAAACTAGTTTTGAGATTTCACTGTTTTAAAAATTTAGGCATAATTTTTGTACTTGCAGACCTAAACATGGAATTAAAAAAAAAGGATCAATTTACCATTGATTTAGAAAAAATTGGGAGTATTTGGTTTGAGATCTTTAAATTTGAAATTTCCCTCCAAAACCCTTAAAGATGACCTAATTTGGCAATTTTTTCAACTTTTTCTTATAATTTGTTGTAGATATGATTGCTTGAGGTCATATTTTGCTTTTAGATGCCTGATTTGATGTGATTAGGATTGATCCATAAATAATTTTGATTCATTTAATAGTTTGCAAATGATGAAAATTGAAAAAACATAAACAATTGTTTAAAGAACCTTTAGGCCCTTTAATTTTTGAGTCCCATACACTTGCTTATCTGAAACAAGAATCCAAATCGCAGTCATAACACAAGAAAATATCATTTGAAAACATTTCACAAATATATTTGTATTAAAAAGGAAAAAAATGAACATTACACTTTGAGATATTTTGAAAACAATTTCCCTCCAAAACCAAAAAAAAACTTTAATTAGTCAAATTTTGTTTTGGATCTACAATATTTCATTATTCTCATGCACAATTAGAGAAAGTTGTAGCTTTAGATATCGATTTTATTGTGATAACTTGTGTCTGATCCATTGTATCCTCTTCACTTGGGATTTTCGAGCGATCTTGTGAATGAGAAAGTGGATCTCATTTGTAATAGTTTAGGATTTATTTTTTCAAGCATTTTTTTGTCGAGCCACCGTATCCTCTTCACTTGGGATTTTGGGTGATCTTGTGAATAAGAAAGTGGATGTCACATGTAACAGAGTAGATTTGAAGTTTTGCATACATTTCTTGAGCTAACGTATCCTCTTCACTTGGGCTTTCGGGCGATATTGTGAACGAGAAGTAGATCTCAGGTGTAAGAATTTATTTCAAAAGTTTTCAAAGGGCTACATATCCTCTTTGATTTCACTTTTGGGTGGCCCTGCAAATGAGAAACAGAGATCCCCCATGTAACAGAATTAGATTCATTTTCAGTGAGATACTTGTTTGGTTTACATTGATTTTTTAAAATCAGTAATTAACCATATTTCAGAAGAACTGTTACTATATATCAAAAGCCTACCAAAACATTCTTCATGTTTGAAAGACCCACATGAACCTCTAAATTTCCATTAGTTAATAACATTCATCAAATTGAAAGATAGAGTAGTGAGCATATTGCATTGCTTGGTTCATATTTTCGAGTCAACACACCACCAGTTTAACTTCCACTCATGAAACTAAGCAAAGTACCCTTAAAATTGGCAATTAATCTAAAAATAACCAAAATTTGATTTTCATATCACCCACAAGGTTAGGCTAGTTCCCTGGATTAGTTTTGGAGAGTTAACACTCATGGGCTACAAAAAATTTTAAACTAGCATTGATTATTGAGAGTTTAAATCCATTAGTAGCAAAAAAAGCTTGCCGAGAAAGTGCATCTAACGTATGCGTCAAGAACAAGGTCAATCTAGATAAGTAAGGGTGGCTCGCCCCCCTCTTGCTTATTTAGTGGGACATGAACTCATCACAGAATTCTATGTAAGTGACAAGTCCTCAGGTTGACATCACTTTTCTAGAATACCTGGTTATGAGAGTTGTCCTAGACTTAGAACTATTCCACCCGACCGTCGAATGTGAAGTGGTAACCTTAGTTTCTATTCCTAGGATATCACATAGGCTATTGTGAGTGGGGGACACTTGCAGTACCTGAGGAATACTTTGAATATTTTACTCCTTGGGAGGGTGATTGGTCAAGAACCAATACTTGCACCCCTGGCGATTAAAGTTTATTGTAATTGTTTCTCATACCTTCGTTATTAGTAATTTTTTGAGGCTTGATATCCCTCAATAGCTACTAGTTTCGAAAGGCCCTCTAATCCAAATTTTCACTGAGCTTCAGCTCTTTGGAAAAGTAGACTGCTTGCTTGGATTCATAGGACATTTTTTTACTGTGTCGACACTTTTTCTTTTTGTTGAGTCTAGAGTGACTTAGGATTGTTTGATTCTATTTGTGGTTAAGAATATCATTGTAAACAAATCCTTTTATCAAATTCATCAAAGTGGCTACTCTCCTGATCCGCTAGTCACGGAGGAAACGAGGTGAGTCACTAGAAATTGAAGGCTCTGATAAATTGCAGAGATAGATACAAAAACCACATCTTAGTGACTTGGAAACAGAACTGATTTTAAACTCAATTAATATTACTCTAGAGGAACAACATCAAACAAACCCCGAGAATTCATCATCACGTCATGAACTAAATAGAGATATAGTTGATGATCTTAATCTAGTTGAAATTGAGACATTAAAAAATCACACAAACGATCACGTAATTCCACCTTTGATGAGTCTTTCAGAACCAGTTGTACTTACTATCCATGCGTCACTGGATAATATCAACCCTCTTTTTGAAAGTTTGAACAACATGCAGAATACAACAATTGACCCTATAGATTCATCAGGAGCAAAAGGGACTACATCATCACAACATCAAACAGTTGTTGGAGGTAACAATACTTCCAATTTGGCCTCTACATCAATCCCAACAGTTAGTGTACATTTTATTAACACAAGTTCAACTAGCACTTCAGTGCTAGTTGGTACAGTTTCGGGTTCCAATCCTGAAAGTACATCCACTTCATCTCTAGGGATCCCTACTGGGGGGTGTGCCTTACCAAATATGGTTTTTCCATATGGTTTGGCTAATAAAGGTCAAACAAATCAAGGAGTAAACCAAAATCATCTTGGTATACCTAACATTTTTCCAAGTTATACTTCTGGGGGAAACCCTTCACCATGTAATGATAATGTTCCTAGCAGAAGCAATGAACCATGGAACATTCATGCCAATTGGGTTTATGCTCCACGGATTATTTGAAATGCCCCGGAGGGTTATCCTCATACTAATCCTACCAAAATGCATAGGGGAAACCCACTTATCAACCCCATTCCGCAATGGAGTGGGAAGGTTTCAGGGAGTATCCAATCTTCTTGGGGCCCACCCCCACAAGGCGAAAATCAACCTTGCAATGCTTATCTAAACCAAGGAAAAAATCAATAGAATGGTCAGGTTCTGACAAGTAACAAATCTTATTGGGGCCTACCTCTGTAAGGGGGCAATGCATCCATCCATCATGTTCCACCATGGAATGGACAACGTTCAGGAAGTAGCCAATATTTTTGGATGCAACCTCTGCAAGGAGGATATCAAACTTGGAATGATTTTCAAGCCCAAGGAAAACCGCCATGGTGTGGTTTGGATCCAAGAAGTAACCAATATTCTTGGGCCCCACCTCTGCAAGGGGGAAGTCCACCCATTGGTCATGTTCTAGTAAGTACCCAATCTTCTTGGGGTCAGTCTCCGCAGGAGGGAAACCCACCTTGGAATTCTTATCACACCCAAGGACCACATCAATGGAGTGGTCAGGTTCTAGAAAGTAACCAATATTTTTGGGGCCTAACCCCACAAGGGGGGGATCCAACCATTAACCCCATTCTGCAATGGAGTGGTCAGGTTCTAGGAAGTAACCAATATTTTTGGAACCAACCTGCAAGACCTATGTTTGATCCATCTAGGCCACTACATGGACCTCATTCCAATGGTATGATGGATTCCATCAACCAACTTGAGCAGATTACCCAGCAAATGGGACAAGTTTCTGTTCAGACTTTGCAACCCACAGCTAGCCAGGAAATGCAGCAAACTGGTAATCCTTCCAACAATTCTAACATCCTCATAGTCTCATCCATAGACCTTAGAGTAAATAAGAATAAGTATAAGTGTAAGAAAAGTGATCATCCTTCCCAGAATTCTAACATCCTCACAGTCCAATCCATAGACCTTAGAGGAAATAAGAAGAAATACAAGAGTAAGCAAAATGCTAACTTTGGGAAAAGAGATCCATGAACATGTTTCAATTCAGTGGGAAAAAACAACCCACTATTTTGACACCAGTACCCCCTCCAGGGGGATACCAGCCAACCCCCATGCAAGGGGGAAATGATCCCAATTCCAATCTCTTCGCGTGTGATCATGAGGTGAACATTCAAACAATACTTGATTCTTATGATGTCCCTCCTAGTACATCCATTAATCAGTATCACGGCCAAGTGGTTCTCTCTCCATTGAGAAACCAGCCATAGACTTAGTACCAAATCCCCCCAAAGGTGTTCTACGTAGAACAATGTATAATCCTAATGCGCGAGCTTCTGAGAACGATAATGTTGTTGAGGACCTAGCTCAAGCACCATGTGACATGTCGACCTTGGAGGTATTGCAATGTCGTCTTGCACAAAGAAAGGAACTATTGTCTACAATTGGTGTTGTTGATCCATCCTATGTGACTTCGATCACATCACACATAGACCATTCAATATGTAGGATCCATTCCAAATTTGCTTTTCATATTAAAGTAACGACTCATGTTAAGAACATTTTTTGAACCATAGTGGATGGAGGGACCTAAGCTTGTGTAATTTCATTTAAATTTTGGCAATCATTTGGATCACCCCTATATGCCGTAGAAGTTTCATACCAAGCTATTCAAATGGATTTGACAGATTCAGATCAAAATATTCCCTTGATGGAGGAATATTATCTGGTTACTAGGCCCATTGGGGCTGTGAGATATCCCAGCTCACATGATTTCTTGGATTACATTTTATCATTAGATGAAGCTATCCTTGAATTTATGAACATTTGGTTGCACCCACGTAAGGACATATTTTTTGGGGCCACTGGGAGCATAATTTTTTTAAATCTACCCAAGTAAAGGAGCATGACTTGCATGTTCCTCGATCTGATCAGTTATATTTGGAAACTTGCATATATGTTTAGGCTATCCCTTTGTGAAGATGCATTTGAACCTTCTGCAACTCAAACTTTCCCTAGGGTCAAACCTGTTGGAAATTGGTGGGTCATCCCTTCATATCTGTATTTTCCACCATTCCGACAAAAGAGTCTACTGAACATGGGACACTTTAGTCAGCACCCCATTTCCATTTTGGTTCCCATGCTGATTTATTATCATAGGCTCATGAGCCCTATTAGTACCATCGTGACTTGGATTTTGAGACCACATAATTCATACATTAATGACCATATCCTGATGAGCTCCCATTTTTTTTTCATTTTACATAAGCATGTGTTAAATATCCACTTGAACATCCGTGCCTACTGCTTCATTGCTTATTGCTTATGTTTCGTATTTGCCTTTGCAATCACTTTTTGTTACATGATGCCTATAAACCATTGCTTATGTATATTTGACCCATACCCATGGAGGAAACATCCATAAGAGTGTACATAACTAGCTCAACCCTTGTTTGCAATATGTATCTTTTACTTGGCCTGACCCATGCCCTTGAAATATAGGAACATGCCCTTGAGACACCTGTTTCTTCTAATGTATCATAGCATGCTTTGTTCTTTTTTCAAGCTAATAAATGAAAAAGGTTAAAAATTGGAAAACAAAAAAATCCAAAAAGGGGGAGAATTGAATCATTTCATAATTATATCCTTGAAGAAAATGGCAACAGTCAGTCCTTGTCTCCCTTGAACACGGCACATAATTTGGTATCCGCTGTCAGTGCACCATCTACATTTTCCTTAGGAAATTGTACCAATATTTTGAACATATCTCCACTGATGGGTTATCCTTCCCGTCATCAATGGAGCTTTCGTTAATGAATCTGGAAATGGCAGATTTCATTAAGGTCAGTTACTCAAATTCCTATGTTTCCAAGTTTCCATTATGCGTCGTGTTATGTGTTCAAGGGAAGTTCAAACCGTGTCGTCCATTCCTCAAATAATCTTGACCAATCATGTCAGTCTTCCATCTTGTTCCAGTATACAGTGTTGGATCTCACGGTTCTACCAAATTATATTAGACTATTGATATTTGTTTCGTATCGGTTGATGTGGGATGCATTAATTCGCTCCTTCCAATGGATCTATTCCTATCGACGCCAAATCATCATCTAGGAAATGAATCTAGAAACCTAGGAGTACCTTCAATCTTGCAATCATTAGTGGAAGGTTTCCTCACAATTGACAGTGGGTATACATCAATGACCCCTGATTATTTTATTCTACAAGTGTTCGACTTCAGAACATATATTTCACACTTGCTAGTTTGTACTCGGTACCTTAGAGTCCATCATCATTATCGGTGGGTGTCTTCACATCTGTTAATGGTATACATCAATGACTGGTAATCAGATGGTTTTTTATTATGCTTGACATTAGTTCATTTATTTGAATGATATAAAATCATACTATCGTCAGTTTGTATTGAAGTCCTTGGTAAATACAGTTCTATCACTCATCGATGCATTTCCCGAGTTGTGCAAGATTAAACTACCATGTCAGAAGTTCGATGAAGACGTTGTTCTCGCACTCATCAAAGTGCATGCTTACACTTCTAAAAAAATTACTTTCGACATGGATCCACTGTGTATTGTCTGTGGCCATGCTTGTTTACTGCTGAGCATGGGTATGCCCACCTCAGGATTATATTGTATATTTGAGAAATTGTTATGTTTGACTTGCAGGTGTTCTCCTATATCCTGCTCCCATGAGATAATCCTTTTCCATCCTTGCTTTGATCAATAAAGAGTATTAGTATGAAGAGTATCAGTATAAAAAATAATTTATTTTTTCCCTTAGCTCTGCTTCGGACCTCACACATTAGGGGGCATCTGTTAACAATCAAATTAACACCCTTCATAAAGTGAAAGTTAGAAGCACATTTTACTATGAGCCCGCAACATGAAGACAGAAGACAAGTACACAAGAGAACATTCCTCTCTTAACTAATCACTACTTCCATAATTGGAAGGATTGAGTGAAGGAAGAGGTAGCCTAAAGAGGCAAGGTTCAGTGATTGAACTGCTCACTTAAAGGCTCAAATCTAGTCTCCACCAGTCAATGGTGAGAAGAAATGCACAAAATTGCATTAATTGTGCTTGAGAATTCTGAATTTGTGACAAAATACTGAAAATACTATGGAAAGTGGGCTTTTGAGTAAAAATAATCAAAAATCAAGAAAAGGTATTATCCCACATTGAAAGTGGAAACTTGGATTCCCATTTCCCAATACTATAAGACAAAGGCATTTGGGGCATGGTAAAGGACAGAATGTGAGAGCAAAGGTGTGATGGAAGGATTTCGAGGATGAAAATATCATCTTCATCAAAGGAAAGGATGGGGAAAGATATCTCAAGGCAAGGGAGGATGGATTCATCTCAAGCAAGGTTGTAAATACGTATCTTTTCTTCTTTGGTATTATATGAAACAATTCAATTTTCCTTCCATTTATGAGTTTAATTTTTTCCTCCAAGTTTAGTTTGAATTCATAAGGGTTAAAGATCTTAGGAAAGTTTAGATAATAGTTCATTTCTGACATTGAACCTCACCTAATTCATATTAAGATAGTCAATTAAGTGTAGACGCATCCCTACCACAATTGATATTATCATTATGATGGGAAAGATGCTATATAAGTGGATCTCATTGTTGCTTCGAGAGGCCTAATATCTTAAGGGATTCGATGATATAAATTGTTAAATCTTGTTTTGAAATCATCATTGATTCTGAAATGTTCTTCTTAAGGGATGAAAACTCAGTTAAATAATATAGGTTATCCCACTTCCCCCCCCCATTGTTTTCATGAAAATGGTCTCCAACTCCTCCATGGTCCCGATTGAGGCATTAGGTTGTGTCCTAAACCATTTTCAAACATCTCCCTTAAGTGATTGAGTGAAGACTCTCATATACACGTCATCATTCTTAATAAATACCATGCGGAGAAATAAGAAGCATGTACAAACAACATAAGATACTGGTTACCTCGACATGAAGATGATAAGTAATAAAATTCCACACAATTGATGAGCCACACCCCAACTAGCCTTCAAACCCTTCCTTTTATTCACAAATATTATTCTCAAAAGAGTATTACAATAAGGTTTGGCCTTCAACCAACAATAAAAATGAGATGAGGGGCCTCTTTAAATAGAACAAGGATAAAAAATTATCCTCCCTTGATATGGTGACACATGGAGGGGATCCAAAACCCTAATTAGGTCACCAAAATTCTAATGTGCCACTTGGAGGAGGACTAGAGCAATTTGGGAAGTTAAATAGGCTTGACAAGTCCAAAAATGTGCCATATAGATGACACCTAGAGAAAATTGAGGGGTTAAATCACTTAAATGGGCCTCCAGTTCCCTAATGCACCACATCTTCTCATAAACTATTACAAATTTAGGATCTTAACTAAGTTAACTAGGCCTCAAATGCACCAATACTAGGATTAGATCTATGAGATCAAATCCAAATCCATTGTCATGCATGAACCAAAGGAGAAATGTGCGACCATTTAATATCTTGGGAAAATTTAGGAGTTTGGATCACTTTACTAGGCCTCCAATTCCATTATGTGCCACCATTAAAGAGGATCTCTAGAAAATCTAGGAGATATTCATGATTTCTTAATTTAAATCCATAATTAGGGGAGGGCACCCTTATTTGTAGGATATTGATTTTCCAACCTTGAGATCCATTTCCACCATTGATAGATGACTCAAGAGAGGGGATCCCAATGTTGCTAGGATGATGATGGGGCACCACCTTGCTCCATTTGATGAGGGAGGACCATGCATGCACCCTTCCTTTACAAGGGAGGTTCCAAGGATATTCCCTTTTCAATTATTAGCCCCCTTAACCTCTTTAACATAGTCAATTATCAATTTTCTTCTCCAAGGGACCAACTATCATATGCATGAATCTAGGACCATGGTGAGTGACTAAATATTAAATCGTACCATGATACCTTAGACACCATTGAGGCACATATGTTATAACACACTTTGGATTTGGAGGTGTGAGTGAAAAGACCATGTTGGACTCTGATCACTAGGATCTAAGTTCAACTAGGTAAAAAAATCACTCCAAAGGTGCCATAACTGTTAAATTTTCATAATTTACTTCAATCTGATCTAAGATCTTAACTAAGAGAACAACATGTATAGCAAATCTACAGCATATCAATCATGGACACAATAATGCAAGCACACAAGAGACATAGAGTTTACTTGGGGAAAACCATAAAGGTGAAAAACCCCAATAACTTCCTCAGAGATAGATAAAGCAATGATACAACCAGAATACAAGAGATAGTCTTCTCCTAGAAGCAGATCCTCCTCCTCCACAAGTGCGCCACTCTCCCAAGTGTGAGTGAGATAATAGAATGTGTAAAATGAGAGAGACACACTCTCTATTTATACACTAACTTGACTTGACCTTTACTCAACTAGGTCGGCCTCAACTTAACCACTTAACATAATGCTGACTGGGCCGACCCCCACTAGGGTGGTCTAATAACCCTTTGACCCACATGGCCAACCCCCAATAGGGTGGTCTAATAACCCTTTGACCCACATGACTTATACAGGGCCGACCCCAACAAGGTGGTCTAATAACCCATCAAGTATAAGTTACGACACTTACAATATAAATGACGACACTTCCGTATAGAGGAATAATAACATCTCTATAGGAATACAAACACTTCCATATAGAGGAATAATACCATCTCTATAGGAGCACAAAATAAATATATGAAATACATGGGTGAAATACATTCTGAAGTTACATATACATCAACACTCCCTCTTAACTAGGAAGGTATTTCTCGACATAGGTCTTCTAGCACAAGTCATCTTCTCTGGATCATCGTCACTGGATAATCGTCATCGAGTCATCATCATCGTCACTGCTGCTGCTATCTCAATCAATCTCTGAATCTACTCATCATAGGAAGTTCTACAGAGCCAGTCCTTTTTCATACTGGATGTAGGCCCACCACCTGCAGGTCTTCGTCATCACTGGCCATACTGTGGAATCCTCGGGACTTATTACGTGCGTCACAAAACCTGGTTGCAGCATCCCAGGCTATTACGAGCACACAGCTCTACCTGTCGGATCTCCCAGGAGCACATTACATGTGACCCATCACAAAACCTGGTTGAAGCATCCCAAGCTGTTACGAGCACACAGCTCTACCTGTCGAATCTCCCAAGAGCACATTACATGTGATCTCACCACAAAACCTGGCTGAAGCATCCCAAGCTGTTACGAGCACACAGCTCTACCTGTCGGATCTCCCAAGAGCACATTACATGTGGTCCACCACAAAACCTGGCTGAAGCATCTGAGGCCTTTTTCATCCTGTCCAGATCTCCTAGGAGCAAATTACATGTGGTCATGGCAAAACCTAGCTGAAGCATCTGAGGCCTTTTTCATCTTGTCCAGATCTCCCAGGAGCAAATTACATGCCATAGGACAAAACCTCGCAAGAGCATCTCAGGATGTTACGGGTACACAACTCACCTGAAGATCTCCCAGGGCACAAATTACATGTCCTCCCAGAACAATGTCTCAAAAGAGCATCCCAGGCTGTTACGGGTACACAACTTCGACCTATAGGATCTCCCAGACATGCTCATCTGCACAACCTGATCCACGGCCACAAAGTATCTTCCTGATACTCACCATACATCATCCTGATGTACACATGATCATCCTGATCATCATCACTGCAACATCCTGCTACATGTCATCTGGAGAAGCTCATCATCCACGATCATCCTGATCATACAATGCATCCACCTGATGCATACCAAGTATCTACCTGATACATATCATCATACATGATCTACCTGATCATACAATGTATCCACCTAATACATACACAGATACATGATCCACACAATGTATCTGTTAGGAACCCATGTCTTTACTTTGTTAGTATGTTGTTGTTGGACGCATATGCTTTGTAAGTCGTCCCGTAGTATTTATTGATCAATAGTTTGTGTTATTGTTGTTGGCGCATATGCTTTGTAAGTCGCTCGTAGTATTGTTGATCCATAGTTTGTAACGGCCCATGGTTTCGACCCATAGTATTGGCGCCTAGAATTAGTATATAAGTGTGTGTTGAGACCTATGAAGGCACCGTGAAGTTATTTGTATTGAGCTTGCTCATAGGAGGTTTCCCCCTCGAAGTGGCCCGTGATCAATATAAAAGTGATTCTGAGTTCTGTCATTTCTGCTATTTCGCATATTTTCATTAAGTAATTGTTGCAGGTGCCTCACATCTGGTATCAGAGCACTTTCTTGGGCTCGCTGGGTGAAATTTTTGCCAAAAAAAATTTTCGCATCTGTTACAGGTTCGGATTTGGGAATAATCCCTATCCACTTAACTGTGGGAAGTACTTGGGCATAAGCCCTAAAACTCATTGTGAGTAGTACCACAGGAACCCCGAAGTAGCTGGCCCATTGAGAGGACCTGCCAGCGAAAAGGGCAACGACCCCTACCTGATTGACTAGTTCCCACCCGTGAGGTAAACCAAGAGCTGTCGTTTGTGGCAAAGCGGTTATCAGTTTTACCTGAGCCGTGGAGTGAGGGGTACTGCCCCAATACGCAAGCCGTCAGACAGCATTGGTGGCCGAGTGAAAACCCTGAACTGTTAGGAAGCCGCACATACCTGGGGTCCATATCTACTTTCAGCTGAACTATTGTCGATCACTGCTGCGCCGTTTAAGATCCATTTTGCAAGCCGTTCCAGATCCAGCCGGTCGGCGTTGTTCTAGATTCCTTCTGAGCCGTAGCAATTCCAGTCTGTAAAAACAAAAACAAAACAAAAAATCCGAGCCGTAGCCGCTCCAGTCTAAAAAAAAAAAAAAAAAAGTATAAAATTCAGTTTTTTCTCCATATCTCCCTTGTTTTACCTCTTTTCCCTTGAAATTTTCAGGGAACCCCTGTCATTCCATTCTGCATATTTCATCCCTGAGGACCCTATCCTCAATTCCCCTTCCTACAGCCCGAAATCCCACATTTGTCTATTTTTAGGGTTTTCCATAACTTCCTCAGATTTCACCCAATCACCTTCAATTTTTACCACAGAGTTCCTTTCTGAATTCTGCTTCTTTGTTCCCCTCTGCCAAATTTTCCCATTCTTTCACCCCGCTTCTGAAATCCTCATTTTTGTTTCCCTGTCTATCCAACAGTGTCCAAAAACCTAGTCAAACCCCAATTACCTTTCTGATTTTTTCCCAAATCCAAATTTTCCTTTACTGAAGTAGTTCCTATTTTTGTTTTCTTACCTAGTCAAAAAAAAAAAAAAAAAAATCCTGGTTATGGTTGTCACCCGTGCAGGAGCAAAAACCATGGAGGAAGCACTTGCAGCCATCCAAGCCAAACTCCAGGATCTGGATGAAAAATTTCTTGGTCTCCATCTTGAACATTCAGCTATGAACAACAAACGGCAGTCCGAGTCTTCAGCAGACAATGGGTTCTCTTCTTCCAGCAATTTCCGTGGTCCGAAGCTTGATTTTCCTCGCTTCAATGGTACCGATCCAACTGGATGGATCTATCGTGCAGAACAGTATTTCAGTCTGCATAATACTTTTGATGTCAACAAAGTTTAGTTGGCATCCTTTCATTTGGAACAGGAAGCTCTTCAATGGTACCGTTGGTACATCAAGGCTCATCCAGAATTTTGCCAGCTCCTTTTGCAACGATTTGGTCCTAGTGCTTTTGATGACTTCACAGGAGCCCTCACTAAACTTCTCCAAACTGGCACTGTGAGAGAGTATCAAACCAAATTTGAGAATCTAGCCAACCACACCGAAGGATTGTCTGATGAATTTTACCGGAGTTGTTTTATCAGTGGTCTAAAGGATGCCATCCGCTCTGAGGTCAAAATGTTCTGTCCCAACACAATGATGGAAGCACTTGGGTTGGCTAAGTTGGCAGAAGACAAGATTGCAGCCCAACAACGCTCCAAGCCCACTTTTGTTCCCTTCCGAAAATGGGCTCTCAGCGACCACCTATACCGCAGGCTCCTCGACCGACTCCTATCAAGTGTTTGTCTGAAATAGAGATGCAAGCACGTAGAGAAAAGGGGCTTTGCTATAATTGTGATGAGAAATTCACTCGGGAACATAGATGTGCTCAGCAAAAACTCTATCTCCTGGATGTGGAGTCTCCGCCTGCCTCTGAAATGGGTGACGAGGATCCAGAAACACTGGATGCTCCGGTCGACATTCAGGAACCGCCTATTGACTCTCCGTCTCAGGATGACCAGCCAGAGATATCTCTCCATGCTTTAGCGGGAATCACCACCCCCCAAACAATGCGGGTCAGGGGTTACTTCAAGAAGCTTCCTCTTACAATCCTCATTGATTCTGGTAGCACTCATAATTTCATTGACCCTCGGATCGCCAAACAAGCTGATTGTTTTATCCATCCTTGCTCCAACTTTGAAGTCATGGTTTCCAATGGGGGCACCTTACCTTGCAAAGGGAAGTGTCGAAGTGTGCGTATCTCTATGGGAGATTATACCTTGCGCTCTGACATGTTTGCCTTTCCCTTAGGCGGATGTGATGTGGTTTTGGGCGCTCAATGGCTACGCACACTCCGCCCTATCTTATGGGATTTTGCCGAACTTTGGATGCAATTTTCCCTCAATGGACACAAACACACATTGACAGGATTACAACCAGGTTCTCTCAGCATCATCAGTTCACATCGCATGGAAAAACTCCTCAAGAAGAATTCACATGGTGTCATCACTTAGATCCATTCCATCCAGATGCAACCATCAGCAGTCTCCACTACTCCTTGGGATCTACAACAAATTCTGGATCGATATACAGGTGTCTTTGCTGAACCAGTGGGATTACCACCTTCCAGGCCAAAAGACCATCGTGTTCAGCTCCTTTCTGGCAGTGTTCCTCCCAACATCAGGCCCTATCGCTACCCATTCCACCAAAAAGCAGAGATTGAAATGCTCGTTCGGGACTTATTGAAGCAAGGTATTATTTGCCCAAGCACTAGTTCCTTTTCTTCTCCAGTTATTCTTATCCGCAAAAAAGATGGGTCATGGCGCCTCTGCATTGACTTCTGATCACTTAATCACCTCACCATCAAGGATAAGTTTCCAATTCCTGTTGTTGATGAGCTTCTTGACGAGCTTCATGGGGCTCACTTTTTCTCCAAGCTGGATCTTCGTTCTGGGTATCATCAAATTTGGGTTCATGAGGATGATATTCTTAAAACAGCTTTCCGCACACATGATGGCCATTATGAGTTTTTGGTCATGCCCTTTGGCCTCACTAATGCTCCTTCCACATTCCAGGCCTTAATGAATAAAATATTTCGACCCTACTTGCGGAAATTCATTCTGGTATTCTTTGATGATATCCTCATCTACAGTAAAACATGGGATGAACATCTCCAGCATCTGGATCTTGTCATGCAACTTTTCTCTGACCATCATCTCCATGCCAAGCAGTCTAAATGTGTTTTTGGACAAAAGGAAGTTGAGTATCTCGGGCACATTATCTCAGCACAAGGGTTTCGTGTGGATCCTGCCAAAATCGATGCCATGAACAATTGGCCACATCCTCAGACACTCAAGAGCCTTCGTGGTTTTTTGGGGTTGACTGGCTACTACCGCAAGTTTGTCAAGGATTATGGGAATATTGCAGCTCCATTAACTGCTCTATTGAAAAAGGATGCTTTTACATGGACACCTGCTGCTCAGTGTGCATTTGACAAACTAAAACAAGCTATGTGTACTACACCTGTGCTAGCTATGCCCGATTTTTCCAAGCCCTTCACTATTGAGAGTGATCCTTGCGGCAATGGACTTGGTGTTGTTCTCCTTCAAGATGAACACCCCATTGCGTTCACCAGCAAAGCCATTTCAGGTAAGAATTTAGCTGCCTCTACCTATGAGAAGGAAATGATGGCTATTTTGCATGCAGTACAGAAGTGGCATCCATACCTATTAGGGAATCATTTCTGCATCAAGACTGATCACCAGAGTCTGAAATATTTCTTGGACCAGCGTGTCTCCTCCCCGACACAACAGAAATGGGTTAGAAAACTCATGGGTTATGACTATGAGGTCACTTACAAGAAGGGTAAAGACAATATTGTGGCAGATGCTCTTTCTCACACATTTGATGCCCAAGGTTCTCTTTCAGCTATTTCTATGCCTGTTCCAAATTGGTTGCAATCTGTTCAACAGAGTTATGTCAATGACTCTTTCTTATCTCAGATCATCCAACGCTTGACCAACAACCCTTCTGCGGTACCATGTTACTCTTGGGATGGTGCTTCTCTGCGATACAAGGGTCGTCTGGTGCTTCCCCAGAGCACAGATCTTCAACAGGCTGTCTTCTATGAACTCCATGCTTCTCCATCGGCCGGGCACTCTGGGTTCCTCAAAACATATGAACGAGCACGGCGTAACTTCTTTTGGCAGGGCATGAAAAGGACAATTCAACAGATGGTGGCCGAATGTGATACCTGCCAATGCAATAAGGGTGAAACAACACTCGTTCCAGGATTGCTTGAACCCTTGCCCATACCTACACGGATTTGGACAGATATTTCTATGGATTTCATTGAAGGGCTCCCTAAATCTGGCGGGAAGACAGTGATTCTCGTTGTGGTTGATCGCCTCTCCAAATATAGTCATTTTTGTGCTCTCATCCATCCCTATACAGCCTCCTCAGTTGCTCAAATTTTTATGGACCAGATCTTTCGTCTTCATGGCATCCCTTCTTCCATTGTCTCGGATCGTGATGCAACTTTCACCAGTCATTTTTGGACAGAACTATTTCACCACACTGGCACCAAACTGAAGATGAGTTCAGGGTATCACCCACAAACAGATGGTCAGACTGAAATTGTCAATAAATGCTTGGAAACTTATCTTCGTTGCTTCACCTCGGAACAACAACATCAGTGGGCAAAGTGGCTCCCTTTCGCTGAATGGTGGTACAATACCTCTTACCACACTGCCTCTAAAATGACCCCATATGAAGCAGTCTATGGTCAGGCACCTCCAGCCCTTCTTCCATACACCCCCACCAGTTCACCAGTTCAGGAAGTTGACATGGTCCTTCGCAACTCTGATCAGATTCTTTGCATTTTGCGAGACAATCTTCACATGGCAAGAAATCGCATGAAGCAACAAGCGGATCAGCACCGTTCGGAGTGCACTTTTCAAGTCTGCGATATGGTTTTTCTTCGTCTCCAGCCGTACAAACAATCCTCCTTGAAACTCAAAGGGCGTCATAAGCTTGCTCCAAAGTTCTATGGGCCATATCGGATTCTTCAGAAGATTGGGTCCGTTGCTTATAAATTGTAACTTCCTCCTTCTTCCCGCATTCATCCAGTCTTTCATGTCTCTTGTCTGAAGAAAGTTCTTGGCACCAACATCAGCGGCCAAACGATTTTACCCGAACTGGATAATGAAGGATCCATCCTTTTGGAGCCAGAGGACATCCTCAATCGGTGCACGCGTCAGCTTCTCTCTCGCTCTATCACAGAGTTCTTAATTCAATGGCACGGCATGCAACCAGAGGATGCTACATGGGAACCACTCCTTCAGATTCAACAACAATTTCCACATCTAAAGCTTTGAGGACAAAGCTTTTTTTAAGGGGGAGGGGATGTTAGGAACCCATGTCTTTACTTTGTTAGTATGTTGTTGTTGGACGCATATGCTTTGTAAGTCATCCTGTAGTATTTGTTGATCAATAGTTTGTGTTATTGTTGTTGGCGCATATGCTTTGTAAGTCGCCCGTAGTATTGTTGATCCATAGTTTGTAACGGCCCATGGTTTCGACCCATAGTATTGGCGCCTAGAATTAGTATATAAGTGTGTGTTGATACCTATGAAGGCACCGTGAAGTTATTTGTATTGAGCTTGCTCATAGGAGGTTGCCCCCTCGAAGTGGCCCGTGATCAATATAAAAGTGATTCTGAGTTCTGTCATTTCTGTTGTTTCGCATATTTTCATTAAGTAATTGTTGCAGGTGCCTCACAGTATCCTCCTAATACATATCAACATACATGATCTCAGTATCCACCTGATACATATACAGATACATGGTCCAAGCATCCAACATGATGCATATACAAAATACATACAAATGATCCAACTGATCATATCCAGCATCCAACATGATGCATACATACATAAATGATTCAACTGATCATATCCAGCATCCAACATGATGCATATATATATAAATGATCCATCTGATCATAACAAGCAGCCAACATGATGCATATATACATATACAGAGTAGTAACTGGAGCATCGTCCTGATGCTCATCATCCATGATCCTCCTGATCATCATAGCATCGTCCTCTTCAGATCATCTCATCGTCCATGAAGCACAACCTAGATGCACATCATCCAGCACTTACACCACCGACATGGGAGAACACATCTACCACCATTCAGGGAAGGCTCCAACGCTTACTTCTTCACCATGGGAGAACACATCTACCACCATGTGAAAAATGGCTCAGCAATTACATCATGACCAAGGGAGAACATATCAACCATGTCAGAAAATCTCATGTGCATCTGCATCTTCCGGACTCATCACTTTTATTTGGAAGGAACCTTGATCTGAAGTGCACCAAGCCTCTCTCTAAAGTACTTAAACTGCACTCTGGCCAACGGCTTGGTCAATACATCTGCAACCTGCTCATCCGTCGCAACATACCCTGCTTCGGCTATACTCAGTGCTACGCAGGACTACTTCCTTCTAAACCAAGAGATCACACCTGATCCCATACTGAAGCAGCACCCAGAAGTGCTCTTCCTATCTATAGCACTGCATGCCCAATATGAATCAACATAACCCTGCAGGTTAAACTTTTGATTCGCATCGTACTTGAGCCCATAATCAACCGGATCAGATGGAGCATCACACAGAAGCTTCAGGTTCGATTCCATAGGTGTGGCCATAGCCTTGTAGTCCATCATCCAAAACCTCTTCAGGAGCTCTACTGCATATTTCCCTTGTCCGAGGAAGATTCCATCTGCACTCTGCCACACCTTCATGCCAAAAACAAATAGTGCATCATCCCCAAGTTCTGCACACATATATGACTACACCATTCAAGAAAGCTATCTTGAAATCCATCTGGTGTATCTTCTATTTCATCACTTTTATATTTCTCTATGCTGCCATCTGCAGCATGCTTGATCTGATAGTTCCATTTGGAAGTCACAACAGACTTCCCTTCAGCTCTTGGGACCACATCCCAAACATCGTTCTTCATGATCGATGGATCATGGCATTCTTCCTGTATCCTGGGAACTTCAATATCTTCAATAGATAATTTTGTTGCTTGAACAAATGTTGTAGTCCTTCTTTTGTAGGTGAAGGTATATGGTCTTTTCTACAAAACAAGTTAAATTGCATGATTAGAAACATCTCATAATTTTCAGACAAACTTTTACACATAAAGAAATATGTCATACAGTCATGCAATTATCTTAGCCAATGCTTCAATACAACATTTATCCATATTCTGTAACATTCTAGATGCCTTCCAATCTCTACCAGAACATTGTTAAGAGTGTGCACAACTCCCAACATGTTAGCAAAGAGGTTTCATTCTAGATAAGTAGCAATGGAATGTTGTATAGTTCCATAGGCCACTTACTCATGTATATTAGTAGTATACTGCTCATCAATGCAACTATTCTAATATGCGTAATACACAACCTAATTCTAGGAACATAAGCATATACATCATTGAATAACATTATGTAAGAAATGACAATTCAAATACTTATCTTATTTTGGTTGCTAGATGGACTCCTTCTGAATCTTTGCAACTCCATTCTGATGTGGATTGTGAGAAGTGGTCAACTCCCTTTGAATATCTGCATCCTTGCAGAAACTACTGAAGTGTGCTCCTTTGCTTTCTTGTAGGAACAACTGGAGTGTGCTCCCTCTTGATCTTTGCTTCCTGGATTACCTGTCCTTGAACTTACATCCATCCTTAATCACTATGCATGCTTATTAGTATCATCATTGTGTTATCCTTGAGGTCTCATACATAATCACACATTTATTAGTAATACTATCAAAACACAATAATCTTAAACATGTATAGTCAAGATCATTCACAGATAATAAACATTAGTATTCAAGGTTTCAGGGAAGTCTTCTTTTACTCATGCATATTCTTATTTGATCATAGGACTCTTCTGATTAGTTAAATCATCAATGCATAAACCCGTGATTACTCAAACCTATACCTTCATGATTCTTCTGGTTAGTCATATCATCAATTATGGTAAGAAACATAATATGCATACAACCATGACTATTCAAACCTATGACTTCATGAATAATCATTATCAACAACACAACAGTATAAGATCCTAAGACAAGGTAGGATTCTAGCTTGATATAGGAAAAACATACCTGGATTATGCATGCTACCTAGTTATGTCTAACATACCCGCATAATGTCTTCTGGTTCTCTTCAATGACTTGTGCTAGTAACCTGCATGTCTCATAAGTTAACCATTGTAGGACCAAGTTATACATACCTTGAAAGTAGATCTTCTATGTGATCCATGACAATGGATGAATCTTTGTCTTCATGTCACCATGATCATATGTTCTTGAAGTAGAACATGATTTGTCTTTCTTGGTGTACCTTTTATGTTAGTGAAAAACATAAACCTCATACAACCTCACAATGCATTGGTACATTCATAAGTGTCAAAACCTTAATCAATGAATATCTTCTATTAAGGTGATACGACAAGTCTAGTAATTAAACAAGATTGTACTGTAATGATATGAAGACAAACATATGATCAACTTAACCATGAAACATACCTGTAAGCCATACCTGTCAAGATTGCTTGTAATCTTCTTATGTAAGGCGTAAGCCTCATCTCCCTCTGAGACAGGAACTTCTTCACTTATGCAGGTGACCAATCCATCTCCTTCTAGGATTAACCCAATCCACTTGATTTGCAAGAACTGGACCTGGAGCTAGATTAGGGTTTGTCAAAGAAACCCCAAAAATTCAAACTTTGAATTTCAAACTTCTGAAAGGATAGAAATATGTGCCTTGATGAGCTGATCAAGTTGGTATATTCAGAATTTGAAAACTGCAAAGTTTCACTCCTCCAAATTGCCTTTTAGATTTTTGGATTCACTATGGAGGACCCTGAATTAGGGTTTGAGTTTCCCGGAGCTTCACCCAACCAAAAGATTTGATTCAAAGCTCTAAGCTTCGATGTTTCTGAGGAGCTTCAAGCCATGGTTACAGATTTCCAAAATTCCAATTTTTGCAGAAGCCCTAATTTTCCATCTTTCCGATCAAAGTCCCGAACTAGGGTTTGATCAAGCCCGGTCTTCTGCCCAACCAAAAAATCTGATCTTGGTCTCTAAATTTTGATTTTGATGAGTAGCATCCAGCCGTGGTCTCCGATTACAAAAATTCCAACTTTCTTCAAAGCCCTAAATTCCGAAAGCCATGAATGAAGGTGCTCAAAAATAATTCTGTTTTGACAGAAATATGTACCTGATTGTTTCTGGTGTAACTCTGAACTTTTCTATCCACAGGGTCTGAAAAAATTTTCTGAGATAGCCCGTCCTGTTGTCTTTCCATCTCGACAAGTCTGACCTCAATTGGATTCTCTGAGAGAGGGTTATGCCAAGTGTCGCAACGTGACCTGTTTATGGGATAATACAGGAGAGCGAACTTGTACGGCATGCCACGTGTCCCTGGTTCAACTCCGGCCTCTGAAAATTTTTCTTGAGATAGCCCGACCTGTTATCTTTCCATCTCGATAGGTCTGACCTCAATTGGATTCTTTGAGAGATATTTATGCCAAGTGTCGCAACGTGACCTATTTATGGGATAATACAGGAGAGCGAACTTGTACGGCATGCCACGTGTCACTGGTTCAACTTCGGCCTCTGAAAAATTTCATTTGGAGTTTCCTAGCCCAAGTTATGACCTTTTTCCCAAGGTCACCTGATTTTGACTAAGATCTGGAAGAGGCAGAAACCCTATATTGTACAGATCATAAGTCACAAATTACAACGCATTAGAGGTTTTCCTTTCGACACAGGGTACATGGGGGTCTGATCTGCAACCTGTAAAAGTTTCAGATCCGAAAACTTCGCCAAAAAGGATTTATAGCGAAAGTGCTACGATGACTGGTTTCTTCTATATCAAGCCCTAGCATCGTAAGTGCAACAAGTGTCATACATGCCATATCATGCCTTCTTTCATGCTAGCTCTGATACCATGTTAAATTTTCATAATTTAGTTCAATCTGATATAGGATCTTAACTGAGAGAACAACATGTACAGCAAATCTACAGCATAGCAATCATGGACACAATAATGCAAGCACACAAGAGACACAGAGTTTACTTGGGGAAAACCATAAAGGTGAAAAACCCCAATAACTTCCTCAGAGATATATAGAGCAATGATACAACCAGAATACAAGAGATAGTCTTCTCCTAGCAGCAGAGCCTCCTCCTCCACAAGTGCGCCACTCTCCCAAGTGTGAGTGAGATAATAGAATGTGTAAAATGAGAGAGACACACTCTCTATTTATACACTAACTTGACTTGACATTTACTCAACTAGGTCGGCCTCAACTTAACCACTTAACATAATGCTGACTGGGCCGACCCCCACTAGGGTGGTCTAATAACCCTTTGACCCACATGGCCGACCCCCAATAGGGTGGTCTAATAACCCTTTGACCCACATGACTTATACAGGTCCAACCCCAACAAGGTGGTCTAATAACCCATCAAGTATAAGTTACGACACTTACAATATAAATGACGACACTTCCGTATAGAGGAATAATAACATCTCTATATGAATACAAACACTTCCGTATAGAGGAATAATACCATCTCTATAGGAGTAATAAATACATATATGAAATACATGGGTGAAATACATTCTGAAGTTACATATACATCAACAATAACATGAATGACTCATTTGGGAAATCCCTCTTACACATGTAAAGGATTTCATTTTTTTGCAAACAACCTCTCTTTCACCATAACAAAGGAGGTGCAAAGTACATGCAACTAAACAAAATACTTCTTGAACTAGATTGGGGACTAGAATTTCCATGTTGGATGAAATCTTCTACCTAGTTGACACCTTGTGCATACTGGGTGGTAACAATTGGCTCCTACTTGGGGACATGCGCTTGATCTTTGGAAAGTGAAAGAGAATCTAGAATATCCAATCTATAACATGTAAAAACATTTCAATATTGATAGGAAAACCTTTAGTAGCACATGTTCATATAAAATCCACTCAAAATTAAATACCAAATGCTTTATTAGGAAATGAAACTAAAAAATGAACTCCCATTTCTAAGTACATAAATGAAATGACTAAAAATAAATATTATAAGTAAATTCTGAATGAAAACTATTATATTTTACCTGGATGCCCCTTGGGCATAAGATGTTACCTTTGAAGTAACCATGTCAATAATTCTGTGTCCCTACCCACAGGTTGTCAACCCTTTTGTGTCTTATTCATCTCTTCTTTTTGTGCCTTGGAAGCATAAGGTCATTTTTCTAAAAGGTCTTTAAACGAAGTCCTTTTTCCAATATTTTATTGACATTTGCTTGGTTTCTGAAATCCTTCCTTATTACTTTACCCATCTCTAGCAGTTGATCAATCTTATTCTAACTCATACTCTAATTTGTAGTACAGTTCTACAATAATTGATACACTGGAAATTTGAACTATGCTAGGCATGTTATCTATGTCCCATAATGTTGGTTGAGGGGATCTAACTCAAGAATTATTTTCCTTAACTTATGCTTAACAAAATTCACATATTTCTTTAGAGGAATATCATGTTACATGACATTTTCTTTCAGTTCATAAGATGTGAAATCATATATATATTTATACTCCTTTACTGAATTCTCCAAGTTCTCAAATTCTTGTAGATATCTTTCTTTTAAATGAGCTTCCCTTGTTCCTGACTTGGATTAAGCCTTATCAAAATTCTTGGACCATAATTCACTATCCATTTGTACCCTAAATATTTTCATGCTCAAATATGGAGGATTTGATAAAACAATATAGAATTCTATATCCTCAACTTCATGGATTGGTTCATTCATTGGATCTTGAGGATCTTCGACATTATATCTCATTTCTATCGCACTGTGAAGGCTAACATAGGTGTTCCCACCTATTGGGATAGTAGCATAAGATAATTCCATTTCTAGGCTACCTCCCAAACAAGCAGCCCACTTTATACATAGCAACATTCCCCATGCATCTGGCACATCAATGACAACCACATCCATGGTAAGTGATATATCTGGATAAGATTCTAAATTTATTGGTAAATCATGAATCAAACCACAAAAATTTACTTCTCTTGATTCCATGGCACATACACTTTTATATGGTCCAGTGGTATTTAAATCAATTTTATTCATTACCTTTAGAGACATGACATTAGTCGAGACTCCTGAATCTAACATGCAGTTATGAAGAAACAAACCATTGATGATCAAAGTGATGAAAAAGGGAGAATGCCTTCCATTTCCTTTATCATGATCCATTGTTTGCAAAATAACTTGGGAATCTTCTCCCAATTCTTTATACTTTTCAACACTTTTCTCTTTAGGATCCCCAATAAACTTTAATAATTTGTCCTTTGCGAGGGTATTTTTATGAGATCTGTAACTGGCACAAGCACCTTGGCATTTTCCATCCAATCTCCCAAGTCTATATTCAAATCAGAATTTGGATGAACCTCTACTCTGGGATATATGTGTTCTGATAGGGATTTTCATTACTTATGTTGTCATTTTCCTTTCTTTGGTAAGTCAACCCCTTGTATCTCAATCTTTCTTTAATCTAGTCCATAGTGGGATTTTCACCATAGATCTTGTTAACATTATCAATGCCCATGCTTCTTTCCTTAACTTGATCCATGTGATTTTGAGAAAGGGGTTATGTCATGCCAACTGTGTTGATATATTCTGCGAATCCAACATAGTTATTTAAATTACAATCCATGGATTCATCACCATTGATTTGTATATATTTAATATAGGTAAACTCTTCATGAAACTCTTGGCATGCCCTACAAAAAGGAGGAGGCTCATCCTCAACCACATTTGTGGGCTCTAGCTACTTAGGTGGCCTTTGGTCTTGATAGGGACCTCTATTCCTCTGCCACCTCTCATTTCTCTTTGGTTGAAACTTATTATGATGGGATCTTTTAATTTGGGTCATTATGTTCTGCATTTCCCTCATCTATTGGGCATGGTTGGCTTCCATAGTCTTAAGAGCTTATGTTAAGGCCTTAATAGAGTCATTAGGTGACTCATAAATCTTTAATGTAACTACTTTGGCCTTAGGCTTAGATTTAGATGTAATTCCCCTAACGAAGCTAGGAAAGTTTGACCTCCCTAAAGATTTCATGTTCTTATCTATCTTGATAACTATCTTCTGATCTTCCTTGAGATCTAGGGGGTCCTTGTCTCTTAATTGGTAACTAATTTATCCACGGAATGACTCAATAAAATGGATGAAAATGGTGGTGGGAGGATTATTTATGGTTGCTCATAGACTAGAGACTATGTCATTAAATCTTTTATTGAATTCCTCAATAGTCTCATTCTAATTTCTTTTGATGGTATTGAGAGATACTAGTAGATGTCGATTGTCCATTTTCTCTCCACATATTTCCATAATGGCCTCCTTTTAATATTTCAAGGTTGATATACCACCTACAACCAACTCTGAGAACCATTCCAAGGCATCCTCTTCTAAAAATAAAACAATAATTTCATGGCCACATTTTGATGGCTAGTATCAATCGACTTATGCATGCAAGCTTCAAATTTTGTCATATGAGATTTGGCAAAAACAACATTATTTCCTTGGAAAGTGGGAAGCTTATCTATTTCTTTTTTAGGAAAGGCATGAGGATAACCAGCAATAGCAAAAAAATATAAAGGATTATATATGTCATCCATTACAAAAGAATTAGTAGAACTATCTAGGAAAATTATGTGGAGATCCAAGATAGTTTATGATCTTAATTGATCAAGTCTTCTACAATAAGAAGCCTTGTTCAATATTGTCCTTTGAATCCTTTGGGGTTCAGGAACAAAAGGGAACATTCCTTGATTGTTTCTTCTTGTAGAATACCTATTAGGATTTGAACTAAGTGGAGTCACCAAATGAAATGTTAAAGATATACTCTAAAAGATTCATCAAACAAAGTAAAAAAAAAAAAGGTTTTTAATCCCAAGTGGTAAAAAGAGTTTATCCTTGAAAATGGCGATGAGAATGTTTATGCCTAGATATGAATGTGAATGTGAGAAAAATATCAACCCAGTGAGAGCGTCCTTGGGGGAAATTCAATGAGTCAATTTCCCACTATCACCACAACACTTGAATCCCTCTGTTTAGCCCAACTCCTAAACAAAATATAAGGGAGGTATACCCTAAGAAAATATAAGGATGGTCGCCTTGGAAAATGTGACTTAGGAATTAATAAATTACACTAGGAAGGAAATCTAATAAAAATAACTTAACAAGCAAGTCAAAGCTTTCTGAATAAATGAAATTATAGACCTGTGCTTTAAAAGAATACAACAATGGAGTCACAAAATCTTGCAAGATATGCTAAAACATTACTTTACAATCATAAAATAAATGTTATCTAACTTACTAGAAAAAAGAAGCAAAGCCAAATTGTGAACTTTTCAAAGCGAGTATTGGCTTTGCTTGTTAAATGGAGGTGGGTTGAATTGTGAAACTGCTTGGTGCAGGGATCGACTATTTGTTAAAATTGAATTTGTTAAGGGAAAGGGGGTTTCCAATATACTCGAGGTACATGGAAACGAGTCTGGATTGTCAAGTGTGGTTCTAAATAAAAAGAGGACTAGATCGGAGTTATGGGAGTATGTCCGATGCTGACACCAATCAAGGGTGTATCCTAATGGGTCCGCACAGTCACTACCTAATTGATTCCCCTTTGCTTTAGAATTTTCCCACGAGTGAAAAATATATAGAAGATATATGACGGAGTTTCGTCTAGGGGAGGTTGATTTTAATTAGTGTGAATTTTATTAGAAATATTTAGTATTGATTTTACTTGGAATTAAGTGAGTGATTTGAAATGTGCATGAATGATTAACCATTACAATTTAGCATGCATCCAAATTTATTCCATCTAAATTAAAATGTTATCTAATTACTACTTAAACAAATTAGAAAAACTAGCTATGATAAGCTAAAAAGGGAAAACCAAAAATTCATGCATGAAAATTAGATGGAGAGGGGGTAGGGGGTATTTGACACCACCACCCTACCTTATGTGTTACAAAAGGATTGATAGACCCGTATTATTGGTCCTTCTTCCAACAATCAAGATTAAAAATTTAGGATGTGGATGGGAGAAATTTGAAAAGGTAAAAGTTTTGTTTAATGAGCACCCTAGGGGGTTGAATAGTGGTTGGTGCTAGCTTTCCCTTGGAGTGTTTTTCCACTATCCAAAACCTACAAGAAACTGTTAGGAAGCAGCAAGTAAATTGATCTAAATGTGGGTTCTTGATATCTCCCAAAGGAAGGAATCACCTACCAATAAAAGGTTAGACAAAACAAACAAATAAAAGAGGGTTAAATATTCAATTCTTAATAGATATAAAATTCTATATAATTAGATTTTCTCATTGTTCAAAGAGTGGGAAGCAAGCTAAACAATTATACAAATACCAAAACAAAGGAGAAAATCTATTTAGAACTATGTTACAATAACATGCAAATACTAAAATGCATTTTCCTTGAGACTAGGTGCAAAATAGTGAGGACTTTAATGCATGCACTATAGACTTTTAATCTTAGATCTGATCCAAAATTAGATATGAAATTTATGATTTGTGTAAGATATCTATATGATCAAATCATATCTGAAACCTATTTATGCCAATTCATTGATATTATATATTTTGAATTTGAGCAAGTAAAGAAAAGAAGAAGTTGTGTTTTAGATTTGGAAGGTTAGAAAGATCTATGTGTGTGTGTGTGTGTGTGTGTGTGTGTGAGAGAGAGAGAGAGAGAGAGAGAGAGAGAGTCTTGCTTTATACCAAAAGATAGGGATAATGGAGTCACCAAGGAATGACCCTAAGGGCCTTGCTTTACTATACGATTCATTGAGAGGGAAAGGTTGCTCCAGGATAACCTCAAGTTGTTTCTCACTGGATGGGATAACCTACACAAAAAATATTAATACACATGCAAAGAGAAAGAGCCTCCTTGCTTTATTCTTCTTTGGGTGAAACCTGTAGGTATTAATTCAATATAGCATGATCCAAACTACGTGCAATTCCAAAATCAAATTCCTTCTCTATAAATATATAGTAAAATCTATACTAACAAATCTATGAAGTAAGATCTTACTCAACTGGGTATTAATCCCATTTCAGTGACCATACGGAGAAATAAGAAGCATGTACATTAACAACATAAGATATAGGTTACCTCCAAATGAAGATGATAAGCAAGATAATTCCACACAATTAAAAATCCACACCCCAATTATCCTCCAAAGCCTTACTTTTATTCACAAATCTTATTCTCAAAAGAGTATTACAATAAGCTATGATCTTCAACAAACATTAAAAATTAGATGAGAGGAATCTTTAAATAGCACAAGGAGGCCAAAATTTTCCTTCCTTGATATGGTGACACATGGAGGGGCTCCAAAACCCTAATTAGGTCTCCAAAGCCCCGATGTGCCACTTGGAGGAGGACTAGATCAATTTAGGAAGTTAACTAGGCTTGACAAGTCCTCAAATGCGCAATATGGAGGACAACTAGAGAAAATTGAGAGGTTAAATCACTTAACTAGGCCTCCAATTCTCTAATGCACCACATCTACTCATCAACTAGAGAAAATTTAGGATCTTAACTCAATTAACTAGGCCTCCAATGCACCACCACTAAGATTAGATGTATGGGATCAAATCTAAATCCATTGGCATGCCTAAACAAAAGGAGAAATGCATCACCACTAAAGATATTGAGCAAATTTAGGAGTTTGGATCACTTTACTGGGCCTCCAATGCCATGATGTGCCACCACTGAATAGTATCTCTAGAAAATCTAGGATATATTCATGATTTCTTGAGTTAAATCGATAATTAGGGGAGGGCACCCTTCTTTGTAGGAGATTGATTTGTCAACCTTGAGAAATAATGCCACCATTGATATATGACTCAAGAGAGGGGTGCAACCTTTGGGAAGGGATACCAATGCCACTAGGATGAAAATGGCATGCCACCTTCATCCATTTGAATAGGGAGTACCATGCATGCACCCCTCCTTGAGGGGGGATGTGCCAAGAATATTCTCTTTTCAATTATTGTCCCCCATAACCTCTTTTACATAGTAAATTATCAATTTGCTTCTCCAAGGGACCAAATATCCTATGCATGACTCTAGGACCATGGCGACTGACTAAATTTGACATTGGACCATGAGAACTTATACAACAACCTGAGGCACCTATGTTATAACACACTTTGGATTCGGAGGTGTGAGTGAAAAAACCATGTTGAACTCTGATCACTAGGATATAAGTTCAACTAGGTAAAAGAAACACTCCAAAGGTGCCATAACATGAGTGACTCATTCTAGATAGGCCTATTACACATGTAAAGGATGTCAATTTTTTACAAAAAGCCTCTCTTTGACCATGACAAAGGAGGTGCAAAGTACATGCAACTAAGAAGAAGACTGCGTGAACTAGATGGGGGGACTAGAAGGTCCCTACTGGATGGTGTCTTATGCCTAGTTAACACCTTGTGTATATTGGGTGGTAACATGTAATGCCCCATATGTTAAGCCCCAAACATATGTAATAATTTTTATTATTATTGTGGCACAAGGTTCCAGAACAAGGGTCTTTAAGGACCTAGAGACATTATTATTATTTTGTAATAATTAATTAATGAAAAATAATTGGCACACTAGAGACCACAAGAGAGTATGGGATTCCTAGATCCACAAGGTGAGGGGGAATGGGGACATTCTTAGCACTTTAGAACTTGTTTGGTTGAGTTTGGTCTGTATTTATTCTTTGATGGCTTTATTATTGACGGTCACCCAAACATTGTACAACAGACCCAACTTTTGATTATTTTAGCCTATGTTGGTACTATTGAGCCTAAATCATGGTTTAGTGGGCCTTCCTTGGTGAATGCACCCTCCTTGATGCTTGGATGGATCCCACTTTTCATTTGAGCCCCTTTGGTGGCTTTGTAACTCCTTTTTGGTGGCTACACTTGGTTTTGTAACCCCCATTTGCACAAGTGTGCCCTCACTGACTATTTTTAGCCCAGACACCTCAAAAGTCAGATAATTCCTTGTGTAACCCCTCCTTTGCTATTATTTTAGGAAGATGCCTTGGTTTGTGCAACTCCTCATCTCACTAATTTTAATTCATCTCCATGGATGATGTGTCCACACATGAATTTGAGTTGGGTAGAGTGGCTTGGAGTCATTCTCCTTGGAATTCGAATTGCGTGGGTTGGATTAGAGTTAACCTATTGTGGTTGAGTTACCCCCCCCCCCCTTGGATTGACTTATGTTGAATTACCTTGATTTGATTTTACCCCTTGGGTTGGAATTACCTTCTTTGGTATATAAATCCATGGTTGATCCCCTTGTTGATGTTTGGGGGTATGGTTCTTTTGGATGGTTGATTATTCTTGATTGTTCACACCATTGATGGTGAGATCTTGGTAAGATTGTGAGCTTGGGAAGCCATGTGTGCTATGCTATGTGAATTAAATTTGTGATTGAAGCACTGTGATTGTGTACGGTGTTTGTGGTAATCCTGGAAAAATCTGGTATAGTTCCTCCATTTCCACTACTGGTCTCCATATTAGAATTGCACATAAATCTTGATGGTCAATGGTGATGTCTTGAGGGACCTAGGGGGTGAAGGGATTTCCATTGCACCTGGTAGTGAGGTGGAGGAGAAAGTAGGCGGTGAGTAATTTATTTGTGGCTTTTCAAACAAATACTAGAGTTATTCTTGAGTGCACCTCTACTTGTGGATCAGTGGCATCAACTCAGGGGTGGCTTGTCCAAGATGATTTGGCTTGGAACTGCCTATGGTTGGGTGGAACGTGGTCCAAATGATGCCAATTGCACATTATTAAGATAAGTGGTTTATTTTATGTAAATTCATATGTTTATATTATGTTCCATTTATTCTATAGCACCCTTGATGGCTGATCTATTCACAGTTAGTGTTAGTTTTTAAGAATTTACTTCAATTTGGTCTAGGATCTTAACTGAGAGAACAACATGTACAACATATCTATAGCATATCAATCGTGGAAACAATAATGCAAGCACACAAGAGACACAAAGTTTCACCGGGGAAAATCAAGAAGGTGAAAAACCCCGCAACTTCCTCAAAGATAGATAGAGCCATGATACAAAACCCAAGCGTAAGAGATATACTCCTAGCAGCAGCTTCTCCTCCTCCAATAATGCGCCACTCTCCAATGAATGTATGAGTGATAAGTGAATGATCAAATAGAGTGCCTCCCGCACTCTATTTATACTTGACTTGACTTGCCTAATAACCTTTACTAGGTCGGCCTCAACTTAACCACATAACATAATGCTGACAGGGTCGACTCCCAATAAGGTGGTCTAATAACCCTTTAACCCACATGACTTATACAGGGCCGACCCCATCAAGGTGGTCTAATAACCCATCAAGTATAAGTTACGACACTTACAATATAAATGACGACACTTTCGTATAGAGGAATAATAACATCTCTATAGGAATACAATATACATATGTGAAATACATTCTGAAGTTACATATACATCAACACTCCCTCTTAACTAGGAAGGTATTTCTCGACACAGATCTACTAGCACAAGTCTTCTTCTCTGGATCGTCGTCACTGGATCATCGTCATCGTCATAGCTGCTGCTATCTCAATCAATCTCTGATCTACTCGTCATAGGAAGTTCTACAGATCCAGTCCTTTTTCATATTGGATGTAATCCCACCACCTGCAGGTCTTCATCATCATTGGCCATACTGTGGAATCCTCGGGACTTATTACGTGCGTCACAAACCCTTGCAAGAGCATCCCAGGACTTATTACGGGCACACATCCCAACCTATCCGATCTCCCAAGTCTTACATGTGGTCATGGCACAACCTCGAAAGAGCATCCCAGGACTTATTACGGGCACATAGCCCAACCTATCGGATCTCCCAGGTCACATTACATGCCATAGGACAAACCCTCGAAAGAGAATCCTAGGACTTATTATGGGCACACAGCCCAACCTATCGGATCTCCCAGGTCTTACATGTCCTCCCAAGCACAACCTATCCATGGCCACATAGTATCATCCTGACACTCATGATCATCATTCACGAAGCACAACCCAAATGCACATCACACAGCACTTACTTTCACCGGCATGGGAAGACACACTTCAACCATCCGTGAAAGGCTCAGCACTTATATCTACGCCATGGGAAGACACACTTCAACCATGCGAGAATGCAATCACACTTATATCCATAGCCATGGGAAGACACACTTGAACCATGCTAGGAATGTCACAACACTTATATCGCAGCCATGGGAAGACACACTTCAACCATGCTTGAATGGCACAGCACTTATATCGCAGCCATGGGAAGACACACTTCAACCATGCTCGAATGGCATAGCTCTTACATCAACGACCATGGGAAGACACACTTCAACCATGTCGGAATGGCCCCAACCCTTATATTTTCACCATGGGAGGACACACCTACCACCATGAGAGAATGGCTCATGTGCATTTGTGTCTTCGGAACTCATCACACATAATCCAACTGATTATGTAATGTATACACCTGATACATATCATCACATATGATCATCCTGATCATCATCATAGCATCATCCTGATGCATATCATCCAGAGTATCATCCTGATACTCATCTCACATGATCATCCTAATCATCATCACTGCATCATCCTTATGCATATACATATACATGATCCAACTAATCATACCAAGCATCCAACTGTTGCATATACATATACATGATCCAACTAATCATACCGAGCAGTAACTGGAGCATCATCCTGATGCTCATCACACAATGCTTACATCCACAGCCATGGGAAGGATCCTCCTCTCACCATGCTTGGAATGGCTTCTTCAAATGTTTCCCGTCACTTCCTCCTCGAAGTATCTTCAATCTGAAGAACACCAAGCCTCTCTCTGAAGTACTCGAACTTCACTCTGGCTAGTGGTTTCTTCAACACATCTGCAACTTGCTCATCCGTCGCAACATACAGGAGCTTTACTGCTCCTCTCTGCACCAAATCCCTGATATAGTGATATTTGATCTCAATGTGCTTCGACCTATCGTGGAACACTTGATTCTCAGACAGCTTCACACAACTCTGGTTATCACAAAAGATACCAATAGCATCCAACGAGAGATCAAATAACTCAGACAGTAGCTTCCTAAGCCATACTGCCTCACAACTAGCTGAACAAGCTGCAACATACTCTGCTTCAGCTGTACTCGGTGCTACGTAGGACTGCCTCCTGCTAAACCAAGAGATCACACCTGATCTCATACTAAAGCAGCACCCAGAAGTGCTCTTCCTATCTGCATCACTGCCTACCCAGTCTGAATCAACATAACCCTGCAGGTTAAACTTTTGATTCACATCATACTTGAGCTCATAATCAATTGTACCCTTCAGGTACCTCAGAATATTCTTTACAACAACCAGGTGAACACCTCTGGGATCCATCAGGAACTGGCTCAATGTGTTCACCGCAAAGCAAATATCTGGTCTAGTGTTCATCAGGTACATCAAGGACCCAATCATCTGACGATACACCGTGACATCAATCGAATCTGATGAAGCATCACACAGAAGCTTCAGGTTCGATGCCATAGGTGTGGCCATGGTATTGCAGTCCATCATCCCAAACCGCTTCAGGATCTCTATTGCATACTTCCCTTGTCCAAGGAAGATCCCATCTGCACTCTGCCACACCTCCATGCCTAGAAAATAGTGCATCATCCCCAAGTTCTTCATCTCAAACTCGGCAGTAAGCTTCATTTTCGTGTCGGCAATCAATCTATCCTCTCCTGTTACAAACAGGTCATCCACATACAATAAGAGTATCACAGGATTTCCTTCCTCAACCTTGTAGTAAAGGTTGGAATCCACTTTACTCTTGGTAAAGCCCAAACTGGATAGAAAGCTATATATCCTACCATACCAAGTCCTAGGAGCTTGCTTCAAGCCATACAAGGCTTTCTTCAACCTGCACACATATGACTCTCTGTCATGTGTCTCAAAACCAAGTGGTTGTTCCACATACACTTCCTCCTCGACTACACCATTCAAGAAAGTTGTCTTGACATCCATCTGGTGTATCTTCCATTTCATCATTGCGGCCAGGGCAAGTACTGATCTGATGGAAGTGTACCTGGATACAGGTGCAAAAGTCTGTTCATAATCAATCTCTCTTTCTGGGAGAAGCCACAAGCTACAAACCTCGCTTTGTATTTCTCCATGCTACCATCTGTAGCATGCTTGATCTTATAAATCCATTTGGAAGTCACAAAAAACTTCCCTTCAGGTATTGGGACCACATCCCAAACATGATCGATTGGTACTTCTTGACCATGGCATCCTTTTATTGTATCCCGTATCCTGGGAACTTCAGATTCTTCAATATCTTCAATAGATAGTTTGAACTTCGTCGCTGGAACAAATGTTGTAGTCTTCTTTTGTAGGTAATGGTATACGATCTTTCCTACAAAACAAGTTAAATTGCATGATTAGAAACATCTCATAGTTTTCAGAACAAATTCTTACACATAAAGAAATATGTCATACAGTCATGCAATTATTTTAGCCAATACTTCAATACAACATTTATCCATATCCCGTGACTTTCTAGATGCCTTCCAACCTCTACCAGAACATTGTTAAGAGTGTGCGCAACTCCCAACATGTCAGCAAAGAGGTTTCATTCTAGATAAATAGCAATGGAATGTTGTACAGTGCCATAGGCCACTTACCCATTACATGCATATTAGTGGTATACTGTTCATTAATGCAATTATTCTAATATGCATGATACACAACCTAAGTCTAGGAAGATAAGTATATACACCATTGAACAGTATTATTTAAACAATCAAATATACAAGAAATGACAATTCAAATACTTAAGAAGCATAATATTCCTATTTGACCATAGGACTTTTTTGGTTAGTCATATCATCAATCAAAGTAAGAAGCATAATATTCCTAAACCCATGATTACTCAGACCTATAACTTCATGAATAATCATTATCAATCATACCAAGTATACTTATATAAGAGATCCTAACACAAGGTAGGATTCTAACTTGATATAGGAAAAACATACCTGGATTAGCATGCTAGCTAGTTATGTCTAACATACCCGCATAATGTCTTCTTGTTCTCTTCAATGACTTGTCCTAGTAACCTGCATATCTCATAGGTTAACCATTATAGAACCAAGTTATACATACCTCGTAAGTAGATCTTCTATGTGATCCATGACAATGGATGAATCTTTGTCTTCATGTCACCATGGTCATATGTTCTTGAACTAGAACATGATTTGTCTTTCTTGATGTACCTTTCATGTTAGCGGACAACATCAACCTCATACAACACCCAAATGCATTAGTACAATCATAAGTGTCAAAACCCTAATAAATTAATATCTTCTATCATGCATTCATATTTTTATTAAGGTGATACGACAAGTCTAAAATTAATCAAGATTGTACTAATCTTAATGAAGACAAACATATCATAAACTTAATCATGAATAGATTTCGAAACATACCCGTAAGTCATACCTATCGAGTTTTCTTGTAATATTCTTATGTAAGGCCTTAGCCTCATCTCCCTCTGAAACTGGAACTTCTTCACTTATGCAGGTGACAAATCCATTCTCTTATAGGATTAACCCAATCCACTTGATTTGCAGAAACTGGATCTAGAGTTGGAATAGGGTTTGCTAAAAATTCAAACTTTGAATTTCAAACTTCTTAAAGGATAGAAAGATGTGCCTTGATGAGCTGATCAACCTGATATACTCAAAATTTGAAAACTGCAAAGTTTCACCCCTCAAAATTGCTTTTCAATCTTCCAAATTCACTAGGGAGGACCCTGAATTAGGGTTTGAGTTTCTCAGAGCTTCAACCAACCAAATAGTTTGATCCAAAGCTCTAAACTTCTATTTTTCCAAAGAGCTTCCAGCCATGGTCACATAATTCAAAAATTCCACTTTTGTAGAAGCCCTAATTTTCCACTTTTTCGATCAAAGTCCTGAACTAGGGTTTGATCCAGCCTGGCCTTCTGCCCAACCAAAAAATTTGATCTTGGTCTCTAAATTTCAATTTTGATGAGGAGCATCCAGCCGTGGTCTCTGATTACAAAAAATCCAAATTTCTCCAAAACCCTAAATTCTCGTAGCCATGAATGAAGGTGCTCAAAATCCAATTATGTTTTGACAAAAATTTGCACCTGATTGTTTCTGGTGTAACTCAAAAATTTCGGATCTACAGGGTCTCAAACATATTCCTGTGGTATCCTGACCTGTTAACTTTCCAACCCCATAGGTCTGACCTCAAATGGATTCTCTGAGAGAGATTTATGTCAAGTGTCACAACGTGACCTGTTTATGGGATAAAACAGGAGAGCAAACTTGTATGGAGTGCCACATGTCACTGGTTCAATTTCGACCTATGAAAATCATACCTGTGAATGTACAGTCCGTTCCCTACCTACCACTTTTTACTAAATTTCATTTGGAGCTTCCTATCCCAAGTTGTGACCTTTTTCCTAGGTCACCTGTTTATGACTGAGATCTGGAAGGGGCAGAAACCCTATATTGTACAGATCATAAATCTGAAAGTACAGCGAATTAGAGGCTCTCCTTTGGACACAAGGTACATGGGGATCTTATCTTCGACTTGTAAGATTTTCAGATCTTGAAACTTTGCCAAAATGAATTTATAGTGAAAGTGCTACGATGACTAGTTTTTTCTATATCAAGCCCTAGCTTTGCAAGTGCAACAAGTGTCATAAATGCCATACCATGCCTTCTTTTAGGCTAGCTCTGATACCATGTTAGTTTTTTAGAATTTACTTCAATATGATCTATGATCTTAACTGATAGAACATGTACAACATATCTAAAGTATATCAATCATGGACACAATAATGCAAGCACACAAGAGACACAGAGTTTCACCGGGGAAAAACAAGAAGGTGAAAAACCCCGCAACTTCCTCAGAGATAGATAGAGCCTTGATACAAAAACCAAGCATAAGAGATATACTCCTAGCAGCATCTTCTCATCCTCCAATAGTGCGCCACTCTCC
Source organism: Larix kaempferi (assembly GCA_027924585.1). Classification (NCBI taxonomy): domain Eukaryota; kingdom Viridiplantae; phylum Streptophyta; class Pinopsida; order Pinales; family Pinaceae; genus Larix; species Larix kaempferi. The sequence continues at coordinate 5,798,327 of BSBM01000399.1, read as the reverse complement.
AATGAGTGTATAAGTGAGAAGTGAATGATCAAATAGAGTGCCTCCCGCACTCTATTTATACTTGACTTGACTTGCCTAATAACCTTTACTAGGTCAGCCTCAACTAAACCACATAACATAATGCTGACAAGGCCAACCCCCAATAGGGTGGTCTAATAACCCTTTAACCCACATGACTTATATAGGGCCGACCCCATCAAGGTGGTCTAATAACCCATCAAGTATAAGTTACGACACTTACAATATAAATGACAACACTTCCGTATAGAGGAATAATAACATCTCTATAGGAATACAATATACATATGTGAAATACATTCTGAAGTTACATATACATCAACAGTTAGATGTATATGGGTTTGTATCAATGATTGGATGCAGATTTGATGGTTTAACTGTTGGAAACTTGTACATTTTCCTTGACTATGAGATCTTATCTTGATGGAATCTTGACATATGTGATTTATGTGTTTATTTTTTGTATCTTACTCTATAAATGTGCCCTCTATGGCTTATTATATCAGTAGATAAATTTGTAATTGCAATTGCTTGTTTTTTGGAACTCTAGTTGAGGAATCTTGCTTGGAAATTTGTTCTTTTCTCTCCTATTTGATATTTGATATTAATGGAAGCTTGATATATTTTATTTATGTGTTTATTTTTTGTATTTTACTTTTGCAATGCTCCCTCTATGGCTGATCAGATCTGTAGTTGAATTCACAGTAGAAATTGCTTGGTTTCTGGAACTCTAGTTGAGAAATATTGCTTGGAAAATTGTTGTTTTTCTCTTCTATTGTCCAGATATGAAATTAATGGAAAATATGTTTAATCACATCTTATTTTCTGTAGAATTATCTACAAGTGCGCCCTCCATATCTTATCTAATCTGTTCCATGATTCTACAGTTGAAATTAAACTGAGTTTTTATCACTAGTTGATGGGTTTTTTCTGCTTGGAAACTAGATTGAATTGACAGTTTCTCTCGAGATTTGAATATAGATGTTGTATGGATATATATTGTAATATCCCGATTTTGACCCTAATGCATTAAAATTGTAAATGATGTAAATATCGTTATTAAATCATGGTGAGGAACTCAAGGCCAAGGCCCTGCCATCAATTTAACGTTTTATGTATCAGCAATTAAAAATCGATGCATATGGTTCTTGTGCTAGCCACGCACAATAGAAATTATGACATCATGTAAATATGAATTTTAATGAAATACCCACAACTAGCTATGCAATGCAACAAGAGATGGGGCATGATTTTCACAAGGAATAGGGATGGAAAATATTCAAACCCTTGATCCAATAGTGTTAAGCCAAATGTCATTGAGAGAACCCATAAACCCTCAACTATCTAATTTGACTTATGCACCCAATCATTTAATTCTTCCAAGAGTTGGTTGAGGTAGTTAATGCATTGGGAATATAGAGGAATGGTAGCCAATTTCATGTATGGGCAAGCCATCAATCTGGGAAAACGTATTTTTGCTTCTTGGGCAAGAAAACACCCATGAAATTGTGCCCAAATCCATTCTTCACCCATGGTCTTTGCTCTCTCACACAGTCTAAGCTAGTTGGGGCTTTCTCCTTCACGTTTTCCATCATTTTCCTGCATTTTTGTTAGGAACCCATGTCAACCCTTCTATTTACTTTGTTAGTATATTGTTGTTGGACGCATATGCTTTGTAAGTCGTCCCATAGTATTTGTTGATCCATAGAGTGTATTGGCCCATGGTTTGTATTGACACATGGTATTGACCCATGGTATTAGTGCCTAGACTTAGTATATAAGTTTGTGTTGAGACCAATGAAGGTACCGTGAAGCTATTTGTATTGAGCTTGCTCAAAGGAGGCTGCCCCCTCGAAGTGGCCTGCGATCAATAAAAGCGATTATGAGTTCTATTATTTATGCTATCTCGTTTATTTTCATTAATTAATTGTTGCAGGTTCTTCACATCTGGTATCAGAGCACTTTCTTGGGCTCACTGGGTGGAATTTCTGCCAAAAAAAAAATTGCATCTATTGCAAGTTCGGATCTGGGAATAATCCCTATCTGCTTAACTGTGGGAAGTACTTGGGCATAAGCTCTAAAACTCATTGTGAGGAGTACCACAAGAACCCCAAAGTAGATGGCCCGTTGAGAGGACTTGCCAGTGAAAAGGGCAATGACCCCTACCTGATTGACTAGTTCCCACCCGTGAGGTAAACCAAGAATTGTTGTTTGTGGCAAAGCGGTTATCATTTTTACCTGAGCTGTGGAGTGAGGGGTACTGCCCCAATACGCAAGTCATCAAACAGCATTGGTGGCCGAGTGAAACCCCTGAACTGTTAGGAAGCCGAACATACCTAGGGTCCATATCTATTTTGAGCTGAACTGTTGCCGATCACTTCTGTGCCATTTCAGATCCATTCCGAGCCGTTTCAGATCCAACCGTGTCAGATCCATTCTGAAAGCCATTCCAGATCCATCCGTTTCAGATCTATTCTGAAAGTTGTTTCAGATCCAGCCATTTTCGATCCATTTGGCGCCATTTCAGATCCATCTGTTGCCGATCACTTCCGCGTCATTGCAAATCCATCTGTTTTGGATCCCTTCTGTGACGTAGCAGATCCATTCTGGAAAAAAAAAAGTATAAAATTATGTTTTTTCGCCATATCTCCCTTGTTTTCACTCTATTTCCCTTGAAACTTCCTTAACACCCCTGTAATCCCATTCTGCATCTTTCACTCCTGAGGACCCTATCCCAAATTCCACTTCCCAAAGCCAGAAATCCCACATTTTTCTATTTTTATGGTTTACCATAACTTCTTTAATTTTCACCCAATCGCCTTCAAATTTTTCCACCACATTCATTCCCTATTTCTGCTTCTTTGTCCCTCTTTGACAAATTTTCCCATTCTTTTAACCCGCTTCTGAAATCCTCATTTTTTGCTTCCTTGCCCATTCGAAAGTGTCCAAAACCTCATCAAACCCCAATTACCCATCAGAGTTTTTCCCAAATCCAAATTTCCCTTTACGAAGTAAGGTTCTATTTGTGTTTTTCTACCCATTCCGAGAAAAAAAAAAAAAAAAAATCCTGGTTATGGTTGTCACCCACGCAGGAGCAAAAACCATGGAGGAAGCACCTGCAGCCATCCAAACCAAACTCGAGGATCTGGATGAAAAATTTCTCGGCCTCCATCTTGAGCATTCAGCCATGAACAACAAACGAAAGTCTGAGTCTTCATCAGACAATGGGTTCTCATCTTCCAGCAATTTTCGTGGTCCGAAGCTTGATTTTCCTCGCTTTAATGGTACTGATCCGACTGGATGGATCTATCGTGCAGAACAGTATTTCAGTCTTCATAATACTTTTGATGTCACCAAAGTTCCACTTGCATCATTTCATTTGGAACAGGAAGTTCTTCAATGGTACCGTTGGTACATGAATGCTCATGAAGAGCCAAAATGGCTAGATTTTTTCCAGCTCCTTTTGCAATGATTTGGTCCTAGTGCTTTTGATGACTTCACAGGCGCCCTCACTAAACTTCACCAAATTGGCACTGTGAGAGAGTATCAGACAGAATTTGAGAAACTAGCCAATTACACAGAAGGATTATCTGATGAATTCTACCGGAGTTGTTTTATCTGTGGTCTTAAGGATGAAATCTGATCAGAGGTTAAAATGTTCTGTCCCAACATAATGATGGAAGCCCTGGGGTTGGCTAAGTTGGAAAAAGACAAGATTGCATCCCAACTTTGCTCCAAACCCAATTATGTCCCCTTCCGAAATATGGGTTCTCAACGACCTCCCATCCCGCTAGCTCCTCAACCAACTCCTATCAATCATTTTTCTGAAACATAGATGTAGGAACGCAGAGAAAAAGGGCTTTGTTATAATTGTGATGAGAAATTCACTCGGGGACATAGATGTGTTCAGCAAAATCTCTATCTCTTGGATATGGATTCTCCGCCTGCCTCTAAAATTGGTGAAGAAGCTCCAAATACAATGGATGATCATGTCGACATTCAAGATCCACCTATTGACCCCCCATCTCAGGACGACCAACCAGAGATATCTCTCCATGCTTTATCCGGCGTCACCACCCCCCAAACAATGCGGGTCAGGGGTTACTTCAAGAAGCTTCCTCTTACAATACTCATTGATTCTGGTAGCACTCATAACTTCATTGACCCCTGGATCGCCAAACAGGATGATTGTTTTGTCCATCCTTGCTCCAACTTTGAAGTCATGGTTGCCAATGGGGGCACCTTACCTTGCAAGGGAAAGTGTCACAATTGCGTATCTCTCTAGAAGATTATAACCTATGCTCTAACATGTTTGCCTTGTCCTTAGGCGGATGTGATGTGGTTTTGGGCGTTCAATGGTTACACACACTTGGCCCCATCTTATGGGATTTTGTTGAACTTTCGATGCAGTTTTCAGTCAATGGGACACAACACAAATTTACGGGCTTACAACTAGGGTCTCTTCGCATCATCAGTTCACATCGCCTAGAAAAGATCCTTAAGAAGAATTCACATGGTGTCATCGCTCAGCTCCATTCCATTCAGATGCACCCATCAACGGTCTCCACTACTTCCTTGGATAGATATGCAGGTGTTTTTGTTGCACCAGTGGGCTTACCGCCTTCAAGAGACCTTTCCGGTAATCATTTAGCTGCATCTACATCTCAGCAGGAAATGATGGCTATTTTTCATGTTGTACCAAAGTGGAAGCCATCCCTATTAGGGAATTATTTCTGCATCAATACTGATCTCCAGAGTCTGGAAAATTTCCTGGAACAATGGGTCTCCTCCCCAGCACACCTGAAATGGGTTATCCAACTCATGGGTTATGACTATGCGATCACTTACAAGAAGGGTAAGGACAATATGGTGGCAGATGCTCCTTCTCAGACATTTGATGACCCAGTTTCTCTTACAGCTATTTATCTGCTTGTTCCAAATTGGTTGCAATCTGTGCAACGGGGCTATCTCTTCTATGAACTCCATACTTCTTCGTCGGCAGGGCACTCTAGGTTCCTCAAAACGTATGATCTGGAACAATGTAACTTCTTTTGGCAGGGACTGAACATGAAAATTCAACAGATGGTGGTTGACTGTGATACTTGCCAGGTCAACAAAGGTGAAACGACACTCCTTTCGGGACTGCTCGAACCCTTGCCCATCCCTACACAGATTTGGGCAACTATTTCTATGGATTTCCTAGAAGTGCTCCAGTGGTACAATACCACATCTAAAAGGACACCATATGAAGCAGTCTATGGACAAGCATCGCCAGTTCTTCTTCCATACACCCTCAACAACCCCCCAGTTCAGGCAATTGACTCGGTTCTTTGAAACCGCGATCAGATTCTTCTCATTCTGCAGGACAATCTTCACATGGCAATAATTCAACTACAACAACAAACTGATCAACACCATTCAGAGCGCACTTTTCATGCAGCTGATATGGTTCGTCTTCATCTACAGCCTTCCAAGCAATCCTCTTGAAACTCAAAAATCGTCAATGGCCTGGAATGCAACCCGAGGATGCTACAGGGGAACCACTCCTTCAGATTTTGCATTGATTTCCACATCTAAAGCTTTGAGGACAAATCTTTTTCTAAGGGAGAGGGGATGTTAGGAACCCACGTCAACCCTTCTATTTACTTTGTTAGTATATTGTTTTTGGACGCATATGCTTTGTAAGTCGTCCTGTAGTATTTGTTGATCCATAGTTTGTATTGGCCCATGGTTTGTATTGACACATGGTATTGACCCATGGTATTGGCGCCTAGACTTAGTATATAAGTTTGCGTTGAGACTAATAAAGATACCAAGAATTTATTTGTATTGATCTTGCTCAAAGGAGGTTTCCCCCTCGAAGTGGCCTGCAATCAATAAAATCGATTCTGGGTTCTGTTATTTCTGCTATCTCATGTATTTTCATTAATTAATTGTTGCAGGTTCTTCACAATTTTCCATAGCTGGGAACTCGTTTTTGGTATTGCACAGTGGCTGGGGGGAAGGTAGTCGTGATTTGGGGGTTTATGGAGGTCGTTTCTGTCCCTTGAATTCCCATAAATGTTTTCTGAAAATGATTTTGCTCTCCTAGGGTTGATTTCCCATCTGCCATTTCGTTTTTGGTTGCCCACGTTTTTTGAAGCTAATGGAAACCCATTTTGGGCATCCCACTGTCAAAATGTTTCTCTTCATGCCCAGCACTTGTGATTTTGTTGTTATGTGCATCCCTGTTTTGGTTTGAACTTGTGAGCAAGAAATTAGGAGTGGAAGCGGACCAGAATTGGCTTGATAAACCTAGTGAGGAAGGTAACCTCTCAAGAAGATGAAAAGGGATGGTTACTCTTCTATGCACACCTTGAACAGTACTGGATTAGAAGGTATGGCCTGAGGGACTGTGTAGTAGTGAAGGGAATACTTCCTTGTGTTGGGTGTGTAGGCATTGTGGGGAACCAAACTGGATAGATCTTGTAGAGGTATCCATAGCTCTATGGTTGAGCTCACTAGCTTAGCAATTATTCCTTTCCATTGCCTTAGCAGGCTGATAAACCCAACTGTAGATTGGCTTGGTTGATTTTGGTGGTGGCAGTTGTGTTGAGAGATTTATGAGCACAAATGGCCTATGGTTGGGTGGAACATTGCAGTTGCATAGCCAGTTGCTCGGGACTACTTTGTTTTAAGATAAGTACTCTCTTGTGTTAATTCTGTAATGTATTTATTTGCTGACTATCATGAATATATTGAATGTATGCTAGATGTGTAATAGAATTTACTTCTGTTGTGTTTCTTGCATATATATATATATATATATATATATATATATATATATATACATCTGCATATGTCTCTTTTTATATTCAACGGTTTTTCTTAATCATGGGGCTAGATGCCCAGCCTTAGCATCATGTTCTCTCCATTGCACTAGTATGATAGGAGGGTACATGACATATATGAATTCTCTAGTGCGCTCTTGGTGGCTGTATAGTGCCCCATATAGATTATATTCTTGTTATTTAAAGTTTACAGTTGGTTTTGCAGAGATTTGGATGCTTACGGATGATCCGATAGTGATTTCTATAGCTATTTGTAGATTTGATTTCATGTATGAGCTAGTGGATGTAGATGGATGATTTGTACTTGTTTTTATTCATTATTAAATGTCTATAGATGTTAACTGCATACATTATCCGATAGGTAATGCAAAATTGTTAATAAAAGTGTCATAAATTGGATTGACGGGAGTGCCATAAATTGCAAAGTTTTATGGCAGAAAGAACTAGTTTGTAATTGTTTGCAAAGAATTCCGTAAATATGATTAGTTAGCATTATTCGATTGATTATGATCACCTTTAATGTTTTAATAATTCTAAGGTCCAATTTTATTAAAGTTTGTAAATATGCTTTCATTTTCATGCTTGCATGGTGTTGCATCTGCATGAGCTCTTGGAGAATTTTATAATTGTTTTTAAAGTATCGCAATTATTTTAAAGGATATATGTTTGATTTAATTGGATTGATGACATGTCATCATAACCTTTGGTTAACCTTAATATGTTGTGCTATACCTTTATTCAACCTTCCTTTGGGTTTACATGCATCTATGACCTTGGTTTTGGGGTCGGGTACATTACATAACACACCCCACATGTTTTTCAAAGGCATTGGTTGCTAAGGGGGTTTAGAGAATTATTAAGTGGGGTGGGTTATGTTAGTTTTTCATATAATTATAGCATTATAATTCAATTTCATAAGACCAATATGATCACTAGAAGAAAGACAAAGCACATAAACAAAGAACACAAGAATTTATCCCGGGAAACCCAATAGAGAGAAAACCCAACAAACTTCATATAGAGATGAATAATTCTGAGAACAAAGTACAATTGGTGGCTCATATAGTGTTCTTTAAGTTTCCAAAATATACCCAAGATCTGGGAGGTTCAGGGAACCAACAAAACCCCTTTTCACTGGCCCTTTCGGCAATAGTCTGCGAGTAGACTGAGGTCTCACCCGAGGTGAATTTATGGGGAGGTTGCGGAAGCAGGTTTCCACAACCGGGTGATGCGCGCTTCGGCAGACTAGCATCGCGCTACAAGACTCGCGCTACGGACTGGGGGACTGCACGGCTAATACTTATACTATTGTGCATCCAAGGACTGCACGATATGGAATGACTGCTTAACAACAGGACAAGGCAACTAAAGACTGCGCTTCCTCTTCAACACTTACACTACTTCGATGGGATTCACTTAGTGTAAACTTATGCATTCCACAAGCATCTTAAACTATAACCTTGCAAACTTATACAACATGATGAACTACAATGCCACTGCACACTTCCGGTGTTGTGCTTCAGGGAATCACACTATACAAACTTTGTTGACTTAAGTGTTTACCCATTTACTCATGCATTCATCCTTTTCAACAATACTTCAGCATTCAACATTCACTCCTATGCATTCAATACTTAGCATATTATTCTCATCATTCATTCTTACTGAGAATACATATAAAAGCAAAGATACATTCATTCATAAGAAAGAACTAAACTGTTCAATAGAAGCAAATACACAATCAATCACACAACACAAGGATTTAACGTGGTTCACCCCTAGGATGGGAGATACGTCCACAGGAGCCGTTGTTATATTATCAATGGGAAGGGTTCAACAGTCCCAGTCTGCACACACAGTTGCAGACTCTCTTCTCTCTTCAATGGGTCTTTGCGCACACCACTGCAGAGCCTCTTACAATAGTCTCTCAACAAAGATCAATATTCAACAATAATCCCATACATAATCTAACCCTTTCCCTTACAAGAGATGCCCTTTTATAGATCGTGCCCTTAGGTCACATCTGTTACACTGCATGTGGGCCAAAAACCCTAAGGTTACCCAAAACTGGTGCGGTTACCCACCACCCTGCCTGTCGCCATCGACAGCTTGCTCCACTCGCTTCAGGCCACCTTGTTGGGCCACTCGTGGCTCACATGCCCTTCTAACAGTTGCAGTCATCATAAAAACGGTTACAACCGCATCGTGGCCTGTCGCTTTCCACCCCTTTAGCCTTGTTTTCGCTGTCTAGTCATGGCTTAGCCTCTAACGGTTTTCCGCCACTCTGACTGATAGGTCGTTTTCCTCTATCTCCACTCTGCTCCTTACCCACCTGTGAGGAATCCTAGAGTCGCTTACCCAAAACAGGTCGCTTTCCTCTGCTCAACCTTTCCTTATACTCTTTGCCCAAAATAGCTTGTGTGTTGGCACTGTGCATCAGCATAACTGTGCAGTGCTTCGACTTCGCACTACTTGCTACGCATATCTGACTTAGCACTTTGGGTTGCACCATCGACAAAACTGTGCCATCTGAGCTTCGCAGTTCGAACTGCACAATTGCCAAAACTGTACTTCTTCGAAAGTGTGCCAACTTGGGCCATGCCCAACAACAATGATGAGAGAGAGAAAGAAGAAAGTCTCTCTAAGTAAAACCCCAAAATCAACTTATCCTAGCTACAGATGTGAGCTCCTCTCCAAGTGATGCGAACTTGTGTGAATGAGTGAATGAACAAATGAAGTGAACTTCCTCTCTATTTATACACATGCCAAATTGGAATTTTCCTTAATTGAGTTGACTTGTCTAACTTAACTGGGTCGACTTGTCTTAGGGGAATATAAAAAATACATTTAATAATTATTTTCTTTATTTGATTTTCTCCCCAAGGTTTACATTGATTCTTTCTAGGGTTTACATGATTAATTACATCAAGATCATCTCCTGTGGGAGGTACAACTCAATACAATAAAATATAATAAGAATATCTTCCGAAGTTGCACAAAATCCAACAGGTTATGGGTAAAATTTGTGTTTCAAAACTACATCCATCCTCTTACCATTGAGGACTGGTTTAGGATTAGAGAAAATCCTCTCAGAAATATATTTATTATGTGGAAGGCCTTTATCATGGATTTTGATGTGATTGGGGACTGGCTTGTTTGGAATGTTGGCAATGACAGAAGGGTTAGGCTTGGCCATGATCCTTGGATTGCTTATTCGGGAGCACACAGGTTACCTACGATTGTGATTGATTCTCTTAGGGACCGGGGTCTTCTTTTTCTAGGACAAGTTGGGGATGTCCTTAATACCTATCCTCTGAGACAAGCTTGGCTAAAATATAAGGATTTTCCCTCTTTGGTTGAAGAAAGAATCCTTTGGGATGGGTACATAAAGGCCTGGCATGACTATCATATCCATTTGGTGGATAGAGAGGATGATCTAATATGGTCAAGGAATTCAACTAGAGGCATATATACTCATAGTTTAGGTTACAAGGTCATTTGTGAAGAAGAAGATCTTCTTGAGCCATCTTGGTGGACCTCTGTGATATGTAAATTCAAATGTCGTCTTAAGGCTAAGTTGTTTCAGTGGTTGGCACTTTCAAATAAGGTTCTTGTGTGAGATATATTGATTCAGAAATTTAGGTTTGGCTCAGGCAAATGCCCTCTTTGCAAAGAAAATAATGAGAATATAGAACACATATTTATTCATTGTCTTTACTTTTCTAGGATGTGGGACTATGCCTCACAAGTAAAGGGCATCCAATTTATATGGATTGGCCTAGGGTTGCAAGAAGCTTTACAAGCATGGATCAACAAAGACATTTTTAATGATATTATTATAGCCCTAAATGTATATGCATCAAAAATTCTAGCAATCCTTATTTCCCTCAAGATGATGTTCCTCCAAAGGTGAGAAGGGTTGTAGAGGAGGTAATTGATAGATTCGGTGGTTAGTCCTACTTTGATGGTGCTTCCTAGGGCATGCCAGTTATGGGTGGCGTGGGGGGATTTTACACATCTCCAAATCTCAATGGATAAAGTTATTTGCAGGTCTGGGGAGGAACACTAATAATCGTGCAGAAATGTTGGATTTAAAATTTGTCTTGGTGTTGGCATATTCCAAAGGGGTTCAAAAGCTACAGATATTTGGGGATTCGAAGTTAGTTGTTGATTGGATGAGGATGAAGAGACTTCCTAAAAATATTTTCTTGAAGCCTATATATGAAGAACTAACTAGCATCGTAGGTTTATTCAAGGAAATCAGCTTCCAACGTATCTACTGAAAGAGGAATTCATTGGCAGATCAACTATCCAAGAATGGTCTTCAGATGGATGATGGTATATGGCATCAATGAGAACTGGTAAATGATACTTTAAAAATGAGGAGGAGCTGCGTTGGAAAGAATGAAACTTCTCGACGTTTCGACCCCTACTCTGGGATCATCATCAGGAAACTATGATGGTTAAATTATATAAAAATTAATTAAATTATAAACCAAAACCTAAAATTGGTTAAAATACCAAAACTGACCTCTCAAATTAAAAATTTACCTCACATAAGAACTTACCTAGCTATATATATTTCGGGCATCTTATTCATTTCCCTCAGGCTTCATAGTCTCCTGATGATGATCCCAGAGTAGGGGTCGAAACATCGAGAAGTTTCATTCTTTCCAACGCAGCTCCTCCTCATTTTCAATTGCTATTGTGTAATGACTACTTTCAAACAAATGATACTTTAACTGAGCATGGCCCAGGATCACATCTTGGTTGAAAACACTCTATTGCAAGAAATTCTAAGGGAAAGGAACACTCTTATAGCTTTGGAGTCAACAAAGTACATGTTTAAATGAATTATCAGTTTGAGATTTTATTTTTGGTATACATTTTTGTGGTGGCTTAGCCATATATCCTTTAAGGTTTTTAGTATATGACATGTATAAGAAAGTTTCATAACTAGTTTTTTGTATATTGTAGTATAAGCAAGGTCTAAAGGGCCTATGGATTATAGCAGTTACAATATGATGAAGTAAGTGCAAGTAAGGTCTATATGGTATCTGAACAAGGCAATTTATTTTTAATAAAATGAATTGTGACTTTTTTTTCCGTGGAAAAAAAATCTATGCCATAGAAATTTTTTATTTAAGAAGCGATTAATACATGTCTATAACCAAGCACCTACAATACAAACTCAAATTACAATAACAACCTCCAATATGTATATTTCTTCATAAAAACAAAATCTTAGAAGTTAATATGGGTAATATATGGGTTGAAAAAGCCATTTATAGAGTTTTTTTTACAAACCCAAATTATTACCTTTCTTCATAAAAAACAAATCTCAGAAGTTAATATGGGTAATATATGGGTTGAAAAAGCCATTTATAGATTTTTTTTTACAAACCCAAATTATTACAATAACAAATAGCAATCAATTATGTATATATTTTCATAAAATATAAACATTAGGAGTTAATATGGTTAATATATGGGTTGAAAAAGATATTTATATTGCTTTTTTAAGATTTAAAAGAATTGTTAATTGGTTTGTATTATCTAGGCAAGATTTATATTTAAATTTAGTCGATCATTACTATAAATTCTAAGTTAGTGTTAATAGTTCATAAGCCAGTTTCTAACAACAGATTTATGATTTCTTAAGGGTCAAGACATTTGAAGATGGGTCACACTCAAGTAGGACATGTATCCTTTTATCCTTATCAAAACAAGCCAATAACTTATTGAGGATTTGAAACCAAGTAAAAAAAATACAAAACTTATCTCTTCACCATTCAAACTATTACCCCTAGACAACAACATATATGCTAAAATTACAACAACTAAAATACATATCCTAAAAGTAAAAGCACTTTCATTGAAATGTGAGTTGAAGTTACTAATAAGAATACGAATCATAATGTAACATTCTCTTATTTTCTCTCAACAACTTGTAATTTGTTTCCTTTTGCCACCGAAAAGTAACGTAAATGGTTCACTTCACTTGTCACATCATATCATGATACCCTCTATTTATTATTGGGCAATAGACTTCATTGGTTCACAATACTTCTATTGCGTTACGATTTAATGATAGACCTAATGGAATATTTTGACTTAATGCAATACATCCTTTTCAATGGGGGCCTTGGACATGAGACTTTGTTTAAGAAGGCCAGGACTCCATCACCACATATACATATCATAATTGAACAAAGGGTGTTACAAATAAAGATGCTAAGGATATATATATATATATATATCATGATATTATGTGTTCCCTCCTCTTTAATCTCTAAAGCTTAATTTCAATGTTAATTCTAATTTGCTGTGTAAGTAAAGAAGATTGGAAATGATATATTCATTAGTGAAAGGATTTTAAGGTGAATCATCATTAAGTAATAGAAAATCAGAAACCACTTAATCGATTAATTTTTTTTGACCAAATAAATAATGCTTTTGTCGTTATCAAGAACAAGAAAAATGGGATTCATCTTGATGGCCGACATATGGACCATATGTTAAGGCAATAAGAATTGTGTGATAAATCCTTAGCTTTTAAAGAAGTCAATGTCAAAACCAAAGGAAACATTACTTTAAACTATACAAATCTCCATCACACTGTCGTAGAAAGTCTTCCAAATGTCGTGAAATGAAGATATTTTTAGCACAATCCAGATACATAGTCATGCATAGATTCGTAGGATTCTCTATTGACTTCTTTAATGGTGGAATGCATCTCAACTTTGTTATGTATTAATTTATTTATTTTCAATTATCAAAATGGTTAATTGATCGAAATTATCTAGTCGAGCTTTAGATTTATATTTGTTTGGCGGTTATTATAACTCAAAAGTATATCCAATATTCTGTAAGATAGATATATCAATAACTTGTGATTTAACAAGCATCGAGACATCCTAGAGCACATTCATGGGGACCTCTATCCCATGGGGCATCTACCTTTCTAGCCTTATTACAATGGACTTTTATCTCATTGGGGATTTGAACCTAGGTATGAAGAGTGTGAAACTTACTTCCTTGCTAATGAAGTTGATGATCCCTGAACCATGTATCAATTTTAGTGTAAATGGTTGGGAGGTAAGTTTTGCACTCTCCTCATTCAGGTTCAATCCTCAATGAGACATTAATCTATTGTGTCTTGGTTGAAAGAGTAGGCGAATAGGCACTCCTATTTAGGGCATCTCAACTCTAGATTGAGGCCCAAGTTTCATGTTAGGAATGGCTTGCAAGTGTCAAGAGGTCAACAATTTGAAAGGTAGGAAGGTAAGCTTCACAATCTTCCCACCCAATCCCAATCCTCAATGAGACATTGGCCTATTGTGATAATGCTAGAAGTGTAGATGACCCTCGAGATAAAGGTCCCATCGGTTGTACCTTGGGGCATCTTCACCCTTGCTTAGTCACAAGTTATTGGTATATATAGTTTGTGGGTTGTTGGATATACTCTAAGGTTATAGTGGTAGCTAGATAGACTGATCCCAAACCTAACCCAAGTCACTCTATCTAGTTATAGAATCTCATGGTTTTAAAAAAGGGTATGGCTTGTAAGTCGTTACACCTAGCCTAATGTTTACAGTAGCAACTAACATAGATCCATTTTAAATCTAGATATATCAAGCACTAAGAAGGATCAAATTATTGAGGTATAAATTTGATTCCTTTCAATTCTTAATAAATCTAGATTTAAAATTGATGTATAATGATTTATTTTTTTAATTTTTTGGAATTTTAAAATTAAGTCGATATATGTTATTCACAAAATTTTTGAAATTTCGTTTTATCATCATTTATGTCACATTCATGACAACATCTCCCCCAATTTAAATATAAGATACTTCACTACTGTCGATACAACGAACAACCTAAATCTAGTCCAAATAATTTGACCATAAAGAAAAACAGAAAATCAATTCATTTAAATACAAATGTGAGATAGTTTGGGCTACCCATGTGGAGAGTCCCACATGAGAAAGGCCACCATAATAAACCTTTAAATCTGCCACGGTCACATCCCACGTGGAACATATGACCGACCACCGGTTGACTTAGATCAATAATAGCAAATTGACAAAAGAAAATTCAATAGCCCTATGTCACGGTAAACTATTTAAAAATAATACATCTAAATAAAGGATAATTTCAATAAAATGTTTACGCCGTCATGGTCAACGTCACTTTACCATCCTTTGATTCGACACCGACATAAAGTTTAAAGGTGGAGAAAGATTTACCTAATTTGGATGCCAAACAATAAGGACAATATACGACTCAGCCCCACACTCTACTTCTCCATGCTGTAGTGGTTGACTCTATGTATAGTGATTGCACTGGCAACCAGAAACTTTTTTTTAATAATTTTTGTCACTTTGAGTGTGGGGCCCATAATTTTAGTTTCGGTCAATGTATGAGGGGTCGATAACTTATTTATTTATTTTTAAATTATATTTTTTCATATTAACCATCATCAAAATTCAATGTATTTAGGAGCGGTATTTAATTTATTTATTTATTTTTAAATTTTATTTTTTATATTAACCATCTAAAAGGATATTTTATTTATTTATTTATTTTTAAATTGTATTTTTCATATTAACGGTCTAAAATGTGCTCAAAGAATGTTAAATTTAATTTCAAGCTAGTTATGAAGATTGAAAAGTTTTCGAAACACAAATCATACTTGTGTTTTGATGGTTGTCCCAAAGAGATATTGCACTACATATAAGAGCTTTGATTGTTGTCTGAGCACTACATGCAAGAGCTCTTAGCATAACAAATTATAACAAAAGTTACAAAATGTATGTAGTTTCATAAACTATACTACAATTCGAACCAAAAAATCTAAACAAATTTGAATGACATTAAGCCTATGCAAAATAAAGGAAGTGAGCCCTCTTACATAACATGCATTTTGATTCCTCGATCTCGCCCCTCTAGTTCAAGAACTAGGTAGAGAAAGTTTAAGAGGAATAAATTGTGTGTACTTATCTCTAGAAGAAGAAACCCTAAAAGATTTTGAATTACAAAATGATCCATTGATGGATGTAGGATACACCTTCAAAAATGAAAAAACAAATTTTAATTCAAGGAAGGCATCCGTAGCATAATCCACCAAATGTTGCTCAACTAGTTGAATCACTAACAACCTTGGCTAAGAAAATACCTATAATAGGAAAGGATTGGATGTAATTGACTTGGTCACATTGGATTATCAATCTCACTAAAATGGATAGAATATGATAGAACCCTCCTATCCTCTTTAGTCTAGACCCCGCCTTTACTATTGACTTCAACAAGCTTCTATGAAATCAAGGCACAAGGATTGACTACAAAAATGTCGAAAGCCTTATCCACTACCAAACATAGCTCCATAGAAGAGTCCTTCCAACTCGACAAAGACACAACCCCAGCATGAGGAGAAAACTAATCGCAATCGAGTTAACCAAAGAGTGAAGAAATGGATTCTAAGGTAGCAATGCTTCGGGAAAGATCATTGCGGCTATCCAACTTTGGAATGGAAATCCTTGAAATTAGAAAACCAGCCCAATTTTCCATTGAAATTGCAAACACATTAGGGATAACACCCTCCTCCTCACATGGAAAACCAAAATCTTGGGCTTCCTCTTGGGGTTGAACAAACAAACTCTTGAGTGGATAAAAAGCATCCCCATGACCATCCTTAAAGAATCTCCCAAAGAAAAGTCCCTTCATGTTATATATGCAAAATCCTTTATGGGGAAGACCCTCAAAATATGTTTTACTTCATAATAGAACCTACATCTAAAAGGATTCGGGAATCTTATCATAGTCTAAAACTTGAACCTGATGTAGCTTTCCATACTCCATTACTAGCTTATCTACCAAGCCTAAGTTCCAGTTCATTTGTACCAATATTCTAGGAACCCCTTCCAAACATAGGGTCCTCTAATATTCTTATTAGAAGGAACCCAAAACATCCCCTATGGCTTGCAGGATCTTTGACTAATGGAAATGAGTAGGACAACCCAAAAGGAAAACCTAAAGAAGTTGAATGTCTCTATTTTCCATGGAAGAGTTGCCAATGTCTAGAAGAAGGAAAAAGATATAACCCAATGGTCTCAAACATCCATGGACTTCCATTCAACATTGCATCCTTTTTGTCCTCCATAGACCTCCATTCAACACTACATCCTTTTTGTCCTTATTTTAAAAAAAGAACAAGAAAAAACCTCAATTGAGAGGAGAAACATTGATCTTACCCAAAATCACATTACGCCAAACTTCATCTATCCACAGTTTTGACCTAGAAGCTCGAAGCTTCCTCTCACATAAATAACCATATAAAGTTTGATTTCTTAAGTTATCTACACCTATAACCCAATCACAAGAAAAGACAATTTTCCTCTCATTGTAACAGATTCCCTTATGTCCTTAAACCTTGTCCCTATCACATCTATCATAAAACTCCTTACTCTCAACCCCTGGCCATTCCTATAAAATACCCCATTTTTTTTTTCAAGAAGAAAAAACATGTAACTTGTTATTTCATATGAAATCAAAGTTACAAAATATGTGCATGATGTTTATAATCTCTAGAACTATGACAACCCCTATCGAGTTTGCAAAAGAACAAAAAGCCATGTCTCTGTGGTACCAAAACTACATGCTGAAAGTGGATCCAGAATACCAAAATCCACAGGAAGGCAAAAAACATAGAGAGACCAACCAAACAACAAAACTAAATAAGGAAAACTAAATGGAAATTACATTGCCATAGTCCATGAGAACACCATCAACCCAGTCCTCAAATTATATGGATCCGTCAAAAGGCTCCATCGCTTCCTTAGAGAGACAGTTTGCTTTAGCGTTGTACCTCCTGTAAATATGTTGAAAAGTGATCTCCTCAAAGGAATTGATGAGTGCAACAGTATGTTTCAGCGAAGGTAACAGTAATATGGCATTGATATCATGCTTTCCCATGGCCCATTCAATTAACACATTTGAGCCCCCAAAGATATTAATACAGAAAATTTCCCTCATAGAGGAAAACCATAGTAAACCCTAAAGAGCTAATAACTCTGCTTTCATATTTGTACCCACACCAACCCCCATTCTCAGCTTAATCTTGTGGTTCTCCTTCACCCAAAGGATCATACTAGCACCACATATATCACCTTTAGCTGCACCATCGAAGAAGCCACAAGATGTACCATAATCTATCATAGGTGCAATACAAATCCTCATTGTCTTTGACTTTTCAAGGGCAGGAAACTCATATAGGAACGACATAACTTTTTTGCATATGAGAAAAGTAGAGGGCTCAACATCCTCGAATAATCTTTTATTCCTACTAATCCATATAACCCAGATAGTGAATATAGGCAGCATCACATACTTTGTCTTTCATTGGAGCCAGCTAAAGAGGTAGTCCTCTAATGTCAGCCCATACCAATCAACCAAAATGCCCAGGATAAATATAAGTTCATTCCATAACTTTTTGAAAAAAGGATAGAAAATGAAAAGGTGTGGGATGTCCTCCACATCATCCATGCAAAAAATGTAGATGTTTGGCCCCTAAAATCCTCTTTTCATTAAATTTGTCTAGGTTAAAACTCTATTGTGAAGACACAGCCAAATGAAACATTTAATCTTCATAGGTACCTTCCAATGCCAGATCTTACGGTACCACCACTTAGAAATAGGGTACTCATGATTCTCAAGAATGGATTCATAAACCATCTTGACAGTGAGGTTACCATTCGCTCGCGGGTAATCCCAAATAAGGATATCGGGTTCTTCATTCAAAGCAATACCTGAAAAAGTAAAATACCTGATGAAAACATTCCATTATGTTGCCTCATTGTCCACAAGACCGAACTCTTCAACTGATATCCAATGAAGCTTACAGCTTCGATCCTCCATATAATAAGCTTGAGCCAGAATCAAAATTATTTTTGTATTTAAATTCTCCACTAAGGGTGGAGAAAGCACAAAGCCCTCACCCATACCAACCATGGGATCGATACCCACCTGCACCCTATCACCACAGCCAACCTTCCAACTTAAGCACTTGGTGATATAAGGAAATGTGGAGACAATGCTTCTCCAAATAATTGATGCATTCCTGTAACAAAAAGAGGGATTTTTTGATCCATTGAAGAGCTGAAAAGGTTTTTAAATATTTGTATATGATCATCGAGCTCCACAACCCCTCAATGGTAAGTTCCTGCCACAAACTCTTAGTGCGTAAATCCTGACTAAAATAGTTAAGGTTGATTAAACCCTAGCCCCCAAGTTTCTTGGGCCAAAAAATGGAATCCCAACTGGTAAGATGCATCTTCCCAGAAAATTGATTGCCTTCCCAAATAAAGTGAATAATCTTACTGCGAATGGTACCAAGAATTTTGGCAGGCGGTTTCATTAGGCCCAACCAATAAGTAGGAATACTCATCAAAACCGATTGATCCAAAATGAGTCTCCCCCCAAAAGAGAGCCATCTATAGGCCCACAAATTAATCCTGCAATCAATATTCTTCAGTAACAAGGCCTAGTCCTCTAATACGTAATTATTTGGCTTTAAGAAGTACCCAAGGTAATTTATGCCCTGCTCCAAACAATCCATTTTAAAAGGCATAAAGGACCCGATGGTAGTAAGGCAGGCCTCATTCGAGTAATGGTACAGAAAGTTAGATTTATGTTCACTGATGGCCATCCCCGAGGCTTTACAAAAAATATAAAAAATTTCCTTATAGACCCTCCACTCATTAACAGTCACTGCACCAAAGATTAGTACATCATCAACAAACAACAAATGTGTTAAAGTAAGGGTCCTGGAGATTGTTATACCTTTAATATTTTTTTCTCGCTTCGCTTCTCCGATCAATCTACTGAGACCTTCAATAGTAAGAATAAAAAGCAAAGGTGACAAAGGGCATCCTTGTTGAATACCTATGCTTCCAACAAATTGCTTGGTTGGAGAACCATTAAACAAAACAACAAAGGATGTCGAAGAAATACACTCCATAATCCAATTTGTTACATCCACGGGGATACCAATCTGAATAAGAATCAGCCGAAGATATGTCCAATCAATCCAGTCGTAGGCCTTGATTAGGTCCATTTTCAGAATGAGGGATTGGATATTTTAACTTTAATAGAGTGTAAACCTTCCTCTGCAACCTCAATTGCATCTAAGATCTAGTGGTTGTACATGAATCTGAATTGCTCCATATATATGAATTTATCAAGGACCGCCTTGATTCTATTGGACAATAGTTTAGTAATAACTTTATACAACAAGTTGCACAATGAAATAGGACGAAAGTCATTAAAATCCTCCGGCTTGTCGTTCTTGGGGATGAGTGTGGTAAAGGTATAATTGATCGAACTGGGAAGATATGCCTTTAATTTGGACTCCTTGACAACAACATGAATATCGCCCCCAAAAAGGTAAAAAAAAGTGAAAGAAGAATTCCATGGTCTAGCCATTTGGACCTAGGCTCTTCTCCTACACAAAACCTTGTAGAATACCTTTAATTTCTTCTAAAGAAATAGAGTTACCAAGCATATTACCTTCTTCAACATAGAGGAATTTGGGAAAGAGATTGATAATCCTGAGTTGCTCGACTAGATTCCGAGACTGTTCCTGGTTGTAAATATGAGAGAAGTATGAAATTGTTGATCTCAAGATAGAAGCCTGAACCTTTAACAAAATTCCATCCTCATCCCGAATCTCCCAAATGGAATTGTTATTCTTGCGATGTGATGCATATCGTTGAATATTTTTTGTATTTTGGTCTCCACGAGCAACCCATAATGCCCAACTTTTCAAACACCAAGTGTTCTCTTGTAGGCTTAAACTATCTCCTTTCCTCCTCTCCAGATTGATAAGCTTCATCTTCCTCTCCAAAGAGAACATGTCAACTCTGACAGAATGCTCAATAGCCTGGATTTCCACTTCAATATCGAATAAATCTCTATCCATTGATTTTTTTTATCCTTATCCCATTTTTTAACTTCACCTCTCAACTTATTCGGTTTTATAATCAACTGTTGGAAGGAGGAAGGGTGTTTAATATTGTCTAATTTGGCCCATTGATCTTTGACAAAATCACAGAAGGAGTTGTCCTCCAACTAAGAATTGATGAACTTGAAAGGGTAAATATATTTTTCACAATCAAAATCCACCTGTAGAGCCACATCTGTATGGTATGAGATCCTTGTAGATATGCTCCATGAGAAATATCTACCAAACCTGTTAATCAATGCCTCATTAATCATAAATATATCAAGCCTTTTCGCAACCCCAACAGTCCCAGTTCTCCCATTAGGATAGGTAGGGACCATCGAGGCCGAGACAATATGAATGAGACCAGCATTAAAAAATAAATATTTGAAGTACTATGCGAGAGGGTCAATGATCTTCTTAGAGCCCCATATTTCCAATTCAGACAAAGTTAAATTCAGATCGCCACCAATGATAAGGAAATATTCATTGAGGATACCCTGAGCAGAGATATTGTCCCAAGAAGACACCCTGTTATTGTAAGGCCCATAAATATGGATAATGTTGAATGGATGGTTGAAACCCCTGAATCCTCCATTCATATTGATACATGCAGAAGTGTTAATGGTAATAAAATAAGTAGTCAATGGGTTCCATGCAACCAGAATACCACCAAAATTCCCATGTGCATCCACAACACTACAAAACTAATTTGGCCTCAGTCTAAGCAAAAATTCACATGCAACAACACCAGAGCACATCGTCTCCTGGACAAAGTAATCAACACCAGGACGCAGTATTTTTAGGTTGAATTTCGAGCCCTCTTATATTGAAGGAAAAAATAATCATTGGTAACTATCATCTTGGCCTGAATTCGGTCTAAGAGGCCATGAAGGAGACACAAAGTCCATCAATGCAGAGATAGAGGAGATTTCATAAGTTTTAGGTTTTATCCACTTTTGTTCAATATTGGAGTCCTTCCAAATATCTGACTTGGTTTTGCCTTTATTTTTTCTAATGGTAACATTGTGTCGAATGGAATTAATAGGGATAACCAATCCAGAGTTTCCACCTTTATTACCAAAAATCACTAAAGGATTTTCCTGGGCTTGGGAATCCATCGTGGACACCACCGGCATTGTAAAATCTTTGTCCTTATCAAGCCCTTCAAAAAACCTAATAGAACCAACCTGAAAAGATGAGGGGGAAACCAGAACCCCCATCGAAGCAACATCTAGGGGATCCAAAGAATCTTTCAGTGGAGATGGTGAGATATTAAACCCCAGATCATTAGGCAATTCATCCTGGAAAGGTCTATCCCTATCCGAAGAAACCACATTGTTAGCAGGACAAGGGAAATCGACAAGTATAGCTTCCTTGAACGAAGGGTTTGCCAACTTAGGGTTTGGTGGGAAAAGGCCCGCTATGCAGAGATGGGCGAAGACGTAAATCCCTGGGGGCCAAAACAAAAAGTTTCATGGAATCTAATATATTGTCAACAAATAGTGATTTCAAGAGAAAGGGAATAAAAATATTAAACTTTCCCATAAAGTCACGTGCAGAGTCTTCATCCATAGGGAGAGGAAAATAAATATTTTGGATCGGGTCCGCAGCATCTTCAGAAGCCCCACAAACGGAAGTGTCCTACTCCTTCCCAGAAACACTAAGGCGAAATTTGACACATTCCTGACGCAGGTGACCTGTAGAATGACACTTGAAACATCTGAAGGGCACCCCCCAGTAGTCCAATTGTTGGTCGAAAACACCATTTGACCACCTAACCTCAACCTTCGATGGAAGCTCATCTGTGGTAGCCACCTCAACAAGAATCCGAGTACAGCGATGGTCATTAGAAAACAACGTAGCTTCCTCAATCAGGATAAATCTCCCAATGGAGTTTTCCAACCCCATGATTGTTGGAAGGGTCCAACAAAAGAGGGGAAAACCCAAGAGTTTAACCCATAAGTGTCTTTTCTTTAACTTCTCGTGCCAAGGGTCAAATGCCGAATGCCAATGGCATAAAACGAGAGAGCCCGAGCCATAAACCCATAACCTGAAAAGAATAACCTGCAAAGTGTCCTCTGTAAGAAAATGGAAAAAGACCCAACCATTAACTAGCATGATGACATGCGGAACATAGTGGATTAAGGGTTTCCAAACCCTAGTAATCCAATCAATAATATCTACTCTCTGCATTCTAGAGTACTCGAATTTACTAACAAGGGCACGAGAAGACATGTTTTGTACCATATCCATAGTTATGTCTTTTCCCATAACACAAAGCGCCCTTTCCTTTTTTGCCTTTTCAGACTTAAATTTTCGACGTTTATTGGCAGAAGCCCTTGTTGTTTGTGACAAGGTATAGACAACCCTTCTCGCTTATTTTCAGTCCCTTGCACAAGAGAGCCTAAAAATGGCCCCTCACTATCTTTACACCTAGAAATCGGAGAACAATAAACTACCTCGCATAGTGGGTTAACCCTAACTCGAATAAGTGTAGTAGTAGGGGAGACGGATAACAACGCCCCCCGAACCCGACATTTGCTGAGATGAGCACGTGGTCTTGGACCACACCATCACCAAAATGCCAAATAAGGAAACCATAAATGTACTGAAAAGGAATCTATTCCATCCGTAGTCCGAAACTGTGTGGAAAAATACAACCAAACCAAATCCTGGTAACTAGGGTCGAAGAAACGCGTGAAAACTACTATGGAGTAAAAGAAAATTCCCACTTTTTTTACTTGGTTGGTACTAAGCCATTCAAGTCGAATAGCGGACTCCCAAGTCTGTAGTAGATTTCTAATACTTCAACTACCAAAACCAATATAACCTACAAGCCACCCAAAGCCAAAACCCTAACAAAGCCATCGTAGTTAGCTTCAAAGTCAATATTAAAACTAAATAGAATAACACAATTGAGAAAAAAACATTGATTTTTGGATGCACATTAGATGTAGATTCTATTTTCGTTTTGATTTCAAAACACCCTACTTTTTCACACAAGGCTAATTGTTTATGTCTCATATGAAAAAATCATATACATTAGAGGTTGAATCATTGTTTAAATCTCATATGTAAAAATCATATACACGTGAGGTTGACTCACTCCATATGCAAGTTTGTTTTGAAATCAAAATTTTAGCCCTTTTGTATAAAGTGAAGATAATTTTAATCTTTTCAAAATTTATGTGAGTTTCTATCATTTTCATATTTTTGTAATCTTTTCAAAATTTATGTGAAATTTTTTATCATTTTCATATTTTTTTTTTGAAATTCAATGATATGGTTTATCTTAAAATGAACCAAACCAACAAGAACAAAGTTCCCAAAAACAAATGAAATTCTTAATTTTGTCGAGAACATTTTTTGTCATACAATATGAATACCTTTCTCCCACACTAAGATAATTTTATTATAAAATAGAGGATTTAAAAATAAATTAAATTATACAAAATATTAAAAAATATTAATGCATAAATACCATAATAGCATAATTCGGGTTGTATTGGCCTTTTCGAATTCGTCGAATATTAGGTGTAATTAAAATACAAATACATTGGAAAATTGAATTTTGAAAAACTAATTTTGAAATACCACGAAATTTTTTTGTTTTTAAATAGTAGTTTTGATTATAAATAACATGTCCAGAAATAAACTTATAATTTTAAATGTACATTTATGATATATCCATGCATATTTCAATAAAATTACTTTAAATATTTTTTCTATACCATAATAGTATCTACTAGAATTATGCTACTATGATAAATACTGAACTTAAACTCATTTCACAATCCAAAAATAAACTTTAAAAAAATGAGAGAGATTGCTACTGTACGCTGTCTCTGAAATAGTTAAGCTTTTTGGTTTGAGCATCATCATAATTAGAATCAGCACGCTTGCACGGAAGCACTAACTGAGCATTCCCCGCCTCCCTGAGATGCTTGCAATCAATCCTCAATTGAATTTTATTCTTTTGCGTATGCCTTACATCAAGCACTACGCGAACAACAACAAAAAATTCTGATTTCTCTGTCGTACCTACATGAACTACTATTATTGTTCTCTGTATTGGATTGAGATTTGAATTCAGCAGAGAATCACATTCGTCCGTGTGTTAGAAAATTCCGTGCTATAATTGTGCTGTAATTATGCATCTCAGGGAAGTCATAAATGCAGAGAAGTGGGGAATATTGAAAGAGGCCTCAGGCCCGCCATTATAATTTCATTGCTGTTATTTTATTATAATGTGGTGATCCATATGTCTGTTTATTTTCAGAAGTTGATGAATAATCAATAGCCACCTTTATATGGGAGTTGTTCATTTGAAGAAATAAACTTGGAAGACTGGGTTACCAAAGTCAACGACCCTTTGGCCACTAATGTTGAAAGAACAAATAATTCTCACGTACAATAGTTGAATGTTGGCAGAGGCCATCAGCTTAACGTTCGTACTCTCTAGGGAAATCATTAGAGTCCACTGTCAGTCACTCATATTGTCACTCATGCGTTGGCTAGCACTTACATTGGATGTTATTACTTGTGTAATCACAATCAAGGAAAAGAAAGAACGAGCTCTATGGCCAACATAAAAATACAATAATTAATAATTAATGAGAATTATGAGCGAGGTCCACATTCACACTTACTAGCCTCAAGGTCCACATTCACACTTACTAGCGTCAAGAAGGTTCAAAGTCACCTAAGGGTATAGTGCATAGTATATGACCCTTTCAAATTCAAAATATGGGAGTTCAACTACAAGGTTACCTTTTACTTACATGTTGCTAAACTAACTACAATGTTAACTTCTACTTACATGTTGCTAAACTAATTGAATTTGTGCCCATATCTATTGAAATCATTGGATTCATCTCCTAAACTGATTATGGGAGTCATCTCCATATCAAATTCAAAATATGGGAGTTCAACTACAAGGTTATCTTTTTCTTACATGTTGAATCTAACTACAAGGTTACCTTTTACTTACTTGTTGCTAAACTAATTAAAATTGGGTGTAGTTTAAATATTCTACATTTTCAATCTTTTATGAGCATTTTGTTCGAAGTTTGGTTGGAAATCTTTAAAAAATCTTACAATCACATATATTAGCTATGAAAATTGCATAATTTGGGTGCCATGGGGGTATTCAAGGGCACTGAATCTATTTATGGATTAAAAAACACAATTTAAACACTCCCAAATTTGGATTTTACCAATTTTTTTTACCGGATTCCAACCAAAATCCACCATAAAGTCCAAAATATAGAATAAATAGACTACTCCATTAAAATTGTGTCCATATCTATTGAAATCATCGGGGTCATCTCCTTGCGTGGGCCTTTAGTTCTTTAGAAAGGTTTATATGAAATGTTCTCCATTTAAAATAATTGGAATGTTAATGGTGTTTTAATGGGTATGTGAAAGTGCATTGTTGTTGTTGTTATTATTAGGGTTAGTTGCAAATCCTTGGTGACTTTCACAAAATAAATATCCTCATTCACCCGTTCTTAAGGGAAATAATTTGAATAGTTGAATATTGTAAGTTGATTTAGCTTCATTGAATATATTCTCATATTGAAAAAAAAGACTTTGAATAACAAAACCATTTATAAAAATATCAATATTAATAATGGTGATATTGTATGGGGTGGAAGGAGTGGGTGGATCCTTCTTGATCCCGACGAAAATCAAGTTATCTTGTTTTCCCGGGGCTTGGGAAAAGACACCAATAATTAGGCAGAAATATATGCTCTATTCATGGGTCTGGATTTCATCGTCTACCTTGGAATTCAAAATGTTTCAGTCATAGGAGACTCTCTTTTGATCACTTTGCAAACCAGAAAAGGCATATCGCTCGAGGATAGAATTTTTGGAAGATTGCAATCTCGAATTGTTGATCTTATGCGGTGTATCACTAGAATTAACTTGGTTCATATTCAACGAACTAATAATCAGTTAGTCAATCGCTTAGCGAATCTCACTACCAACCTTGGCAAAGGTGAATTAAACAAAAATGGGGGCCAACCTTATACTCGGTGACTCCCCTAAGCGTTTAAGCATGAATTCAAATTAAAGGTATATGTCCCATAGAATGTGCATGAACTCCACTTGGCGGTAGATCTTATTTCAAACTGTAGGCATTAAAGGAGCCATTACTCCACACATGGGAGAAGGCTCCAGAGAATGTGCCTTATCGATTGAAGGATTGAGGTATTGTAATATGGAGTTCCATCTTGTTTTCGGGAATCAATATGGTATTATACATGTTTCCTTTAACTGGTTGGAAGATGGTAAGGGAGTGCTCTGGGTGACTGAGAGTCCCTTTGCTAGTTTCATTGGATTTTTCGTGAAGGAGCTTGCTCTTGGGGTGGCAGATTTTTTTTCTCTCCAGTTTGGTTTGGTGATTGCATGCTTTTTTCCTGCATTTCTAGGGCTAGTCCCATTGGATTTTCCTTGGAGGTTTTTTCCTTCGGGTTGGCGTATTTTGAGCACATCCCTATCATCCTTTTACAAGGATGAGATATTGCTTTGTTGAAGCTTGTATTCTGGGTGTACGAGGAAAGGGGTAGTAGGTAGTCTAAGAGGGTGCTGCGACAGAGATGTCTGAACTGGGGGTTGAATTTAGAGACATGAAGGTGGATATTAGAGACCTTCAGTTGACCCTGTGTAGATAAAATTCCCAAATGGAAGGAGTCCTCCTGGACATCCACGAGGTAACCTCTCACATCTCCTTACTTGACCACATATTTGATGATTTTGAAAGCGAACCTCGGGTGCATAGTGCTCAATTAGAAAAAAAATGTTTATTATTGTGATGTCCACCAAGAATTGATGGATGGAAGCCAATCCAAGCTTACTAGGAACGCCAGATCTAGGACTATTGAAGATGATTGGGTTTACAAACCTAATCAAGTCATCGTTGAAATATCTAGCTCTCTTGCCTCGTAGGAGGAATTTGAGAATGTGTAGGGTCCCTATGTTTTTCATTTTGATAGATGCTATGTTTTTCTGTTTTTGATCTCGAACAGTATGTAAGTATATATATCAACAAATCCCTCTTAGTTATATATGTACAGTCTCGAGGCTGCCTGTAAAAGTTAGAATGTTGGAAATAGTCCCATGGGCTACTTAATTGGGATATTTTCTGAAAATGTTATACTTTCTTAGTTGTTTTTTAGCAACTTTTTAATATTAAATCTACCTACTTTCATTAAAAAATACAAAAGTAATGATGAGATTGTAATATGTAATTATATGTTATTAATTCATTCAATTAACTTAGTAATTAACATAATTTTCTCTATATACATTCTCATTTTTTGTATTCTCTCTTTAATATTAAGTTTCAAAAAGTTTATTAAGTCATTATTGAGAAGAATACATTTTTAATATATAATTTTTTGAATAAACTTATTATATTTTTTATTTTTTAATTTAAAAAAAAAAAATTCTGCCTATTTTCCGAAATACGTAAATGTATAATAAATTTCCTTTATAAAAAAATAAATTTCTTTTCAATCACCTCATCATAGCCCTAAGCATACATTAAAAAAACTACCAAAACTAAAGTGTTAACAAAATGATCCAAAACTATCGAGAGGAAGGTGATGGATCAACCAATGTCATCTAACTCATTTAAGTGATAATTTTTTACTGCGTAAAAAGCTTTTCGTGTTTGGGATTTTGTGGTTTTTTTCTTAACAATGAGTAAACCTTGGTTTTAAGCATTGTTTGTTTTTTAAAGGTAACGAATATATAATTATTGGAATTTTTATGTTAGCCGGAGTAGATTTATTTAGGTTGTAGGTTGATTGTTTATTGTTTAGATTTTTTTGTTAGTGTAAGTTAATAAAAAAATGAAAGAAAATTTTGAATAACATTTTATTTTCTATATTTGTTTCTTAGTTTCTTAAGTGCATTTGATTTATGTAATATCACACAGCGAGAGATTTGTTTTTCAGATGCATTTCATTTATGTAATATTAGACGTCAAGATTACAACGGTAATGGTAGCAATTTTTGATACTCTCTAGTTTATGATCCCTTCCTATCATAATTAATTTTTGTTAGAGATCATAAAGAACACACAAAAATGCAATATTAATTAAGCTACATACCTTAAAAGTAACTTGACTTTTCTTCTTGTGATCCAAAACACCAAGATTAGATTAGGCTATGTCTTTGGGTTATTGATCTTGTAGTGAGCAAATTGATTTGTGCTACAATATAGAAGCAAAGGGTGTAGGGATACGATGAGATCAAATGAATTTGGAGGTGTGATCTAGGTAAATTTTGCAATGCCTACAAAGTTAACCATTGTTAAGAGTTTACACAAACATGTAACCATTATTAAGATTTGGCATCGAATAACAATACAATATTGTGAACTCATATTATATTAGCTTATAGTTTTCATGCTTTGGATCTCAACTTCTTAGTTATTTTCTAATCCCTTACGGTGTAGATCGTTAGACTAATTGTTATTCGAGGGGGTATTGTGACTTGCTAAATACCTTCGATCTCCTATTAATCAAGTGACCTTGATCCTATCCAACTTCTCTCTCATAGTGTGGGTAGGATGGAAGAACACCAAACCATGCACACACACTAGTAAAAGGCGGAAAGAGGAGATTGAAGTCACCTCTCAATTTTAAGGCCAAACCAAGAAACCCTAGGGTGAGACAAAGGAGGGAAGAGAGGAAGCCGCTAGATTAATTAGGACTTTAATATATTGTTAACAGTAACCTAGGGCTATAGGTGATTAGGGTAATTCAATTAGGTTTGAGATTAGGTGTTACCAATAAATTAACAAAGGAAATTGGACCAACTAACCCAAGTTAATTAACCAACAATTCATTTAGCAAGCTAAAGCCCATATGTTGGAAATGGAAAGGAAAGAAGGAAGATAATTCACTTGGAATTCTCTTATCACTACAAGGAAAAGGCCCTATAGCAGAGGTTGTAGCGAATGTTTTTAATGTTGCAAGATTGACCAAAATTGTCAAAAAAACCTTTGTTGCAACCTTCGTCAATGGTACCAGATGGTTTGGTAGAGGTTTTTATGGAAATTTATTATAACTAAAAAAAACTTTGCGGCCAGAGGCTTTAGCAAAGGATTTTTATTGGTGCGCTTTATTGAATGGAATGCACCAGTGCGTACACATTTAAAAATAACCAGTGCATTTTAATATAAACAAGCATCAATGCGTACAACAATCTTAATGACACCGGTGCTCTATAACTTTATGTGCACTAGTGCTTTATAAGAAGCATCACACCAATGCTTATGTCCTTTTATAACACAACAATGTTGACTGGGAAGGAAAACACAACGATGAAGTTGATTGGGACGTTAACATTGGTTGCATTTTTTTCATTACAGTGCAGTTACAATATATTATCGCACCAGTGCAGTATTAGATTGAAAGCACTGGTGCGTACAAATAATAAAAAAGCACCATGCAAGAAACAAATACTTTGTTGCATCGATGTGATTTTATTGTAAAAACATCGGTGCGTACAAATAATAAAAATGCACTTGGGCATATAACTAATACTTCGTTACAATAGTGCGATGTGATTTTAAAAGCATCGGTGCTTACATTTAATCATAAAATGCACCGATGCGACTTTGAATTAAATGCACCGGTGTGATTAACATGATGAAAAAAACTGGTAATCATTTTCTCATTGGCGACCAGTAATTGATGACTATTATAAAAATTACAATGCACTGATATATCTATATTTTATTTTTAATTTTTTAATTCCATTATTCATCAGAAAATGAAATAATTTTTATAATAGTATTCATATAATTTTATTTTTAATTATTGCAATTGGATATCATTTTTGGATTAATTTATTATATCATATTTCACATATATTCATTGTAATATTTAATCAACCATATATTTAATCAACGATGTAACATTTCACAATGCCATTGGACAATGCAATAGAATATGAAACTTATTTTATCATATCTGAATAAGAGGCCATTTGGCATACAAAATGAGACAACATAAAGGTCTACAATAATCAAAATTTCAATATGTAATTGTTACACTTACTGTTAACCCGTTGTCTTCCAATTGGGACACTATGTCTAGTACATTATACAAAATGTCTAATTTTCATAGACAATTATTTCAAAACATACAACAACTTGGATTAACATCCAACTATACTAATCATCATTCTTCATTGGAATTGTTGTCAGTGCTCGAGATACTTGCATCACTTGGGTTAATTGGCCTCAATTGTGTTCCTCCTCTTCAACTTCCATCTACAAACATAAAAATAAAGTGTAATGAGTGTACATACATTAGTGGGCATAATGCAAAAATACATAATAATATACATTATTATGTAAATTGAAAATTGTACCAAACAAGAATTGTGTCATGAATGACACACATTCTTTCAAAACCAAATCTTATGCCATCTCTCAACAACTCTTCTATTGGCTCCACTCCATGCTTTGTTTCCTCCAATTTTTATACCCCATCACAAATCATAGATTTAGTATAAAGGTTTTTTTGTTGTTCCATTAATTATAAAATGGGAGAAGTAAAACAACATAGATACTTACAAATTCCATAATTACTTTTTGTTATGCCAACATATACTCAAAACCCATACTTAACCCAGTGTGACTCAATTCTTCTGATGACTCTTCTTTGTATGTTAGCACCTGTCTGAAGACATCCAAGTATGACTAGTGTAAAAAAATTAAAATATAAATATCACAACCAATATGAAACCTTAAGTTGTTATAAGGAAATCACAATTTCTCAAAAAATTTGCTATCAACCCTTTTTTTCCTTGTCGTTCTATCTCATGTGCTAAATGGGTTCCATTTTGTTTTCTTTTCTACAAAAAAAATAAAAAATTTAATGCTAAATTATTTAATTATATGTCCATAATAGAAAAAACTAATGATTGCATACATTTGAATAACATTGAAGTTGAGATGGCTCCTTCTACAATGCAATTACATCCTTTTCTTTGACCATCTATTGTACACTTTTCTAGACATCCCTACTGGCATTTTTTGGATATCACCTTGTTCATCCTTTGGGATTTTCATAATCTTCTTGAAAAATTAAAATGACATTAAACTATTTTTATATTGATACGAAAAGTAAATATAACAGAGCTAATATAAATAAAGGAATGCTTTATAGTAGTATATACATATTCTACAAAAACATGTTTAGGAATATTACTTTTTTCAATATTTCTTTTTTGTTGTTGTATATTTTTGCACCGAGTCTCGGTGCTCTACAACCCAATATGGGGGAGATGTTGTAACGTTTCTTCCTAACAAAATAATTAAAAAAATTCATGTCGGCTCATAAAATAAAAAATTATGGAAAGTATTTTAAAAAAATCCATGTTGGCTCATAAAATAAAATATTATGAAAAATAATTAAAAAATAGATGTATAAAATAAAAACTTAAAACTTAAACCCAGATCTATCAATCAAGATAGATCAAATTTCTTGAGTTTAAATTTAAAAAAAAGAAATACACCTCAAGAAATTGGATCCCTCTCGGTGCTTGATAGATACAGGTTTAACATGGATTTATGTTGGTTGATATTGCAAGCATGGCATATTTCATTGATGATTACTTTGGAAATGCTTCTTGTAGTTTAAATATAACTTGATTCTTGGAGTCATTGGATTGATTTTTGTACTGTAAGTGAAAAGTAGGTCTATACGTTCTTTCCACTATATCCCTCATAGTTTTATAAAAGTTTTCCCCTTTTTATTAACTTCCAACAACACTTTAGATGAGCTAAGGAAAAATTCATCATCATTTACATCTTTCATAATTTTATTTTCTCAGACGACATTTCCTTCCCTTGCTATTGGTCCATGCATAACATTAAACATATGTGAAATAGATTGTTTGAAACATGTAAACGAATATTCTTAAGTGAATTATTACTGAAAATTCAACGAAAAAATCATATTGATTACTTTTTGATTCACTTGATTCATCCATATGTAAATTTTCAATCAAGGTTTTACACTCTTCTGCACTAAGATTGCAAATAATCTTATCAAGTTTCCTCGTTTTTTGGCTCTACATGACACCCATTAGTTAAAATTACATATAATTCAAACATATTAATTTTATACTGAAATTACAAAGAACTTTCCTTCTTCACTTTTTTGGATGTGCTCCCATCGTGCCGATTAGAATTATTGTTCCTTGAACACTTATCACACATTTTCTATCAATAAACAATCTGGACCATTAAATAGAGAAGCTATTAAATATATTATACAAATAAATTACATAAGTTCTAGCTAAAAAAGTAGCATGGCATATTAGTGCGCTTTATGAATAAAAACCCCTCGATGCAACTACAATATATACATATCAGTGCATCAGAAATATTTACGCACTGCTAATGAAAATTAAATTTACAAAAATTAAGCTACAACTTTCTCATTGGGATATATTTATTCAACAACACCGGTGCAACTTATTATCTATAGCGCACCGTAAATTCCCTATTTTTTAAAAATTATAGCTAAATGATGCACTTTTATTAAAAGCACACCTGTGTGTTCTATGGAACTGTCTACATTGAAAACAACAAAAGAGTTTTTTAGAAAAAACAATGAGATGGATAGGGTTTAGGATTTGATGCAATAAGTGGTCCCATTGCTTTAGATGCACAATGCCTTATATATTGAAACACAAACCTATTAAATCTAAAGTGCTTAAAAATAAAAACCCTAATTGTGAAATAACAGAGGGAGTTAAACCTTAATGTTAAATTTTTTAGCCACATAAAACAAAAGGAAGCAAGGAGAAAGCAAGGGTTCCAACATTGAAGGCAACTATGAAAATATTTTATTTTTCAACATTTACTCTAAATCTTCACAGGAACATAAATAAATCATGCATTGAGATCAATAGTAAGAATTTGCATACTTGAAATTTCTAGTTTGCAGAGTTTTGTGTGATTCACCATACCTTACAAATTTTGATCTTCAGAAAAATACGGTTGCTCCAAAGTCCTCCCAAGTAAATCTCTATTTGTAATGCCCCATATTTGGATAGTACTCATTAATTAAAACTCTAATGTGAATTATATTAACATTTTCATTTGATTATTATATGTTGCACTCAGTTAGGTTGATTAAAACTATTGTTATCTGAACATATGGACTCCCTATGTGTGGATCTAGCAAATGGAGTTTATCATTTTACTTTATTAATGATGATGAATATGTTATTTTGTTTGAAACATGCAAATTGAATGTGGAATATGGATATTGTTGATGTAATTGTAACTTCGGAATGTATTTCACCTATGTATATTGTATTCCTATAGAGATGTTATTATTCCTCTATACGGAAGTGTCGTCATTTATATTGTAAGTGTCGTAACTTATACTTGATGGGTTATTAGACCACCTTGATGGGGTCGGCCCTGTATGATTCATGTGGGTAAAAGGGTTATTAGACCACCCTATTGGGGGTCGGCAGTATCATCATTATGTTATGTGGTTAAGTTAAGGCCGACCTAGTAAAGGTTATTAGGCAAGTCAAGTCAAGTATAAATAGAGTGTGGGAGGCACTCTATTTGATTATTCTATTCTTCACTCATACTCTCATTTGGAGAGTGGCGCACTTGTGGAGGAGGAGAAGCTGCTGCTAGGAGGACTATCTCTTGTACTTGGGTTGTATCATTGATCTATCTATCTCTGAGGAAGTTGCGGGCTTTTTCACCTTCTTGGTTTTCCCCAGTGAAACTCTGTGTCTCTTATGTGCTTGCATTATTGTGTCCATGATTGATGTGCTGTAGATATGTTGTAGATATGTTGTACATGTTATTCCCTAGTTAAGATCCTAGATCAGATTGAAATTTCTGAAAAAACTAACATGGTATCAGAGCTAGCCTGAAAGAAGGCATGGTATGGCATTTATGACACTTGTTGCACTTGCGAAGCTAGGGCTTGATATAGCAAAAACCAGTCATCGTAGAACTTTCTCTATAAATTCATTTTGGAAAAGTTTCAAGATCTGAAACCTTTACAAGTCGTATATAACATCTCCATGTACCTTATGTCAGAAGCACAACTTCTAATTCGTTGTACTTTGTGAGTTATGATTTGTACAATCTAGAGTTTCTGCCTCTTCCAGATCTTAGTCATAAACAGGTGACCTAGGAAAAAATGTCATAACTTGGGATAGGAATATCCAAATGAAATTTCATAAAAAGTGAAAGGTAGGGCACAAAATTTACTTTCTCAGGTAAGTTTTTCAAAGGCCAAAAATGAACCAGTGACACGTAGCACACTGTACAAGTTCGCTCTCCTGTTTTATCCCATAAACAGGTCACGTTGCGACACTTGGCATAAATCTCTCTCAGAGAATCCAATTGAGGTAAAACCTATGGGGTAGAAAGGTAACAAATTAGGATACCACAGAAAGGAGTTTCAGACCTTGTAGATCTGAAATTTAGGAGTTACACTAGAAACAATCAGGTGCATATTTCTGTCAAAACAGAATTGGATTTTGAGCACCTTCATTCATGGCTCCGAGAATTTAGGGTTTCAGAGAATGTTGGAATCTTTTGTATCAGATACCATGGCTGGATTCTCTTCATTAGAATCGAAATTTAGAGACCAAGATCGAATTTTTTGGTTGGGCAGAAGGCCGAGATTGATCAAACCTTAGTTCGGGATTTTGATCGGAAAGGTGGAAAATTAGGGCTTTTGCAAAAGTTGGAATTTCTGAAGTCTGTGACCACGGCTGGAAGCTCCTCAGAAAAATCAAAGTTTAGAGCTTTGGATCGAACCTTTTGGTTGGGCAGAAGGGTGGGATTTAAAAAACCCTAGTTCAGGATCCTGTCCAGAATATCCGAAAGTTTCAAAGGCAATTTTGAGGGGTCAAACTTTGCAGTTTTCAAACTCTAAGTATACCTTGATTAGTACAATCTTGATTAACTTTAGACTTGTCGTATCACCTTAATAAAATTATGAATGCAGATATTCATTGATTAGGGTTTTGACACTTATGATTGTACTAATGCATTGTGGTGTTGTATGAGGTTGATGTTGTCCACTAACATGAAAGGTACATCAAGAAAGACAAATCATGTTCTAGTTCAAGAACATATGACCATGTTGACATGAAGACAAAGATTCATCCATTGTCATGGATCACATAGAATATATACTTACAAGGTATGTATAACTTGTTTCTATAATGGTTAACCTATGAGATATGCAGGTTACTAGCACAAGTCATTGAAGAGAACAAGAAGACATTATGCGGGTATGGTAGACATAACTAGCAAATATGATAACCAAGTATGTTTTTCCTATATCAAGTTAGAATCCTACCTTGTGTTAGGATCTTATACTGTTGTATGGTTGATAATGATTATTCATGAAGTTAGAAATGTAAGTAATCAAGGGTTTATGCATATTTGGTCTCTTACCTTGATTGACGATATGACTAACTAGAAAAGTCCTTTGGTCAAATATGAATATGCATGAGTAAGAGAAGTCTTCCCTAAAACATTGAATGCTAATGCTTATTATCTGTGTTTGAAATGATCATGACTATACATCTTTAAGATTATTGTGTTTTGATAGTATTGATATTATACTAATGAATGTATGATTATGTATGAGATCTTGAGGGTAACACAATGATGATACTAGTAAGCATGCATAGTGATCGAGGATGGATATAAGTTCAAGGACAGGTAATCCAGGAAGCAAAGATCAAGAGAGAGCACACTCCAGTACTTTCTGCAAGGATGCAGACATTCAAAGGGATTTGACCACTTCTCACAATCCACATCAGAATGGAGTTGCAGAAAGGAAGCAAAGACTGAGAGGGATTCAACGCAACAACAACAAACAAAGATAAGTATTTAAATTTTCATTTCTTGTATATTTGATTAATATTGTTCAATGATGTATACACTTATGTTCCTAGACTTAGGTTGTGTATTATGCATATTAGAATAATTGCATTAATGAATAGTATACTACTAATATGCATCTGATGGGTAAGTGGCCTATGGCACTGTACAACATTCCATTGCTACTTATCTAGAATGAAACCTCTTTGCTGACATGTTGGGAGTTGTGCACACTCTTAACAATGTTCTGGTAGAGATTGGAAGGCATCTAGAAAGTTAAGGGATATGGATAAATGTTGTATTGAAGCATTGGATAAGATAATTGCATGAATGTATGACATATTTATTTATGTGTAACAATTTGTTTTGAAAACTATGAGATGTTTTCTAATCATGCAATTTAACTTTTTTTGTAGGAAAGATCGTATACCATCACCTACAAAAGAAGGACTACAACATTTGTTCAACAACAAAGTTATCTATTGAAGATATTGAAGTTCCTAGGATTAAGGAAGAACGCCATGATCGAGGAGTACCAGTCGATCATGAAGAATGATGTTTGGGATGCAGTCCCAAGACCTGAAGGGAAGTCTGTTGTGACTTCCAAATGGGTCTACAAGATCAAGCATGCTGCAGATGGTAGCATAGAAACATACAAAGCGATATTTGTAGCTCGTGGCTTCTCTCAGAAAGAGGGAATAGACTATGAAGAAACTTTTTCTCTTGTAGCCAGATACACCTCCATCAGATGAGTACTTGCTCTAGTTGCAGTGATGAAATGGAAGATACACCAGATGGATGTCAAGACAACTTTCTTGAATGGTGTAGTCGAGGAGGAAGTGTATGTGGAGCAGCCACTTGGTTTTGAGACACATGACAGGGAGTCATATGTGTGCAGACTGAAGAAAGCCTTGTATGGCTTGAAGAAAGCTCCTAGGACTTGGTATGGTAGGATAGACAACTTTCTATCCAGTTTGGGCTTTACTAAGAATAAAGCAGATTCCAACCTTTACTACAAGGTTGAGGAAGGAAATCCTGTGATACTACTCTTGTATGTGGATGACCTGTTTGTAACAGGAGAGGATGGATTGATTGCCGATACCAAGAGGAAGCTTGATACCGAGTTCGAGATGAAGGACTTGGGTATGATGCACTACTTTCTAGGCATGGAGGTGTGGCAGAGTGTAGATGGAATCTTCCTTGGACAAGGGAAGTATGCAGTAGAGATCCTGAAGAGGTTCGGGATGATGGATTGCAAGGCCATGGCCACACCTATGGCATCGAACCTGAAGCTTCTGTGTGATGCTTTGCGTGATTCGGCTGATGTCACGGTGTATCGTCAGATGATTGGGTCCTTGATGTACCTGACGAACACTAGACCATATATTTTCTTTGCGGTGAACACATTGAGCCAGTTCCTAATAGATCCCAGAGGTGTTCACCTGGTTGCTGTAAAGCATATCCTGAGGTACCTGAAAGGTACAATTGATTATGGGCTCAAGTATGATGTGAATCAAAAGTTTAACCTGCAGGGTAATGTTGATTCAGATTGGGAAGGCAGTGCTGCAGATAGGAAGAGCACTTCTGGGTGCTGCTTCAGTATGGGATCAAGTGTGATCTCTTGGTTTAGCAAGAAGCAATCCTGCGTAGCACTGAGTACAGCCGAAACAGAGTATGTTGCAGCTTGTTCGGCTAGTTGTGAGGCAGTATGGCTTAGAAATCTACTGTATAAGTTATTTTATTTCCCGTTGGATGCTACTGGTTGAAACACATTGAGATCTAATATCACTATATCAGGGATATGGTGTAGAGAGGAGCAGTGAATCTCCTGTATGTTGCGACGAATGAGTAGGTTGTAGATGTGTTGACAAAACCACTGGCGAGAGTGAAGTTTGAGTACTTCAGAGAGAGGCTTGGTGTTCTTCAGATTGACGACACTTCGAGGAAGAAGTGATGGACATGTTTGATGGAGCCTTTTCGAGCATGGTGAGAAGAGGATCCTTCCCATGGCTGTGGATGTAAGCGCTATGTGATGAGCATCAGGACGATGCTCCAGTTACTGCTCTGTATACGCATAATGCTGGATGCTTGGTATGATCGGTTGGATCATGTATATGTATATGCATCATGTTGGATGCTTGTTATGATTAGTTGGATCATGTATATGTATATGCATCATGTTGGATGCTTGTTATGATCAGTTGGATCATGTATATGTATATGCATCATGATTGGATGCTTGTTATGATCAGTTGAATCATGTATATGTATATGCATCATGTTGGATGCTTGTTATGATCAGTTGGATCATGTATATGTATATGCATCATTTTGGATGCTTGGACCGTGTATCTATATATGTATTAAGTGGATACATTGTATGATCAGGTATATCATGTATGTTGATATATATCAGGTGGATACATTGTATGATCAGGTGGATCATGTATCTGTGTATGTATCAGGTGGATACATTGTATGATCAGGTGGATCATGTATGATGATATGTATCAGGTAGATATTTGGTATGCATTAGGTGGATGCATTATATGATTAGGATGATCCTGGATGACGAGCTTCAAGATGTTGTTCCAGATGACATGCATCAGGACGATGTAGTGATGATGATCAGGATGATCATGTACATTAGGATGATGTATGGTGAGTATCAGGTTGATACTCTGTGGCCATGGACAGGTTGTGCAAGGGTAGCATGTAATAAGTCCTGGAGATTTGGACAGGATGAAAAAGGCCTCAGATGCTCTTTAAAGATCTTTCTTGGCAAGACACTCTTTTAAAGTTTTGCTAGACCACATGTAATAAGTCCCGGAGATCTAGATAGGATGAAAAAGGCCTCAGATGCTCTTTAGAGATCTTGCTTGGAAAGACACTCTTTTAAGGTTTTGTGGGGACCACATGTAATAAGTCCTGGAGATCTGGACAGGATGAAAAAGGCCACAGATGCTCTTTAGAGATCTTGCTTGGAAAGGTACTCTTTTAAGGTTTTGTGGTATGGGTCACATGTAATAAGTCTTGGAGATCTGGACAAGATGAAAAAGGACTCAGATGCTCTTTAGAGATCTTGCTTGGCAAGACACTCTTTTAAGGTTTTGTGACAGTCACATGTAAAAGATCCTGGGAGATCCGATAGGTTGATCTGTGTGCTCGTAAAATACCTGGGATGATCTTTTAAGGTTTTGTTGACGCATGTAATCAATCCTGATGATTCCACAGTATGGACAATGATGATGAATACCTCCAGGTGGTGGGCCTACATCTAGTATGAAAAAGGACTGGATCTGTATAACTTCCTATGACGAGTAGTTCAAAGATTGATTGAGATAGCAGCAGTAGTGACGATGACAATGATTCGATGTCGATGATCCAGTGACGATGATCCAAAGAAGAAGACTTGTGCAAGAAGACCTGTGTCGAGAAATACCTTCCTAGTTAAGAGGGAGTGTTGATTTAATTGTAACTTCGGAATGTATTTCACTTATGTATATTGTATTCCTATAGAGATGTTATTATTCCTCTATACAAAAGTGTTTGTATTCCTATAGAGATGTTATTATTCCTCTATACGGAAGTGTCTTCATTTATATTGTAAGTGTCGTAACTTATACTTGATGGGTTATTAGACCACCTTGATGGGGTCGGCCCTGTATGACTCATGTGGGTATGTCCATGATTGATATGCTGTAGATATGTCGTAGATATGATGTACATGTTATTCTCTCAGTTAATATCCTAGATCAGATTGAAATTTCTGAAAAAACTAACAGATATGTGGATCACAATTTAGTTTGTACCTTGGATATAAAACAAGTACAATATATGTTGCAAAAAAACTGACATGATTATATTTAAATGTCATTTTAGTGATATGGATTATCAACTAAAAGAGTTGGGTATGTTAATACATGAGATTTATGTTTATGGTGAACTGACCCACATGCTGATTGAATATGAGATCTAGTTAGATTCCTTGAAGTGCCAAGGGGCACAAGATGTATTGGACATCAAGAGGATAATGAAGTGATATCAATTTCTTATGATTTAATTGTCAAATTCAAGCACTACTATGATCTATGGGTAAGTGTCATTTGGATAGGATGCATCGCTTGCCTAGAATGGTTGTTCAATGACACAACTATAAGAACAATAATTGCACAATATGGCGTAGTATAGGGTGTTGACCCTAGTTATATCAGGAGGTATGAAGGAATTCCGCAACGTGTATCCTCCAAAACCTAGAGTCGTGGGAGGGTTGTGTGGAGACATGCTCCTCAAGTTGTGTGATGATGACTTCCAGTTGCCTGTTGGGGAGGTTTGGTCGATATAGTTGACACTTCCACTTTCACTTATGGATTCTATCTAAGGTTAGGTCAATATAGTTGGGATCCCTATCATATTCTAACAGAGGAAAGGATGGGATGTGGAAGATGATAGTAGGTTATGGAGGAAGGATGGATATAAG
This sequence comes from Larix kaempferi, assembly GCA_027924585.1. Classification (NCBI taxonomy): domain Eukaryota; kingdom Viridiplantae; phylum Streptophyta; class Pinopsida; order Pinales; family Pinaceae; genus Larix; species Larix kaempferi. The sequence continues at coordinate 5,757,084 of BSBM01000399.1, read as the reverse complement.
TAAATTAAAAATATGTTGTCAGTTAGTTATTTAACAACATGATTAATTTTGTGTTGTAAAAGTCTTGCTTTACTCATGTACAGGGATAATTTTAAGGACCCATACTTATATAAAAGTGTATAAACCTTGGCGAATCTTGCCAATTCTTAAAATGTCAACTATAAAATATTTGGCGATATCTTTCTAAAATTATTTCAATTTCTAAGGATTTTATATAGTTTATATAATAATTTGGTGATTTTTAGAGTGAAAAAATTTTACCCCATCAAAATTGGGCAAAATGAGGCTTCAAAAAATGCAAATTAGCGAATACTTTTTTGGAAAAAAACATGAAAAAATAGCCCATGGGATAAATTTCGCCCCTAAATTTATCCTTGCTCATGTGTGATAATATAATTATCTTGTGTCGTTTGTATTGAGTTATTGTAAACTAGTGTGATTGTTAGATTTTGAGATTTATATTTGTTATATTTCATACTTGGATGAGTACGAGAACATACAAGAATTATGCATTAAAAGAATGATTGTTTATAATTAATACACATGCAGGTATATATACACTAGCTATGCATACCTACATTGTACATGTACACTAGTATGATTAATTGATGTATTAATGATTGAATGAATGGTTATTGATTGTAGGGAACATATATAATACATATAAATATCTAGTACCATTAAATACCCTTCTTCACTTCATTAATTGTTAATATGATGAATTAAATAGGTATGGTGGGGTGTAATAATTTTTGGGGGAAAATGTCAAATTCATTTACTAGCTAGCATGAGAAGAAAGAATTTCCATTATATTTTATTGTTATTTTATTCAATTCATTATTTTTATTCTAGTTATGTTTTTCCGTAAAAATCTAGAAGGTGTGGTTGATGGCTCATAAATGACGGTGGTTGAGGAGACTTGGGAAGAGGTGTATTGAGATTTGATAAATATAGGGGATGAAGAGGAGTTGGAGAGGTTCTTTTATGAGGAGCCGTGGAAAGGTTGAGTTGGTGGAGAGAAATAATTCATGGAGAAATTCTTAAAAGAAATATTTTCATGGAAGTTCTTAGAGATAATTTGTTATTGTTCTTAGAGTCATGGGAACAGAGGACCAAGAAACTGAAAGGTTTCTTGGAGCTAGGAAGCTGTCTAGGCTCCTAGTTGCTAGGGAGGTGAAATTCCATTCTGGGCATCGAAGGAGGGTGAAGGCTTGTTGTAGTAGAAGGATTAGTGCATTCTTGGAAAAATTTGGTATCTAAAGAGGCACTTTTCAGTATGTTATTGTTTAAACTCATGTTATACTTCGATTATTTGTTATTTCCATGGTTATAAGCATGTTTTTCATATATTTATGATGTTTAAAAATAAAGTAAGGTAGGCATGACTTACACTCTTGCAAAACTCTCCACTCAAAATGTTGGCAAAATAATAAAATAGTAATTAGTTTTTAGTTTTTAAAACACTTTATCAAACTAGTTTTTTGAAAAATAAATTCTTGCTCCTTTTTCAACTCATGGAAAAAAAATCATGTGTTCTTTTTTCATGTTTTTCTCATATCAGTGCGCTTTAATATATAATCCCACCAATGTGAATTGATAGACAACACACCATTCACATATTTAACTTTGTACTATTTTTTTATGCATAACCGATGCACCTGTAAGAAATTATTGCACCGGTGCGACATAGGTTTTAAAGCACACTGTCTGGGCATAAAATAGGAAAATAAACATGTAAAAAAGGTATTTACATTTTGCGATATGTGACTATCAATGCACTCATAATATAAGTGGAAACTGGTGCGCATGTAGTATACGCAACACTGTTACAATATGTTGCAAAGAGAGCCGAGTACACATAAAATATAAAACTTTATATGTACTCAAAATCAATAATTTCGTATTGCATTTTCTATTCACCCGTGCGTATTAAAGATATGAGTGCATCGGTGTGCTATAATATAATAAGTGCACTAATGGTGATAATATTGAAAAATGTATATATAAATATCCACTATCAAACATAGCAGATATTTTCTTTTGCGTATTTTTTTGTTGATATTTAGCGTCAATGCATATATGTTTGTTATGCACTGGTACGTTTAATTATTTTAGACTCATTGGTGCTCTATGTTTATTAAAGCACATCGAATGAGTTAAAAATACCTATGAATGTATGCTTAAACTTAAAATGGTATATTAATCTTAAATGCTCTTTTAGGATACAACCACATCAATTACAATACTTCATAGTATACATATGTTGTTTAAACTCACCATATTCTTTAAAAATGGTTTCAAAACTATGTTGAAAGTTAGATTGTGATATGGTTACCAAAATTTAATTTAGGAATATAGACACGTATTGATTGTTGATTTGGTTCAAATGTAGGGAGAAAAAGTTATAATATCAAATGACCAATTCATCTCAAATGCTCTTTTAGGATACAACCACATCAATTACAATACTACATAGTATAAATATGATGCTTAAACTCACCATATTCTTAAAAAAATGTTTCAAAAATATATTGAAAGTTAGATTGTGATATGGTTCTCAAAATTTATTTTAGGAATGTGGACATGTATTGATTGTTGATTTGATTCAAATGCAGGGAGAAAAAGTTTTAATATCAAATGGCCAATTCTTCAAATTCTATTTTATTCCATATTGTTTAAATTTCATCAAGTCCTCCCTTTCCATCTCCAGTAAGTTTATATTTTATTAATATTTTGATTATCTAATTGAATTTATGTTATTTATTCATGTGAATCTGAATAACAGTGCATTCAATTTTATAGGATCCTGATTTAGGATCAAGTTCAAATGCACAAGATATTCCACCAATTGAAAAATGCTGCAAGCTCTTATCAGGAGCAAGATACCACAATAAGTTGGTAGATGAAAATGGATAGTCGCTTTACCTCACCAGTTGTAACATGCCATCTTCCATCCATAATCCTGGGTCATTGACCATAATTCATTGTGAGTTGGATCTCTTTTATGACATCCTAGTAGTATGTGGTTATTCTAAATGTCAAGGGTTGAAGGACAACCCTCAGCGTGTCACACTCACCCATTATATTAATGATTGACTACCCAATGTTGATGGTTTAATCCCTCCCACGACAATAAAAAATCCAATAGGTGATATAGAAAATACATGTAAGAACATTTCCTTATGCTCATTTTTTGAAAACTTGGAAGCCAAATGATCCAAGAGGATCTGAAGATGCTTATACATCAAAGTTCTCAATTTCCATAAAGAACAAACACCAATACAAAGAGCTCGATGAGATATTTCCAATGGTGTGAGAATCGTCTCAAATGGTATCTAGATGAGAAAGTTATTGCAGTCTGAATTTTCTAAGAAACAGATGAAAAAGAATGTAGGGTTTCCACATGGCAGCCCCATAGGGAGCCATGTGTCTGTGATGACATCATCATGATGATGTGGCAGCATGAGAGGTTTCCACATGTCACTCATTTTTGTAATTTTTCAGGGGTCCACTAGGACCATCAAAAAGTGCCACGTGGCACTTCACTGACGTGGAACTTGGATGATGTGGCAGCACCACAAACTGCCAAGTGGTAGTATGTGGAAACTCCATAACTTGACATGTGGTAGTTAAGATAGATGGCATTCTGATGTGGCATGTTGACTTGGTAGATGACATGGTGTTGATGTGAAATTTAGTTCACACCAAGATATGATCAAGAATTACACTCACTCACAAATATCTCACACAACTAGTCAAAGAACACAGAAAATTACTCACAATAATACAAACTGTATTAACTCTCATGAACAAAATGTTCGGATATCCACATCATCTATTTCGGGATACATCATCTATTTCAGGATCTTGCATGATCTATTTCAGGATATGCAGAATCTAGGGTTTTGCATGCACATGCATGCATCCCAGTCACCAGTTTGATGCCTCCAGCACCTTATCCACCTTCTTCTAGCACCCGGGAGCCACCTACCACAGATTTTTAGCCCTCCTAAGCTGAAAGGCACCCACTTCTCACCTACTGCCAGAGAAGGGCGCACTTGTTCACCTACCACTGCAGTTCCACTTCAGTTACATTCAGTTAGCTCTGATTCTCCCTGATTTGAGGCTAGTTTCACTCCCGACTGACTGTATCACTTTCGTTTGACCTCCAGTTTGATTAGGTGACTTGTTCTGACTTCAGTTAGCCTCCCATGCGCCCCCACTGAGCCTCCATATCCTATATCAGTGCTACACACTTCAGTTACATTTGTTACACTCAGTTAGACTCAGTTTGACACCTGGATGACTGGTTGTTGTGATTGATGAGCACCACCGATGATTGATGAGGACTCCTAGATAGAGTCAAGCTACTCCATTCAGTGATTTGAATGACCTCCTTAGGTAATTCGAATTGCTCAGTCATTGTGACAGTTTGTATTGTAATTCATTCACCCTTTCTGGGATAGTGAGCACTGCTGCATGTTTTGCACAGTTTTGCACCATATTTTCTATGTTCATCTGTTGTGATTGATTTACTTGTTCATTAGATCTGCTGTGACTAATTTTACATGGTATCAGAGCCATTGCAGGGACAAGATCTCTTTTCTACAGGTGTTTCTACAAGAAGATTTGACTGAATTGCTAAAAATTGCAAAAAGTTTGGCATGAGATATCTCAAGGGCATTCGCTCCTGTGCATGCAAAGCTTGAAAAATATTCCAATACCACTCCAGAAGCTTGAGTTACCACATAATTCCTGGATCTGATACATTGGACCCATTCAACATTGCTTGAAATCCAATCCCAGGTGTGATGCAACTCTCAAAGGGTGGATTGTTCGACCTTATTGTGGTTGTTTTGATGTGATTTGCAGGTTTATTGTCTCCTCCAATTGCACTCGCTATCTTCTGCATGCAAGCCTTTCTACAGCAATTGCATTCGCTATAGTCTGCATGCAAGCTTCCTCTTCATCAGTTGACTCAATCCTTGCAATGGAATACTCTTCTTCAAAGCCTATCCTCACCCCATTCAATTAGTTTGATTGGAAAGATGATATGGAGATCATATTACGTTCAAAAGGTTACTACCGAGTCACTCTTGGTCTTGAATTGGAGCCAAACAATGTGACAGTTTGTATTGTAATTCATTCACCCTTTCTGGGATAGAGAGCACTGCTGCATGTTTTGCACAGTTTTGCACCATATTTTCTATGTTCATCTGTTGTGATTGATTTACTTGTTCATTAGATCTGCTGTGACTAAACACTACAACAAGCTTGATGAAGCTTACGGTCTTCTTTGTCTCTCCATCTCCAAGGATCTTCACTTCCATCTCAGCGGATTGAAGACTCCAAAAGCCATATGGGAGCAACTTGAAACACTATTCGGCAAGCAGGATGAGCTTAGGGCTTTTCAATTAGAGAATGAATTGATTGGCCTTAATCCTGAGAATTTCGAGACCATCAATGAATTCTTCACAAAATTCAAGAACTTGAACTTGCAATTGAAGAACAGTGGTGTTATCAAAGAGGATAAACAGTTGATCCTCTCCATTCTAAGCAAGCTTGGGAAAGATTATTCGGTATTTGTCTCCACTTTCAATTCCGGTCGGCTAACTACCCCGAATTGGAAGATGCCTACCTTGAATGCCTTCATTGAGTCCGTTACGAAAGAGCATGACAAGTTGATTCAAATGGGGTCCATAAGCTCCAAAGATTCAGCCCTATTTGTTCAAGGACCCAAGATCTCGAATGGTAAAGGAAAGCTAAAGAAGGAGAAGCCCAAATTCGAGCCTCACAAGCAAAAAGACAAAGGCAAGCAAATGGATGCACCATCCGGTTCGAAATCCAAGCAAAAGGGCAAAGAAGGTAACCAAAAATCTAAATGTACTTATTGTAACCGTGGCTTTCATCCCAAAAGTTCATGTATGAAGAAGACTATAGATCAAATGGCCCTCCTTTTGGAAAAGAACAACATAACCCTTCCAGACGGTGCAAGGAAGAAGGATCGGAATGACGATCATGAAAGAGGACAAGCACTCATGGCAACGGTTTCGAAGCCCACTACTCTCTTGATAGATTCGGGTGCATCAAATCATATGGCTGAAAATATTGATTCTTTTTCCTCATTCGATCCAAACAGCTCCATTCCCATCCATTTGGGAGATGACTCAAAAATTTCTTCAAAGGGAAAAGGTACGATTCATGTAGAACATGGATGCTTTCAGAATGTTCTCTATGTGCCTTCCTTAGCTTCGAATCTCCTTTCTGTGTATCAAATGACACATACTGGTGAACCAAAGCAAGTCACATTCAGCCCTAATACAGTTGAAATTTCTGATATCAAAAGTGGAAGACTAGTTGCGGTTGGAAAGGCAAACCACACTGCAAAATGCTATGAGTTTTCGCACTTTATTCCGCTTGCAAAGCCCACTGCTCTTCGCACACATGGTAATGAGGTTAGTAGGATTTGGCATGAAAGATTTGGACATCTAAATTATAATTATTTGCTGCTGCTATCAAATAAATCCATGGTAGATGGGCTTCCACAACTCCGTTCCTCGAAGGGAATATGCACCGGTTGCATTATTGGGAAGCACCCCGAGCACAGATTCGACCGCGGCAAGGCTAGCAGAGCCTCTAATATTTTGGGATTGATCCATTCTGATATCAGTGGTCCGCTGCCCCATATGTCATTAAATGGTTCAAGGTATGTTTTGACATTTATTGACGATTTTTCCCGCTTTACATGGGTATTCTTTCTCAAAAACAAGTCAGAAGTGCTTGGAAAATTCAAGGATTTTAAGGCTTCTGTCGAGATCACCACCGAGAGAAAGATCAAAGCTCTTAGATCTGATAATGGTGGGGAATATATCAAGTCTGCGTTGCTGCAACTTTGTGCCCAAAGCGGAATCAAGATCCAACATACAGTTCCCTACACACCCCAGCAGAACGGTGTAGCGGAAAGGAAAAACCGGTCACTGAAAGAGATGGCTACATGCATGATTGAATCGAAAGGTTTGGCTGCAAATATTTGGGCTGAAGCAATCAATGTTGCTGCATATATACAGAACCGTGTTCCACATTCATCCGTGAAAGGTATGACTCCTTTCGAAGCATTCTTTGGTCACAAACCGGATGTGTCAAATTTGAGAGTTTTTGGCTCTACTGCATGGGCTAGAATTCCTTCTGAGAAGAGACTAGCTTTGGATCCACAAAGTATCGAGTGCATATTGATAGGATATGGGGAAGAATAAAAAGCATATAAACTCATGGATATCAGATCTAAAAAGATATTCATAGAGCGCAGTGTGCAGTTTGAAGAACCGCTTCAAGAATTGCAACTAGTCGAGGAGAAAAGTGCCGATTCAACGCCTTCACCAGAAGAAGATTCGAGCAACGATAATGAAGGTATGAGTTCTGATATTTCTGATATTTTAGAAGCATATGATGATCATGACATATCAGGTTCGGAATCCGATCATGATGATCCTCCTCAGTTACCAAAGTGGGCCCAAAACACTCTACAATCTGCTGGTTCGAATCTTGGAAATCCTGCTGATCCGAGACGAACAAGAGGAGACTTTCAAAGAGCAGGTATGGCTCTTTCTATTGCTGATCCATTTCTTCCTGAGATTTGTTATTTGATGGCTGGTTCAGATCCTACATCATACTATTCATCCCATCGAGATCCGAGATGGAAAAGTGCCATGGATGAAGAGTACAGTTCTCTTCAAAAGAACAATACATGGGAGCTAGTTTCTCTTCCACCTGGAAGAAAATTAGTGAAGTGTAAATGGGTCTACCGTACTAAAATTGCTGCTGATGGCACTATCAGCAAATACAAAGCAAGGTTGGTGGCAAAAGGTTTTTCCCAAGTCCAAGGAGTGGACTACACAGAGACCTTTGCACCGGTTGCAAAGATGGATTCCATCCGCCTTGTTTTAGCTATTGCCGCATCCAAGCACTGGGAAGTGCACCACATGGATGTGAAGAGTGCATTTTTACATGGAGACCTTGCTGAAGAGGTCTATATGCAGCAGCCAGAGGGTTATACATCAGATCCATCATTGGTTTGTAGATTGAAGAAGTCTTTGTACGGGTTAAAACAGGCCCCAAGAGCTTGGTACGCAAAGATGGACTCCTTCCTTCTTTCTCAGAATTTCCAAAGATGCAAATCTGATCCGAATGTCTATCTTCAGCGAGTTAAAGGTAATTTGTTGGTTATTGTACTTTATGTTGATGATCTGCTTATTACTGGTAGCACACTTACTTCAATAAACAAGCTAAAATCTGCCTTAAATCTAGCTTTTGACATGAGCGATTTGGGCTTGCTGAGTCACTTTTTGGGCTTGGAGATAGCTCAAAATTTCGATGGGATCACTATATCTCAGCAAAAATATGCTTCCGACCTGTTATTGAAGTTTAATATGGCTGAATGTAAGGCAGCCCCGTTCCCATTCCTCTCAGGAATCAGTCTTGAGGAGGGAGATTCCACACCACTTGCAGATTGCAGTATGTATCGACAGTTGATTGGTTCACTACTTTATTTGACACATTCACGGCCTGATATCTCATATGCCGTGAGTGCCGTGTCAAGATATATGCAGCAGCCACATGAGCTTCATTGGCGAGCAGCCAAGCGGATATTGCAGTATGTGCAAGGTACGAGACAGTTTGGCATACATTATGCTGCAGATTCTAAGCTAGATTTCATTGGTTTTACTGATTCAGATTGGGCAGGTGATAGCATTGATCGGAAGTCCACTTCCGGTTATGTTTTCATGATTGGTCATGGTGCTATTTGCTGGTCCAGCAAAAAGCAAGCAGCCATTGCACTTTCTTCAGCAGAGGCAGAGTATCGAGGGGCAGTCAATGCCTGCATTCAGGCAGTTTGGTTGCAGGGTATTCTTTCCGAGTTTGGTTTTGGTGGCACTACTTCGACTGTCCTATTTTGTGATAATCAAAGTGCTATCAAGATCTCCACAGATCCAGTTCAGCGGCAGAGGACCAAACACATTGAGATTCATATGCATTACATTCGACAGTTGGTGCACGACCGCACTATCATTCTGCAATATTTCCCTACTGATGAGCAAATTGCAGACATCTTCACCAAGAGCTTCACTGAGAAGAAGTTCTCTTACCTCCGTTCACTGTTGGGGGTGAGTTCCACAATGGTGGAGACAGATTGATTCATTATTATGCTTTAGCTTGAGGGGGGGCTTTCTTCCCACTGGGTTTTCCCTCTTTCCTCACTTAGTTTATTTTCAGCATTTTTTGGATTATTGTATTGGGGTGACCTTTGGTCTCAGTTACCAGGGCCCCACATTATTTTTAGTTGGCACATCATAGTCTAGCTTGAGGGGGGGTGTTCGGATATCCACATCATCTATTTCGGGATACATCATCTATTTCAGGATCTTGCATGATCTATTTCAGGATATGCAGAATCTAGGGTTTTGCATGCACAGGCATGCATCCCAGTCACCAGTTTGATGCCTCCAGCACCTTATCCACCTTCTTCTAGCACCCGGAGCCACCTACCACAGAGTTTTAGCCCTCCTAAGCTGAAAGGCGCCCACTTCTCACCTACTGCCAGAGAAGGGCGCACTTGTTCACCTACCACTGCAGTTCCACTTCAGTTACATTCAGTTAGCTCCGATTCTCCCTGATTTGAGGCTAGTTTCACTCCCGACTGACTGTATCACTTCCGTTTGACCTCCAGTTTGATTAGGTGACTTGTTCTGACTTCAGTTAGCCTCCCATGCGCCCCCACTGAGCCTCCAGATCCTATATCAGTGCTACACACTTCAGTTACATTTATTACACTCAGTTAGACTCAGTTTGACACCTGGATGACTGGTTGTTGTGATTGATGAGCACCACCGATGATTGATGAGGACTCCTAGATAGAGTCAAGCTACTCCATTCAGTGATTTGAATGACCTCCTAAGGTAATTCGAATTGCTCAGTCATTGTGACAGTTTGTATTGTAATTCATTCACCCTTTCTGGGATAGTGAGCACTGCTGCATGTTTTGCACAGTTTTGCACCATATTTTCTATGTTCATCTGTTGTGATTGATTTACTTGTTCATTAGATCTGCTGTGACTAATTTTACACAAAATACATCAGCCAACCTTTGGAAAATAATAGGATGCTGTTATATAACATTATAACAGAGATTTGAATGGCTAAAGATTCCATTTGGATCCACATATCATCAGACTTACTAAAATTATGCAAATCCCCCTTAGGTGGCAAGTGTGTTCTCCAAGTCACTCCGAAGGCTCACGAATTTCTGAATTAGTGACCTGTAGCTGATGTGTGATGAAAAAAATTCCAAATCCCAAATATGGAAAGAAGAAACATCATAGAGGATGTGTGGTCCAAAAAACAAGTTTCCCTAGAAGACTAGCTTTTCCCCATGGGTAAAAAGAAGTAAATCTCAGCAAGGCACCTTTTCCACCAAAATATTATCCAGAATCTTTTAGAAATGCACCCAAGTGGTCTAGGTAGCTTTTGGTCCACAATTGGAAGTCTTGTGGTCCCCCCAATGTTGCCTTGTGGTCCACACAATGGCTCAAGTGAAATTGTTTTAGTCTATTACATAGGAATGAATCATAAATGATTAATGAATGCTACCAATGTAATTAAATGAAATTTATAGGAAGATTTAATATTCCAACACCCCCCCATAAATCTGAATTTATGATCTAAATATCAGAAAATAGAAATATTAAGGGCCCAGTAATAAGACTTGGTCACCCTGTACAATACTACCGGTCCACAAAACAAGGATAGAAGGAAAACCTAATGGGAAAAACCTTCCCTAAAAAATGGACATATCAAAATTGAAAGATTGTTGATCCATCCTTCACTCCAGCACATGTTCAGCCATCCCAAGCAGTGATCTAATATAGCTGAATGTCTTCTCAGTGAAAGCTTTGGTGAAGATGTCTGCAGTTTTCTCACCTATTGGGAAATACTGCAAATCAATGAGCTAGTCATGCACTAGTCCTCTGATGTAGTGCATATGTATCTCAATATGCTTGGTCCTCTGTCTCTGTACTGGATCACTTGAGACTCTTATAGCACTCTGGTTGTCACAAAAGATGATAGTAGGAGTACTAAAAGCAATCTCAAACTCTGAAAGAATACCCTACAACCATACAGATTGAGTGGCAACATTCACTGCTCCTCTGTACTCGACCTCTGCCGAAGATAGTGAAATGGCACTCTGTTTCTTGCTATACTAGCAAACTAGACCACCTCCAAGCCTGAATACAAATCCAGATGTGGATTTCCTATCAAAGCTATAACCAGCCCAATCTGAATTAGTGAAGCTAAGAAGATCTAGGCTAGAATCTGCAACATAGTGAATCCCATCAGTCTTGGTGCCTTGCACATAGTGAAAAATTATTTTTGCAGCCCTCCAATGGATTTCATGTGGATTCTCTATTTATCTTGATGCCACACTCACAGCATAATCAATATCAGGTTGAGTGTGAGTCAAGTAAAGCAAACTGCCTATACAAGGTGCTGTCAACCAAGGGTGTAGATTCTGCTTCTTCCATTTTAACACCTGAAAGGAATGGAGTCTTAGAAGGCTTGCAATCAGCCATATTGAACTTATTTAACATATCATATGCATATTTGGACTGAGATACCTTTGTTCCATTCACTATTTGAGAAATTTCAAGCCCCAAAAACTGCTTAAGAATTCCCAAGTCACTCATGGAAAAAGCTTGATGCAAAGCTATCTTTAATGAAGCTATTTGATCAGTAGAGCTACCTATTATTATAAAATCATCAAAATACAACACTATAATCATTAATTAACCATCAATCAGCTTCATATAAACATTAGGATCAGATTTGCATCGAACATAAAATTGTGACAAGAGAAAATTGTCCATTTTGGCATACCAAGCCCTGGGGGCTTGCTTAAGCCCATATAAGGACTTCTTCAACCTGCACACAAGGTTAGGATCAGATGTATACCCTTCTGGCTGCTGCATATAAATTTCCTCCTCAATATCCCCATGGATAAATGCACTCTTGACATCCATATGGTGCACTTCCCAACGCTTGGATGCAGAAATTGCTAGAACTAGTCTTATCGAATGCTTCTGTGCAACAGGTGCAAAAGTTTAATTATAGTCAAGGAATTGGACCTGAGAGAATTTCTTTGCTACCATACTAGCCTTATATTTCACTTCTGTACCATCAGCTGCACATTTTGTTTTGTAGATCCACTTACTCCTTACCAATTTTCTGCCTGCGGGGAGCTTGACTAGCTCCCATGTTTCATTCTTCTGCAATGACTGAAACTCCTCATCCATTGAAACTTGACATATTGGGTTAAGTGAGGATTCCTCATATGTCCAAGGATAAGAATATAACATCATATAACATTTATCAAAAAGGTAGGGGTCATTCACATTGAGAACAGTCTCAAATTGTGATCTAGTCCTCTTTGTGTCCCGAGGATTTCCCACTAGTTCACCTACTGCTTGCAAAGTTTTAGTAGCCCAATTAGGATTTGCTTGTGAATTAGAATATGCAAAAAAATGGAACTCATCATCAGAAATATCAGAATAAAAAATTTCAATAGCATCACTTACTTCTTCTTCAGGCGGTGGTGGAGATGGTTCTCCAATTTCAGTACTATGTGAGGGCTCTTCCTCAAACTGAACACTCCTTTCTATGAATAATTTTTGAGTGCTCATGTTCAACAAATGATAGCATTTAGAGTCCTCTGAATATCCAACAAACAAACATGGTTGGCTTTGGGGTTGCATAGCCCTTCTCTTCTCAAGTGGAATCCTAGCCCAAGCCTTTGAGCCAAAAATCTTGAAATGAGAGATATCAATTTTGTGCCCTGTCCAAGCCTCAAAATGAGTGATACCTTTGAGAGCTTTGTGTGGCACTCTGTTCTGAATATATGTGGCACAATTTATTGCTTCATACCATAGCTTGGGAGACAATGAATTTGCCTTAAGCATACATGTGGCCATCTCCTTAAGAGACCTATTTTTCCTCTCAGCAATCCCATTCTGCTGAGGTGTATATGGAACTATGTGTTGCATCTGAATGCCTGAAGAGGCACAAAATTGATGAAATTCTTATTTCACATATTCACCACCATTATCAGTGTTAAATTTTTAGCATTAATTCACAATACTCTAGGATCTTTGCTGAGAGAATAACATATAAAGTATATCAATGCATGACAATCACAATATGATAAGCATCACAAGAATCAAAAGCATAAGAGACAAGAGACACAGAGTTTCCGTGGGGAAAACCCTAAGGTGAAAAACCCCACAACTTCCTCAGAGATAGAGAGAGCAATGGCTCAACCAAAGTACAACCAGATAACACTGAGATAGTCTCCTAGTAGCAGATGATCCTCCTCCTCACTAGTGCGCCACTTTCTGAGTGAGAGTGAGTTACTTTTCCGAGTGAGTAAAATAGAGATCTCCTATCTCTATTTATACCTACCTTTTTTCCCAGTGACCTTATGGGGCCGACTTGTCTAGCTAGGTACATCCACATTATATTATATATAATTCAGGGCCGAGCCCACATGGTGGTCTAATAACCCATCGGCAAGTACACACACTTGCGACACTTGTCAATCCACATGACGACACTTCCTTATAGAGGAATGACACATCTCTTATAAGGGTACAATAAATATATATATAAAATACACAGATGAAATACATTCTGAAGTTACATATACATCAACACTCCCTCTTAACTAGGAAGGTATTTCTCGACACAGCTCTGCTAGACAAGTCTTCTTCTCGGGATCATCGTCATCGATGCACCGTCATCATCATCGTCACTGCTGCTGCTATCTCAACCAATATCTGACTCTACTCGTCATAGGAAGTTCTATAGAGCCAGTCCTTTTTCATACTGGATATAGGCCCACCACCTGCAGGTCTTCAGCATCACTGGCCATACTGTGGAAACCTCAGGACTTATTACGTGCATCACAAAACCTGGCTGCAACATCCCAGGCTATTACGAGCACACAACTCTACCTGTAGGATCTCCTAGGAGCACATTACATGTGACCCATCACAAAACCTGGCTGAAGCATCCCATCCTGTTACGAGCACACGGCTCTACCTGTCGGATTTCCCAGGAGCACATTACATGTGATCTCACCACAAAACCTGGCTGAAGCATCCCAGGCTGTTACGAGCACACGGCTCTACTTGTCGGATCTCCCAGGAGCACATTACATGTAGTCCACCACAAAACCTGGCTGAAGCATCTGAGGCCTTTTTCATCCTGTCCAGATCTCCCAGGAGCAAATTACATGTGGTCATGGAAAAACCTGGCTGAAGCATCTGAGGCCTTTTTCATCCTGTCCAGATCTCCCAGGAGCAAATTACATGCCATAGGACAAAACCTCGAAAGAGCATCTGCCAGATATCCCAGGGCACCGAATTACATGCCATAGGAAAAACCTCGAAAGACTATCTGCAAATCTCCCAGGACACAAATTATATGTCCTCCCAAGCAAAACCTCGAAAGAGCATTTGCTAGATGTCCCAGGGCACCGAATTACATGCCATAGGAAAAACCTCGAAAGACCATCTGCAAATCTCCCAGGGCACAAATTACATGCTTACCTGCACAACCTGTTCCACGGCCACAGAGTATCATCTGATACTCATCATACATCATCCTGATGTACACATGATCATCCTGATCATCATCAATGCAACATCCTGCTGCATGTCATCTGGAGAAGCTCGTCATCCACGATCATCCTGATCATACACTGCATCCATCTGATGCACACCAAGTATCTACCTGATACATATCATCATACATAGTGTATCCACCTGATACATAGATACATGATCCACACAATGTATCCATCAACATACATGGTCTACCTGATCATACTTGATACATATCAATATACATGGTCCAAGCATCCAACATGATGCATATACAAAATACATACACATGATCCAACCGATCATATCCAGCATCCAACATGATGCATACAAACATAAAAATGATCCAACTGATCATATCCAACATCCAACATGATGCATACATACATAAAAATGATCCAACTGATCATATCCAGCATCCAACATGATGCATACATACATACATACATACATAAAAATGATCCAACTGATCATATCCAAGCAGAAACCATAACATCATCCTAATGCTCATCATCCAGCGCTTACATCCACAACCATGCGAAGGAGCCCCCTTCCAACATGCTTGGAATGGCTTCAGCAAATGTGTCCATCATTTCTTCCTCGAAGTGTCCTCGATCTGAAAAATGCCAAGCCTCTCTCTGAAGTACTTGAACTTCACTCTGGCTAGTGGTTTCGTCAGCACATCTGCAATCTGCTCGTCCATCGCAACATACAGGAGCTTCACAGCTCCTCTCTGCACCATATCCCTGATATAGTGATATTTGATCTCTATGTGTTTCGACCTGTCATGAAACACTGGGTTCTCGGACAGCTTCACACAACTCTGGTTATCACAGAAGATATCAGCAGCATCCAACGGGAGATCAAATAACTCAGACAGTAGCTTCCATAGCCATACTTCCTCACAACTAGCTGAACAGGATGCAACATACTCTTCCTCAGCTGTACTCAGTGCTACGCAGGACTGCTTCCTGCTAAACCAAGAGATCACACCTGATCCCATACTGAAGCAGCACCCAGATGTGCTCTTCCTATCTGCAGCACTGTCATCCCAATCTGAATCAACATAACCCTACAGGTTAAACTTTTGATTCGCTCCATACTTGAGCCCATAATCCACTGTACCCTTTAGGTACCTCAGAACATGCTTTACAACAATCAGGTGAACACTCCTCAGATCCGTCAGGAACTGACTCAATGTGTTCACAGCAAAGCAAATGTCTGGTCTCGTGTTTGTCAGGTACATCAAGGACCCAATCATCTGACGATACATAGAGACACCAATCGGCTCAGATGAAGCATCACATAGAAGCTTCAGATTCGATGCCATAGGTGTGGCCATGGCCTTGCAATCCATCATCCCAAATATCTTCAGGATATCTACTGTGTACTTCCCTTGACCAAGGAAGATACCACCTACACTCTGCCACACCTCCATACCTAGGAAATAGTGCATCATTCCCAAATCTTTCATATCGAATTCAGCGGTAAGCTTCCTCTTAGTATCTGCAATCAGTCTGTCATCTCCTGTTACAAATAAGTCATCCACATACAGGAGTAGAATCACAGGATTCCCTTCCTCAACCTTGTAGTAAAGGTTGGAATCCGCTTTACTCTTGGTAAAGCCCAAACTGGATAGGAAAATGTCCATCCTACCATACCAAGTTCTGGGAGCTTGTTTCAAGCCATACAAGGCTTTCTTCAATCTGCACACATATGACTCCCTGTCATGTATTTCAAAACCGAGTGGTTGCTCCACATATACTTCCTCTTCAACTACACCATTCAAGAAAGCAGTCTTGACATCCATCTGGTGTATTTTCCATTTCATAGCTGCAGCCAGGACAAGTATTGATCTGATGGAAGTATACCTGGCTACAGGTGCAAAATTTTCTTCATAATCTATTCCCTCTTTCTGAGAGAAGCCACGAGCTACGAATCTTGCCTTGTATTTCTCTACACTGCCATCTGTAGCATGCTTGATTTTGAAGATCCATTTAGAAGTCACCACAGACTTCTCTTTAGGTCTTGGGAAAACATCCCAAACATCATTCTTCATTATTGATTGGTATTCCTCAACCATGGCATCCTTCCATTCTTTCTTTTCCGCTGCTTCTTCATAACTGGAAGGCTCTTTGTTCATAATGTCACAGAGTAAAGCAACATAGCTAGTATGTGATCTGGTTCTCTTCTTTGCTCTGTGATCTTCTTCTGGAGTGCCAAATATTTCTGCATCTTGAATGAGATCTCTAGCCCACGCAGGTTTCCTCTTGTGAGAGTTATCCTCACGGGGTGGATCTACAGGTTCTTGCAGATCTTCAAACTCACGAACAACTTCTGGTACTGCTTCAGTCATGGTAGTGTCTTGAAATCTAGTTTCCTTAGGTTCTTCATAAACTTCAACAGGTGCCTTCCTTGATTTTATGAATGCTGAGTTTTCATCAAATGTTACATCCCTGCTGACATCAATCTTCTTGAACCTTGGAAAGTATATTCTGTAAGCCTTTGAGCTTTCATTGTAACCCACAAAGATACCCTTCTTTCCTGAAGGATCTAGTTTAGTCCTCTTTTCTTTTGGGACATGAGTGTATACTGGACAACCAAATATTATGAGATGGCTGACTTCAGGTTTCTTACCAAAAAAGACCTCTTCTGGTGTCTTGTTGTCCAATATCTTGTGGGAGTTCTGTTCTGCACATATACAGCTGTTCTAGCTACTTCTGCCCATAGATGCATAGGTAGATCCTGGTCATGGAGCATTGCTCTTGCTGCTTCCATGATTGTTCTGTTCTTCCTTTCTGCAACTCCATTCTGTTGTGGATTGTAAGGAGTAGTCAACTCCCTCTTAATCCCTGAATCACTACAAAGCTTCTTGAAGTCACTTGAGGTGAATTCTCCACCATTGTTGGATCTGAATGTTTTGATCTTCTTGTCAGTTTGATTCTCCATCAAGGTTTTGAATTCCGTAAACTTATTAAACACCTCATCTTTATTCTTCAAGAAGTATACCCAAGTCTTCCTGGAGAAGTCATCAATAAATGAGACATAGTAAACATACCCACTTAGAGAACTGGATGACATAGGACCACATAAATATGAGTGGATGATTTCCAGGATGTCTTTTGCCTTGCTTTCACTGCTTGGGAAAGCCTTCTTAATATTCTTACCTTTTGCACATCCTTTGCAAACACCTTCATGTTTGGTCTTGATTTTAGGAAGACCCTCTACTGCCTTGCTTGCAATTGGAAGTGCTCTATAGTGCATATGAGCAAGTCTTCTATGCCAAAGTTCACTTGGCTCCATGGATTCATGCACCATGGCATGTTCAGGTTGTCCCTTTAATTTATACAAACCTCCCTCTTGCTCTCCAATCACTACTGCATCATCTATGGTCTTTCCCTTTGGCCACATTAGGAATTGACCATCCACAAATGCAACCCTCATACCTTTTGTATCCAATGCAGAGATTGAGAGTAAGTTCTTCTTGAGCCCAGGTACATAAAGAACTTCTTTCATCTTCAAAGATTTTCCAGAATATAGGTTGTAGGAGGCTTCACCACTTCCTTTGATTGGGTATTGATAGTCATCTCCAAGTTTCACCTTATGGGGTGATTCATGTTCAGATAGATTCACAAAAGATTCCCTAAACCCAGTCATGTGTTTGGAAGCCCCACTATCAATCAACCAATCATTACAACCATGGGAGATGGTACCTATGAGAGCAGAGATGAGAACATACTCTTCTTCACTTGATGAGCTATCATCACTTTCTTCCCTAGCCTTCTTCTTGGGTGGTTCATCATCCTCGGCAGCACGAGCATGAAATGTTCTTTTGCTGCCCTTCTTCTTCTTGTTGGAGTTGTTGTTGTCCTTCTTGTTCTTGGGACAATTTATGGCAATATGTCCTTTCTCATTACAGGTGAAGCATATTCTTCTTTCTTTGAAGTGATGTGAAGATTTCTTGGATTGAGATGGATCTCTCTTGGACTTCCCTTTCTTGGTGTGAGCTGTGAGAGCTTGATCTTCATTCCCCATCTTTTCTTATCGTTCCACAAGCCTTGCTTCTTATTGTGAGCATTCTTCCCATAGTCTACTGAAGGAGATCAACTTCTTCCTTGCACAAATTCCTTGGATAAAGGAATCCCATGACCTGGGTAGGCCATTTAGAGTGGTCATCACCACTTCACCATTATCCACCATTTCATCCACTGCTTCTAGTTGTTCCTTGATCTAGGAGACCCTTGAAAAATAAGATTGAATGGTTTCTCCATTCTGAAACTTTACTCCTTTCAATTTGTTCCGTAGGGTCATCTTCCGATTTATGTTCTTCCCTTCAAATAGCTTGGTCAAAGAGTCAAACATCTCCTTGGGTGTCTTTAGAGAGGACACATGGGGTATGAGATGATCTTTAATGGAATCAGCAATGATTCTCTTTGCCTTGACCAAGTTCTTCTTATGCAATGCCTTGGCCTCTTCATCCTCTGGGATAGGGATGACTTCTTTCACATATGAGTCCAACTCATTCTCTTCCACGATTAACCCAATCCTATACTTCCAGGCTCGGAAGTTATCGGCTCCTTCAAGCTTATCCTCAAGCTTGGTGTGGAGAGACATCTTAAAAAGTACTTCAAATGGAAATAGAAAAGATTTAGGTCTTACCACTTGAAATGCTAAAAACTGGATCTGGTCCCGGATTAGGGTTTCTCAGAAAAACCCTAAAAATTCAAAATGTGAATTTCAAATTTTTGAAAGGATAGAAAGATGCGCCTTGATGAGCTAATCAGCCTGGTGCATTCCGAATTTGAGATCAGCAAAGTTTTGCCCTTCAGAATTGCCTTTTTGTCCTCCCGGGTTCACTAGGGAGAGCCCTGAATTAGGGTTTGAGTTTCCCGGAGATCTACCTAGCCAAAAATCTCGATCCAAAGCTCTAAAATTCGATTTTTGCAAGGAGCTTCCAGCTATGTCTTCAGATTTTAGAAATTCCTATTTTTGTGGAAACCCTAATTTTTAGGGCCAAATCTGAAAATGCTCGGAATGGAATTCTGATTGGACAGATAGATGCGACTTGATGAGTAGAGTCAATCTACTATACTGATTTTAAAAAATATGTGGAGAGAAACCCAATAAACAAGGAACTCAAGCTTCCGTCACTGCAAAATGTCTTCTTCTCAGGTTAGCTCTGATACCATGTTAAATTTTGAGCATTAATTTACAATACTCTAGGATCTTTGCTGAGAGAATAACATATACAATATATCAATGCATGAAAATCACAATATGACAAGCATCACAAGAATCAAAAGCATAAGAGACAAGAGACACAGAGTTTCCGTGGGGAAAACCCTAAGGTGAAAAACCCCACAACTTCCTCAGAGATAGAGAGAGCAATGGCTCAACCAAAGTACAACCAAATAACACTGAGATAGTCTCCTAGTAGCAGATGATCCTCCTCCTCACTAGTGCGCCACTTTCTAAGTGAGAGTGAGTTACTTTTCCGAGTGAGTAAAATAGAGATCTCCTATCTCTATTTATACTTACCTTTTTGCCCAGTGACCTTATGGGGCCGACTTGTCTAGCTAGGTACATCCACATTATATTATATATAATTCAGGGCCGACCCCACATGGTGGTCTAATAACCCATCGGCAAGTACACACACTTGTGACACTTGTCAATCCACATGATGACACTTCCTTATAGAGGAATGACACATCTCTTATAAGGGTACAATAAATATATATATAAAATACACAGATGAAATACATTCCGAAGTTACATATACATCAACAATCAGATCTAATAATTTCTATATGCCTACCAGACTGGTTTTCAACTGAGGCTTTGAATAGCTTGAACAGACCAAAAAATTCAGATTTTA
The DNA here is from genome assembly GCA_027924585.1 of Larix kaempferi. NCBI lineage: Eukaryota > Viridiplantae > Streptophyta > Pinopsida > Pinales > Pinaceae > Larix > Larix kaempferi. The sequence goes on along the minus strand of BSBM01000399.1, from coordinate 5,736,498 downwards.
GCTTGATGAAATAAATCCAACAGTACCTGCTAAGGTCATCTATGAATGTGAGGATGTACTTGGAATGGTTCAAAGAATCATGAGGGAATGGACCTGATATGTCAGTGTGAATAAGCTCCAGTGGTGCAGAGGTTCTCTCAGTAGTGGATCTCCCATACTTATGCTTGGGGTGTTTTCCTAGGATGCAGGATTGACAAACACTAATATAGGTCAAATATGCACTTCTCCGTCCATGATCACATTAAGCTGTCGATCACATAAAAGGAAAACTTAGATTGAAGAGCTAGATTAACCTAGGTGATGTATGGATTGCACTTACCCCTCTGCAGCTGACAAAACCCTGTTTTATCTGACATTTTGACATGTGCCCTACTCTTTGTATATCAAACTAGCGCACATCAAGACATGTGCGCTTGTAACGTCCCCTTCCATCAATACTATGCAAGGAAGGAAACGTGACCAAAATACCGGGCCTATTGGCACTCTCAGCCCCGTTCATTACTAAGAAATTCATAAAAATTAAAAGACTTCTGTGTGCAAATACATAATCAATATATACACAGCGGAAATAAATGCAATCAATTTTCAAACTGAAATGCATCCGCATATTTATCTCAATCAAATGATAAATCAACAGGCAAACAATCCACCCCATTCTCATTCTATGCACATACTTCATATCAATTCCATTAACATGAACAATTATCATTCTGAATTAACATAGTGCAAGAAACAGAATGCATATAACTAAATCACAGAGATTTGCACACCCACAAATAGCAATGCATAACATATATATCACAGCAGAGGATAAATTCAACATCTAGAGACTCAATCTCGTTCCAATGCCATGCATAGATCCCATATTAGGATAATCATTTCATTTCATCAAACATTGACAATTAACATATTGCAGAACACAAAATGCATATAATTTAAATCACAGAGATAACACTTATCTTGAAGATGAAGCAGTCCAAACAACTCACTATGAGAGAGCAACGTTCCACCCAACCATAGATCTCTGTCCAGCCTCTATTCTTTCAACTGAGAGATCACCCCCGAGCTGGGTTGTGTATCCACTAAGGAGGAACTAGATGGGATCCCTTACAGTCATGGTTTCACTCAAATGGTCATGCTAAGCTAGCACATAGCTGGGTTTAGCAAGCATGCAAATAGCAGAGGAGGAGGGTGCTAAGCCAATGAACTCAACCACAGAGCTATAGACATCTCAGGCTAAATTCAATCAATCCAATCCTTTGTTCCAACATCCACACTTGGATTTCTCACCATTCTGTCAACGAATAACTCAAATCCGTCACTGGTTTTCTGGGATGCAAAAACTGGGTTTTCCTATGGATTTTGGGGCAGCCAATACTCCCAATTTTGCCCCAAGGTTCATATCTATGTATCCCCCATTGGTTTTCACTGTCCAATACCAAATCTGGGAATTTTTGGCTCTTCAAAACGTGGGTTCTTACACAGTTGCGATTTCTGGTTTTTCTCACTGCTGGGAATTTGTTTTTTGGATGGAAATGATGCTGGTCCCTTCCACAATGGATTAGGGATGAGGAAGAAGCAATCCCCCTAAGGTAGAGTGACTTGTGGTACAAGAAAACAGAGCTCATACCTGCAAATACAAATTTATGGGATGCCCATGTTCCATTAAAGCCATGGACTGTTTTCTTCAACCACTTCCTTACAACAGAATTAAATGTCAGTAAGAAAAGTCAAATGGGTTCTCAAGGTGACATATGGAAGCCTATGGTTCAATCCCACAGCCCCCTCACCACTCCCTAGTGGATACACAAGGCCCCTTCTCAATCGTTGCCTCCATAGCCAGTTTTGGTATTTTATTGCATGATGTTTATTTACATCATTTTTACAATGTTCCATGGCCAAATAACACATGGGAAACATAATATCCAATGCTTTGCCTTTTAAATAAAATTCGAGCATCCACTAGTGGGGCCTTGGCCTTGAGCTCCACGCTAGGAAAACATACATAACATGTATACAATATTTACATTAAAAGCTAATATATCCTAAGGGTCAAAATGGGGTATTACAATCTCCTCCCCCTTAGAATAACACTGTCCTCGGTGTTCCAAGACTTAGGAATACATATACAATTTACACATGTCCAAAATTTCAAAAACTTTGCAGGTTTGCCCTATATTCTATCCTTTTCTTTGAACTTTTAGGACCAATTCCTTTGACTTCCACGAGCTCCTCCCGCTGGTTCTGATCTTTCAACTCATGCACAAGTCTGGAAACTTATGGCTGCTACCCTTTTGAGGTTCCCTTGTTGGGAAGTTGCGGAGGCAATGATGTCCTCCACATTTCCAACATTTCATTGGCTACTTGATCCTTACATGCTCAATTTCCTTTGAGTATTTATGCCTGGAACGTTTCTTAATGGACCAATTGGATGAATGCCTCATCATTGATCCACTTTGCTTTCCCTTACTGATTGCTCTCATAATGCTTTTTACCTCTCTTTGCAGGCAATTAGAGTTCTGCAAAACCTTGTGGTTCATCTTATTCTGCCTCTTCTGTAATTGAGCATTTATCCAAGAATTTCTTGGGTCTTGTGAATTTTCTGAAGAAGACTTTCAGCCAAATCCAACAGCCTATGGTCTATTGCCATGGTCACTGTGCACAGCTAGTTCTCAGTTTTCCCACAAGCAGCACTTGCTCGCAACAGTTGCAACCAATGGATTTAATTTTCTCCTGTGAAATTCATCATTACAAATCTTGTTAGGTCAAGCATAACCTAAACATTAAAATCAGTCAATTGTTTTTCCCCAATTGACATGGAGAGCCCATGCTCTATTCATGAGACTTTCACACTTTCCATGCTTGTCCAGCATACACATGAATTCTTTCATGCTCATCCATTAGGAAATTAACTACTTCAGCATTCACAATTTATTTCAAGCAAATAAACACACTCTACTTTCAGCCATACATGCATTCAACAATTTTCTGTTTTTATAAATGCATCAATAAAAGGAAAGAGAGAGCAGTAAGAGTTTTCTTCTCTTAGTCTTGTTCCATTCTGGAACCCACACCAACATTGCGGTTTTCATGCTCCTAGCCTCTTTCACTTCAACGTGAATGCTTGACCTGCCCTTCTTGGCTATGACACTTAGTGTCTATGGTTTATTTCATACCTCTCAACCATGGAGTCCCTCGACATGTTTTGTCTACAACTCTTGGATACTAGGACCCACACAGTCCCACTAGCCCCATTTTTCATTGCTGCTCAAGCTAAGCTTTTTAGGACAGTCACATGTCCACATGCATCCTTAAGATGCTTTCATAGTCCTTGCTTCCAACAATACCTACACTCAAACATTGAATCAATTCACATGTTTAGTTTATTTGCATAGGTTTTATCTCTAAACAAGAGTTTAGGAAAATTATGACCAAATCATATACACATGTATATTCATGAGCAAGAAATTACAAGATAACCAAACACTTATCTATATTGTACATTTCCTCTCTGGTCCACATGGTCCTGCTTTTACTTTACAAGCCTTGGGATCCTCCTGCGGACTGGGATGTTTGGCCAGCACGTAGGCTGCTCCAAATCATCAAATAATCAATATCCAACCAGTACACCTTCACGCCAACTTGGAAGGAAACTTCACTATGACTATTTCTAGGTCAAGGCTCTACTATGGATCCATAGGCATATAACAGTCTTTTCATCAACATCTTCACTACCCTTCATCAAAATACCCACAACCTCCACAACATCCTTTCATACGCATTAACCTTTCCACCACAACCCCTCACAACAACCTTTTACTTTGCTTCTTTAGTGTGTAGCACCAAATTGCATTTGTTTAAGGTGACAACACAAGTAGTATAGGAAAACTTGTCAGTGTTGTTATTCAAAAATTATAACCATAATTCATAGCATTCACTATCAAGTATTGAAACACCAGGAATGCGTCCATTCCTTTAGGGTGTAATCAATATTGGCATCCCTAACATAATTCATCATCAGAAATGTGTGCACTCCTCACTGATGGGAGCTATGCAAGTCCTAATCATACTTCAAGCAGTCTGAATAATGTACATAAATAGAATATGTTCTGCATAGTAATTTTAACAATTAGACTTGCACACACACACACACACACACACACACACACACACACACACATATATATATATCAGTCAAGGTTTATAGAACACTTATCCATTTGCAGATGTAGTCTTTCTTCATTAATGAGGAATGGGGGCTCCTTCTCTGAGTTGACAGTCCCTCAGTTTTCCATCCCAACTCCTTTTGATGTTACATAACCCTCATATGTCTTACTGACATAATATTTACCATCTCACTCATATTGTTTACCAATCATGCAGTGTGGATGAGACATTAATAATGTCTAATGGCGTTTCACCCGAAACCCATTTTCAAATCATGGAATCCCTTTCCATGAAGTTTGGCTTCTGCAGGCCATCATACATGGTCTTCTTGCAATGTGTCTTCCTGGCACATTCCTCAAACAGCCAAAAAGTCAGCAAAATTTAACAATAAATTCAAATGTGATTGTTCTATAGCCAATCAATGGCATTAATAATTAAATTCAATATGAATTTGCAATTTTTTTCTACTACAGAAATTGATTTTCTTAGCCATGAGGCTATCCTCATATTGCTTGGCTCTTATAAGTGGTATCACTTCTCCCATTATGGTCTTATGTTTGCTACCATACATGAACATCCACTTACAACATGTCCTCCTGACACAATTCATATAAGCCAAATATTCATTAGCCATTCATTAGCAAAATTCCAAATCAGATATTTACAATCCTCCTTTCTAACAGAACTTAGATTTCTCGACCATGAGATTCCTTCTCATAAGATCTAAATCGAATTTTCAAATCTGATCCCTACAGAAATTAGATTTGCAACCATGATACTATTCTCATAAACTTAAATCAGAACATTTTCAGATCTGTTTCATGCATGATTTAAATTTCACAACCATGAGAACCTTCTCATAACCCTTGGCTTTTGCACATGGTAGAGTTCGGTCTTTACTATGGTCTTTATCCCCATTTCCATACGCAAGACATTTCTACCTGGAGTTTGAAACTTTCAATCAACCAAACATGCTGTGAGTCCTCATGCATATAATATTTCATTGCTAAAACAATCACTGAAGCATTTCAAGAATTATAACTTTCCATAATTCAAACACTTCTAGCTGTTAACATATCAATATCACCAATCCCATTTATTTCACATAAATCATTATCATACAAAAATTGCAAGGTAGATTCACATCATTTAAGCACTTTAAATGAAACTTTGGGATACTCATTATTTCAGTCATATGAATTATACAACTCTGCCCTTCCACAGAGCATTCTGGCAGCCCATCGATCATGACTGCCCTTTTCATGCACTTACTATTCTGCATTCATAACAACCCAGGAAATGATCTCATAATTTTTGACAATTCATCATTTCATCTATTATCTAATCGCAATGAATCATACACATCACAACTGTGTATTTGCACAATGCATCACAACATGTGCATCCACATACATGCATGCACATCTATGATGTTTACAAAATATTTTCAAATGCATTCATTCAAGGCAAAACCACAAGATTTATAAAATCTCTTAATGCATATCTACTCAATGCTACCTTGCATTAATCCAGGGATACTATGCATTCCGGCATATTATGGCCTAACCATGGTTGTCTCATATGGCATGTACTACCACAACATGACTATAAGTTTTTACTTTATTTAGTTGTTAAACTCACAACCAATATACACAAATGGCATGATGCAATCTTTCATATGAATGCATTGAGGTTTCTAAGAAACTTATAGGGCGCAAGGCTCCTTGCATTTACTTACTCACACCTCACCATACTCGGTAGGTTGACATTTACATTCAGGCACTCAATACCACATCCAAACCAAATCAACATAGTTTAAACATAGTTGAAGGGATCTCACCAAATCCTCTTTCAACATTTATGCAATTTATGCACAATAAACATTACCTGCATGGCCGTCATTAACATTGCTTGATATTACTTGATCAGTTGGCCTCTTACCAAGGCTACACGGTCCTTTTTCAAATCTCATGCTCACAGATTTGTTGCACCATCCTTTCCTCATAATGTGGTTGGTCATATGCAACAACATCATCGACACATGTGGCCATGATTTGGTTTTCTTTGGTCCTACAACCAATACCAACTTCAATAGTGATTATCAACCATGGCATTTACCATTAGTGGTCCATTGCATATGTAAAACTTCACAACCTTTACCAATATGTAGTGTCATATGCATGCAAAACATATACTCATGCACTGTGCAATGTTTATTAATATGCCAATCAATGCATATTCATGCCATTCATCTAATCTCTTGCATTTTCAACATTCTCATGCCATAATTTTATGCACATAAATTTATAAAATATAAATGTAGTTAGCAAGACAGGGGTTAAGAAATTCTCCCTTTCCAATCCTTTATCTCTGCATGAAATTCCTCTTCCACATTGTAGCTGGTTCGATTTCATGGCATGCTATTTCCAGGCATGCAATTCTAGAATTTGCCCATATTGACAACAATTTTGTCTAAACAGCCGCTGGCACTTTTCTGCTCTAATTAACTATGGATCATGATAATCCCCTTCAAATTCAGACTATGCACCTTTGCTCCCTGCTGGATAAGCGTTCCAATGCCTATCCACTTGCTCCATTTCGACATCGGGTGTGGAAACTACATCACTTCAAAAATGACAACTTTTACTAATAATCCTGCACATTTTACACAGTTGTATTTTGGTCTGGAATGCCAACTTCAGTCACCTGTGGAAGAAAATCTATGAGGAATCAAGTAAAATTTTATACCGGGAGAAGTTATTCTATATAGTAAGGAACGTTCAACAATTCACGGATCTCTGCTCCGATGCACCATTAATCTTCTATAAAATTCTGGGTTTGACTACTTCTCACTTTTCACTTTTTCACCAAAATCTCAAAATTTGGCAAAAAATGGCTATCTCCCAAACTATGCATTTCTGGAAAATCTTCGTCTAACATAAACTGTTTGTCTTAATGAGAATATGAAATGTTTAGTTTAGTAGAATTTTTTATTCCAACATCTAGGGTCACTTTTACTGTCCACAAGCTTTTCAAAATCCCGAAAAAGTGGCCCAGAACAATGCTTTTTAGCCTTCTGGTTCATCCTGACTCCACATACTTTGGAGTTCGACTCCAAGATTCTGAACTTAACACTGTGCCTGCTCCATGGCCACGCCATATCGATTTCAGCTCAAACCGACCCTCCGTCAAGCCTCGGGACACCATCTTTCAAAAGTCACTATTCTCCATTTTCTGTCAGATTGGAGCATACTGGGCTCGGGACCCTCTCTGGTTCTTTCATGGCCTTTGCTAATGGCCTCCAAGTCCCATAGGAATCATCCCATTCCGTGCTCGACTGCTCCTACCCAAAAATCAAGTTTTGGGCTCTATACTTCTTTTTTTTTGCTCCTCCCATCGCTGGTCGCGGCTCAACTTTTGCGACCATCGCCAGATTTGACCTTAACTTCCCCATCGCAGCGAAGGTTTTATCCTTACCATTGCCTCCCTTGGTGCTGTATCTAACCCAAAAATTGCCGCCGTAGCGCAGGTTTTAACCTTAAAGTTGCCGTCGACCCGCGCAATTACTAACAACATGCCGGGCGCTTTGGCGCATGGTTTATCTTTAACTCTGCCGTCGTGCATGGTGCAGATTTCAAAAAGACGCTTCGAAAAATTTCGAATCTCTCTTCCCTTCAGTGCAGCATTTATGCTAATTTTGGTGCCGCACGCACAGAGTTATGCTTAACTTCGTCGGCACGCGCGTCGCAAAAATTAACACTAATTCTGCCGCCGTGGTGTGTCGCAAAAATTAGCACTAATTCTGCCGCCGTAGCGTGTCGCAAAAATTAACGTTAATTCTGCCGCCGCAACGCATCGCAAAAATTAATGTTAATTCTGCCGCTAGTGCAGCGCAAAAATTAACACTAACTCTGTCGCCGCAGCGCGTCGCAAAAATTAACACTAATTCTGCCGCCAGTGCAGCGTAGAAATTAATGCTAACTCTGCCGCCAGCGCAGCATAGAAATTAACGCTAACTTTGCCACCAGCGCAACGCATAAATTAGTGCTAAAATCACCAACAGAGCCTTTTCCAGAACTCATAAATACTTAGAAAAATTTCTGCAAATTTTTAAAGAAAGTTAGAATTTTTCTGGAAATATCTGCTTCATTTCTTTACAGAGTAAGCCACTCACAGATCATACTTGAAACAAAACAGTATTTCAAGAAAAATTGCACATCTTTCATGTTAAGCATGAAACACAAAACAACAAACAATATAAAATGGCAGAGGTTGCACCTCCTTTCTCTCCTCCATGAAGGAAAACAGACAAATACAAAACTGAATGATACTGCATTGGAAACAATGTAAAGCAAGCATCCAACTTGAAAAGGGATTTTATTCCTCCCTCCTCACTTCATAGCATGAAATCAATGCAAGCAAGTTTGAAGTAATTCCCAAAATAGTCATGGAAGTGTTTCCCATCTTAATCAAATAGAAGCTATGATATCTTCAGATTTCTCTAATTTATTTTAAGTTTAAATACTACATATATAAACACACACAATGATGAAGGGCCCAACAACCGTAGTGTTGAACCTTAAACTCTGATACCACTTTGTAACGTCCTCTTCCATCAATACTATGCAAGGAAGGAAACGTGACCAAACTACCGGGCCTATTGGCAATCTCAGCCCCGTTCATTACTAAGAAATTCATAAAAATTAAAAGACTTCTGTGTGCAAATACATAATCAATATATACACAGCGGAAATAAATGCAATCAATCTGCAAACTGAAATGCATCTACATATTTATCTCAAGCAAATGATAAATCAACAGGCAGAGAATCCACCCCATTCTCATTCTATGCACAGACTTCATATCAATCCTATTAACATGAACAATTATCATTTTGAATTAACACAGTGCAAGAAACAAAATGCATATAACTAAATCACAGAGATTTGCACACCCACAAATAGCAATGCATAACATATATATCACAGCAGAGGATAAATTCAACGTCTACAGACTCAATCTCGTTCCAATGCCATGCATAGATCCCATATTAGGATAATCATTTCATTTCATCAAACATGGACAATTAACATATTGCAGAACACAAAATGCATATAATTTAAATCACAGAGATAACACTTATCTTGAAGATGAAGCAGTCCAAACAACTGGCTATGAGAGAGCAACATTCCACCCAACCATAGATCTCTGTCCAGCCTCTATTCTTTCAGCTGATAGATCACCCCCGAGCTAGGTTGTGTATCCACTAAGGAGGAACTAGATGGGATCACTCACAGTCATGGTTTCACTCAAATGGTCATGCTAAGCCAGCACATTGCTGGGTTTATCAAGCATGCAAATAGTAGAGGAGGAGGGTGCTAAGCCAATGAACTCAACCACAAAGCTATAGACATCTTAGGCTAAATTCAAGCAATCCAATCCTTTGTTCTAACATCCACACTTGGATTTCTCACCATTCTATCAATGAATAACTCAAATCCGTCACTGGTTTTCTGGGCTACAAAAACTGGGTTTTTCTATGGATTTCGGGGCAGCCAATACTCCCAATTTTGCCCCAAGGTTCATATCTATGGATCCCCCATTGGTTTTCACTGTCCAATACCAAATCTAGGCATTTTTGGCTCTTCAAAACGTGGGTTCTTGCACAGTTGCAATTTCTGGTTTTTCTCACTGCGGGGAATTCGTTTTTTGGATGGAAATGATTTTGGTCCCTTCTACAATGGATTGGGGATGAGGAAGAAGCAATCCCCCTGAGGTAGAGTGACTTGTGGTACAAGAAAACAGAGCCCATACCTGCAAATACGAATTTCTGGGCTGTCCATGCTCCATTAAAGCCATGGACTGTTTTCTTCAACCACTTCCTTACAACAGAATTAAATGTCAGTAAGAAAAGTCAAATGGGTTCTCAAGGTGACATATGGCAGGCTATGGTTCAATCCCACAGCCCCCTCACCACTCCCTAGTGGATACACATGGCCCCTTCTCATTCGTTGCCTCCATAGCCAATTTTGGTATTTTATTGCATGATGTTTAATTATATCATTTTTACAATGTTCCATGGCAAAATACCACATGGGAAACATAATATCCAATGCTTTTCCTTTTAAATAAAATTTGAGCATCCACTAGCGGGGCCTTGGCCTTGAGCTCCACGCTAGGAAAACATACATCACATGTATACAATATTTACATTAAAAGCTAATATATCCTAAGGGTCAAAATGAGGTATTACAGTGCTACTCTACAAGTATGAAAGGCGCGCACATTAGCTAGTATGCCCTACTTTGCCTTAAGGAAAGTAGTGCACACCTTAGAAAAAGTTGTAAACGCTGGTTGTAAAGCACTGAAGTTGCATATTGTGCACTACTATGTATTGAGAAAACTTGCACACATCTTAAAATGTAATAAAAAATATATTAATTTGACGAATTGGGATTAGTTGAAGTTGGTTTGCAACTTCTCCAACTTCCCAGTCAAACTACCTCTCGATCCAAACTACCTACCTTGTCCCATAAATACAAGGGGGATAGAAGAGAGAGACTAGACTCAATCTAGAAAACTAGACTGAAGAGGAGAAACTAAGCATTAAGGGTTGTTATGCTGGAGGAATTCCAAGTTGGTGTGAAGAGCAGGAACCCAGGATACAGTTGCACAAGCACTCTGAATGATCAAGTATAATTGTACTGATTATTTGCTTTTGACAATAAAGGTTGAAATACCCTTCCCGTCCCAATCAAATGTGTAATGGATTGTGCTTGGATTAAATGATTGATTGTATTTGATGTCTAAATTGCATTTCAATTTCATCATTGTTATATCTGTCAAGATACGCTGAGGAAGGTATCTTTTGTTATAGTGTCCCTCTCCTCGCTATAGGGTAGAATTCCCGAACAACAAACTGGCGACTCCGCTGGGGACCCATTGTTTTCTGCTTTAGGAGACATAGTTAGCTTTCTTTCCACTACTTTTTGATCCTCTGAGAGGCCCTGTAGGTCACTTGTACTTGCTTTCCCTTGATTGACTCATCTCAGTTTGAAGTTTTAGAGCCCTTTTCAGACCTCCTCTGACATGTGCACTAGTCTGCCTTATACACAGTAGCGCATACCTGATGATGAGCGCTACTTTATCTACTATACAGTAGGGTACATCTCCCAGTGTGCGCTGGTTTATGCACTACAGAGTAGTGCATACCCCTATAACTCTTTGTTTGCTTAGGGTTTTGATTTCCACTTGTTTGGTTTGATGTTCAGTCTCTTGCCTTGCTTTCTTAACTGATCCTTGAGGTCTTTATGCCCTTGTTGAGTCTTGTTTGCCTCTCCTAAGTCCCTTAAGTCATCTTTTGTTTGCTTGAGTACTTTTGAGGTGTCTTGTTTGTTTGTGACTCTTTTTGAATACCGTGCTTTGTTCCTAGTTGGACATAGCTGCATTTCTGTACCCTAGATGCTTGTTGCAGGTATATAAACCTTTGTTTAGTAACATTCATTGTTTGTGGCAACACTAAGCACACTTTGACGGTGTCTTGGCCTTTGATTTAGGTTTTGACCCCTAGTTGGAGTCCTTAGGGTGTTTTCAAAAGCTTTTTGAGTCTAGACACTTCCTGATTGCTTTGTCAGTTTCAGTTTCAAGTAAGTTGAAGTCTTTTAGTTTGCTTCCATTTGAGTCTTTGTGATTGCAAGGCCATCTTTGGTTCACTTTCCTACCGTTAGCTTGGCTTAGTACTTTTTAGGGTTCTTGGTGATTTGGAGCAAGCTTTGAGGTTTGCCTCTCCATTTTAAGTGTTCCTTGTCCCTCTTTTCTTTCCACTTTGTTTCCCGAGCCCAAATTTTTTTCCTTTAAAAAAACTTTGTAGGACAAGTCTTTGTCAAATCATCGATTTTTATTGTTGTGAGCCTTAGAGTTGTTTTTCCTTACTTGCATTTCTCATTTAGGTCTTACTTGCTTCCATTTTCGAGTTCTTTTTCTTTTACATATATCAGAAAAGGCAAAAAATGAGTTTGGTAGTTTAAAGTAGTGAGACTTATAATCATTTCGAAGTAGCGTAGTTTACTTTTTTTTTGAATTTGAAAAGAAAATAAAAAGAGACTTGTTTTAGGTTTGCTTATCTTTAGTTTTGGAAAACAATGAATGAGAAAGTTTAGTGAAAGTTTTCTACTTTTATGTACTTTCCATTTCTGTCACAACCACGCCACACAATGCACTGCAACCTTTGAGTAAAGAACAACCCTTAAAAAGAATAATTAATAAAATTTATTAGCGACTTTTCTTTCTAGGGATGTCACTACACCAACTAGCTTAGGCTAGGGTTTTGGATTAGAACACACTTTAACTATCCGAAACCATTTTCATTACTCAATAATCGTAGTGAGACTGTTTTTAGGTAAAAACCCATTGACATCAAAGTTGTTCTGGAAGTTCCACTGAAACCAGAGTTAAGCATGAGGTCTTGCGAAGGTGAAATAGTGGGGATACCCCTTCACTTTTCATTCGGAGCATACACCAAGGTTGGTTCGCGTACGGGGATCCTTTTGGATTTCAGGATTAGCTACCCTACCCATGCGTTCTATTCAGACCTACGACTATCCCCCAGAACTTCTTTCATGTTAATGGTAGCCTTAGTATCTTGACTTTAGGGCTTCTTACATAGGTGGCAGTGAAAGGCTATTTTCATTGTACCTAGGACAGATATGAAAGGTAACCCTTTTCAGTAATCCCGGGAGGGCGGTTTGGTGATTCAAATGCTTTCACCCAAAGGACCTGAACTGGATGCCGTATAACTATTCTTCGATGCTCTACTAGCTTGTTCTGGGCCCTGATCATCCCAGACTTTCTATTGAGAGTATTCACCATCCTTGTTTGCTTGGTTTTGGATGCTTAGGATTTTGTAGTGGTGTGATCTTTGTGCCTCTCGCCCTTAGTTGGCCTTAGATATTTCTGGCCCATTGAGTCGTAACTATGGATAGCATCCCGGTGAGCACCAATCAAGGGACCCCTATTTAAGGGGATCCTTGTGCTTTTCCATTCATTGGGAACATTGGTACTCCCTTAATGGCTACTTTGAATCTTCCGGGATTCAATATAGGGCTACCGGTTTGGTTATTTTCCACTCCAAATGCCTTGCATGCTCTTGATGCTTCTCAAGTAAGCACCTCTCATCAAGAGCATCAGAAACCTATGCCCGCTTCACCAGTAACATCTTCTCCTCCTCCTTCTATCTCATTTGGTAAAAGTAGTAATACTAGTAACCATCAGTCTAAAAGGAATAGATGGAGGAAGAATAGGAAGAAGATGCCAAAGCAAGGGGGCATCCACCCAGCCTATGGAGGTCATGCTGGGGGCACCTACCCAGCCTCTGGAATTCATGTTGGGAAAAAACACTCAGTCACTGTTAATCATACTGAACCTTGCCACTATGCCTCTGCAATTCATGCTAGGGGCACCTACCCAGCCTCTGGAGGTCATGCTGGGAGCAAACTTTCAGTCAATGCAAGTTATATTGAAGCATGTCTTCAACCCCTGTTTCTCATGTTGAGGACACGTCATTGATCACTGCTGGTCATATTAATGACAAGTCACTAGTTCCTGTGAGTCATACTGGAGACATTGAATCGACCACTGCAAGTCATGCCGAGAACGCTGACATTGTCGAAAAACCTAATAAATAGAAGCTTAAGTTCCCTTATAAGTTTTGTGAGGGAGACCATCTTACTCACCGATGCCTTGCTATTCCAGAGGTGCAAAGAGTGTGGTCCATAGTTCAAAATTCTTCTGCTTCTGAGCAACCAACCAATGCAAGTCATGCTGGGGGTAAGCTGTCAGCCAATGCTAGTCATGCTGAGAGTACTTTTGTTGTTATGGAGTCTAAGCTTATAGGACACAAGCCAAAGTTCCCTTGTAAACTTTGCAAGGGAGATCACCTTAATCACCTGTTCCTTGCTATTCCAGAGGTGCGGAGAGTGTGGTCCATGTCTGAAGGATCCTCTGCTCCTTAATTGTCTATAGATTCCCAACAGCCTGATCAACCTTTGGTTGATGAAGTGGTTGAACCAATGCAATCTTTGTTCAACCCCATTCTTCCTTTGGAGAGTGAAGCGATCGAATCGATGCAATCTTCGACCGATACCATCAGTCCTTCAGAGACTGATGCACCTGTCTCTGAAGTCTTCTGCATTACCAGTTCGGATGTATATGAAAATGGGGGCACTGCATCTGTGCCGAGTGAACCCCTACCAAGCTCTAGGATCATTTCCTTTGATTGGAATAGTCTAATTGGGCCTCGTCTTCCTTCTGCTACACCTTTTCAGATAAAGGTTGATATTGACAACCACGTGGTTCACTAATGTATTGTAGATAAATGAGCCTTTGTTAGTATCTTATCCCCTTTTGCTTGGAGAGATTTAGGTTTCCCTAACCTTGTTACAGCTGTTAATTCGCTGTTGACCTTCAATAGAAGACCTAGTGAACCATTGGTATTCCTCCCTCAGGTACTTGTTACTTTGGGTGAAAAAACAGTCTTAGTTGATTTTATGGTTTTAAAGGACCCTATGGATTTTGATATGATCCTCGGGCGTGATTACGTATATGCTATGCAGGCTGTGGTGTCTACGCTCTTTCGTGTTATGCATTTTCCTCACAACGGAAGCATTGTCACTATCGATCAACTTACTTTTGTTGATCCCTCTTATTACCCGACTATAGACCAAGTATGTTCCCCATCAATAGGCACTACCATGTCACAATCAAATTATGTGGCATATTGTTCCTTGAGTCCAATTGCTACTGAGAAGAAAACTCTGAATTCATGCTTATATTCTCGGGACTGGGTCCCTGCAATTGACCAGGTGATCACTCCATCTGAATGTTTAGACATGCGTTCTATTTGGGATGATATACTTCCATTTGATAAAGTTTTCCTAGAGTCTATAATGCAGTCTGCCATTCATTTGGACATGGATCCACCGTCGATCATTCTTCCACCTTCACTTCGAGCTCGCTAAAAAAAGTAAGGAAATTACGAGCATTCTTCCATCTCTCCTTTGAGCTTGTTAAAAACAGTAAGGAGGTCACGAGTTTACTTTTTCGGGCTCGTTAAAATTTTACGAAAAAGATTCCTATGGAGTTCTCTCTAAGATCTTGTTATACTCTTTAAATATGAAAAGATTCCCGAGCAGACTTGTCCTCTTCAAGCTCGTTAAAGGAATTGAAGGCCCATCTGCTTAAGTATAAGTTTAACCCTTTTTCGGACTTTTGCGGATTACTTACGAAAAATGAAAACTCTAGTTATCCGTGGCTAGAAGAGTTCTTCTTCCATTGTTTTACACTTTTTCGGGGGAGGAGACTAACTTTACGAAAAATGACCTTTTGGATCCTTCTTTAGGGTTTTCAGGCTCTCGAAACATGAAAACACCAAGCGAGCATTCACCTACTTGGGCTCGATGTGAAATCCACGAGAGGGTGTATAGATGATTGTTAAAGTTTTTCAGACTCTATAAATAGGAAAACACCGATGAGCATATATAAACCCGGGCTCGATATTAAAATCCATGGGGGGTGTATGGAGGATTATTTAAGTTTTTCTGACTCCTTAAAAAAGAAAACACCGGTGAGCAAGAACAAATCTTGGATTGATATTAAAATCCAGAGATCAGTACTATAGAGTATTCTTCTATCTCTTCTTCGAACTCTATAAACAATGAATAAAGTCCTGAGTCTTCCTCCCATGGGCTCATTAAACTCTTTACATGGTTGGGTCTATTGAGTTTTCATTCTTTCTTGGATTCATTAAAACAACAAGAAAAGTGTTAACACCCAAAAAGTGATCATTAGTCTGTTAACACCCAAAAAGTGCTCACTAGCTCATTCCCTTATCCACGACCCTTTTGTCCACTTTTCCACCATTTGAGCCTCTAAAGCCATCAAAAGGTCATCGAAAAGACCATAATACACCATTTTCCCCCTCAAAATATATATTTTTTCTCAAAAAACATAAAAAACCCTCAAAAAGGGTCTAGAATTCCCAAAAATATTAAAAGGGAATAAAAATATTAAAAATATTCAAAAAAGGGAAAAAGAGGAAAAAAGGTACCTAAACCATGTTGGTGAGTACCATTGGTTTTCTCAAAACCATATTGGTATTCCCCACCACCAAAAACTATAAAAAGGTGGTAGGGGCTCCTCATTTTCCATCCATCTATCATCCTATCCTCATGCTGTTAAAATCTCTGTTGAGTTCTTTGACCATTGTAGAAATCTTGGAGAAGAGACCATTGGAGCCTGGAGCATCTCAACCTTGGAGCTGCTCAACACCAAACATCCTCACCATTTGAGGTATTGCAATACAAAAGTCATTTTTTATTTTCGTTTCTTGTTCTTGTTCTTAATCTTTTCAAGTTTATTTTTATATGCACATGTTAGTTTAGATTTAATTCATAATCGTTTTTACTTTCTATATTGAAACTGCTATCACATTGTTGATAGGTGCATCCTTGCACATGCTTGGTTGAAAAACCAAGAAAAAAAATGTATTCTTTTATAAAAAAAGAATAAGGGATAAGAAGGGTATATCACATCTTGCAGTTTCAAAGGAAGTTCAGTCAGTCCTATCCGTGAACACAACACCTATTTGAGTCTATCATTTCAGTTGGGTTTAGTTTTTGACCTTAGGGTGAACCTGATCTCCAAGTTGTTTACTCCCCCGGTTGGTTATTCTTCCAACCATATGGAGGGCCTGCTAATGTCTCCTACATTGCAGGATTATATCACTTTCCCATCATGTTGAAAACTGCCTAAGTCAATTTGTGTCATGCTCACTGTTCAAGGATACAGCCTGTGTCGGCCATTCTGCCGTTTATCTTGACCTCATGTGTCAGCCATCCTAGTGTTAGTTTTGTTACTTGTCCTACTCCACATTAGCTCAAACCATTTGAGTGTTCCTTGTGTTGGATGATGGAGGATTCCTTAAGGCCTCCCTTCCAACAGACTTCTTCCCATTGACATCAACTTATTTTGCTCTGGGAATGAAGTTTAGAGTTTCGGTTAGTACCTTGGGGATTGCAGTCATCAGTGGCAGTTTCCCTCGTCGTCGAATAATGAGAATACATAAATGTATTTTATTCGATGGGTTCCTTAGGTGTTCGACTTCAAGTCCTCTTATTCACACTTGTTGGATCATACTAGGTACCTTGGTCCCCATTATTATTATCGGTGGAAGCCCTCACATTTGTTAACGGTATACATCAATGACCGGTAATCAAACGATTCCCCCCATGTTCGACTTCAACTCATTTATTCACATGGTTAGGGTTTGTACATTGGGTTGTTTGGATGAATACCTTGGGATTTTGATAGCATTACCTCATTATGTTATCACCCAAGCTGTGCAAGACTGAGTCTCACTCATTTTGGTTCTCCATGAGAGATAGATCTAGTTTGTTGTTATGGCTATGATCTCTCATTCTGACGTGGATCCATGCTTGTATTTCAGTGGCCATGCTATATATACATATCCTAGTTATGTATTGGAGATCTTGTTGTATCATGATACACATCTATATGATGTCAAGATTGTAATTTCTCGTTGACCTTGATCTTTATTTCAAGTACTTTTGTGACTTGGTTCTGTGGTTTCTTGCTCCTCCGTTGACTTGGAATTATAATGTATTTCGGCCATCATTTCCCTCTGACCTCACACATTAGGGGGCATCTATTATAGTTCAAATCTACACTTCTCCATCCGTGATCACATTAAGCTGTCAATCACACAAAAGGAAAACTTGGATTGAAGAGCTAGATTAACCTAGGTGATATATGGATTGTACTTACCCCTCTGCACCTGAAAAAACCCTGTTTTATCTGACATTTTGACATGTGCCCTAATTTTTGCATAGAAAACTAGCGCACATCAGGACATGTGCACTACTCTACAAGCATGAAAGGTGCTCACACCAGCTAGTATGCCCTACTTTTCCTTAAGGAAAGTAGCGCACACCTCGGAAAAAGTTGTAAACACTGGTTGTAAAGCACTAAAGTTGCATATTGTGCGCTACTATGTATTGAGAAAACTTGCGCACATCTTAAAATGTAATAAAAAATATATTAATTTGATGAATTGGGATTAGTTGAAGCTGGTTTGCAACTTCCCCAACTTCCCAGTCAAACTACCTCTCGATTGAAACTGCCTACCTTGTCCCATAAATACAAGGGGGATAGAAGAGAGAGACTAGACTCAATCTAGAAAACTAGACTGAAGAGGAGAAACTATGCATTAAGGGTTGTTATGCTGGAGGAATTCCAAGTTGGTGTGAAGAGTAGGAGCTCGGGATATGGTTGCACAAGCACTCTGAATGATCAGGTATAACTGTACTGATTATTTGCTTTTGACAATAAAGGTTGAAATGCCCTTCCTATCCCAATCAAATGTCTAATGGATTGCATATTTGCTTGGATTAAATGCTTGATTGTATTTGATGTCTAAATTGCATTTCAATTTCATTATTGTTATATCAGTCAAGATACGTTGAGGAAGGTATCTTTTGTATCATAGGTTCATCGCACGGAAGATCAAGTGGAGGATCGATCGAAGGAGCAAGCAAAAGCTAGCATCGAATATCGTTAATAGGGTATGCCTTCAAGAACCTTGACCTATTTCCTTTTGTAGAATCCTATGTGATATTATTAATGTATTTACCTATCACCCCAGAAGTTGCTAGTCCCTCTCCTCGCTATAGGGTGGAATTCCCAAACAACCAACACCTTTGGAAAATCTAATATCGGCCAGCCCTATAACCATTTCTCTCTCATGAAGTTGGGAAAGATATTTATAATTCAGATGGCCAAATATTTCATGCCATAATTTGCTTGACTCATTGGCATGGGCTAAAAGAGAAGAAGGTGAGGGATTTGGCACAAAGTGAGAAAAAATGTAGATTCTAGAACAATGATCAGCAGTGCCTAATGTAACGATTTTCCCTGTTGAAATTTCAGCTATCTCAACATCATTAGGGGTAAAGGTTACTATCTTGGGAAGCCCTATGTGGGTCATCTGATAGACTGACAATAGGTTTGCAGCAAGTCCAGGTACATATAATACATTATTAAATGAACCAAACTCAAGATCTATGCTACCTTTGCCTTTTCTAAATTTTTCATAATTGTCACCCAATACAATATTTGGACCACTGGAAGAGTCAAGTAAAGTGAAAAACTTACTTGTAGACACCATGTTTCTTGTAGCTCCAGAATCAATAATGAATGAGGTAGGCTTGGATGTGCTTTCCATCAGTGCATGTACTCTCTCTTTGTCATCATAATTTTGTCCTCCATCCTTCCTCCTTGCGCTCTCTGGAAGATGAATGTTGGCTTTCTCCAAGAGTTTAGCCATTTGGTCAATGGTATTCTTCATGCAAGAGATTTCAGGATGGAATCCCTTGCTGCAATAATTTCACATTGTCCTATCATTGTTTTTATTTGTATTCCTCTTGAAATTCGAGGAGTCTTCATTAATTTTTTGCTTGTCTTTCCTCTCACCGGTGGGCTTCTTCAAATTTCCCTTCTTCTTCCCTTTCGAATCCTTTGAATGTCCAACATTCAGACAATGGTCTTTGAATGGATTTTTAATGGCTCCCATCGAGACCAATTTGTCTTGTTCTTGTGTCAAAGACTCCATGAATTCTGAAAGTGTCGGGCTCTTCCAATTTTTAACTGCTTTTCGGGTGGAATGGAAAGTCGAAACTAAGACTGAGTAGTCCGAGCCAAGTTTGGAGAGAATGGCCAAGACTAATTGCTCATATTTCTTTTCAATACCACATTGATTCAGCTGCAACACAAGTGATTTGAATTTGGAAAATAAATCTTGAAGGTTATCAAAATTTTGTGGACTCAATGAGACTAGCTCATTATCCAGTTGGTGGCCTCTTAATTCATCCATCTTTCCGAACAATCCTTGAAGTTTCAGCCAAAATTCATTGGGAGAGGTAAGACCATCAAGATGAAATAGAATACCCCTGGATGTAGTGAGACACAACAACCCATAGGATTCATATCTGTTCGGGTACAAAGGGTACTACCAAAGGACCGAACACCAAGAGCAACCACTTCACACAAACAGATCACAGATCAACACACTGATGTTTTGACGTGGTTTAAACCCTCTTGAGGGAAACACTCCACGGCCCCGGCCAAATAGCTTCTACGGGACAATTTATTATGCAAAGAAAGAAAATTACAAATGAGCTTCTCATAATCGATCAACTAAACAATGACCCTCCATGCTCTTTAAATAGAGATCATGGACCAATCGGGTGTTAAGCCACGGATCAAGGTTAGGTTTGATCTAAGAGAAGTTGAGCCGTCGGATCACTCTATGTCGGAAACATATCGTGACCGTCGGATTAAGTATTTACAAATGCATACTAATGCATACTAAAGAAACACACTATCCCTAACGGACATATTACACAAGTTGATCTTAACTAACTCCTAAGTGTCTAAATATCCTAACATCCCCCCTTAATAACAACTTGGGATAGGATTGAAGGATTTACAAAAGTGACACTATTAGGAGAAGGAAGAAGGCATTAGAGCCTATCCCCCCTTAATGACAAGTTCCTGAACTCCTAACATAGATCGAAGTTTAGAAAACTTTGCTTATGTAAGAGACTTGGTGAAGATGTCTGCAACTTGATCATCTGTAGGGAAAAAGAGCACTTCAAGAACACGATCATGAACAAGATTTCTGATGAAGTGCATATGTAGCTCAATGTGTTTGCTGCGTTGATGTAGAACTGGATCTTTGGAAAGCTTGATGGCACTTTAATTGTCGCACCAAAGTGGAGTAGGCTGCTGCTGCTCGAATCCAAACTCTGAAAGGATCTGTCGAAGCCATAAAGCTTCCTGATTGGCATTGACGGCTGCTCGATATTCTGCCTCTGCTGAAGAAAGAGCAAGAGCTTGTTGTTTCTTACAAGCCCAAGTAATAGGTCCAGATCCCAGACTGAAAACATAACCTGCAGTAGACTTTCGATCATCAGGATCGCCGGCCCAATCTGAATCAGTGAAACCAACCAACAAAGGTTTCCCCCCTGTACTGTAATGAATCCCAAACTGAAGTGTACCTCGAATATATCGAAGTATTCTTTTAGCTACTTTCCAGTGACTTTCATGAGGTGTCTGCTTATAACGGGCAACTCGACCAACGGTAAAGGAAAGGTCAGGGCGGGAATGAGTCAAGTATAAAAGACTACCAACAAGCTGACGATACAAGGTGGCATCTACTTCAGGTGAAGTACAAGTGGCAGAAAGTTTGACTCCAGACTGGAAGGGAGAAGGGGCTGGTGTACAATCTTCCATGTGAAAGCGACGAAAAAGGTCACAAGCATACTTAGACTAAGAAAGAAAGATTCCTTCTTTGGTTTGCAGAACTTGGAGACCAAGAAAATAATGCAAATGTCCTAAGTCTGACATTTCAAAAGTTTGTTTAAGACTGGATTTCACATGGGTTATAAGCTTAGGGTCACTCCTAGTAAGAATAAGGTCATCAACATATAGAACAAGTATGATGATATGGTTATGGCTTCAGCCCAAAATTGAAGACTTAGTCCCTTAGATTGGATCATACAATTAGCCATTTCTTTTAAAGTGCGGTTCTTCCGCTCAGCTACACCATTTTGTTGTGGTGTATATGGAACAGTGTGTTGTTGTTGGATGCCTTGTTCAGTGCAGAAAGTAGTGAACTGTTTGTTAACATATTCTCCTCCATTGTCAGATCTTAACTTAATAATTTGATGACCAGATTGTTTTTCAACAAGGGCCTTGTAGGCCAAGAACATGTTAAATACTTCGCTCTTAAGTTTTAGGAAATAAACCCAAGTGCGTCTGGTGTAATCATCAATGAAAGTTAAGAAATACTTGAAACCAGAAAAGGAAGCAGATGGAATAGGACCACACAAGTCACTATGCACAAGCTCCAAGGGAACCGAGGTGCGCCAAGAGGCACGTTTGTCAAAACTGTCCCGATGATGTTTTCTGAGTACACAACCGGAACAAACACCATCTCTGCAAGATACCATCGGAAGACCTGTCACCATATTTTCTTTACATAGTTGTTGCAATGAGCGATAATTTAAGTGACCAAATCGCTCATGCCAAAGTTTGCTCAAGTTATCACTATGAGCAACAAAAACTGAAGGGAAAGGTGATGACCCAAAGTTGTTAAACTTGTACAACCTGGTAATATCATCAACAATTCCGGTAGCTAGGACCTGTTGAGGATCTTTAAAATCCTTGATTACAACTTGGTGAGGTGTAAAGGTCACAGTTTTAATTTCACCAGAATGAGTGATCTGATAGACTGATAACAAATTGCAGGAAATTCTTGGAACACATAGTACATCCCTAAAATGACCATTATCTACTGGAACTGTTCCAGATCCTACAACACTTAGAGATCTATCATCACCAACAAATATTTGTTTGGTGTTACATTCATGCATAGTAGAAAAGATGGCTTGATCCTTAGCCATATGATAAGATGCTCCAGAATCAATGAGCCATTCATTTGAAGTAGAAGAAGAAGATGCATTATAAGAATAACCAGAAGCACAAAGTGCATGTCCATGAGAGGTAGATTCTGAAGACGAATCTAGGATGATGTGGTGCTTCTTCATTACTGCTTCAAAGGCTGCCATCTTCTTGAAACACTGAGATTCATCATGATTATCTTTCCCGCAATAGTTGCAATGACGCTCAGTCTTCTTGCCTTTTGGCTTGGATCCTTTGTCATTTTTTAAAGAAGGAGCTGACTGAGAGGGTTTGGGACCCTTGTTTGACTTATTATTGCGAAAATTTTGTTTCTTGGGAGGCTTGGACTTTTCTTTCTGTTGGGACAATAAGGCTTTCTCAGATGTATCTGCATTGTTGATTATTCCAAGATGAATGAGTTTATCTTGTTCTCTAATCAGGGAATCACAAAAGGATTCAAGACTAGGCTCTTGACAGCTAGCTGCATTCAAGGATGCTTTCATGGAGTAAAATGTAGATACAAAAACAGAATATGCAGGTCCAATTTTGGAAAGAATATGATAAATGCACTGTTTGTCTTTCCTCTCAATCTTACATTCTGCACATAAGAGTTTAAGAGTTTTGTACTTAGATAAATAATCTTGAATGCATGAAAGTCACTTGGATTTAAAGAAATCAACTCATTTTCAAGTTGATGACCTCGAATTTCATTGTGTTTACCAAACACAGTTTCCAACTTGTCCTAAGCAGCATTAGGTTCATCAATTCCAGATATGTGGAATTGCAAATCAGTAGAGATTGACATCCCAATCAATCCACGAGCTTCATCACATCTATTTTCCCATTTTATTTTCTTATCATCATCAGTGGGTTCTTTTTCTTTCCCTGTTGTAATTCTGAAAAGTCCCCTACTTCGTAGAACATCCTCCATACGAGATTTCCATGAGAAATAGTTGGAACTGTTAAGTAGAATATCACAAAGGGTGGCCATATTTGTAAATTAATGGCTGTAAAAGTAGAAACCAATAGTCTAGATGTGAATATCTCGAAAAAATAGGTGGTTTCAAAAAATACGGCACTGAAAACGGACTCTGTATGATGAAATTATGCTTGAACAAAGAAATTGTTGAAGATGTCCCCAATAGTGACGTGGCAGCTAGAGAATGTCCAGCAAAAAAAAGAACCCCCCTCTTCCCAAGATGAACCTTTTGACAGTCACTTTACAAGAAAGTTGCTTTAAGTGAACCACTTTTATAAGATAAGTGATTTCACTTTTACAATGATATTACTTTTAAATAGTGCAACAATAAAAAAACTAAGTGACTCACTTGTATTTTTTTTTTTATTATTATTTAAGTGAGATGCACTTTTACAATAAAGTAACTTGAAATTAGAAATTGCATGCACTTTTTCCTTTAAAAGTAACTTCCTAAGAATTGAACTCAAGACCTATTAAGGAATAAAACAACTTTGAACCAAGTGAGCTAGATTAAAAGGTATGTAAAATATGGGAATGAGGAAGAGGTTTTTTTTATTTTTTTTCTTTTTACTCTTCTTGCTCGGTTTGCGTGCTTGCCCTTTTCCCTGCAAAACAAACCACAAATTGAAACAAAAAAAAATTTCCACACTTGTGGAGTTAGATCTTTTTAGCTTACCCGGAAAGTCTACGTTTTCTCTCTGTTTCTGATTTGCCGAGATCGCGCAAGGTGCACGGCAAAGAGCATACGCAGCCGAGAAAAACCCTTTCCCTTTCTGTTTCTGATTTGCCGAGATCGCTCAAGGTGCACGGAAAAGAGCATACACAGATGGGAAAGCAACAGTCCGAACCCAAAAAAAAATCTAACAGTAAAAAATGATAAAATATGAGATTTTTTCTTTTAAAAACAGAAAATAAAAAATGCGTCACTGTAACATTATACCTTCAGATCTGATGAAATATGCGTTTCTGGAGCAACCGGGAACCGTTTTCGATAAAAAAAAACTATTTTCCAATGGAAACGACGCTCCAGACGCAATGGAACACCTCCCACGGCCCAAAAATGCACAGAAATACCAGAACTAGAAACCCTTTCGAGTTTCGGCAACAACAGTTCAAGATCTAGATCATAACCGGAAGCGACACTTCATAAAAGCTCTGATACCATGTTCGGGTACACAGGGTAATACCAAAGGACCGAATACCAAGAGAAACCACTTCACACAAACAGATCACAGATCAACACATCGATGTTTTGACGTGGTTTAAACCCTCTTGAGGGAAACACTCCACGACCCCGGCCAAATAGCTTCTACGGGACAATTTATTATGCAAAGAAAGAAAATTACAAATGAGCTTCTCATAATCGATCAACTAAGCAATGACCCTCCATGCTCTTTAAATAGAGATCATGGACCAATCGGGTGTTAAGCCACAGATCAAGGTTAGGTTTGATCTAAGAGAAGTTGAGCCGTCGGATCACTCTATGTCAGAAACATATCGTGACCGTCGGATTAAGTATTTACAAATGCATACTAATGCATACTAAAGAAACACACTATCCCTAATGGATATATTACACAAGTTTATCTTAACTAACTCCTAAGTGTCTAAATATCCTAACAATATCTTCGATTGTGCCATTTAGATTTCCAACTGCTGAGGTTGGCATAGCTTCAGTTTCCATTGTCACCCTGTACAGCCCTTTGCTCCTCAGTGTGATCTCCATATGCGCCTTGCAGTCAAAATAATTGAATGGAGTGAGAATGATCTGATTTGACTTATCCATGGAAGCTCTAAAATTAATTTTGGAATGATTTGGGTGTGCCGAAAGCTCGTTTGCTGCGCCTTCTTGATGGAAGAATGTGCCCTGTGGATGAATCACTGCGCCCTCCTTGAGACTGGTTGGATGTTGCAAGACAATAGAAGGAGAAAGGAATATCTTGATAGATCTGATACCATGTGAAATTCAGTTCACACCAAGATCTATTCAAGAATTACACTCACTCACAAAGATCTCACACAACTAGTTTAAGAACTCAGAAAATTACTCACAATAATACAAACTGTATTAAATCTCATGAATAAAATACATCAGCCAACCTTTGGAAAATAATAGGTTGCTATTATATAACATTACAACAGAGATTAGAATGGCTAAATATTCCATTTGGATCCTCATATCATTAGACTTACTAAAATTATGCAAATCCCCCCTAGGTGGAAAGTGTGTTCTCCAAGTCACTCCAAAGGCTCATGAATTTCTGAATTAGTGACCTGTATCTTATTTGTGATGAAAAAAAATTCCAAATCCAAAATATGGAAAGAAGAAACATCATAGAGGATGTGTGGTCCAAAAAACAAGTTTCCCTAGAAGACTAGCTTTTCCCCCATGGGTAAAATGCAGTAAAAAGCAGTAAATCTCAGCAAGGCACCTTTTCCACTAGAATATTATACACAATCTTTTAGAAATGCGCCCGAGTGGTCTAGGTAGCTTTTGGTCAACACTTGGAAGTTTTGTGGTCCCCCCAATGTTGCCTTGTGGTCCACACAATGGCTCAAATGGCAATTTTCTAGTCTATTACATAGGAATCAATCATAAATGATTAATTAATGCTACCAATGTAACTAAATGACATAGATAGGAATATTTAATATTCCAACAGTTGATAGGGTAGAGGCAAATGAATGGATACCACGTGGACTAATCACATGGTGCCATGTGGCACCTCCACATGTCCTCCTATACTTGCGTGCAAGTAGTTTATGGTTCACATGGTTCAACATATTATTGGCATGGTTCAACATATTATTGGTTATTTTATTTATATGGTTTGTTATATATATATATATATATATATGTTTAAATCTATATATGATATACCCATAAACCAACAAACCAACGTATTTTCCTTATATGGGATTTGAACCCCAGTCTTTGGGGCATAATTCCAAAACCTTAACCAATGTGCAACCAAATTTGGCTATGTCAAATAATGGCAATTAATATATTTGTTATGAAGTTAATATGGTTGTAACCAAAAGATGTCGTTTGGGGGCTATAAAAGGGGATGCATTGTCCCTATTTGTTGAGGGATTTTCGAAGTGAAGTTCTTGAAGAGAGTTTGGGGTGAGCTCTTTGTAAGAGGCTTGGTACTAATCTAAAGGTAGGATTTGTACAATCTCGAGTATAGCCTTGTTTTGCGTGATATAGGGGGTATGTGGTCTCTAGAATAAAAAGTGGTCAAGTTTATACTCAAATTTCATGGGTTTTTGAGAGGAATCCATTTTTGACCACCGTTTTTGCATTTGAGCTTCAAAATTGAAGGAGGTCTTCAGTTCACCTATTGTAAGTAATTTATTATTGTACTTTTTGGAAATTGAAGATTAATTGAGTGGTCTTGTTGGTTGAAGTGGGACCGAAGACATAGCTAGGAATCCTGGTGAACTCCATTATCAAATTTTATGTGTGTTTATGCCTGCATTTGTTCATTGTCTCATTATCTCAATAGTTAATGTTTCATAAAGTACATTGAAAGCACAAGTTTAAAAGACATCTTTTAATAATTTTGGCTTAAGTAATCATATTCACATAATAGCGGGGGTCTGTTCAGAATTAGATCTTGAATAATTGGAAGAGTTTAATGTTTATAATGGTATAATGCCTTATCCTCTTTCAGATCAAGTGGTATACGAGTAGGTGTTATGACAGGTGGATGATTACAAGAGATGAGCTAAAGCGAGGAGAAGGCCAACTTGAGACTTTCAACCCATAGGTTGGGTGTGCAACTCGAAGAAGGAAAACAAAGGATGAAGACCTTCCTACAAAGATTGAGAAGGATTTACACAAGGATTTCTACCATATGTCAGATATGGTAGAAAAATTATTTGCAAATTATGAAGAAAGAGTGGAAAAGAAGGAAAAGAAGGAAAAGAAGGAAAAGAAGAAGGCAACAAAAGTAGGGGATAATGCTTCGGTGGACCAAGGAAATGGAGGAGACCCTCCTGAGCCTCCATATCCATCTTCAAGTTCTATTTTTTCTTCTTCCTCTAATTCTCATCATTCTCATAAATATGCTTTTAAAAATACATTGTTGAAATTAGATGTCAAATTTGATTTTCCCATGTTTAATGGAGAAGCTAATGTAGATAAGTTGAACAATTGGATTAGACAAATCGAGGTTTACTGCCGTGTACAACAGATCGAATAGGAAGAGGTGAAGATCCAGTTGGATTATCTTTGGCTAGAAGGCACAACCATTGTATGGTGGGAGAGAAAACTTCCGAAAGGTAGCAAGCATAATGGTAAACTCCTTTCTTCATGGTCTGAATTTACTTCTTCATTACGAAAGCAATTTTACCCATTGGGTCATGTACAAAAGCCATGATGGAATTGCAAAATCTGAGACTGGTTAAAGGTCAGAATGTTCAAAGTTTCACATAAGAGTTTAGGAATAAGGCACTTGCATTGATTATTCCTTTAGAATCTCCAAATAAATTGATGAAATATATTGGTGCAGTTCATAGTTACAATCATCACACAGTGTTGTTGTTTAATCCCACTGATTTAGATGACATGTGTATGCAAGAAAATCATCTTGAAAACACGGGGAAAGATGTTAAGGATGATTCCTCCATGGAGAAAAAGGGAGGAAAGGGAAAAGGGAAATACAAGGTGAACTGAGCTGCTACAATAAAGAAGGGTAAATAAAAACCAACATGTTCCCATTTCCAGAAGAACGGGCATGGAGAGGATGAGTGTTGGAAACTAATCCTAAGTTGATACCAGAGAAGTTTAGGAACAAGGGGAATAAAAGGACTACTACGACAGTGCAACATGATCTACGATCAGATTCAAGGGATGAAACACTAATTACAACCATGGGTGTCATATGTATATCTTCTACTAGAACAAGTTCTTCTACTCAATCTTCTAAATTGGAAAATGATGTTGATAAGAAACATAATGAGTTTTTTCACATAAGCGTCATTGTAGAGAACACCAAAGTTGACACTTTGTTTGATAGTGCATCCCAAGTTAACTTGATTTTAGAGACAATTGTTAAGAAGTTGGGATTGAAAATAGAGCCTCATGTAAATCCTTATCCCTTGGGTTGGGTAAGAAAGGATACATTGTTACAGGTAATGAGGCAATGTAAACTTAAGTTTGCAATTACATCCAAATTTGTGGATGAGATTGTGTTGGATGTCATCCCACTTGACATTTGTGGAATGGTCTTGGGAAGCCCATACTTGTATGATAGAAAAGCCATCTTCTACCAAGAAGAAAACAAATATCATATTTTCAATGACATAGTTGAGTATATAGTCAGAGCTCACCAAATAAATAAAAAAAATTTGTTAGTGAGAGTAGGGCATATGAAGAGGCTTGTGATTGCTATCCAGCTGCTTGTTCTCATGCTTGAAAGGAAAGGGGAGCAAGATGTACTATATTCACTTCCAGGTTGTGATCCATATCTTCAATAGGAATTGGTAAATGCATCTGGTAAACTTGTTCAGATGATGAAAAGGACTACATGTTCATTTCCTTTAGTACTTATGTATTATGTCCTATTGCTAGCTAGTTGTTTCTGGTTAATTGTCATGAACATGAATGCAAGAGATTGTAGGAATAAGGGAATGAGCAATGATGTCAGCACTATGTTTGAAATTATTATCACATTTGAAAATTTGTTGTGATGTAGCAGTTGTTCACGATTCATACAAGATGGGTGGATTCAGGCCAAGTGGGGAAGTGATTCCCATAATTAGTCAATATATAAAAAATTTTGAAGGCCCAAAAGCTTCCTAGTGGGGAGGAATGATCCAGGAGGATCTGAAAATGCTTAGAAATAAAACTACTTAATTTCCAGAAAGAAAAACATGATTATGAAGAGCTTGATGAGATATTTCCAACGACGCAAGAATCATCACAAATAGACTCTGAACAAGAAAGTTATTGCAGTATGAAGTTTCTAAGAAACAAAGGAAAAAGAGTGCAGGGTTGCCACATGGTAGCCCCAAAGGGAGCTCGTTGTATTGCTGACGTCAACATGATGACGTGGAAACACGAGTTTCCATGTGTCACTCTTTTTTAGCATTTCCAAGGGTCCATTGGGACCAATCAAATGGTGCCACATGGAACTTGGATGATGTGTCAACACCACACACTACCAAGTGGCAGTACGTGGAAAATATAGAACTTGACACATGGTAGTTCATATCGTTGTCATGCTGACCTAGCAGATGACATGGTGTTGATGTGGCAGGGGTGAATGAATGGATTTCTCCTTGATTTGTGTGCAAGTGGTTTATGGTTCACATGGTTCAACGTATTGTTGGTTATTTTGTTTATATGGTTATATATATATATATATATATAGTTTTAACTATATATATGATATAC
Source organism: Larix kaempferi (assembly GCA_027924585.1). NCBI lineage: Eukaryota > Viridiplantae > Streptophyta > Pinopsida > Pinales > Pinaceae > Larix > Larix kaempferi. Next base: position 5,706,415 of record BSBM01000399.1, on the reverse strand, counting down.
CCATAAACCAACAAACCAACATATTTTCCTTATATGGGATTTGAACCCTGGTCTTTGGGGCATAATTCCAAAACCTTAACCAATGTGCCAACAAATTTGGCTATGTCAAGTAATGACAATTAATATATTTGTTATGAAGTTAATATGGTTGTAACCAAAAGATACCCTTTGGGGGCTATAAAAGGGGATGCATTCTCACTATTTGCTGAGGGATTTTTGAAGTGAAGTTCTTGAAGATTGTTCAGGGTGACCTCTTCATGAGAGGCTTGGTACGGACCTCGACGTGGGATTTGTACAATGCCGAGTATAGCCTTGTTTTGAGTGATATAGGGAGTATGTGGTATCCAAAATAGAAAGTGGTCAAGTTTTTACTCAAATTTAACGTTTTTTCAAGAGGAATCCATTTTTGACCTCTGTTTTTGAATTTGAACTAGAAAATTGAAGGTGGTATTCAATTCTCCTATTGTAAGTCATTTATTATTGTACGTTTTGGAAATTGAAGATTAATTGAGCGGTCTTGTTTGTTGAAGCATGCCTACAAATGTAGTTAGGAATCTTGGTGTTTTCACTGCAACTTTATCCCCAAAATTTTCTTAAAATTGTAGGGCCCCTCCTTCTATTTTTTGACTTACTTAGAGTTTTTCTCATTCTGATAAGTTTACTTTTGGTCAATAAGATTTTTTATTGAAAAAAAAAACGCGTGAAAAGGGCAAGTTCTGAATTGGTACAACTTGAGAATTTACGCCGAAACGATTGGAGTAACTTATCGAGTCACGTCGAAACAGTTGGAGTAACTCCCCGAGTTGCGGTGAAACGGTTGGAGCAGTGATCAAGTTTCTTGGTAAGATTTTTGTTTCGACTTAACTTTCCATTCTCTGCCGAAATGGTCGGAACGCTTGTAAAATCATGCCAAAACACTTAGAGCCTTTTATGAAGTTCGCATTTCGAATAAAAACCAGGAGTCACGCCGACATGCTTCGGTGTGAAAGGAAAAGGATGCCGACATTGGTTCGGGAAAACGAAGGTCGGGGTAAAATTGAAAAGCGCATCGAAACATGTCGCTGCAAAAAAAGGAAAAGCACCGAAACACGTCGCTGGCGAATGAAGATCCTGCTAAGCATGAAGGAGTAAAGGGCTCTGAATTAAGGAAAACATGAAGTTAAAAGGTGACCCCGTAAAAGAATCGACGGAAAATTCCAAGTCACACTGAAACACGTTGACGGAAAATGGGAAAGATGTCGATACACTTTGGTGTGAAAAGAACAAGAGTGCCGAAAAGGATTCAGAAAAAGGGATCGACATGGATTAAGAAAGGTGCACCGACATGTTTCTCCGCGAAAAGTGAAAGAACACCGAAACACTTCGGCACGAAAACGAATTCACTGCGATAGATAGGGAGAAAATAATTTAAAATCTACACTGAAACAACCTTGACAACTTGGTGGACTCTGTTAGCATGTACACTCATGCATTATTGCTAGGGTTGATGGGGTTATATAAAGGGTAAAATGGGTTTCTTTACAACATTTCCAACACAGTTTGCAATCGGAGTCTCCGCTAGACGCTAGACGACCAACGCCATTAAGCCTTGATTTTTTGACCAGTATTCAACCACCAGGTAGACCGTCTTGTACCATTGTGTTATATGTTCAAGACAACTTCCTTTCAGTGGCACTCTTCCCATGTTTTAAACATGTTTTCCGTAAGTTTTTTTATGCATTTGCTTTTTTTATATATTTTGAAACCCCTTAGGAAAACCATTATTTTTCCTTCCAGTTGGGCATGGATTAACCTTGTCGATAGCATTTTGGTGGCCCTATAAGTAGAGGTCTCTTGGCCAAACTGTGCTAGGTTTCTTCCCATCTAAACGAATGCCTCAGGCCATACTCACCTTCTGGTGATACCCATCTCGATATCCCATATTGAAATTTCCAGTTGATCTAACCATGTGGGGTGGGTATACCACAAGAAGTATAATGAGCACCAACACACCTCGACCGACTATGATGATGTTTCCTCCAGATATTGGAGTAACCCACGAAACCCTACTTACTTATGTCTCGACTAATTTTTTGATACGGCGCTGTTGCTATTACTTTGACCAAGCATTGCCGGAACATGGTTCAATCACCGTTACAAACCACACTATTGGTAATTAAGAGTTTGTTTTTGATCACGAAACGATAAGAAGTCCATCAAGAGTAGTTTTTTTTCGATTTTAGCACCCATCCCATTGCTTTTTGGTTGGGAAATCCTAAAAGGTTGAATGAGTGTGCATACTTTGAACTCTAGAAGATATTTAAAGGATTTGACATCCGATTCTTTTAAGAGTAAATCCAGTTTTATACTTATTTGATCATCAATTTGTCTTCCCTAGAACGATTGGTCTGCAATGAACCTTGGTTATAAAATTTCAAAACAGAAATGTGATTGGGGACTGAGACTGTGTATGGAAGAATATTGAAGACATTTTGGTAACCTTTCCTAGAGGATTCCAAAGGAAAATCCAGTTACACATTGGCTGATGCACACCAGTGTACTTTCTTGAAACATAGCCAACATAACCAATAGACATCCAACATCATGGAAGTAATGAATTTCTTAAATTTTGTTTCCTATAAATGATATTGATAAGGGATGTTTTACTTGATTTCTTAAGTCTATTGTTTGGACATGAAAATTCGCTCACACATTGATTCAATGTCTCATCGGGATTTAGAAATGAAAAAAAGGGTTGCCAAGCGAAAGCTCAAGATACCTGAATCAGATTCTGACATATAATTTGTTGCAGACACTCCAATGGAGACTATATTTGAAGACACCAAAGAAGCAACAGGAATCACCCCAAGATACAAATGGGGTGAACTATATCATCTCACCAGATATCAGAATGTACTCGATGCGTCCATCGAAGAATTGATGGTGTATCAAAATATCAAGAAATATGGTCTCCATAAAGAAGCTACTCGACCAGAGCTGTTTCCATGTTCTGAAGTCATCGGATGGATTCTACCTCACATAGACGTTGGCACAAGGATTAGCTACAATACAAGAGGGGAAGTATTTACTTCATTCCAACTTGGTCACATCGCTATGGCATATAGATTACCATCTCCCAAAGTCATGATGATGAAGGACTGGATCAGAGGTTTGAATATAGACAACTTTGAATACGCCAAGAAGATGATGATCCTAGGGAAGCAACTGAGGAAGAGAGCGAGTGGAGAACATGACAGCTAGATCTCAAGGACACCATTCAGAATCATAACTTTGATGTTGAGCAAAGTTTTCGGTAGAGAAAATGGGAACATATATAAGCTCAACTGGGTACCAATGATGTATCATATAGCCTTCCATGGAACTATTTTCAATTGGGAAGATATTATCTCAGAGAGCATGGCGTCGATGATAGTTGCATCCCAAGGAGGAATGGCCCAAAAGAAAGCATAATTTTTCATGTCTTGATACCTTATGGATTGCATACTGGTCATACATCCTTTCCCTAAATTGGGATGTGTGTGGAATAAAGCTGAATCCCATTTCTATGTGTCCTATCAGATCACCTGGGACCACAAATATGTGAGCTACTACAAGCTCAATTGTGAAGAATTAATCATTCCTTTGCATTGGTTTATTTTTAATGAAGAACCAAACTGACTGTCCGATAATGCTATGGAAGTCACAAATGAGTACGGAGACTACTACTTTTCTCCGGAAGGAACCTACATTAGGATGTATGGGGCTACTAAAGCCCCATCTCTAATGCCTAAGTATGTGACTGATTTTGTAGTGCACAAGGAGGCAATGAGGCATGTTTTTATTAATGGGATAGGAATCTTTTTGAATGAACATAAGAAAGCCTCTTACCGACCATTACCTTTTTTCATTGGTGCATACAAATTCACTAAGGTGAAAGGAGCAGAGGCGTTCATAAAAGACTTAGAGGCTTTTCACTTTGGATAAAGAATCTTCGTAAGGAACGACAAGTTGCAAAAGGTGACCCCGCATTGTGCGACATGCAAAATCCATTTTGAATATTCATACCACTTCCTTAATGATGAGGAGGTGTATCGGAGATCAAGTAATATGACCGAGCTAAATAAATTTTTTGTTTGGAAAAGTGGCGCCGTACCCAGTCCTGTTGCTAGTACTGCAAAAGAAGCCGAATTGCAGAAGCAAAGAGAAGAAGCTAAAAGGCTACAAGCAGCAGAAACAAAAAGGCAGTGAAAGGAATAAACATAAAGGAAGCAAATAGAGGAGGCAAAGAGGATACAAGTGGAAGAAGTAGATAAACAAAGGAGAGAAGAGGAAGATAAAATACAGGTAGAAGAAGCAAGAAGAGAGAGAGAGGAAAAGGAAGCAACTAAGCAAGAAAAGAGAAAAGAGGAAGAAGACAAGTCCAAGGAAGCCGTGGAAAGAAAAGAATCCCAAGGTGGAGGCACAAGTCCCCAAGACATGGATATAGACCCACCAGGAGTATCAGGAGTCACACTTACTGGGGGACAACTCCCATTTGGGCTCACCCCTTTCAATCCATCCAAACAACATACTGTGGAAAAGTTAGACACCATAATATTTGATTCGAGGAGGAAGAAAATCACCAGGAGGATGGAAAAAAGATTGAAGATGGGCGCACAGCCTGATGTGGTCACTATTCAAGAGAACACAATCATGTAAGGTACCCACAAAGACCCCAAGTTCACAACATTAGTGACCTTAGTAGCTGCACAAGCAATTCAAATAATGTTGATAAGTTGTTGAATGACATTGAGCGCAACAAAGAGAAAATGTGGAAGCTAAAAGATAACCTAGTGAAAGCGCGAGGTGAGGGGATAGAGTTGAAAAGGAATCATGATGCCGTAGTTGCTGAAAAGGACATATTATTGTCCGATTATCAGAATCTGGAAGATGAAAAGGATGCTTTAACTGTACAGCTGATGATCATGGAGGGCGAAAGAAGTGATTTGGACACCTGCATAAGTGAATTGGAAGGAAAAGAATCAACAACGAATCGACAGGTAGAAGAATTGAAAATTCAGATGGACAAGCTAATTAAGGATAAGGAGTCTCTGTTAGAATAGGTCAAGTTGGAAAAAAATCAAAAACAAGATATGACTCCTTTCCACAAGAGAGCATGTAAAACAGATGAAAAGATATGCCACTCACAAGAATTGTTGACTGAAGAAATTTATAAAATGAAACAAATGATAGTAAGAATGAAAGAGATTGCTACAGAATATTTGGTGATAAGACAGAGATTGGTTAACATTGTGAATACGATAAAAAAGAAGATGGATTGGAGGGAAGAAATGCAGACTTCCCTGATCACTTGACAAGCAAGGTGACCGCAGATCTTAAATTGGATATGGCACTCCTTGAATTTTGCAGGAAATATTCCAGGAGGATATATGTTGAAATACCTAAATCCATCGAAAAGTGTGTAGGATTCTACAAAATAATTGATCAAATTCATGAAAAATGTCATCTTGCCATGGCTCTAGATATGGACGAGCGGCCTACAAAAGATCAGTGCTTAATGGAGCTACTGAATGGATTGAAGGAAGATATGGAGTATATCAGAAAGCTGGATGTGCTGAATGAAGAAGACCTCCATCAGTATATTGGGCATCCATCCATAAACACTTATTTCCTAGAATACTGCTACAAGGCCACCGCAAAAGGAGTGATCAGTGTAGAAAAGGATTTATCCTATCATGAAGTATATTTGAAATTATTAGAACCTATCCAATGTAATATTATATTTGAAGAGGATGACTTGTGGGATAATTATCTTTCTACTTTAGAGGGCCCATCAGGGAATTAATTTTTTAATTGTAATTAATTGCATTTCTTGTGTAGACACTAGAGGACAAATTGGGGTAGTCCATAGGTTGGGGGTAGTTGAAACGAATGGTCACGTAAAGACAAAAAAATTTGTAATATAAATTTATGGGAGGGATACTGGCTAAAGGACTTTTGCTAGCATAATAGAAGCTGGAAATTTTGTAAGAGAATTAATTTTCTGCTAATGAGAAGGACCTGTTTGTTGGGAAAAGTGTGCACATATATATTTTGAGTGGAATGTGTGGACTATCAAATGTGGAACTATTTCTTCTTTCATTCCTAACTCATACTGTGAGATTTTTCTAACTTTATTGAACTCAAATGCTTATGTGTTAACCGAGCAATAAATTGTTTTAATTATATCTAAGCTATATTTGGTATATTTTCTTGCTATAAATGTGAACAATTTGTTTGAACAACTATATGTTGGGTTGGTATGAACATTTCCATCTTATTACTCTTCAATTTTGCTCCCTGTAGGGATATGCTAGAATAGAATTTGGCGAATTGATTAGGTAGAAGTGATAAGACGGAGGGAAGAAAATTCGCATCACTTGTTGAGGCTTCTACCTGTCAGTTCCAGGTTAAATGCATTAGTTAAAGCACTTTCATATTCATACTTTAAAATTAAAACTACATAAATTGTGGGCTGGGACGCAACCGGTAAAAAACCAAACAAACACACCTACGGTCGCCGGACCGTTAAGCGGAGGAATCCCCCATACCAAACATTGAGTGATCTAATTGGCATTATTTATTAGGGAGAATCCCTACTGTCGATGCCAAGATTTTATGGGAATCAACACCCGGTGAACTCCATTATCAAATGTTATGTGTGTTTATGCTTGCATTTGTTCATTGTCTCATTATCTTCATGGTTAATGCTTCATAAAGTACAATGAAAGCACAAGTTTAAAAGGCATATTTTAACAAGTTTGGCTTAAGTAATTCATTCACATAACAACGGGTGCTTGCCAGAATTAGATCTTGGATAATTGGAAGAGTTTAATGTTTATAATGGTATAATTCCTTAGCCTCTTCCGGACCACCAAAACAACTATGTTTTGTCCTAAATTGACCAACCCATCTACTTCTGTTTAGTCAACTGAAAGTTCTAGTGATCCAAAGTATGATATCAATACCACCCAAAACATCTCTACTAGGAGATCCAAAAATTTGTATGAGTTGAGAGAAAAAATGACCACGTACACACCAAGGTTGGTCCAATTGTTGGAGAGTGGTGATGACTTCTCTCTTCTTGTGAATTTACAAAGTAAATGAAAAACTTGTTACAACTGCACTTTGTATAGCACTTGGTAGTTTTCTCTACCTCTGTTCGATGTTGGAACCAAATTCTCCTTTTGTGTCAATCATTTTATGATTACCAAGTCTAAGATAGATGCTACAAATATTGGGTTGTTTATCATTTCACATGTACTTGTTCCTCTCAAATAATCAATAGAACCTATGCCATTTTGCAATCCTCTTTATTGTTGACCTGATTACTTAATATTGTTAAATACAAACATAGCATTTCCATGTATAGTATGTTCATGAATGGTTATGCTTTTGGAAACTTTAACATGAAGAACCTGATATATATTGATGGTTTCCCACACACTCATGGAAACATTGTAGGGTTCATAAATAGTTCTAGGTGCTCTTTAAATTTTGAAAATGGTTCATTTGAGGAACACTCCAATAACCATAAGTTATTTATGAAAAGGAAATAATCCATATTTGTTGTTGTGCATGCAATACATAGTTTATCTCTTGGTGATGAGTTGTTAATAAAATATAACTTTCATAAACCACCAATTGCTCATCAACTATGCCTTGCATTGGGACTACCTTTAGACGACCCCTTGGGATGTAATACAAAACCCATTGATTAATTGCATTTCTTTATATTCAATGGGATTGACGTAAATGTATTGCTCAATTTGAACTTTTGTTTTATAAAATGCTTGTGGTTGGAATTTTACTATTGGGAAAAAATCACATGCTTCCATAATAATTGTTTGGTGAAACGTTTGAACAAACCAATTGCATTGTGCTTACTAATATCACTAATGTAATGTTCAATATTTTTGAAATCAAGATCTTGATGATGAGCGACCTATCTTCCATCTTACATTGCACTCCACTATAATTCCAAATCAAAAGAAGGATGCAAAAGGAGCTCAAATCGAAAAGAAAGCATACCAAATATGGTTGAATCAACCACCTATTCAATTCCCACTATGTCCAGATTCACCAAATAGGAATTTCTATAGTAACATTAGTTCTTTAGATGTTGGCAATGAAATATAGGTTGGTATGGATGATTTATTATGGGATATAGGTGCCATGGAGGAAATGCCGTAGATGCATTCCAGGAAAATGAGTTAGGGGATGATTCTCGTATCATTGATACCTTCTTCAAAATCTATAAATCCTAATTTAGAGAGAGTTCAGACAACATAATGGCTTGAGAGAAAGATGGAAATTGTGTCTTGAATGAGTGATCTCGAGGGATTTTTGTAGGCACGATAATGGTTAAGATATGGATCTAAGTTCAAGTTTTTGATCCCTAAATCCTTTACCTAACTTGATTCACATCAGGGTTCATGCCAAATTCCCCTCCTTTCATTATGAAAAAGGTGAGAATTGCCAAAATAATTTTTGGGACCAAGTCGCACTTATCAAGGGAAATTGTTTGACTTAGGTCATTGATTTCTGGGGAAAATGTGTGACTTAGGTCACTGATTTTAGTGAAGCAAGTGAGACCTCCTTCCAGAGTGGTCCATTCTAGGTTTGACTTTAGTTTTTTTACTTTTATCACTTCTTCAAGGTCATGTGGATGGAATGGGGTGGAAAAGTGGTTCCGGTGATGTGGAATGATGATATGTATGGATGAACAAGCTCATGATGTGGAAGGTAAGAAAATTTGGCTGTTAACAAATTTCCCTCTAATGTGTGAGGTTAGGAGCTCATCGCATGGACTCATACATCATAGGCCTATCATACTTCAAAGAGATAGGGGTGATGATGATGCAGAATATGGAGATCATGTTGGAGGGAACTCACCTTCCCAAGGGACTATAGAGGCTCATACATATATATACAACACTAAAAAAAGAATGAGGTGCATATAATCAAATATATAGATGAGGTGGGCATCCCCATGCTCGTATCAATGTATCAACATAAAATGGGATATAGGCCAATAGGTGGTTTGACCAATACATGAATACATGTTGGATAAAATACATCACAAGGGACCCAATTTGGATATATAATGAGTACATAATCATGGTCCAACCATGCCTTATCTGAAGAACTGATGTGAGAACAATGACATCTCAATGGGATGTTGAATCACAATAACTGATACCTTGCTGAAACTTGTAGGGTCCCAAGATCTGGAAGGAGGATATAGGAAGGTCACTTTTCATAGATGACTCAAACAATTGAATATATGAATCGAGCAGGTCCAAGGAACTGCATATAGAAATGAATATCATAGGAATCATATAGCTGAAGGGCTTCCAAACAATATTTCCAATGTAGCCCTGATACCATAGGAAGCATATTATTGAGGGGATTCCAAAGAGACTCACTAAGTGACTAGATTCAAGGATATCTAAGGTATTCTACTAACCGGATGATAGAACCATCATCATGCACGAATATCAACAGTGCGGTGATGATCTAAAGACAAGCATGTGATAATAAACAAAGCCAAGGGGCATTGAGGTCTCCCCTAAATCAGTCCAATGGGTCCCATCAATGATGGTTATGGGTCCAAGGTACAAGGTGCCTCTAGGTATATCCTTTGGAATAGATGCGTTGATGTTTATAGAGAGAGACCCACTACCAACAAGGAAATGAAGTTTCCTTAAAGGGAGCATGAGGAATATGACCAAGGAATGGATAGAGAGGGTCAGGGGATTGAGACACTCTATGGGATATGAGGGAAACTGATTAGAGGACTCAAACTTCTTTTTTTGAAAGCATGAAGGCATGAATTACCTGGAAGCATATGTGGAACTCGTGATGATATTGGGGAAGAGACACAATTGGGGTACCATGAGACATAAATGCAATGGGGGGGACTCATGGAAGGTTGGGGGGGGTACTGATGTCAACTCAAAGGGAGGAGGGTGTTAGTATAAATACATGGGTAACTCATCACCTAATTCTCTAAACAAAAGTGACCAAGGGTGCTGTCATAAAATGAGACTATACACGATCTACAAGATTGTTGAGGATCACTGTTGATAAATGGTTCCTCCAATGTATGGGAATAGAAGAAAGAGTACTAGGGAGTAATCCAATATCACAAATTCCCAGATGTGTGTACATTTGAGAAAATCCTAGTGCTTAAAAGCACCGTTTACATAATGGTTGCTAAGGTAGGTGACAACCTCGACAAGATAGGGAGAAATGGAAACGAGATAAGTGTCCAATGGACGACCAAATGAATCGAATGACTGGGTGATAGTAAATGGAGATGACAGAGGGGCAATAAACTAATGGTAATATTCTTGTGAGGTGATTAATGGTGAAAAAATGACGTAATTTGTGTAGTATGGATGGAGCAGTGGGATCATGAATGTGCAACATGAAACATCAAAATTCCATTAAGGCCAGATGTCTTTGATTCCATGGATAGGCCAATGAGTGATGATGACAGAGTAATATGCAGATGAGTGAAAAATCATAGATTAGATGGAATCCCAATCTTATGGGAATATTAACAGGATGGATGTAATTTACCCAAGGTAGAGAGTAGGAACACTAGCTAGTTGACAAGCAAGGAAGACTAGATTCCCCCCAAGGGTTCCCAAACACTTAGAGTTCTTACCCAACCCAAGATAAAGATATGGTCTACAGTGGGAATATACAGGTCTACAAAACTTAGATAAGAGAGTTTTAAATTCCATACATACTACAGTGGGAACATTCTCTGGGTACGTCACTCCCGGGATGGTCCTAAGACCATGTGGTTTCAGTTCCTAGGAATTTTTTGGAAAAACAATGGATCCTGGTGCTTCAATGGATGTATCTAGAATCTGTTACATTCCTATATGAAGTAGGAAACTTTAGAATTAGCTGCAAGATTTTATTTTGCAAGATTGGGAAATTTGGAAGAATGTCTGGTTTCTAGGACTGCTCGACTAGTTGTTTTCCAGAAAAATTCTAATCACACCAAATAGGAACTATTTTCTAGTATGAGGGTACCTTAATATCAATAAATAGATGAGCAGAGTTATTCTATGACAACCAAAACCCAAACTAGTCAAATCTGCTAGTGCATTGAGCATAGGAGAGAAAAGAATAAGAGAAAGGGATAGAATTGCAGAACATAAATCAATATTTTTATTTTTATTATGCTACAGGGGACCCAATTACATCATATAGATTCTTCTACATCCTTCTTGGCTCATGGATCCCACCCAACATCTCCTTCCAACTCACATAACAAGAAAACTAGCTCTATATTTGCAAAGACAAAATGTGGAGTTTGATTCTCCAACTACAATAGATAGATAAATAAGAGTACTGGAGATAATTTGCAGATCAGCTCTGTGAGAAAGGATGAATTCCTCCCTCCTCAATCATGGTGGACAGAGGGGCACATCTCCCAACTGTGTGCAAGGGGAACATCACCCAAGCATAGAATTGCACAAGCAACTCTTCAATAAATTTCATCAATAAAACAAGCCAGCCTATGCTAGTGTGCCTTGCTGCTCCTTTTAATCTTGTGAGCTCACCAATACCATGGATCAATACCTTGTGTGAGAAAAAACCATGCTCCTTAATCACCTTTGACCAAGTTTTCCCACTTATCCAATATCATGGAGTAACCAAAACCATCAAGCGCATGAGGTGGTTACTATTTGACCACATCTCTCCATAAGTGATTCATCAACTTCCTTGACCACTTATTCGCTCCTTTTCGAGGCGCCTTAGTTGGTCAAATGGGATTTTTCCACTTGCTAACCAACTTCCAACCAACTTTCCTTGATTTGTGGAACCAAGTTTTTCCACTTTCTTATCCTTTCCAACTAACTCCTTGGGCACCCCATTTAGTCAATGTTCTCTCATAATATTAAATAAAATAATAATAAATCATCATTTTTGCTTTCCAACTAATCAAATTGGATGTACTTATTCATTAATTTGGGGCAGATATTTATTTATGTGGCCCATTTCCACTTACTTGACCCATTGATGTACCTACAACAAGAATATCCATTTTCATACTACTTAGGAGTTTTCTTCCTTGGGATTTTGTTCTTCAATAATTATTTCCAACCTTAGGATTGCCATCTTAGGATATCTCCAATATTTTTGACCACATGGAGACTTGGATTATTTTATGAGTCAATTAACGTCCATCATCTCCTTTTTCATTTTTCCTAATTCCAATATATTTAATGTTGCATTATTTGTAACTTGGACCTTAGGATCAACAATTAATCAACCCAAATCACCACCTAGGAAAATAAAGATGATTAGGACTGGGTGACTTAGGCTATTGTGGTCCATGGACAAAGTTTAGGACATTACAAGCCCCCCCTCCCAATATTTGTTGTGCTCAAGCAATGACATCAACTCCATAGCAAACATGAAGCCAACCAATGACTTCTTATCATCAAAATCTACTGTTGAACTGCTAGCATTGGAATTCTCAGTTCCAATCTAATATCAAAATATCCATCATGCTGCTGTTGCTCCATACTAATATAACCATCTCCCAAATGTATAAATTCATCCAAACAACTATCCTGCCACTAACTCATCTAAAACAATTGAGTCCCAAAATTGTCCCAGGGTCCCAAATGAGCCTAAGAAAGGCAAGGTGTATGGTGCATCCACCATTGCACTACAAAGTGCTTGCATAAGGAGCCTCATGAAGACTCCAAGTCCACCAAGCATGAGAATACTGGGTCCACCTATCAAATGGTTTCCCATACAGGAAACTAGAACAATGATTTGCATAGATAGAATCATGCACATGTGGGTTGGATCGCTCTCTCAAGCCAACACTCAAAATTCTGCTCCAACTGAGCTCTCACCAAGCAATTCTAGGATCCAATTGCTTGTACTGCACTCCAATAGACAACCATGCTATCCAAGACAATACATCATGCCAAGGGATTCCTGGGTCCTACTGTCTCAGTTGTAACCCATACAATGTCACTGTCATATAGAAGGATCTAGCATCATGAAAGATACCAGAATCCCAACACCATATTGGAAGTGTATCACTCCCAATGTTGAACTGAATCTCTGCGAGTCTCTCCAACAAAATACAAAAATCCTCATGCAAACTAGCATCATGACTCGCAACACTGCTGTCCAACTGACATAGGTGACACTCCCATGTCATGCCATGTATATTGAAGGCATCATGTAGTAGCCATAGATTCCCATGCTGCTCACAAAATATGAATGATGTGTCAAATGACTCTCCACTAATGCAAGAAAATTACCCCCTTGGGTACTCATCTCAGACATGTTTCTATCCACCCAATCCATGGATGAATAAACACTCCTGCTGACTGATCCAAATGGAGTGCAATCATCCTCCTCTGGTGCAAGTTTTTCTCTGGTGGAATGGCTGATTTCTCTGACACTTGTCCCACTCAAAGGGCTCAAGTGGAGCTCCCATGCATTTTTTTTCATGATGGAGGCATCAGATGATGTCAATGGATGCCTCTAATGTTCACGGGAAGGGACTAGTGTGCTTTCCAAACCACATGGCCTGAACAATCAATCATCAATAGAAAATGTGGGAGCCTCTTTCTCCTCATGTGGCACCAACATAAAGAATCCCTTCACCCAAACTTCATCCCCATGTGCTCTAGCTGAAATATATGTGTGGGATGAAGGATAGTGAACCAAACTAAACTTTGAAAGGAATATATCCATAGCTGGAAAAATCTCACTGTTGTTGCATGGTCCAAGTGGAACAAACTCACGTACATCCTCCATATATGAGTCTTCCTCACTTAGATAAAGCTCAAGATCCTCCTAGTGTGAAACAAGTGCCCTACAACCAATCTCCATATCACTGCTACCAAACACATGTGCAAATATCATGTGCACAACTTGGAGTATGAATATCCAACCAAAGTGGATGAATAGCATAAAAATAATCCATAATATCTACCATACAGCTCTGTGAGAAGGGCTAGGTACCTCCCTCCTCACTCTATCATCATCAACACTAGGATTTTGAGTCTCACCATCAACAAACTCAATCAAGCAAATCTCCTCTCCGGAAGTAGATGAAATCTCATGATGACACTAAGGAATACAGAAGTTATAAATTTGTTCATACCTTTGCCTCATATCTTCCTCCTCATGTGGTGTAGTGGTGATGGCATTTTCTTCCACCAAACCATCTGGTGCACAAAAAACTAATGAATGGATGTCTTTTTCTTCACTATGGAGCTCAAATGCCACCTGGAAATCTGATTCATGTTCTTCCTTTGGATATGATCCAAAACATGTCTCACCACCATCAATCCCATCTTCCATCTCCCTCACCAGCAAAGAAGCTTGGGTGTCCATGAGTGGATTCTCTCTCCACACTTTAAACAACCTCTTGCATTGTGGCTTGGACTTATATCTTTCAATGTTCTCCAATCTCCTTGGTAGGTGCCTCAATGGAACGTCCATCATGATCATTTGATGAGCATCCTTCATTAGGAAGGGATATATGCATGCTTTCTAATGGATGCAATGCACTTTCCAATTGCTCATGGCATGCATCCACATCATCACATTCATCCTTAACATCCTCATTAGAATTATCAAAAAATCCATGCTATCATTTTCATCACATGAGATGGGGAATTATTCAGATTGATTCAAGAAAACATTTCTACTACAAAAATCAGATTTACCTTCATACCTTAGCTTGATGTTTTCTTCTTTTTGCTCAACGCATCCACTAGAGGAACCAAATGGTTCTTCCTTTGGAAGATTTCTCCTCTTCTCCTTTGATGGGTGATTGGAACTTTTCTTGTGCTCCTTCAAGTGAGATGATGCATCTTTCCCCTTGGTTTCCTTAGGATCAAAATTCTTGGAGTCTCTCTTTGAACAAGATCCAAAAGGTCTCTTCATGCTAGAAACAATGGCATCCAATGAAAATTCACATTCAATTCCTTTTTTTTTTCTTTGCTTGGAGAAGTGGGACAACTTGGTTCTTCTCTTGATGGTTTGTTGTTCTCATCATGCTCATGTTCTTTGGCTCCTTTCCATTCTTTTGTTCTTGAACTGCCTTCTCGAAAAAGTAATATTCCCCGAAGTAATGCTTGATAATTTTGGAAGTAATTGGAAGAATTGACTTCCATCGATGATTGGTTAGTCTCAAAAAATTTCTCATCTACACCTT
Source organism: Larix kaempferi (assembly GCA_027924585.1). NCBI lineage: Eukaryota > Viridiplantae > Streptophyta > Pinopsida > Pinales > Pinaceae > Larix > Larix kaempferi. The sequence continues at coordinate 5,691,177 of BSBM01000399.1, read as the reverse complement.
GGGTCCATAATCCATGCATGAAATACAAATATTATTTGAAATAAATGGTTGCAAGAGACTCCTTATCTCATGCTAGATATCCTCATTGACAGTGAAGTAACTTTTGCACCTTCTTTCTTATTGCAGATACTCTTGCTATCTCTTCAATAACTGGTACAAGTCTAATGGCTGTAATTTTTTCTTTTCTCCAAACAGTGTAAATTTAGTGTTGCAACTCATAGGTGCAGAGAACCATGCTCTGATACCACTATAATGTACCCAAGGTAGAGAGTAGGCACACTAGCTAGGTGACAAGCAAGGAAGACTAGATTTTCCCCTAAGGGTTCTGAAACACTTAGAGTTGTTTCAAGTTATTACCAAACCCAACATAAGCATATGGTATGCATTGGTAATATACAGGTCTACAAAACTCATATCAGAGGGGTTTAGAGTCCATACATACTGCGGTGGGCACATTCTATGGGTACGTCATCCCCAAGATGGTCCTAATACCACGTGGTTTCAGTGCCCAGGAATTCTGTGGAAACCAAATGGATCCTAGTGCTTCACTAGATGTATCTACACTCTGTTATAGTCCTATCTATAGTAGGAAACTTCAAACTTAGATACAAGCTTTGATTTTTCAATATTGAGTAATTTGGAAGAATGCCCGGTTTCTAAGACTGCTCGACTATCTATTTTCTAGACGACTTCTAATCACACCAAATGGGAACAATTTTCTGGTCTGAGGGTAGGGTTAGGCCCAATTTTTTCTTATATTTCTAGTGGCACCTTCATATCGTGAAACGGATGATCATAATTTAGTCTATGACAACCAAAACAAAAACTAGTCAATGATAGTGCATTGAGCATAGGAGAGAAAAAAATAAGAGAGAGGGATATGATTTGTAGAACATAAATCCATATTTTTATTTTTATTATGCTTCAGGGTACCCAATTACATCATAGATATTCTACTACATCCTTCTTGGCTCATGGATCCCACCCAACATCTCCTTCCAACTCACACAACAAGAAAACTAGCTCTAGATTTGCAAAGAAAAAATGTGGAGTATGATTATCCAAATACAATAGATAGATAATATAAGACTACTGAAGATAATATATAGATCAGATCCGTGAGAAAGTTTGAATGCCTCCCTCCTCAATCATGGTGGACAGAGGGGCACATCTCCCAACTGTGTGCAAGGGGAACATCACCCAAGCATAGAATTTCACAAGCAACTCTTTAATAATTTTCATCAATAAAAAAAGGCAGCCTCTGCTAGTGCACCTTGCTTCTCCTTTTAAGATTGTGAGTTCTCCAATACCATGGATCAATACCATGTGTTATATAAAACCATGCTCCTTAATTACCTTTGACTAAGTTTTCCCACTTAGCCAATACCATGGAAAAATACCATGGAGCAACCAAAACCATCAACCATGCATGAGGTGGTTACTATTTGACCACATCTATCCATAAGTGCACCCTCAACCTCCTTGACCACTTCTTCCCTCCTTTTTGAGGCATATTAGTTGGTCAAATGGGATTTTTCCACTTGTTAACCAACTTCCAACCACCTTTCCTTGATTTGTGGAACCAAGTTTGTCCACTTTCTTATCCTTTCCAACTAACTCCTAGGGTTCCCCATTTAGTCAATATTATCTCTTAATATTAAATAAAATAATAATAACTCATCATTTTATGAGTGAGTGGTTTCTTGGGAATATTAATTGAATTTCCTTAGTGATTTGACCCAAAATTACCTGGCTTGCCAACTAATTCGAATTGGATGTGATTAAACATTAATTTGGGGCATATATTTATTTATGTGGCCCATTTACACTTACTTGACCCATTGATGAAACTGCAACAATAATATCCATTTTCACACTGCTCAGGAGTTTCCTTCCTTGGACTTTTCTTCTTCAATAATTATTTACAACATTAGGATTTCCATCTTAGGATATCTCCAATATTTTTGACCACATTGAGACTTGGCTTATTGTATGAGTCAATAAAGGTCCATCATCTCCTTATGCTTTTTTCCCAAGTCCAATATATTTAATGTTGCATTATTCCTAACTTGGACCTTAGGATCAACAATTAATCAACCCAAATCACCGCCTAGGAAAATAAATATGATAATGACTAGGTGACTTAGCCTATTGTGGTCCATGGCCAAATTTGGGGACATTACAATGGGTGCCGAATGGAAAGGGACACTAAAATATGGTACGCATGTGAGGGAGGATCTATTATCGAGTAAGGGAAAATGCAAGTGTGTCAGGGATGGGACACTTACCTCAATAGAGGGGATCCTACCAGCGTAGAGGGGATGAAAAGGTTGATGAAAATGATTTTTTGTAAAGGGGAATTACCTATATGCCAGTTTGAAGAAGTATACTTGTAGGGATCTGTTGCAGGATGAAATGAGAGGATCTTGTCACAATCTGAACCTGTACGCATGGAAATAATACCCAAACATAAAATTGCATATGGAAATCAAAATAAGTATATAGGTATCATATAACATATGAGAAGGTCTAAATTAAATGTATGCATACGAAACGAGGAGGACAAAAAATGTCCCTAGACAGTTTTCTTGATCATGGAAAATGGATCACTTAGTTAAGAAGAGTGCATAATCACAATTCTAATGGTATGAATGACAAATCAAACAGATGTCGTATCAGGTTGTGATGTTTAGAAGAAAAATGGGGCCTTAATGAACTTAAATAAGGGTGGGGCCACCAATTTAGATGTCATTTTCACTATTCCCCATTGGAGGAGTGTGGAGAGCCTAGAACTTGAGGTGTTGATTTCTTCCGATTCGATCGTTAGATTTGGATTTTGTGACTTGCAAGTTAGTGGTCACATACTCTCCTTCAATTATGTGCATTTTTTTTTGTTTTTAGGCTTCCAAGGGTCCTTGGAGAACCCCTTGATGGTTTTAGGGATTGGTTTCACCTATCGAGGGAATCCCAACAACTCAGGTTGTGAGATTTCCCTCGACATGTGCGATTGGGTCATGACTATTTGAGAGACAAAAGTGACCCAAGGTCACACCTATCTAGAGAATAGAAGCGACTTAGGTCACATTATTCTTTAAGTGTGCCTAGGTTGCAACATTTTCTAAGAAAGTTTCCAACTTCAGTAAAAAGTGGAATTTTGACTGTTGTGTGACCCCGTTGATGGTGGAATGCAGGATGAGGGTGAACTAGAGGGATAGATATGTCACAGACATCAGGAAGGATTTTCACAATGATCAACCTATTCATGATAGCTTAGCATGGCATGGGTTACTCAAGTTCTTTGAGAACCTGTTGATGAGGATGGAATGACTGATGTTGAGCAATATTATTGAGTATCATGACCAGGGGGCTTGATATTTCATCATATAGTGTGAGCAAATAGATATCACTATACAGGATGTGTACTTTATGACCGACCTCCCATGACTGGGAGTCATATGCGACTCTCATTCTGTGCGTCCACGAGATGCAGACATGGAGGATATTTTGGCTCATCACTGCATGGATGGCACACAGTTATATGGGTCCTCTCTACTTATGATGGACATAAAGAGTTTAAAGACATGGGTGATTAAAGAAGGAGTTGTACGAATAATGGGATCTAGTGGGACCCATGAGATCTTGGGTGGTCATATTCTCATTGTAGAGAGGGTGATGGAAGGGACCTACTTTAGGTGGGACTAGGTTTTTTTACAGTGGTTCATTGTCAACTGAACCATTGTAGATGACATGATGGTGATTTTGGGTTTACCACTTTTATATGCACTTTCTTTTATGAGAGTGTCTATCCTGAGACCTCAACTTGAAGTACGAGATAGTGGGCCAATGGAGCCTTATATGCACCAGTGGGGAAATATGATGATACGAGAGGGGGAAGTATTGTGGGTAAGATATTTAGTCAGGGAGTTTTTTCATAGTGGTAGCAACTCCTAATAGTCATTGAGGACTACACCTATGTATGGATGGATATAAAGGGAATTGCAGATTTACCATGAGCTACCAGAAAGTATTGGTGGCTTGACAGTATGTATGATTGATGCATTATTATTATATATGTGTTTACAACACTAGATTAGATGATAGCTAGATTTTATATGTGATCACAGTATTGCTGTGTTGTCATTTGTGTGTGTAGATGTGGGTCTGGTGCCCCTATATGAATTGTAGATATGTTGCAACAAGGTTAAGGGAGGAAACCCTACCCCTCGAGCACAAAGTAGGAGGAGGAGAACAAAGGAAGGCTTGGAGGGAATACATTGAGATATTGATAAAATGCTTGAGGTTGTATAAAAAATGGATGATAACATTTGGATGGTGAGCTAATTGCAATGTGCTACAAGGAATCCCCTGAGTGGTGCACGATTATGCATCATATTCTTGTAGCTTCCCAGGGGATCCACGACCTGATGCAGGGAGACCTACCCCACATAGGACTTGAGAGTGATGACGAGGAGACTTAGGACTCCTCTAATTACTCTGATGACTCATTGGTAGTATGTAGAATTCCCCCCATGCTATAGGCATGGGTTTTTTTGATTGATGTATGACATTTTCCATAGTTGTTGGTGATCCTTGTTGTAAGCAGTACTATATTTTGGACATATGCTTATATATATGGATGCAAAATTTTTACTTTTAATGATATTTTTAGTATTATGATGATGTGGTTTATGCAATTATTTATATATATGTGGATGTACAATAATATGAATGTATGTAAATGATTTACTTCCTTGTTATTGATGGTTTCTATGCCAATCTAGAATGTCATTATCCATTTGGTCTGCTACACTACTAAAACTCTTGGGAACATGGATGAATGTAATGGATTCAAACTATATAACCAATTGTTTAATGTGCAAGAAATTTCTAAAAATGCAAGGATCATGTACCCGATAACAATTACTCATATGTGTGACAAGTAGATGGGAATCTAGATAAACAAGAAGGTGACAAATGCACATGTGAAAGGAATTGGCCAAGAGGCCAATCGCGGCATTGTATTCTACCTGGTTATTGGTGGCTGCACTAATACATATGCCATTGATATGGATCAAATCATGTGACGAGTAATAGAGGACTTGCACAATTGAGGAAAGATTCAAACAATATATAATTGCACTGTCAACATAACCGATGTATATGGTAAGACAATGATCCATCTAATAAGACCAAGGAAACAAGCTATGAGGATCTTTTCAAAAGGGAAAAAAGAAGGAAAGAAAAACTATGATACAAAAAACAAGGGTTTGGTTAGAATATGCATAGAACCTATTGCGGTACAAACCCTTACAAGGGTTCTTCAAGGGTTGACCATATGGAATGGAAAGGAGGTATTCTACCTTACCGAGGTAGTGTTTCACGACATAGGGTCCCTACCATATATAATATAAGTTTCCTTTTCCAACTTTATCATGGGCATGGTCATAGGAATGCCAAGGTTACCTTCCTGGAATGTGTGTGGGTGGACATGGGTGTCATGATGTTATTTTAACCATTTCTTGGAAGCTTCAACTATTTGGAGTGCCACACAATGATCCTAATCCACTTGTTCCAGGGTGATCAAGCATTGTTCCAAAGTAGTGGTCTCTAGTAAAAGCTTGATGAAAAGGTGCAAGGAAGGGATTTGACACTCGGTAGGTAGAACATATTCCACTCCATATACGATATGGAATGGGGTAAACCCTATTGCGTTTTTGGATAATGTCTAATATTACCATAGGTTTGGAAAGATAATATGGTGCTAGTTGGATTTGTGCTTATCCACTATCCATTGATTGATGGTTTTGAGGATTTTGTTGATGCCTCAAATTGGCCATTTCCTTGAGGGTTATAGGTGGAGGAAAATTGGTGCTCAAATTTCAATAGATGTGAAGGATCCTTCGATACAATATCCTCGAAGAGAACCATGATCAGATAACAATTGGCAAGGTACGCCAAATCAGGTAATAATGTGGTTCGAAAAAAATGTGTCACAATGGCCCCGATATAGTTAATGGTTGGCCTGGATTCGACCCATTTGGTGAAATAGTAAACAACTACAATGATATACTTATGGCCACTGACCAACATAGGATTGCACTCCATGAAATCGATGGCCCACTTGCAGAAGGGACCAACAGTGATGAACCAATGGTGCAAGGGGGGTTCTCTCCTTTGGGGAGAAAAGTTGGCAATTGTGATAATGTTTGATTGCCACAATGCGATTGAAAAAGAGTGTTGGATAGAAATATCCAGTATGGATGACCTTTTGGGAGGTGTTGTAGCCACAACAGATCTCATCTAATTTGAACAAGATGGGAGCCCTGATTTGATTTTTGTTTGCAGTTAGTAAGTTTATTTTGTTTGAAAATATTTTATCATTTGATTAAGGTTTGTTTAAAGATTGATTAATGACACTTTATGCCAAATCTCAATAAAATTAATCTTTCCACACTTATTAAGGCCATTAAATAAGTTTCCTCTCTTAACTATTTTTTTTTCAAAAAATCGGAAGTCATAAGTCAGAATAACTTTTTGTGTAAAATTAACTCTCCGACTTCCCGATCCCAATTTTCTTGACGCAAAAAAAGTCGAAATTTGGAAGTTGGAATTAAGGATGAGGTAACCTTTATATCAATTTTTCTCCCTGACTCCTGACTCCCGACTTCACGAAAACAAGCATAAAATAACGAAAGTCGGAAGTCAAAACAATTTACATTTGATAGCAACTTTTAATCCCGACTCCTGACTCCCGAAGTTTACATAGCCTTTAGTGCAGAAGTCAAAAGTTGGTGTGTCTTCATTGAGATATCAAATTTTCTCCCCGTCTCCTGACCCCAAAATTTTTTTAGGGCCCCATGTCGACAGTCCAATTTACCCATTTAAATTCGTATTTTCCCGCACACGCCAAATATTTCAAAAACTGCGCTAATTAATGAAATCAATTGTTGATTTAAACTTAAACATCGATATTATCGACCAACTATTGGAATCAATGCCTAACTAATTACAGCCTAATTCAATCTTTACTTAATCAAAATTTGAATTTTTCGGCCATTGTAACACAGTAGTTTATTAGCCAAGCATACCGGTCACTCTTCCTTCAGTGATCAAATTATGCTTAGTTAGCTTGATTCACTTTCTGATTTCATAGGTACGGTGTTATTCTTGCAAATTCTAGTAAACTTCTAGTAGTTTTGATGCATGAAGGATCAATTTTTCTCAGTATGGATAAGAGGAATAGGTCCAAAGGAACCGTGGAAGAGCTGAAGTTCAAGGATCCAAAATCCGAGTTCTACTCTGACACAGATGCAAGGGTTTCCGACACCATTTTCCTAGATTGGTCCAGAATTTAAAACATATTTGACGAAGACTATTTTTCTGAGTTCAAGGGTGATGCTATGATCTACCATAAGATTAGAAACTCTTAGCTTAATGAAATTGGTGTGTGTCTTGCAGTCATGCCATTCACGTACCTGGTGAAGTGGATGATTGACTGTGCCGATATCCCAACTAGTACCTTCAGGGATTTGAACCAGGTTTTCTATGCCTCCTTCAAACCGAACCTTTTTGAAAGGATATACGGTCTCATGACCCCTCGATAGTTTCTCACACAAGATTTCATCAGAGCATGTGAAGCCAAGTACAAAGATGACATCCTCCTGAAATATTGGATGGCCAACCCAAAGACATTTGTCCTCAAACTGAACAGGAAATACCCCATAACCCTAATCAGGGAACCATACAAGTTGCTTGCATTAGAGTTGATATTTTCAACTAGGCCCATATATTTTATGTTACTTTTCGGGATGCTATTGTCGTAGTTCAAAAAATACCTGCTGTTAAGAAACCCAGGTTTTTCTTGTCGGCATACATGATGGACATTATATGTGCCTCGTTTTCCTATATGACAATGAATAGGAACTGGACAAGGGAGAAGCCCCCTATTCACATTTACTGCTCAATTTTGTGGGAGGATAACTATGCCCCTCATGTTTATGATATTTGTGATAATTTCATTATTAAAATATATTTCGCTATCTTCAAAAATAATTCTCCTAGAATCTCAGAGGACACAGTCTCCTTGATATCCACCATGGGAGATTGGTATGTTAGAGAATAATTCACCTATATCAAAATTTGGTGACGTAATTCAGTTCACTTCCTCCCGATAATTGTCCCAGATAGAATGGTGCTTTCAGAAGTGGCTTTTCAAACAATATATGAAGGAGTTATGGTCAGTGCCATTCCTCTAAAAGGAGGGCTTGGCCCAAATTTCCATTGTACATAGGGCATATGATTATTTAAAATGCAACCCATGGAGTTACCCTAGCTAAGGAAATGGACCGTCTCAAGTTAGATTTTGTAGAGAAGAGGATGCATGTGTTTGTCGGTGTGGACACCAACCGATCTCCCTAGTCTAAATGGTTTAGATCTAGAAAAAATCACGACAAAACATACAAACTTTCCTATATTGATCAAATTAAAAAAGATGCAAAGGGATTTCCTACCTTGCAACCGTAGTGATGTCTCCTTACTTGAGTATCCATTGATCTTTAGCTTCAAAACAATATATAACAAACAAGTGGAAACACTCAAATGATAATGATATGCAATATTGATTAATATAAACTAGTAGTCAAGGAAACTAATTCTAAAGATCTATAATGCACAATAAACCTTTATGGAAAGAATGTATGCTATTGTATTAATGAAAATAAAGAAGAGGAGATTACAACCATTTCCTTGAAGGTAATTTCTTCCAAATGACCTTTGCCTCAAAGATCCAACTTGCCTCCAATGGATTAAAGGTTTTCAACTCTAGCATAATTTCACTAGCATTTAGATTCTCTAATACTTCCACTTCTAACTATGAAGAGGAGGCTTGTATATATAGGCCAAATAGGATAGAAGGGGTTGAGGATTTGATGGAGAAGGCTTAGGGATCATCCCAAGAAGTTAGGGGATCGAATGCCACCTTTAATAATTTGTTGGGATAGGCCTCCATGAAGAGATTCATTATAGAAAGCACTAAAAGATTCTCTTTTTCTCCTCTAATTGACAGTGACACACCTTGCTAACTAGCAGCCTGCATTAGAGATGGGGTGATGCATGTTGACTAAAGGAAAGTAGGGTCAAAAATGTAGATTTCCAATGGGAAGAGGGTGTCACCATAGGTATGGCAATACTTGTAAATGTGCAGAGTGCGTCGATGTCAAAATATGGGAAAAAGGCATGAAAATCCTTCTTTTTAGACAATTTGGCATCAATTCTTCAGGAGTTAAGAAAAACCAAGGCTACAAATCTCATTGTAATATCCCTATTTTGACCCCATTGCATTAAAATGTAAATGATGTAATATTGTTATAAAATCATGGTGAGGAGATCAAGGCCAAGGCCCCACCATCGATTTAGTGATGCATATGGATTTCGTGCTATCCAGGCACCATGGAATTTCAAATACCATGTAAATATGCATTTTAATAAAATACCCACAACTAGCTATGCAATGCAACAAGAGATGGGGGCATGATTTTTACAAGGAATTGGGAGGGAAATATTCAAAACCTTGGAGCCAATCAAGTCAATCCAAGTGTCAATGAGATGACCTATAAAACCCTCAACTACCCATGTTGACTTTGTACCCAATCATTCATTTTCTCCCAAGGATTGGTTGAAATAGTTAATGCCTTGGGGAATGGAGAGGTATGGCTGTCCAAATTTGGGTATGGGCAAGCCACCCTTCATGGAAATTCATGTTTGGATTCCTTGGGAAGAAAAGAGCCATGAAATTGATCCCCAATCCATTCTTCACCCATCAGTTTTTCTCTCTCACGAGTTTGGAGCTACCTGGGCATTTTTTCCCACGTTTTTATGGTGTTTCCTTGTTTTCTAGCTGGGAAGAGGGCATTTTTGGTGTTGCAGAGCCGCTGGGAGGAATTGAGCTAGATTTGGTTTTCATTGAGGCCATTTTGGCCATTTTGAATGCTCATAGCCTATGGGAGAAATCGGTTTTGATCCCTGTGGTCGAATTTCCCTTTCCCACAGTTTGTTTTGGGTGAGCCACGAGTTGGGAGAGCCAATGAGAACCCTATTTCATAAATCCCTTTGTAAAATTGTTTATCCATGACAAACCATTGTACTTGTTGTGTGTGGAAAGAGCATGTTGGGGTATGAATTATGGGTATCCATTGTTTTGGCTTGAGCTTGAGTGCAAGCATCCATAAATGAAGAGGGTTCAGATTTAGCTTGATAAACCCAGCTGTGGAATGGCTTGGCTTAGATGAAATTTTTATTTGGCTGTGCATCAGTTTGAGTGTTCCTTTTCCTTGTAGAAATCATGCCTAGCTCGGGGGTGGTCTCTGAATGCTGAAAGAATACAGGCTGGGCAGATACCTATGGTTGGGTGGAACGTTGCAGCGACATAGCTAGTTGCTTGGGGAAACTTTACATCAAGATGAGTATATTATTTATGTGTATTTACTTCTACAATGTTTTAATTTGATGATTGTATTGATATGCTGTATGGATGAGAAATGTGTGTGGACAGTTTAATTCCACTGTGTATGTTTGCTTTGATTTGCATCTGCACACATTTGTTTTATTCGTATGAATCTAATGAAATGGGATGAATTTTTGTAAGAGCCCCAAATCTATAGTAATGTTCCCTTCCTTGCGTTGGATTGATAGGAGGGGACATGAAATTCATGATGACAATATTTTGGTGGAACAGATTGCCCCCCAAAGCATGAAGCTAGGGAAATAGGATAGGTGAGGTGCTTTTATGTATAGAAGTTTAAGGAAAAAGATCATCGATCGAAATGCTAAACAAGGATTTTTGCGAGTACCAATAACTCTAAGATATGTGTCTCAAATGAATCATAGCATGGCTACTGACCAATACACTGCAGATCCATTAAAATACCGAATAAAATTATGGATACTAAGAATACAAACGTGGATCCATACATCCATGAAAAGACCATATCCTAGATACAAGAAAATACACAGTGTATTTCCGAGACAAACTAAACATAGCCATGGATCAATACAATGTGGATCTTTGTGACAAAATAACGGTTCCATCATGATGTCTATGTGGAACCTACTCAAAAAATCAAATCCAACCTGGGTAAGATACATAAGCTATCCTAGGGTCTTCATCCCATACCCACAAAAGTACAATTATAACCATGCGAATAAATGTCTTGACGTCGAACATGGTAGAAATCACTTGATTACCGGTCATTGAAGTATACCGTTAACAAGTGCAAGGGAAATCATCATTAATGTCAATGACTCCCAAGGTACTCTAGTACATCCCTCAGAATGTGAATCAATGAGTTGAATTCAAACATTTGGTGGAATATTCCAGTCAGAGGCCAACGATGTGAACCTACTACTGAAAGCGAGGTAACCTACCATTAGGGCATGCAGGTCCAATGTACTTGGATGGTTTATAGGTCTAATCCTTGGATGATGTATTGAAGTCGACAAGGATAAAGCCGTCGAAGGAGGGTCATGATGTTTCCCCCATCATCGACAGGAAACAAGATCAAAGATATTTTTGAAGTAGATCGGACCGTAGAGTAACTTTTGAGACTGACTCAGGGGTGACCGACACAAAGGAAGGTACAATGACTACATAGTTGACTCAACAAAAGACTTCCCTTGAACATGGAATGGAATGAATTGGAAGCATTGACATGACGAGATAGATACCAAGACCTAATACAACACATGATTGATGCATTCTTTAGATGACCCAAAGGAGTAGAATAACTCAAGAAATGGTATGACTCGAGGATAAGTGGATTAAACAAGTTGTTTGAATGAGATGCAAACAAGCGTAATGTTCAAGGGTGACTAAAAGCTGTGATTAACACATACGTAGATACATACTCTTTACTTATTCCCCATCATGATTGACTAGTACCTCTTTGTTTATTAACGAGCTTGAGGAGGATAACAGATGTTCAATATAGCTCGTCCTTAGGATGAGTCCAATCTCACATGCTTTATGAACCTGAGATAGGAGGGGTTCGTCCCTATAAGGGTCCTTCAATGTTGAATTTTAACGAGTCCATAGAAGGTAAACTCAATGTCAATTCATGTTTAGAGAGTCTGAAAAAGACTAAAGAAGACTCCAAAGTGTACTTTTTCGTATATTTAGTCCCCAAGGTCCGAAAAAAGTATAAAATAATACCCAGAAGAACTCTTTTAGTCAAATGTTGACCAAAGTATTCCTTTTTCGTAAATAGTCCACATGGTCTGAAAAAGGGGTAAACTATCACCGTGTAGATGACCTTTCTCATTCTTTTACAAGCGTGCTTGGAAATATTTTCATATTTTGGGAGTCTGAAAAGAGCTCAAAGGAAACTCTAGGGGGGTTCCTTTTTTGTAACAATTTTACGAGCCCGAAAAAGAGATAAAAGTAAACTCAGTGACTTATTCTCACGTATTTACGAGCATGAGAAGGAACAAAGACTAAGCTTGACACCTTTTGTTCTTAAATTTAACGAGCACGATAATGGTATAAAAAAAGCACTCAAAAGCTTTTTCATAGTTAACGAGGAGCATGAAAAAGTAAAAAATGATCTCCATTATAGTCAAATGTTTATTAGCCTGAATCTGCAAGCTTCACGACAAGGTTTATAGCCAATAGGTGGATTAAAACACAAAAATATAGGCAACTTAGTAAAAAACCACTTGGAATAATAAAAATTAAACTTGGAATATTCAATTTTGATATAAAAAAGGGTAAAAGTAAAAATTATTTACCATTGTGTTTTTACCAAGTTGGGAGTGAGTGAGAATCCCTTTTTAGATCGAATTTGCTGTGAGGATTGCGAGAGCATCGGTTAACCATTCGGAATTCTGCCAGGCCCAGGTAATTTCGCAGATGAAATTCGATGAGAAAATCCGATGACATCTGACGAAATTGACCGTGTCGTCAGACTTCATCTCCAAAATTACGAATTTTGATCAATTTTTTTAATTGATACATGGCTTTTTAGGATATCCGACGGGTGGCGGATATCCGACGACTACGGTTGGATATCCGACAGGAGACGTTGGATATCCGACATATACTCTCTAACGGTAACTATGGTCACCTCGTTGGATTTCCGACGAGGATTTAAATTTTAAAATCTATAAATAATGGAAACATTCTGACATGTTTGCTATACAAGTGACGGTTTGCGGAAATTAAATTCTTCGCACATATTTTTTTCTGTAAAAGAATACACATTTATTTCTATTGTTTTTGTGATTAAAAATAGTGAAGTGTGGAGCTTGATTTTCTAAGAATGACAATCTTCATTCCAGCTCTTTCTATTGAGAAAATGTCAAATAGCAATATTCCTGATCCAGACAAACAAAATCGACAATTGCTTGCTAGATTGTGGGATGGATTGAAAAGAAAGGGCGATGGGAAATGTTATTGTCCATGAAATCAATGGAGGGGATTTAAAAGGAGAAGAGTAAAGATCACAACAACCAAAAAACATTGTAGGGAACATGGACACGCTGAGGGGGGACATGAATATCGTCCATTTGTAAGTTTTGCATTATATATGTTTTTATATTGATTGCTTTTGTAAATGTTTGTATTACTTTAATATTTGTTATATTAACTTATATATATTGATGGTTTCATGTAATTATAAAGGAAATACATCCTACGACATATCGTCCGGAGGAAGTTCTTTCAGAACAAGTACCATAGTGTTGTAGGCACAACAGATCCCATTTTTATCAATGAAAATGGGAGCCCCACTATAATTTTTGAAGGTAAGTCAGAATTGCTTTATCTGTTTTGGGGTGTTTTGATTGTTGTCCTTATCCTTTTCCTATTTCCATGCCTTGATTTTAATGAAGTTTTCTTAAAAAACATTTCTTTTTGTGCGTTTTAAGAGTTGCAAAAAACTTATTTTTTCTTCAAATTATGTTGTTTCCGCAACCCTCGATCTGCAATTTGCAATCCCCAATGCGGATTGCAGATGTTGAGAATTTTTGAATAAAATGTTTCTTCTTTTCGCAATATGCAACCTGTAAATTTGGATTGCGGGTGTCGGGAAATATTTTTATAAATTCAAATTTTAGTTCCACATTCTGCAACCAACAAATTGTGGATTGTGGAATGTGAAAAGAAATTAGTTGTTCCAAATAACATTTATATTTCCGCAACCTGCAACTCGACAATTGCGGATTGCGGAAATCGAAAACCATAATAAGCGAAATCGAAATGTACACCTGCAACCTGCAACCCCCATTATAGATTCCAGAAAGATTGATTTTTCCCATAGCTTTTCGCCGCTCAATTTTTCCCTTTCATATTGCGGATTGCGGAAACATTGAAATATTTAAAGTTCAAAATTGTACTTCTGCAACCCGCAACCCGCATTGCGGATTGCGGATTGCAGAAACCTAAAATCAAAATCACAAAAAATTCACTCTCGCATTTCTTTTCTTCTTTTTCGCATTTTGAAACTGAGCCATGGATTCGGTTAATTTTTACGATCTGGATTTATCCCACTGTAGTTTAAATATTTCGATTTAATATGATTTTTCTACTATTTTTTACACTTACAAATTTCACTTGGGAGAAAGATTTCACTGCGGATTTTTCACCAGATTTACCATTTTACTCCCTTCTTCAATGTAGGTCGGTTTTCTGGTACCTTCATCCTCATTTTGTGATAGTTCTAAGTTAAAATTAGTTTTGTTGATTTGTTTTTTTCCTCGTTTTATCAGATTTTCAAGTTTTCCAATCATGTCGAAAAACACCCATTCGAAAATGGCCCTAAAGGAAATTAAGAACAAAGGCCCAAACAGTGGAATCCTCTTCGATACAAATGGCAGGGTGTATGAAACCTATCATTTGGATTGGTCACGCATTTATTCCATTTTTTAGAACGACAACCTATCTGAAATTCAACACAACCAGTCCTCCTACCTGAAAATCAACAAATCCCAATTACACGCCATTGCATCCACACTGATGCTCATGCCTTACACCAATGTCGTCAAATGGATAATTGACCAGGCCCACCCGCTAGACCACTCTTTCAATGATAAGGCTGGGGCTCAATTAAATTCCTTCCATCCTGAAGTGTTTGCTAGAGTTTATGCCCTAAGGAAACCAGACCAGCTGCTAAATAATAAATTCCTAGATTCCGTTGCAACCCAATTCAATTTCGAGGAAATGCTTAGGTCATGGATGCATAACCTTGCAAGATGCACTCCCAAGGATGACAAATCCTATCCCATCTCCTAGTTTAAAGAGCCATTTTCACTGTTGGAAGCCATGATATGCAGATTATACAGTTTACCAGACTATTCAATGTTCAAGTCCGAATGGGCACCCCTTTCCCATCATGTCCTCACTACAGGAGAATCCTTTAATTGGGATCAAATTCTATCAGTGGAACTCAAGACCACGATTGAGAAATATCAGAAGACCCCAGATTGCAGAAAACCTACTTTATTCTACTCGGCTTATGTGATGGATGTCTTTTTTTCGGCTTTTCAGTTTCCTTCCATGGGATGGAATTGGACTCTGTCTGCACCGCCTATTCATATTTATTGTTCTGCGCTGTGGGAGGTAAATTTTATGCCTCTGATATATGATATTTTATGCCCATATACTGCCCAGAATTTTACCAGATAGGTTTCTACTAGAGGAAATATCCTTCCAGACAGTCACTGATGGTGTGTTCCCTAAATTGACTAGAGCCAAAATAAGAGGGTGGACTAAGTTCCAACTCCATCTTGGACCTCTAGTAATTCAAAATTAAACCCATGCTGGATTACTTGGTAAGAAGATTGCTACCCTGAAACTTGGGAAATATGCAAAGAGAATGCATGATCCCAAATCATTTCTGGAAAATCATTTTGCACAAGAGCACATGAAAAGTGTTTATGCTCATCAAACTGAACCAGATGACTCAATCTACCAAGGAGTTGACTCATTTGCTGAGGTTTTGAACAGAATTCCTCTCTGGAAGAAAATAATTTCATCTTTCAGTATCAACAAGAGCTCAAGACTAAGGTCTTGCAATATAAAAATTTGAGCTGTGACTTGATGAAAAGGTTCAGAAAGAAAAGGCAAAAAAGGAAGCTCAGAAAGCAAGCACCCCTCTCTTGCTGACCTACTGTTAAGATTTAATATGCTAAGATAGAAAATAGCAGCATTACATTCCATTTCACAATAATAGCATATACAGGATCACTGAGGAAACAACAAGCACATCATAAACACAAGAGACACAGATTTATCCTAGGAAACCCTCATGGGGTAGAAAACCCAGCAAAAGCTTCCTCAATATAGATGACCAGCAATATACAAAGATGTAACCCTGAGCATAAGCTCCTCCTTCTCCATAGCAGACCTCTCCTGCACAAGTGTGCTACTCTCAAGTGAGTGAGTGTATGTCAAATGAGGAATACACCTCCTCTATTTATACACTACTCTAACTTGTCTTTTACACAAATCATGTAGGCTCGTATTTAACCATTGGGTTAAATACCCCACTACAACTGACTGGGCCGACCCCTCTAGGGTGGTCTAATAACCCTTTGACCCACATAACACATACAGGGCCGAACCCCCACTAGGGAAGTCTAATAACCCAAGTTACCACAATCTGACGGAGGAATAAACATCTCCGGATATACAATAAGATCTTCAAGGAGGAATGAAACATCTCCAGAATAATAAAGTACAAATATAATATTCTTTGAAGTTACAATATATCAACACTCCCCCTTAACGAGAAGGATATTATAACAGCATCTGCACAAGCAAGGAGTCATCAACATCATACATGATACATCTATAAATCATTGGAAGCTTTCTGAACATCATCAGTAACTCAAGCAGTTACTGGAACATCTTCAATACTGGAACATCAACATCTTCAGTACTGAGTCTTTATCTTCTGCAGCACTCGAACAGCTACAACAACATCAACATCTGGATCCTCACGATCATCAGCATCGTCATCATACAATCATCATCATCGGGATCATCTCGATCTACAGCATCTGGATCATCACGATCTACAGCATCTGGAACATCTCGATCTATAGCATCTGGATAATCATGATCTACAACATCTGGATCATCTCGATCTACAACATCTGGATCATCTCGATCTACAACATCCGGATCATCTCGATCTATAGCATCTGGATCATCTCGATCTACAGCATCTGGATCATCTCGATCTGCAGCATCTGGATCATCACGATCTATAGCATCTGAATCATCTCGATCTACAGCATCTGGATCATCTCGATCTGCAGCATCTGCATCATCACGATCTACAGCATCTGGATCATCTCGATCTACAACATCTGGATCATCTCGATCTACAGCATCTGGATCATCTCGATCTACAGCATCTGGATCATCTCGATCTACAGCATCTGGATCATCAGTATTAGTATCCACACCAATACAAGTATACACATCATCAATACAAGTATCCTCATCAATAGAAGTATACACATCATCAATACAAGTATCCTCATCAATACAAGTATACACATCATCAATACAAGTATCCTCATCAATACAAGTATACACATCATCAATACAAGTATCCTCATCAATACAAGTATACACAGCAACATACCCTACAACACACACGATCCAATTACGGGATGGTCAATCCCTCTCACTTTAGGACATAGGTCCAAGGATGATACAATCCTGATCTACTTACAGGATTGTTGTGAGAAAATCTCCCTACAGATAGGTAGATATCTCCTTGGGATTAGAAAATGCCCCTAGTTTCCTACCCAAGACAGAGATGAAACAAATAGACACTATAGTCCTCCTAGATCTAGCTCACACATCAGCTAACAAGCTATGCAAATACAAAGCAAGTAGATGGCATACCTTACTTTGATGGTTGTCTTGCTGCTCCTAAGTTGCTACAGCTCCAGCCTTTGATTATGGACTTATGAACCTGTTCACAAAGGAAACACAACACCTTCTCCAACGCAATATATGTATAAACAAAGATCTAACTATATAAATAGAGACAATTTCATGCATTCATCATTAAAGACATGAAAATGAGAGGAATAGGCTAAGTTATATTAATGATAAGAAAGCCAAAAGATGTTGATTACAATGTTATACCTTGATGTCCAAAGTAGTAGCACCTCCTTCCAAGCTCTCCAACATCACCCTTGCAATACTCATAGGATCATAGGTTTAGTGTTTCCAAGATCACCTCCTTTTTCCAATGGCATACCTCTCTTTTATAGTAAATGGTGAGGTTAACCAACAAGAGAGATGGGTGGATCTAAGGAGAGATAAGTGGATCAGGGTTTCTAATCGAAGGAGATGAGTTGAGATCGAATCAAGGACCCCAATCTTCCATTATCTTCGAAAATCCAAAATCCCACAAGCCAAGGGAAAAAAGCTATTAAAAGAGTACCACGTTTTGCAAAGTCTTCAGAACGCGGCACTGCCGCGCTTTGGGGAAAAAGCAGAACGCGGTAGTGTCTAGTACCGCGTTTTGGGAAACTAGCAAGGCGCGGTAGTGTATGTAAATAAAGCCTAAGGTGGGTCAAAACTTGCCAAGGTGGATTCACTTTCAAGGTTGACTCATCATCTGTCTCTTCTGGATGGTTTAAAACAGTAGGGAAAATGTCGTCAACTCGATTTGTGATGGAGATGCGACACCGTGAAACATAGAGGTATAACAGATGCCCCCTAAAGTGTGAGGTCAGAAGGGACTGATGGCCAAAATACTTTACGAATATAATGTGCAGAGATAGCATCGAGGAGAGCGACACTGAGCTGAAATAGAAACAAAGTGTTTGATATACCACCGAGGCGGGCATTCCCATGCTCGAAAACAGATGACTCAAAGCATGGCTGCCGACCAATACATTGCAGATCCATGAGTACTGAGATAATGTAAACTGTGGACAGATCATGGCTACCATAAACAATCGTAGATCCATGAGACCATAATGACACAACCACGACCAATACAATAAGTGGATCTGTGTGATAATACAAGAGACATCTCCATCGCAGCCTGGATGCAGTCAAAATGTAGAGGTGCGTCCAGGGTCTTCTACCCGATCGTAAAAAGATACGAATCTAACCATGTGATTACAAGGTGTTGAAGTCGAACATGGTAGAAACCATTTGATTACCGGTCAATGATGTGGACCGTTAACAAATGCGAGGGAAATCACCAATGATGACAATGATTCCCAAGGTATCAATAGTACATCTCAACGAAATGCGAATGAATGAGTTGATGTCGAGCATCCGAGAGATTGCTTGATCAGAGGTCAATGATGTGAACCTGCTGTCAAACACGAGGAAACCTGCCATTGAGGTATGCAGGTACCAAGGTACTAATGGTTGATCTCTAAGTCTAATTCCCGGATAGTGATTTGGTGTCGACAGGAATAGACTCGTCGAAGGTGGGCCATGATGATTCCCACATCATCGACACGAAATCGGCACATATGATAGGATGATGAAGCAATGGAGTATGTACTGACACAGCGGAGGCCTAACACAATGAATGACTCAAAACAATGCAACCCTTTGAACATGTAACGGAATGTAACAGGACTTGGCAGCAGGGATTATTGATAAATAGAGGATAGACACCGGATGAGTGGACTCGTGGCCAGGGAGACGACCCATGATGATGACTATAACTCAATGAAAGACGGGTACCCAAATATAGACAAGAGACGGACACATGCCATGTTCAAAGGTAACGACTGACAAGCTGCCATAGATAAACTTGATTTATTCCCCCATATTTCCCCGACATGATGGACGAGTACCTCTTTCTTGTTTTGCGAGCTTGAAGAGGATAATAGATGCTCGGTGTAGCTCATCTCGTGGATGAGTCCAATCTCACATGTTTTACGAACCTGAGAGAGGAGGGGTTCGTCCCAAAGTGGGTCCTTCGATGTTAATATTTTAATGAGCCCAAGGAAGGAAAACTCGGTAGTTTTTCATATTTAGAGAGCCTAAAAAACTTTAAAGGAAGCTCCATAATGTACTTTTTCGTAAAATTTAGTCCCTCGATCCCGAAAAAGTGTAAAACAATTCCCGAGAGAACTCTCCCATCCAAGATTGACTGAGGTATACCTTTCTAGTAAATAGTCTAGACGGGCCGAAAAAGGGGTAACCTATCATCGAATAGACGACCTTTCAAATACTTTTACAAGTGTGAAAGAGTCAAGATCACTTGGCAATCTTTTCAATTTTAAGGAGTCTGAAAAGAGCTTAACTATGGACTCCTATGGTCTTTTTCGTAATTTTGAATTATTCTGGTCCGAAAAAAGAATAAAATACAACCAGGATAATACTTTCCTCATCGTTTAACGAGCATGAGTAAAGCTGACCGTACTCGACACCGTTTACTTGAGTTTGACAAGCACGACACAGGTGTGAAAGCGCTTGGAATCTTTTTCAAGTTTTGAATCCAGAGCACGAAAAAGATAAAGTGGGCTCAAAATGAAGGTTAAATTACGAATAAACACCGGTGTGAATGCATCTCATTTCTACCGCGGATCCTGTCAATAAATGCTCAAAAACTGGACATTAGCAATGTGGACAAGGGTTTATTTCAATTATTTGAAATAGTAATTAATTAATTAATTAAAAAATGTGAAGAAATGCTATATAAGGAATGGTAAAAATAGAAATTACTATTCATTTGTGTTTTTTACCCAAAGGAGACATTTTCACCCATTTTGGAGCAAAATTTCAAGGATCCATACTGGGAGTTCTGGGACACCATTTCGACCGCCGTCTCCGCCAGGTAAGATTGCTTGAGCCCCTCTTTCATTTCATGTAAGAAATTTTTGCTTTCACCAGGAAAAAATTAATTTTTTAGCAAGCCCTTTTGGGCAAGAATCACCCTCCACACTACCGTGCGGGGGGCCCCATCGAAAGACGCGGTACTGTTGAACAGTACCGCGATGTATCCTCAATATTAGGCGCGGCAGTGTGGACTGCCGCGCGGTAGGGTGTCCTCCAGGCGCGGCACGGGCGAATTTCAAGTTCAAAAAATCAAGTTTTCTCCAATTTTTTGCTAGAAGTAAGTTGTTAAATAGTTATTAATTGTTTTGTTTGCCCTTTTGCAGGGATTTGCAACTTATTCAGAGAAAAATGGTAAGCTGGAAAGAGAGAGAGCACGAAGCGGATGATTTTGCAGCCGAAAATGACTTACCAACCGTGACCGCATTGCGAGAATGTGGTTTGCTAAAGTTTTTCAAGACCAAAGGGATCCGCCAGCAACCTAAGCTCCTTACTCACCTTATCCAGTTGTGGGACCCCGATATTCAAGCCTTCCGAGTGGGAGAGCATGTGCTTGAAATCCAACTCGAGGATATTTAATTCCTCAAGGGCCTCTCGAAGAGAGGGGCCCAGCCGAACTTTACCGGGTACACTGCTTCAGAATCAAGCACAGATGATTTAATTGCTCGATATTGCCAGGCAGGTTCGAGTAAGAAAAGTGGGAAGGTGGCCATAAAAGAGGTCACAAATCTTCCTCTAAAAACCTTGCTATTCACTATCATGCGTGCAGCGGGAAGCATGAGTCCACATCAGGCATCCCGCACGCAGGTGAATCTCGCAGCAGAGTGCATGGGAGGAACAGTTTTCAATTGGTGTGATGCAGTGTTGTCCAAACTGAAGGAACAGGTGCACAAGTGTAGGACTGGGAAAAAAACCCAGTTTGGCTATGGGAGCATCCTGGTCACTTTCTTTTTGGCGAGGGTGCCACTACTACGTCCACAGATATCTATGCCCCCTTGTCCACCTACTGAGCCATGGATGGCTCGATGGAGTGACTATGCTGGATGCCTCGGGGGACCTCAGCGGCTAGCCTTTGGAGAGGACTTCTTCTCTTGGATAGAGGAGCATATAGTCATGATTGACAACTATCCCTATTCAGGGGTAGATTTCCGTGAGGATATCGACTTGGCATTGCTGGAGGACGATGATTGGGACAACTCTGGTATGATCTTCATGGATATGTATTTTTTTTTCTTTTTTTCTTTTTGAATATTTAATTTTTATTGATTTTTTAGAATGTGTAAAAGACGCCTAATATATATTCGCATGCATGTTGCAGACCGTGGACCACAGAGGCCAGCTGGATACTCTCCATTACATCGTGGCGGTGTGGATCGTCAAACTGCTCCTGACGAAGAGGAAGATGAAGACGAGGCAGGAGGCGTCCAGGAAATTGAGAAGAACCTGCAGGGATTGACCCATGGTATTCCTGCTATGCGGATGGATGATGTCCCTTACCACCTCCAGCGGCATACTGTGGGTGTTCCTGGTCGTATCAGTCGACTTCTTCGCAGGGTAGTTCGAGCTGTGGTGTGTTACCACCAGCAGCGGGAGGAGTCCGATGAGGGACATGATAGGTCTCCTAGGTCTCCATAGATGGTCCTTTGATCTTTTTGCGGCATGTATGCGACATGTAGGCTTTGAGGGCCAATTTTTTGTATATGGGATTTGATCCCCAATTTTGTCTTTGACACAAACTTTATGTATTTTTGAAAAAACACTCTTATATACAGTGATATGGACCTATTTATGATCTAAATATTTACAATGACTTGTGCATTTTATTTTTTATGATGTTTTTATGTATGGGAAAGATGCCAATCCAAAATGTAATTAGCCAATGAATCGGCAATACAATTGAATTCTCTCGGTATGTGTTGATATGTGATAAAATCAAATGACCGTTCCAAGAGGCGTACTCTTCGAAATAAACGAAGTAATGTAGGATCGCGAACTGTGTAAACACGGTTTAGATGAGAAACCACAAGTTGGGAGTCTAAAAAGACCGATAAGGAGTCAATCCCGAGTGAAGCAACCTCTGTCAAGAGACCAATGACTTCATGGTACTCCGCGATATTGTTGGTTGCAGGGCCTAAACAATTGGCTCCTGAAGAAATTAACTCGCCAGTGGGGGAATAGATCACCCATGCTGCGGAAGCGAGATTCCGGGTATGTCGGCTTGCACCGTCGGCGAACCCAAAGTAGGCTGACATCTGCGCATAAAGTCACGAGTCAATGTAAGAGTAGATACATGAGGTCCACGCGCACACTAAGAAAGCAAAAAGCAAACTAAGTACATTATGTACAACAAGTAACCCTCATAGGGTAACCTCACGCGTAGAAACGCTTGAGGTATAGCTCGTTGCGGGGCCGTGCCAATGGCTTGCCATCACAATCGACTAGTTCATAGGCTCCTTTTTTTAAGACACGTTTTACAATGAAGGGGTCGTACCACATAGATTCAAGTTTACCTTTTCCAAGCTTATCATGCATCTGATCATATGTAAGTACGAGGTCACCCTCATTGAAGATCCGAGGTTGAACGGATTTGTCGTATTGAGCTTTGACGCGTTTTTTGTGGGCTTCATTAGCCAAAGCGGCGTCGCGGCGGGTTTCATTTAGCTTGGCTAGGTATAGAAACCGTTCTTCTTCGGAAGTAGTGTGTGGAAGTAGCTCTATGGCTATCTTGAGTGATGGAATTTCACATTCAATCGGGGAGAATGGCTTCTAGGCCGTACACCAGTTTAAATGGTGTAAACCCAGTAGCGCTTTTCACTGAGGTTCGGTATGCCCACAGTGCTGAGAACAGAGCTCAGTGCCAATTGGATTTTTGGGTACCCACAATGCGCTGAATCATTCTTTTCAGGACTTTATTAATGGCTTCAACTTGGCCATTAGCTTGTGGATAATACGGGGTTGAGTTTTCGTGGCGAAAACCCAGTTTGGCGCTTAGTTCTTCGATCATATGGTTCCTGAAATGGGAACCATGATCGGTCACAATAGACTGTGGGACACCGAATCTAGCTATGATATGATTGAATATGAACTGCATCTAGCTATGATATGATTGAATATGAACTGCGCTGCTGTTTTGCCGTCTTCAACATATGTAGGCATCGCTTCAGCCCATTTTGTAAAATAGTCGACAGCTACTATGACATAGCTATGCCCCCCGGCTGAAGTGAGCTTACAGTGCATAAAATCGATGCCCCATTTGGAAAAGGGGCCGACGGCGATGACAGGATGGAGTGGAGCAGGATGCGAGCGTGCTTTGCTATGAAAGAATTGACATGGCGGACACTTCTTGACTGTTTCAATGCAGTCTTTGAAAATTGAGGGCCAGAAGTATCCCGCTCGCAGTATTTTTTGGGCTGTAGCCATCCCAGAGAGGTGACCACCACATGCTCCAGCGTGGCAGTCGTTGAGAACGCGTTCCGCTTCATCTAAGGTCAAACAGCGTCGAAGGACGGTGTCGACACCACGTCGATACAGAGTATCGTTCACTATAAGGTAGTATTTTGCGTGATGTCTGATACGTCGTCGTTCATCGCGGGTGAGATCGGGACGGAAGCGTTGGGTTTGGAGATATAAGAGAATATCCCCATACCACGGATCAGACGTGCTAATGAGGAACAATGATTCATCGGGAAGAGAATCAATGGGCTCGGATTGTTCAGTAGCACGGGGCAGGTTACAAATTAACTCGGCAAAGACCAGAGATTTCTTAGACTTGGCTTTGACAAATTCCAAGTCAAACTCTTGGAGGATGACAATCCAACGGGAGTACTTGCCCCCAAGCACTTGTCGTGTGAGGATATAGTACATTGGGTTGAAATCGGCGATGACGGTGGTCCGGCGGAGTAAGATGTAATGACGGAATCTCTGGACAGCAAATATTGTTTCCAGAGCCAGCTTTTCAACATGTGAGTAGCGAGTTTCAGAGTCAAGAAGACTCTTGCTAAGATAATACACCACATGTTCCATGCCGTTGTGATCTTCCTGGACTAACACCATACCAATGGTGGAAATCGAGGCTACGAGATAAAGAATGTAGTCCTGTGTGTAATTGGGGGGTTGAATCACAGGATCTTTGGTTAAGGATGCCTTTAAATTGTCGAAGGAACGTTGGGCTTCGTCATCCCATATGAAGGGAACATTCTTCTTGAGAAGCCGCATGTAGCCTTTTGTTATCTCGGACAGATTGCAGATAAAACGGCGTAGAAAGTTTGCATGCCCTTGCAAACATTGAAGTTCTGGAATATTGGTAGGTGAAGGCAGGGCTATGATAGCTGCTACCTTTGCGGGATCTAGACGTATCCCGTCTTTGGAGACTATGAAGCCCAACAGTTTTCCGGCTTCTACACAGAAGATGCACTTATGTGGGTTCAAACGTATATTGTAGCGCCGGCACCTTTCGAAAATGGCACTCAAGTGGTCTGGATGTTCTTCCCGAGTTCGAGAATGAGCGGGAAGGTCATCAAGATATGGCTCTACGATATGTTTGATGTCATGGAATGCGTAGGACATCGCCCGTTGGAAAGTTGCCCCGGCATTTTTGAGGCCAAAAGGTAACTTTCGGTATGCAAAGATCCCCCAAGGGCAGATAAAGGCCGTTTTGTGCTGGTCGGCTGGGAGGATATCGATCTGATTATAGCCAGAGAAGCAATCCATAAATGAAAAGATAACGCTTCCGGCACAGTTATCGATGATCTGGTCGATAAACGGAGTTGGGTAGTTGTCCTTGGGACAAGCCTTGTTCAAATCACGGTAATCAACACAGACTCTAATCGTTCCCTGTTTCTTAGCTATGGGAACGATGTTGGATACCCATTCTGTCAATGGGACATGATAGATAAAACCAGCACGCAAACGTTTTTCAACTTTTGCTTTAATGGCGGCTTCCTTGCGAGGATGAACTGGTCGAAGCTTTTTCCGAACAGGTCGGGCGCCAGGGAAAGTTGGAATTTCGTGGACCACAATCGACGGGTCGATCCCTGGCATCTCTTCATAACTCCAAGCAAAAACATCGCGGAAAGTTTTAAAGTAGGCATTATAGAACTCTGTTTCGAGAGGAGTACATGTTTTTCCAATGTGTACATTTTCCACGATACCAGGTTTCACTGAAATATCGATGGGAGTGGTTTCCATAAGATTGGCCAAGTTGCCTTCAGAAAATACTCCGTCGAGGGAAGTGGGGAACTTGGTTTGAACCATCCCAAGTGAAGCACTGGATTTGGTGTCAGGCTCAAGTGACTGAATGGTGGGGAATGAAGATCGATGATGAAAATCTCCCCATGGTGGCTCATCACCGCACATAACCTCTATGATTGATTCGTCAGTGGGAAAAATCAAGTTGAGAAGATCAAACAATGGTGGGTGTGTATGAGTTTTAGTCGAGAGCTGTGCCACTATGTGATCAGTAGAACAGTCGACCTAATCTGTGGCTGATTGGATCGCGTCATATGCTGCAAGGTTTCTGTTCAAAGGCATGGAATTGCCATAGCCTTGGATCTGAGTAGGACTCGGGATCACCCATGAATCATCGGAAGGGGTGACATGCGATGAAATCATGTTGACTGGTTGAAGATGGGTTCCCAGCTCTGGAAAAACTCCAATGAGGGATGAATCCTTCATGAGACCAACACCTATGTCTTGGAACCGGTACCGAGGTTGATCCAATAACGGGACGGTATTGGTGGAGTTCGGATGGGAGTCTGGGATACAGTAATCCAATTGATCAATAGTGACAATTTTCCCTTCATGAGGAAATTGTACAATCCGGAAGACTGTAGATGCGATGGCGGTCATGGCATAGAACCAGTTCCGACCAAGTAGGAGATTGTAATCCAAAGGTGCATCTACGACTTCGATGTGTACGGATACTGTCTTGCCCCCCAGTTCAACACCGATTGAGGGAATGAGTCCATATGGTTGAAAACCATGTCCATCAAACGCCCTAAGAGTAGTGGGAGAGGTTGTGACCTCGGGTGAGCCTAAGGCTCTCCAGCAGTTCAAAGACATAATCGACGTGGAAGCACCCTCATCTAACACAGTGCGGTGGATAACATTTCCACGGATTTTCGTATGCACCTGGAAGGCTAACTGGTGAGAAAGCCTAGGTTTAGCGTGCTCCAAGTTAAACAAGATGGAGTTTGAAGTATCTGGGTCCAGTGCCCCCAGTGCTGAAAGTAGGGTTCTACGCTGCGTGGGGCAGTGTTGGAGAACCTCGAGAGTTGACATAGCGCAAGGTGCTTGAGCCAAATCTTCAACAATGTTGTAGTTTTGGGCAGCTCGCGCATTCGGATTGAATGTCACATTTCGTATGGTGCCCTTGGGTGGGCGTAGCACTGAATCCATAAGTGGTATCTCGATATGGAGATGACCGTTAGGGGGGGGAATAGGAGTCGGATCTTCAACAGGAGATTTGCCTTTGGCTGTCTCCGATTGTTTGTTTGAACTTGGAGGATTGTCATACGTCTTTGAACGAGTGGTGATATTAATCTCCTCATTACTTGTCATTAGGATTTCACGGTTTGTGGACGTCTCTCCACGGGAAGGATTGGTCGGGTTGCCCCCTTGTGGGGATTCTTGGGCAACCATTTGCTGTTGCTGTTGGGGGAAAGGGTCAGTTAGCACTGCCGGGCGAGAGGATCCTTTAACGAACTTGTGGACCTCATCCTTGTAGGGACAGTCACGCGTATAATGATCATCTTGACAAATCAAGCAGGGAAACTTAGCTTTCCGACGTGGTTTTTGGTCATTCTGGGTAGGTTGTGGCTTGGGGTTCTCCTGCTGGTTCTTCTTGGGTTTACCACGATTGTTTTTCTTCTTTCCTTCGGATGGTTGTGACGTAGATTGGACTGCATTCACTTCGGAGGAGACAGCAGGAGAGGTGGAAGCTTTTGAAGCGGCCTGGGTAAAAGCGGGGGAAGCAGAAGCTTGTTGCCCCGTCGAGTTGGTAGCAGGCTGATCCTTGATTGAACCAACGATACCATCGATGGGTGGTTCAGTGGTAGGCTTTGTAGGATCAGTGTGAACGCGGGAGGCATGTGGAAGAAGTTCATGTAAAGTACCGGATTGGGTATATACCAAATCCATGTATTGTGCTGCCGAGATGGCTTGTTCTTCTATAACCGGTCCGCGCATAGCAATATATCTGGCTATGGGAGGCAAAAAGGATTTTGTAAACCAATCAGCAAGTAGCTGATCCGGAATAGGTGCCTTTATTAGCCTACGGCGTCTTCGCCACTCATGGATGTGATCCGAAATATGTGTAGAAGTGGTTTGACGTAGTGAAGTTAGCAGTTCTGTTCCAGTCTCATACCGGATGGGAAGCTGGAAATGTGTCAGAAACTGCATAGCCAAAGTGTTGAAATCACGAAAAGAGTGTTGTGGCAGCTCGATGTACCATTTTGCTGTCGTTCCGGTGAGTGTGCGTTGGAAGAGCCGAAGTCGGATGGAATCATCCATCAAGGAGTTGGATGAACACCAAAGATGGAAGGTCATCACGTGGTTCTTGGGGTCTTCCCCAGGTTTGGCATCGAACTTAGGAATGTCCGATGGTAGTTTGGCTGGGATAGGTGGCCAGTGAGGTTCGTGCCATATAGGATCGTTGATAAGCCTCGACAAATCAGGTAGATCAAGTGTGGCCAAAAAGGGAAGTTGACGGTTGGTCTGCGGGAATGAGTAATAACCATGTGGTGCCGAGAACCCTGGAGGGCCCTGCATAGCATACTGCTGTGTGTTATACCCATATGAGTTTCCCGCGGGATACTGCTGGAAATTCTGTGGATGGTAAGCCATCTGGTTAACCGGGTGATTGTAAGCAACTGATTGGTGAGTGTTCTGCTGAGTGGGTATAGTACCCTGAGGCTGTTGATACCCAGGAATGGTTGTTGTTCCTTGTTGGGGAGAAGTTCCCCAGTGGAGTCGCCAGTTTCTGTTGTGAGAAAATCTCCCTACAGATAGGTAGATATCTCCTTGGGATTAGAAAAGGCCCCTAGTTGCCTATCCAAGACAGAGATGAAACAAATAGACACTATAGTCCTCCTAGATCTAGCTCACACATCAGCTAACAAGCTATGCAAATACAAAGCAAGTAGATGGCATACCTTACTTTGATGGTTGTCTTGCTGCTCCTAAGTTGCTACAGCTCCAGCCTTTGATTATGGACTTATGAACCTGTTCACAAAGGAAACACAACACCTTCTCCAACGCAATATATGTATAAACAAAGATCTAACTATATAAATAGAGACAATTTCATGCATTCATCATTAAAGACATGAAAATGAGAGGAATAGGCTAAGTTATATTAATGATAAGAAATCCAAAAGAAGTTGATTACAATGTTATACCTTGATGTCCAAAGTAGTAGCACCTCCTTCCAAGCTCTCCAACATCACCCTTGCAATACTCATAGGATCATAGGTTTAGTGTTTCCAAGATCACCCCCTTTTTCCAATGGCATACCTCTCTTTTATAGTAAATGGTGAGGTTAACCAACAAGAGAGATGGGTGGATCTAAGGAGAGATAAGTGGATCAGGGTTTCTAATCGAAGGAGATGAGTTGAGATCGAATCAAGGACCCCAATCTTCCATTATCTTCGAAAATCCAAAATCCCACAAGCCAAGGGACAAAAGCTATTAAAAGAGTACCGCGTTTTGCAAAGTCTTCAGAACACGACACTGCCGCGCTTTGGGGAAAAAGTAGAACGCGGTAGTGTCTTGTACCGCGTTTTGGGAAACTAGCAAGGCGCGGTAGTGTATGTAAATAAAGCCTAAGGTGGGTCAAAACTTGCCAAGGTGGATTCACTTTCAAGGTTGAATCATCATCTGTCTCTTCTGGATGGTTTAAAACAGTAGGGAAAATGTCGTCAACTCGATTTGTGATGGAGATGCGACACCGTGAAACATAGAGGTATAACAGGGATGATCAATCCCTCTCAATTTAAGACATCTCTCATGTCTATGGACGATGCAATCCAGATCAACTTACAGGATGATCAATCCTTATCCTTTTAAGACACCTCACCATGTCTAGGGATGATGCAATCCCGAATCAACTTACAGGATGATTATTCCTTATCACTTTAAGACACCTCACCATGTCTAGGGATGATGCAATCCCAATCTACTTACAGGATGATTAGCCCTTATCACTTTAAGACACCTCACCATGTCTAGGGACGATGCAATCCCAATCTACTTACAGGATGATTAGTCCTTATCACTTTAAGACACCTCACCATGTCTAGGGACAATGCAATCCCGAATCAACTTACAGGATGATTAGTCCTTATCACTTTAAGACACCTCACCATGTCTAGGGACGATGCAATCCCAATCTACTTACAGGATGATTAGTCCTTATCACTTTAATACACCTCACCATGTCTAGGGACGATGCAATCCCATCACGTACATTTTGAACCCAGTTCATGGACGATGCAGTAGTCACGTACATTTTGAACCCAGTTCATGGATGATGCAGTCCTCATGTACATTTTGAACCGAGGTCCAGGGACGATGCAGTCCTATATTCAATTCTCGAAGACCCAGTCTACGGCTCAATTCTGGGACCGAAGTCCGAGGACGATACAATCCCCCACCTATTCATTCAGGACTTTATTCTCGAAGACATATGTCTACGACTCAATTCTGGGACCGAAGTCCGGGGATGATACAATCCCCCACCTGTTCATTTAGGACTTTATTCTCGGAGACATCATGTCTATGGCTCTCTTTAGGAATGAAGTCCAAGGATGATCCAATCCTCACATGTCCACAAAGGACTTCATTCTCGAAGACATCTGTCTACGGCTCCTTTTAGAACATGTGTTCAAGGATGATGCAATCCCTCTTCTTTCTCGGAGACATCTGTCTACGGCTCACTTTAGGACTGAAATCCAAGGATGATTCAATCCTCACATGTCCACGAAGGACTTCATTCTCGAAGACATACGTCTACGGCTCTCTTTAGGACTGAAGTCCAGGGATGATTCAATCCCCACATGTCCACCAAGGACTTCATTCTCGAAGACATACGTCTGCGGCTCTCTATAGGGCTGAAGTCCAGGGATGATCCAATCCCCACATGTCCACCAAGGACTTCATTCTCAAAGACATACGTCTATGGCTCACTTTAGAACATGTGTTCAAGGATGATACAATCCCTCTTGTCACCTTAGACCCTGTCTAAGGACCTTTCTGTCGGATTCACCAATATATGTATCCACATCATCGATCTCTCTGTCGATGTAGGCAATCTCATCATAAGTGACCACATCACTCCCCCTTTCGAGGAGGGTCCTTCTGAACTATATTAAGTTTGTCTTGGAAAATTTTACTTGAGGTATAGGTTTGGTTAGTACATCGGATCGGTATAGGTTTGGTTAGTACATTGGTAACTTGTTACAAATTCGAACTTTAATTCCTTTCTGCACCATATCTTGTATATAGAAATGTCAGATCTCTATGTGCTTTGACTTATCATGGAACACTGGATTCTCTGCCATTTTGGTACAAATCTGTTTGTCACATAAGATCACAGTTGAGTCCATCTCTAAGTCAAACAATTCTGAAACCATACTACTTCATAACTTAGTAGAGCAAGCAGCCATATATTCTGCTTGTGCTAAGAGCCACACTAGATTTTTTCCTGCTAAACCACAAGATCATGGCTGATCCCAGACAATAACATCCTCTCAATGTGCTCTTCCTGTCTGATACACTGCATGCCCAATCAAAATCTGTGTAGCCATCTGAAGTCATGATCTCCAAGATAACATAGATCAAAGTCTATCATATCCTTTAGGTACCTCATCACATGCTTTGCAACTAGTAGGTTAACACATCTAGTTTCCACTAGATACTGACTCAAGGTGTTCACAGCAAAGCATATATCTGACCTAGTATTCGTTAGACACATCAATGAATCAATAATTTGTCTGTACAGAGTTATATCCACTAACTCTGATGAGTCATCTACTGTAACGCCCCCTTCCATCATCAAGTGCAAGGAAGGGAAAACGTTAACAACACAGGGCTTCCGTAAAGGCTTAGCCCCAATACTGAGACCCATAACGCATGCAATTTAAAACTTATGGGTGCAGACATAAATCCAAGAACTACACAGCGGAATTTAACTTCACATATGCACACAATTTCTTCACGTGTTCATCATACCCATATCCGTCATACATGTAATCAGTCATTAAATATCACATTGCATAAAACATGATGCATTTCATTTATTTAACAGGAATAATTAATCCTTCAGATTCAATGTGTAGCAGAACACAGAATGCAAGTAATTTAAATCACAAGAACACTTATCTTGAGAAGTTGATGTCCAAATGACTGGCTATGGAAGGGAAACGTTCCTCCCAACCGTAGACCCCTGTCCAGCTTGTGTTCTTTCAGCTGAGAGGTCACCCCCGAGCTGGGCTGTGTATCCACTAAGGAGGACTAGCTGGGTTCACTCACAACCATGGCTTCAGTCAAACATCCAAGCAGATAGAGGAGGGTAGTGCTAAGCCAGTGAGCTCAACCACAGAGCTATAGGCATCTCAAGTGAACTCAACAGTTAGGCACCCACATTACCTACCACATCCAACACAAGGAAGATCCCCTTCTCTGTTACACAGTCCCTCAGGCAACTCTTCCCTCCAGTGCTCTTCAGGATGGGCATAGAAAGGTCCAGCTGCTGATCTTTGAGATCCTAGCCTTCACTGGGTTTATCAAGCACACCCAACCTCTGCATAGTCAATCCCAACTTGATTTCTCTCTGTTCTGCTCACCAAATACTCAAATCCGTCACTCGTTTTCTGAGCTGCAAAAACGGGGTTTTCCCATTGATTTCGGGGTAGCTAATGCTCCAGAATTCGCCCCAAGGTTCATGCTAATGGATTCCCCATTGGATTTCCTTGTCCCATGCCAAATCTGGACGTTTTTGGTCTTTCAAAAACTGGGTTCTCTCAAGGTCGCGATTTTCTGGTTTCCTCACTGTTGGCACACGTTTTTGGATGGGAATCATGCTAGATAGTTTCACAATGGACTGGGGTGAGAATGAAGCAACCTCCCATGAGGTTGAGTGACTTCTTGCCCAAGCAATCAGAGCCCATGCCCACCCATACGAATTTCAGGGCTGCCCATGCTCCATTGAAGCCATGGGCTGAAATCTCAACCACCTTCTTACAGCAGGCATTAATGTCACCTAGGGAAGTCAATGGGTTCTCATAATGACAAATGGCAGCCTAGGGTTTAATCCCATATCCCCCTCACCACTCCCTAGTGGATACACGTGGCCCCTTCTCATTCGTTGCCTCCATAGCCAGTTTTGGTATTTTATTTCAATGTTAAATATTTGCATCAATTTACAATATCCCATGGCTTAATAGCACGTGGGTCACAAAATATCAAGCGTGTCTAATTTAAGTAAAATCCGAGCATAAACTAGCGGGGCCTTGGCCTTGAGCTCCACGCTAGGGAAACATACATCGCGTATTTACAATATTTACATTAGAGCCAATATTTCCTAAGGGTCAAAATTGGGGTATTACATCTACAAACAACTTCAAGTTGGAATCCATGAGAGTGGCCATTCCAGCACATCAAGTCCTTTTAATATTTCTCAGCATACTTTCCCTGGTTGAGAAAGATTCCTTCTGAGCCTTGCCATACTTCCAAACCTAGGAAGTAATGCATCAATCTGAGATCTTTCATTTTCATTTCTGCAGCCATCTTCTTCTTTCTTTTCATGATCTGTTTCTTATTCCCTGTCAGAAAGATATCATCTACATACAATAATAGTATGATAGGTTCATCATTCACAACCTTAAGGTAAAGGTTAGGATCATCTTTACTTTTGGTAAATCCCAAGCTTATCAAGAAACTGTCAATTCTCCCTTTGTGACTGAACATCATTCACACTCTGCATTGAATGATCTTCTGCATATCTATATGTGCCATCTCTCATTAGATGGGTCTACTGATATGGGCCTCAATATCATTCGAACTCTGTGGTGAGTTCCTTCTTGCATCCATGTCATCTATTTCTAGAAACCATATTCAACCTTGTAGCAAAGGTTGAGATCCACATCACCCATGGTGATCATTAAGCTCATCAATTGATTATCAATCCTGGGTACCCATACAGAACCTGATTCACACTTCTTCTTTAATTACACCATTAAGAGAATGGTCTTATCTAGCCACTTGGAGCAAACATCTCATCATGATTCTCTCCCTCTTTCTAAGAGAATCTTCTAGCCACAAGCCTTCTATAGTGTGTTTGATTTGTAAATCCTTTTGTTGAACATCCATCGCTTGTTTAGTATTCGTCATTCTTCATGATCTTTCCTACAAATCAAGATTAAGTATATGATTAGTAATGCTTCATAATCATCAAATCATGTTGACATGATAACCTATTATGCATACATATATCATTTACATAGTTATGCAACTATCTTGACCAATACTTTGGCAGAACACTTTTCCATATCCTGTATGCATACAGTGGCTATCTAGATTCCTTCCATCTCTACCAGAACATACTATTGAGAGTGTGCATAGCTCTCAGCATGTCAGCAAAGAGGTTTCATTCTAGACAAGCAAAAATGGAATGTTTGTCCAACTTACCAATCATATGCATATTAGTAGTATATTGTTCAATGCTCTGTGAATGTTTACACTCGGCATGATATATTATAGGAATACAAATATGCATACAAGCAATATCATTTACTATTTCAAATAACAACTCAAATACTTATCTTTTATGTTTGTGTGGTTGCCTCCCGCTTGATCTTCTATATGTCTTTTGAACTTCTATTCATTCTGTACCACTATGCATGCTCAAGTGTGCACTAGTGTCATCCTCATGATCTAATCAATATCTTCTTTGCTCTCTTCAATGATTTAGGGATCCTATGCTGGAACCTGTATCTTGTTAGCAGACAACATCAACCTGAACCTCCTTAAGTCATACCTGTCGAGACTTCTTGTAGTCTTCTTATGTAAGGCCTTAGCCTCAACTCCCCCTGAAACTTGATCTGGAGCTTGATTAGGGTTTGCTAGATAAACCCTAAAAATTCAATCTTTGACTTTCACACTTCTGAATGGATGGAAGGATGTGTCTTGCTGAGCTGATCAAACTAGCATACTTCAATTTTGAAATCTCCAAAATTTGACCCCTCAAAATTGCCTTCGAAACTTCTGGATCTTCTGGATAGGATCCCGAACTAGGGTTTGATGAAGCCCACCCTTCTTCCCAATCAAAAGGTTTGATCCAAGGCTCTAAACTCTTATTTTTTTGAAGATCTTGCAGCCATGGTTACAGACTTCAAAAATTCCAACTTTTGTTGAAGCCCTAATTTTCCATCTTTCCGATCAAAATCCCGAACTGGGGTTTGATCAAGTCCGGTCTTCTACCCAACCAAAAAATTTGATCTTGGTCTCTAAATTTTGATTTTCCTGAGTAGCATTTAGCGGTGGATTCCGATTCCAAGAATTCTAACTTTCTCCGAAACCCCAAATTCCGGAAGCCATGAATGAAGGTGCTCCAAAAATAATTCTGTTTTGACAGAAATATGTACCTGATTGTTTCTGCTGTAACTCTAAAATTTTTGCTCCACAAGGTCTGAAAACGTTTTCTATGGTAGCCTGACCTGTCATCTTTCCATCTCGATAGGTCTAACCTCAATTTGATTTTCTGAGAGAGAGTTATGCCAAGTGTCGCAACGTGACCTATTTATGGGATAAAACAGGAGAGCGAACTTGTATAGCGTTCCATGTGTCACTGGTTCAGCTTTGGCCTCTGAAAACGTTTTCTAAGATATTACAGTCTGTGTACTACCTGTCATTTTTTATGAAATTTCATTTGGAGCTTCGTAGCCCAAGTTATGCCAAGTGTCGCAACGTGACCTGTTTATGGGATAAAATAGGAGAGCAAACTTGTACGGCGTGCCACATGTCACGAGTTCAACTACGGCCTTTGAAAACATTTCTTGAGATAGTAAAGTCTGTGTACTACCTATAACATTTTACGAAATTTCATTTGGATCTTCCTAGCCCAAGTTATGACCTTTTTTCCAAGGTCACCTGATTTTGACTGAGATCTGGAAGAGGCCGAAACCCTAACTTGTACTGATCATAACTCACAAAGTACAATGCATCAGAGGGTGTCCTTTGGACACAAAGTACCTGGGGATGTTATCTACGACATGTAAACTTTTCATATCCTGAACTTTCACAGAAATGGATTTATAGTGAAAGTTCCACGATGTCTGGTTTTTGCTATGTAAAACCCAAACCTTCAAATTGTCGCAAGTGAAGCAAGTGTCATAAGTGCCATACGTTGCCTTCCTTCAGGTTAGCTCTGATACCATGTTAATATTTAATATGCTAAGAAATAAAATAGCAGCATTACATTCCATTTCACAATAATAGCATATACAGGATCACTGAAGAAACAACAAGCACAGCATAAACACAAGAGACACAGATTTATCCTGGGAAACCCTCATGGGGTAGAAAACCCAGCAAAAGCTTCCTCAATATAGATGACCAGCAATATACAAAGATGTAACCCTGAGCATAAGCTCCTCCTTATCCATAGCAGACCTCTCCTCCACAAGTGCGCTACTCTCAAGTGAGTGAGTGTATGTCAAATGAGGAATACACCTCCTCTATTTATACACTACTCCGACTTGTCTTTTACACAAATCATGTAGGCTCGTATTTAACCATTGGGTTAAATACCCCACTAAAACTGACTGGGACGACCCCTCTAGGGTGGTCTAATAACCCTTTGACCCACATAATACATGCAGGGCCGACCCCCCACTAGGGAAGTCTAATAACCCAAGTTACCACAATCTGACGGAGGAATAAACATCTCCGGATATACAATAAGATCTTCAAGGAGGAATGAAACATCTCCAGAATAATAAAGTACAAGTATAATATTCTTTGAAGTTACAATATATCAACACCTACCATGCTGATGATAAGGGTAAGGCCCCTATTGAGGACACACCTCAGCCCAAACCTTTGGATAAACTCAATGCCTTGATCCAGTCCACCGCTGAGATGAAAAGGGAGCTGACAATGCTGTCCTCGGTGGTGGAAACTCAGGATGTTGCTACAACAAATCCAGGAAAAAAGTAAAAGATTGAAGTTACAGTACCAGAGGTAACAATTCTGCATATAGAAGATAGAGATCTAGATGATGAAACCCTCCCTTCCAATTTTTTATGCCCAATTGCTATTCCTGTACTCACCCTGCAAGAAATTATTTTTGTTACCCCTACCTCTTATGATCCTTTGGAGAGCATAGTGATTGATGAATCTCTTCCTGAATTTAACTTCCCAGAGGTCACCATCGCCACAGTTATAACCTCTTCCATACCACCAGACATTTCAATTGTTTCACCTCCCATCTCATCGCTTGATATCATAGCTTCCGCATTCACATCAACTAAGCCATTGGTCATCCCTTCGGTGACTTCCCAAGAGTCAGACATGACTCTAACCCCTGT
Source organism: Larix kaempferi (assembly GCA_027924585.1). NCBI lineage: Eukaryota > Viridiplantae > Streptophyta > Pinopsida > Pinales > Pinaceae > Larix > Larix kaempferi. The sequence goes on along the minus strand of BSBM01000399.1, from coordinate 5,653,773 downwards.
TCCACTTATGCAAGATACTGAAACCCAAGTCCCTACTATACCTATAGAAGAACCTATGATCCCAATTTCTGTATCACTCCCAGAAATCATTGCTTTATCCTCTACTTCCTCCTCTTTACCGTCAGTCTCCAATATCATTTCTCCTTCCATCTCCACCACCCAAATCACTATGCCTATTCCAACTTCTGCTGCATCCAAAACTATTCCTTTGGTCACAACATATGATGTGTCTATTTCCACAGTGGACATAGTGGTATATTTTGGAGAAGATGCCGTGGTTTCCTTGGGAGAATATTTCTACAGTAGGTCAGAGAGAGCAGTAGTGAAAAGGGGTACTAAAAGACATAGGGAAGGGACTGTGATGCAGGGTCCTGTTCCCAACCAAGTCATTTTGAAGAAAACATCCACAGATATACAACAAGAAGCAATTGAAAATGCTGTAGCAATGGGAGCCTTTGTACAGGCCAATTATGTAGCGTCCCTTTTTATGAATTTATTAAAATGGCAATTTTTTTCACTTTTTTCGCTAGTTCGACCTTTGACTAGTTTTGATGTCTAGGTCTCCAATTTGCTCCAAATGATCCAAAATATTATGATAAGGTATATGAATTATATTAGGACTTTATTATGATGTTTTGTGATGATATAGGACCAACAAAATACTTCTTCAAACCCCTTTAAGATTCTAGCCAAAGTAGGGAGTTTGACTAGCAATTTTTGTTTGACTAGTATTGGTCCCTTGGTTTCCAAATGACTCCAAATTCTCCGAAATTGCCACAGAAGGTACTTGGATGATATTAATACATATTTATAATTTTTATCGATTCTATGGAGTGTTCATATGACTTCTTCAACTTCTCTTTCAAATTTGGTCAAGATAGATATTTTTACTAGTAAATTGTGGTTTAAATCCCCTAGGGGTAGATGATGAAAATGACTTTCCAAATGCACACAATCCAACTCAAATTTCTGAATGGAATAAGGGGAAATATAAATTACATCAACATAAACTCATATGAATCACCATTAAACTTTAATGTCTATTATAACTCCCTTAAATCATCTGCAAGATGTGAATAGTGCCATCTGCGGTATTTACGGGCACTATTCACATCATTGTCCCGATCTCCCGGATTACAGAGCGGCTCTCTATGAGATGAATAATCTGGATCTTGAGACGGCACCACCTACCATTGAGGAGATCTACCCCCCAGACTCTTCACCTTCCGGAGAGGTTAATACCATCTATATGATCTCTTCCACCACTTCCCCCTCGTCAACCGATTTGACGACGCAAACGTTCCGTACTGATGAGGAGATTCTTGAGGCCCTTACTGCCCCGGATTATCCTTGGGATGATATGCACCACCGTTCCTATTTCATCCCAGAAGCGTCTTCCTCTAGCACCGCTACCCAATACGCGGTCGAATCCAAAGACTTCCTCCCCACCAAGGTCGACTGGTTCAAGGACCCAATTCCTGCTCCTGATGCCTTCGAGGAAGGTAACATGGCCAACATCTCACCTGTCATCCAAGTTGATATCGCTGCCCCAGGACGTGCCCCTGAACTCATCACTTTAGGAGCATTCTGTAGTAAACAAGAGATTGAGGAGTACCAAAAACTCTTCCAGGAATTCCGTGATGTCTTTGCCTGGTCCTATACTGAGATGCCCGGTCTCGACCCCGCCATTATAGAGCACCACCTTGACACCTCTAAGTCAAGGGGCATAATAGATCACCTCGACCCTGGGATAGGGGGCACGATCAATCACTTTGAATATTCCCCATCACATCTATCTCAGCACGTCAATGAACCCATTGTTCAAACCCACACATATGTGATCCATAATCACAAACCCCATGCACATAGCATGGGGGCAAGTCATTAACCCTGCTCACTTTTTCACACTTGTGATCTCAACCATTTTTGAGGTCACATATCACTTGTAGATTTGATTTGCTTTGATACACCTAGTATTCTTCCCCCACGGGTCATCATTTCTCCCCACCACTGCATCCTTGGCTTGGTGGGCTCACCTTTTACCATTCCGAAGTATTTATGACCTCCGTTTTTCGCACCATTTGGATCATCGGATTCATTTTTCCGAGCTGGTGATGATGCTTGAGATCATTTCTCGCTCTCACCTCCAGATTTTCTGGGCATTTTTCAAAATGCCCCCGTCACCTCGGTTTGCGTGCCACATCGGCCGTTACCCATTTTTAACATCCTTTATATCGCCGGATTCATTTTTCCGAGCTCGTGATGATGCTTGAGATCATTTCTCGCTCTCACTTGATACAATTTCAACATTGTGTCCCAACACCTTGCTGCCTCGGTTTGCGTGCCACATCGGTCGCTATCGGATTGTTCCACATGTTTTCATGAGCCATTCACTCCTGTCATACTGCAAATGTTTCGCTATTTTGCCACCATTTCATCTACCCCGCAAGGAGGCCTATCAGTGTTCCTACCTACCCTCGTTCTTGGTCACCATTATTGATCCTTGATTGAACACTTCCTCCTTGCCTGGCCATTCCTTTTGTTCGGTATAATTTTATCCCTTTTTCGGGCCGGACAACTCCTTTACGAAAAAGGCACTTAGGGAGTTTCCGTTAAGCTCTTTTCTGACTCCTAAAAGAATGAAAAGATCGCCGAGCAATCTTGCTTCCTTTCATGCTCGTTAAAGTACCTGAAAGGGCGTCTATCTGGTATAAGTTTAACCCTTTTCCGGACCTGGTAGACTAATTACGAAAAAGGAATACTCTAGTCACACCGGCTAGAAGAGTTCTTCATTGCATCCTTTTATGCTTCTTTGGGCCTTGGAGACTAAATCTACGAAAAAGCAACCCCCTGGAGTCTTCTTACTTGCTTTCAGACTCTCTAAAATTGAAAGCAACCACGAGCATGCGCTGTCCTGGGCTCGTTAAATCCACACGATAGTACCATTCCTTCACTTCAGAGTCTTCTTATCGCTTTCAGACTCCTTAAAATTGAAAGCAACCACGAGCATGAACTGTCCTGGGCTCGTAAAATCCACATGACAGTACCATTTTACACACACTTCTTCTAGTTCATTAACCCATGAAGAAGTCTCCTCCCGTGCCTCCTGGCACTATGATCGATCATCTCGGCAGCACCCCCAATCAGGTCGCCTTTGTTCAGAGTATTCAGCAGTCTTCTGCCATTTTACACCAGCTTGAGTCTCCCTCAGCCAGTTATCCTCCCAGATCCATTACAGCTATGATCCCTTTCCCCTCAGACAGTTTCATATGCTGCCAGATCATTTCCATTATCATACTCTGAACAAAGGAAGTTTGAGTCCAACCACTCTACTTGCCCAGTTGTCCCACCACAGTTTGTTAGTCCTGCCATCAGCACTATCACATTTCGGTCTTCTACCTCGCGCTCCTGTCAAGGAAACATCATTGCCTTGCTAGGGGCAGGTCTCCCTCTGTCGACGACAGCTCCTCTATTCCAGAGGATAGGCCCAGAGGTCCCTACGCCTTGGACTTATCACCATCTGTGGTAAGTGCCTACGGATCATTCTGAGAGGAGACATCATTGCCTCTCCGAGTGGTTGTTCCTCACATGCTCGACTTCAGCACCTTGATCGCATTGTTGAGGATCGCGTAGGATTATATTCCATCAGTTTTTTGTCGAAGACCCCGGATTTCCCCCGACTCTAGCACATTGGTGAGTCACTTCGGAACGGCCAGTTATATGTTCCTGTGGATGTCCGGGCTGCGTTGGCGTCTGTATTCGGAAGCCATCCAGTTCCATGCTTCCTTGAGTACCCATTTCAGTTCCAGTTCAGTGTACCATGGAGAGTCTGACCCCAGTCACTATGATCCAGCAGCTCATCAGTTCCTTTGGTACCACACTCAGTAGCACTGTTGATTGTTCCGGTGCACCAGTTCTGCAGTTCACACATGATCCGCTCAGCAGTATGTCCCAGATTTGTGTCCCCTCTGGACTCTTATGATGTACACAGTGGTCATGTATCTTACAGGTCCCCCTTTTTCGGGCCTTACAGTTATATTTATGTATCTTGATACGAGCATGGGTATGCCCGCCTCGTCCATATATTGAGATTATTCCTCAGTCAGTATTTGATGTCATGTATATTTCAGGTCCCCATTTTTGGACCCCATTGTTGTTATTATGTTATATCCTGATACGAGCATGGGAATGCCCGCCTCGTCCATATGATCAGATGATTCCTCATCCATTATTGAGGTTATGTACTTTTAGCTCTTGCAGTTGTTCGGGATCGTTGTTCCGGGCTTCAGTTTGTTTCTTCTCTCCTCTCCACATCCCAGGAAAACCATTCATGACTTATGATGTCCATCGGCCATACGATTAGCTCCTGACCTCGCACATCAGGGGGCAATCTGTTAACACCCAAAAAGTGTTCACTACCTCATTACCACATTATATGGCTCATTTGTCCATTTTCCTACCATTTTTCCCTTAAAAATCCCAAAAAATCCCATTAAAAAGCCTCCAAAAGGCCTAAAATGCCTCCAGAAGGCCACAAAACCATCAAAATAGCCTTAAAAAGGCTAAAAAACCCCCTTTTCCTCCAAAAATAGCAAAAATCCCCTAAAAAGGAATAAAAAATATAAAATAATGAGGAAAAGGAGGAAAAAACCCTATACAGCTGCCCAAAACTATGTGTTTCCTAAAACCATGGGTCAGCACTCCACCACCAAAAAACTATAAATAGGTGATGGAGATCCCTTATTTCATATCCACAATCACAAGCACCCTTACTCTGCCAAAATCTCTCTCGAAACCCTAGTTCACCTTTTGAACTATTTTCACCTTGAGAGCCACCTTTGGCCCATCCCCAACATTGGAGAAGGAGAAAGGAGCATACTGAAGCTTGGAGCATCCTCTTGGACACTGCAAAGGGCTTCATCAAACCTTGACACTCAAGGTAACATTAATAGTAAAAGTCATTCTTTTCATTTGATGTTTATGTTTCATGCTTGTTTGGAATTAATTTAATTGTTGTTTTAGCTTAATCATTTAATCATTATTGAACTGCTACTAAGGAGTCCATTCTCCTTAGTAGGTGCTCATTGGCACAAGCTAGGGGTAAAACCCTAGCTACAGTTTTGGCGACTCCCCTAGTTTTCGAATTTCTGGTTTCCGTTTTTAAAATTTTTTCCTTTCGGCTGTCCCTTTCGGCCGCCGCATACCGCGTCTTTTTCCCTCTACAGTCGCGTCCCGACCGCGCCTTTCAGGCCTTTACCCGCGATCCGACCGTGGCTCTCAGACTGCTTCCGACGCTCTGTCGGCGGATTCAAGTCTGTTACCTGCGATCCGACCGTGGCTAATCAGCCTGTTTGCCGCGATCTAACTGCGCCTGTCGGCCTTTTTCACGCGTCCCGACTGCGGCTTTCTGCCTCTTTCGGGCGTCCCGACTGCGCCTGTTAGCCTTTTTGCCGCGACCCGACTGTGTCTTTTTCCAGTTTTCCTGCGTCCCGACTGCCACTGTTGGCCCGATAGCCGCGACCCGACTGTGCCTTTTCCCCTGTTTCCTGCGTCCCGACTGCCTCTGTTGGCCCGATAGCCGCGACCTGACCGCCGCTGTTTCCCTCAAACCCGTGGTCGGCCTGTTCTGATCCGCCACAGACCCGCGGTCTGATTTCTGCTCTTTTCCTGTTTTGAGCCCAGCCCCTCTTGCTGCAATATTTTCTGCATTTGAACAGCCCTCTGTCCCACCTGCAGCCCACTTCCTTACAGCCTTTCTGCAACATAATTTCTGTTCCTTTTACAGAATCTTTTTAAAATTTCAGTATTTTTATTTCAGAAAATTTTGCAAAGTTAAACTTTCAATTTCCATATTATTGATAGATTGGAAGTTGCCCCCCCTTGTGGCACTTCTATTTTTGGGTTCAACACCTCACGAGCACACACTCTGTCACATAAAATCAAGTGAGCCTTAAAAAGTACCTAACTAAACCAACATTCTAACCCCACTTGGGGAACACAAAAGAATCATTGTAGTTAGGTAGGATCAGGGGGATAGGCTTCCAATAACACCCCTTGGTTATTTCACTTGAGACATAGTTGTTGTCCAAATAGGGAACCAAAATCCCCTAGTACTTTTTGGCACGGTCACGACCAGTTTATCAGAGGGCCTCTCCCTTAGGAGGGTTGAAGTCGGGAGACTGGTTCCGGAGGCCTGAGTGGAATACCGCACTCCATTCAGTAACCGAAGGGCTACCTTTCGCGGTTCGCGGGATATCCCTGTATAGGGGTATTGCGGTCAACGAACTAAACGGCAGATTCACCTTTCTGGACGTGTCATGAACGGGGTATCTTAGTTGCCATTCTTCTAGGATTGACTACCCGGTATCCCTCCCGGTAGGGGGATATCATAGCCACTTGGCTTTCCTACTCATATTGTCTGACTTGGATTTCATCACCTTGCAGAGGATATGGTTAGTTAAGTCAGAATACTTTTAGTTAGGTGTTTGCATGCTCCTTTACCTCCCTTTGGTCTAGTGAGTCCACCATTTTTCTTTTTTAGGAAACCTGCTGCTTGTTGGTATTCTGACCATCTTTGTTGTTACTCCACCTATTGTAGCACAGCTGTTGCAGTGGGTGTTTTGAGTTGGTTGTTGGCCTGAGCGCCTTGCTTTTTCACTCTCCTTCTGCACACTCGGTTGCATTAGGATTTTTGAGCTGTTTTTATACTCACCTCAACCCACAGAGATTTAGACACCATCTGTCACCATTGAGTCCCCGAGACATTCTCGGCGCCTCAGGGGCGAGCCCCCACAGCACGGTTCTCTTGACACCACTCGTCATAGATTCCGATCATTGTCCGTTGATACCACTCATCACAGATCTAGAGCCTTGTCACTTGACTCCACTCGTCAGCGACGTAGGTCTCCGTCACCAGATAGTGACGCACCTTACTTTACCTCTGATTCTGACGAAGAGTCTGAGAACCCTATTTATACTGCCCCTACTAGCCCCATGGCTGGCACGACTTCCACTCCATTTGTCATAGGGACCATTGGTGGCACATCCACCACTACACCAGTTACTACACCTGTTTTTGGTATGCCCTCCATGGGGCAACCATCTACCGTTCCCCTCACGGTACCTATTCCCACAGCGGGAATACCTATGCCCACTACATCAGTGGCTCACACTACCCATGGTGGTGCTGGACCATCCTCCACTACCTCAGTTCCCCCACTTGGGGGCACCACCCTAAATCTTGTCCCTCCACTTGGGGGCACTGGCCCCAACTTGGTCCATAGCACTACTGTGTCGCAGCCTTCTTCCAGTTTTCCATTCATGGCTAGCCTCAACCTACCTGACCTGGCCAGATTGACCAACGATCCTATTCGACACGACCCCACGTGGCCTCATATGCCTACCAAACTACCCTCTGACATCCCTAAATTCGAGGGTAAGGCCGGTGAGGACCCACAAAACCATATCATGTCTTTCCACCTATGGTGTTCCTCTAACTCCATCGTGGATGACTCTGTTCGCCTTCGTCTCTTACAGCGCACCTTCACTGGCTCTGCAGCCAAGTGGTATATTGAGCAGCCTCATGGGACCCACGCCACCTTTTCTTCCCTGGCCTCGACCTTCCTGCAGTTCTTCCAGTTGCCAGTCCGCTATGACGCGGGCGTTGAGATCCTTCTATCTTGTAGACAAAACACGGCTACCCATATCACGGACCACATCCATGAGTGGCGTAGACGCCGTAGCTTATGCAAGATTAAACTAGATGACCGTATCTTCCTCGATTGGTTCCTCAAGTCCCTGCTTCCTGTTATTGCTAAGGATGTAGCTTCAGAAAGACCCCAGTCTGAAGAAGAGGCCATCCTTAAGGCACAGCAGTTCGACCTCATTTACGCCCAGTCGGGTTACCTTTATACCATTATACCTGACGCCCCTCGCGGTGAGTCCTCCCATCATGATGCGCCGGGGGCATCCCACGCTGCAGATGGTATCATTGGCCGTGTTTCTTCGCATCCCCAACCGTTTTCTATAGCACGTCCTACCCCTGGCGCCGACCTGTCGAGGGCTACCTCCCAGTCTGGAGCAACCAACTCATATGCTCCCATGACACATCACCATTCCCATGGACCTTCGTGTCCACCTCAGTGCTTTGGGTATGCGACTCCTGCTTATGCTCCTCCAGTCGCCCCTCAGCCTTACTACCATCAGCAGACTGCCCCGACTCCTGCGCCTTCACCAGCCCCACCAGCTTATTATCCACCCCAGGCAGCCCCTGCGGCACATCCACAACCTGCTCCGCAGTCCTATCAGCAACCCCCTCAAGTTGCTGCACCTGCTCAGCCTCAACCTGCATATCATCCCCCGCAGCCTGCTCCTGCACCTGCGCAACCTCAGAACCCACCTGCTGCCCAAGGGCAAGTTTACGCCCAACAAAACCCGCAGCAAAACCAGAATAACCAACGTAACCAGGGCCAACAGAACCGCGGCAAGGGCCGTAATCGGGGAAACAACCAACCTGCGGACCAAGCTGGTCAACCGGCTAATCCCCCTGACAACAACAACGCGGCCCCCGCTAATCAAAACCCTGAGCGCCCGCCCAAGCAGGCTAAAAACCCCAATCTACGAACAAACCACCCTTGTTCTATTTGCGGAGTCTATGGACATTACACCCACGCTTGCCCACATTTAGAGCGAGCTCGGCAGCTTTGGGTTGACGAGGCCCATTGCCAAGGGCATGCGGCTCCCCAAGCACCGCCCAACCCCCACCAACCTCAGCAACCCCCTTTAGTGCTGCAAAACCCATTACTGACCCAAGGCGTAGTGAACACTCAGCCGTTGGCTCCCCATCAAGCCAATGCGGCCCAACAACAACAGATCACCTACGCTGCTCCTGATCAACCCGTGTTCGACTCAGGTACCCACCACTTACTGATGATGTCATCTGCTGACGTCAACCTCCAGACCCGTCGGAACCAATATGGCTCCACCTCTGAAGCCCCTCCCACGGATAAACCTACTAACGCCCACCCCACCGATCAGGCGTTACGTATACCTCCGCCTCCCACAGACGGCGCTGCGAAAGCACCTCGTTTCCCACTGCGCCGAATCAACAATAACCCTAATGCGCGTGCTGCGTCAAACTACAACATTGTAGACGACCTAGCCCAATCTCCCGCAGCCATGTCTGCGTTAGAAGTCTTGAAGAACTGCCCTTCCCAGCGCAAGACTTTACTTTCCGCCATTGGGGGGATTGACCCAACTGATTCGCATTTGATGGCGTTTGATTTAGACCAGTCTGAACCACGCCTACCTTCCAGCTTAGCCTTCCAAGTTACTGTCTCCGTTAGGAACCTTGTTATCCATCGGTGCATCATCGATGAGGGTGCCTCCACATGCGTTATGTCTACCTTTGTATGGCAGAAGCTAGGATCCCCTCCTCTCCAGCAGTCCACTACTGCGTTACGTGCCTACGACGGTCGTTCGGCCCAACCCCAAGGCCTCCTGCCCAACGTTCCTGTCCAGTTAGGTGGTAAAACAGTCCTTATTGACATAGAGGTAATCAATGCCCAATTGGATTACAACCTTCTACTTGGCCGCAGCTACATGTATGCCATGCGGGCGGTTGCCTCTTCTGTCTTTCGCACCATGATGTTCCCCCATGAAGGACGCGTGGTTAAGATTGACCAGCTCACCTACTATGATCCCAGTGCTCCGGCGGCACCGGAAAATGTTCTCCCCATGGTTGAACAACCTGTTTCTCCTGCCACCACCTCGTTTGTTTCCTCTACGGGGCCTGGAGTCTACTCAGACGCGCTGATGACTTCCACCTTTCAATCCATTCCTCCGCCGTCATCTACGCCTGAAATGTCTGACTTATGTACCTTGTCCCATGACATCCTACCACCTAACAATCAACCATCCTTGTTGCCTAAACCACCATTGGTACCTAGTCACATTGGTGTTACACCGATCCATACGATCCCCTTCCTAGTTCCTCCCGCCGGAGTAGTAAGCGCCCCGGTCATGGCTACCCTTAGCCTCCCTGGGTTAACCTTGGGATTACCTGTATGGTATCTTTCACCTCCCGTTCGCCCGCCGACACCAGATGTCGTCCTCCAGCCGGTGCAACCCATGGATACTACCACTCAGCCACCTCCCGGTGTCTCTACCCCTTCGTCCTCCACGACACCTCCTCCTACTCCCAAACCCACTGGGGGAAGAGGTCCTCAACCTTACACTGCTGTACCACCTCCAAAGACAGTCAAGAACCCTCCAGTGTTTCGTGCTCCTCCCAAATGCTCGCTGTGTGACGAGTTGGGCCATGCGACCCACCAATGCCCACAGTTACCCGCATTGCAGAAGCACATGCAAATGCTCGACGATGATCCTAACATCCCAACTGTCGAATTAAACCCTACTCCTAAGCCTAAAGATAAGTCCCTACGTACCAACCACTCCTGCGCCATCTGCGGTATTTACGGGCACTATTCACATCATTGTCCCGATCTCCCGGATTACAGAGCGGCTCTCTATGAGATGAATAATCTAGATCTTGAGACGGCACCACCTACCATTGAGGAGATCTACCCCCCAGACTCTTCACCTTCCGGAGAGGTTAATACCATCTATATGATCTCTTCCACCACTTCCCCCTCGTCAACCGATTTGACGACGCAAACGTTCCGTACTGATGAGGAGATTCTTGAGGCCCTTACTGCCCCGGATTATCCTTGGGATGATATGCACCACCGTTCCTATTTCATCCCAGAAGCGTCTTCCTCTAGCACCGCTACCCAATACGCGGTCGAATCCAAAGACTTCCTCCCCACCAAGGTCGACTGGTTCAAGGACCCAATTCCTGCTCCTGATGCCTTCGAGGAAGGTAACATGGCCAACATCTCACCTGTCATCCAAGTTGATATCGCTGCCCCAGGACGTGCCCCTGAACTCATCACTTTAGGAGCATTCTGTAGTAAACAAGAGATTGAGGAGTACCAAAAACTCTTCCAGGAATTCCGTGATGTCTTTGCCTGGTCCTATACTGAGATGCCCGGTCTCGACCCCGCCATTATAGAGCACCACCTTGACACCTCTAAGTCAAGGGGCATAATAGATCACCTCGACCCTGGGATAGGGGGCACGATCAATCACTTTGAATATTCCCCATCACATCTATCTCAGCACGTCAATGAACCCATTGTTCAAACCCACACATATGTGATCCATAATCACAAACCCCATGCACATAGCATGGGGGCAAGTCATTAACCCTGCTCACTTTTTCACACTTGTGATCTCAACCATTTTTGAGGTCACATATCACTTGTAGATTTGATTTGCTTTGATACACCTAGTATTCTTCCCCCACGGGTCATCATTTCTCCCCACCACTGCATCCTTGGCTTGGTGGGCTCACCTTTTACCATTCCGAAGTCTTTATGACCTCCGTTTTTCGCACCATTTGCATCATCGGATTCATTTTTCCGAGCTGGTGATGATGCTTGAGATCATTTCTCGCTCTCACCTCCAGATTTTCTGGGCATTTTTCAAAATGCCCCCGTCACCTCGGTTTGCGTGCCACATCGGCCGTTACCCGTTTTTAACATCCTTTATATCGCCGGATTCATTTTTCCGAGCTCGTGATGATGCTTGAGATCATTTCTCGCTCTCACTTGATACAATTTCAACATTGTGTCCCAACACCTTGCTGCCTCGGTTTGCGTGCCACATCGGTCGCTATCGGATTGTTCCACATGTTTTCATGAGCCATTCACTCCTGTCATACTGCAAATGTTTCGCTATTTTGCCACCATTTCATCTACCCCGCAAGGAGGCCTATCAGTGTTCCTACCTACCCTCGTTCTTGGTCACCATTATTGATCCTTGATTGAACACTTCCTCCTTGCCTGGCCATTCCTTTTGTTCGGTATAATTTTATCCCTTTTTCGGGCCGGACAACTCCTTTACGAAAAAGGCACTTAGGGAGTTTCCGTTAAGCTCTTTTCTGACTCCTAAAAGAATGAAAAGATCGCCGAGCAATCTTGCTTCCTTTCATGCTCGTTAAAGTACCTGAAAGGGCGTCTATCTGGTATAAGTTTAACCCTTTTCCGGACCTGGTAGACTAATTACGAAAAAGGAATACTCTAGTCACACCGGCTAGAAGAGTTCTTCATTGCATCCTTTTATGCTTCTTTGGGCCTTGGAGACTAAATCTACGAAAAAGCAACCCCCTGGAGTCTTCTTACTTGCTTTCAGACTCTCTAAAATTGAAAGCAACCACGAGCATGCGCTGTCCTGGGCTCGTTAAATCCACACGATAGTACCATTCCTTCACTTCAGAGTCTTCTTATCGCTTTCAGACTCCTTAAAATTGAAAGCAACCACGAGCATGAACTGTCCTGGGCTCGTAAAATCCACATGACAGTACCATTTTACACACACTTCTTCTAGTTCATTAACCCATGAAGAAGTCTCCTCCCGTGCCTCCTGGCACTATGATCGATCATCTCGGCAGCACCCCCAATCAGGTCGCCTTTGTTCAGAGTATTCAGCAGTCTTCTGCCATTTTACACCAGCTTGAGTCTCCCTCAGCCAGTTATCCTCCCAGATCCATTACAGCTATGATCCCTTTCCCCTCAGACAGTTTCATATGCTGCCAGATCATTTCCATTATCATACTCTGAACAAAGGAAGTTTGAGTCCAACCACTCTACTTGCCCAGTTGTCCCACCACAGTTTGTTAGTCCTGCCATCAGCACTATCACATTTCGGTCTTCTACCTCGCGCTCCTGTCAAGGAAACATCATTGCCTTGCTAGGGGCAGGTCTCCCTCTGTCGACGACAGCTCCTCTATTCCAGAGGATAGGCCCAGAGGTCCCTACGCCTTGGACTTATCACCATCTGTGGTAAGTGCCTACGGATCATTCTGAGAGGAGACATCATTGCCTCTCCGAGTGGTTGTTCCTCACATGCTCGACTTCAGCACCTTGATCGCATTGTTGAGGATCGCGTAGGATTATATTCCATCAGTTTTTTGTCGAAGACCCCGGATTTCCCCCGACTCTAGCACATTGGTGAGTCACTTCGGAACGGCCAGTTATATGTTCCTGTGGATGTCCGGGCTGCGTTGGCGTCTGTATTCGGAAGCCATCCAGTTCCATGCTTCCTTGAGTACCCATTTCAGTTCCAGTTCAGTGTACCATGGAGAGTCTGACCCCAGTCACTATGATCCAGCAGCTCATCAGTTCCTTTGGTACCACACTCAGTAGCACTGTTGATTGTTCCGGTGCACCAGTTCTGCAGTTCACACATGATCCGCTCAGCAGTATGTCCCAGATTTGTGTCCCCTCTGGACTCTTATGATGTACACAGTGGTCATGTATCTTACAGGTCCCCCTTTTTCGGGCCTTACAGTTATATTTATGTATCTTGATACGAGCATGGGTATGCCCGCCTCGTCCATATATTGAGATTATTCCTCAGTCAGTATTTGATGTCATGTATATTTCAGGTCCCCATTTTTGGACCCCATTGTTGTTATTATGTTATATCCTGATACGAGCATGGGAATGCCCGCCTCGTCCATATGATCAGATGATTCCTCATCCATTATTGAGGTTATGTACTTTTAGCTCTTGCAGTTGTTCGGGATCGTTGTTCCGGGCTTCAGTTTGTTTCTTCTCTCCTCTCCACATCCCAGGAAAACCATTCATGACTTATGATGTCCATCGGCCATACGATTAGCTCCTGACCTCGCACATCAGGGGGCAATCTGTTAACACCCAAAAAGTGTTCACTACCTCATTACCACATTATATGGCTCATTTGTCCATTTTCCTACCATTTTTCCCTTAAAAATCCCAAAAAATCCCATTAAAAAGCCTCCAAAAGGCCTAAAATGCCTCCAAAAGGCCACAAAACCATCAAAATAGCCTTAAAAAGGCTAAAAAACCCCCTTTTCCTCCAAAAATAGCAAAAATCCCCTAAAAAGGAATAAAAAATATAAAATAATGAGGAAAAGGAGGAAAAAACCCTATACAGCTGCCCAAAACTATGTGTTTCCTAAAACCATGGGTCAGCACTCCACCACCAAAAAACTATAAATAGGTGATGGAGATCCCTTATTTCATATCCACAATCACAAGCACCCTTACTCTGCCAAAATCTCTCTCGAAACCCTAGTTCACCTTTTGAACTATTTTCACCTTGAGAGCCACCTTTGGCCCATCCCCAACATTGGAGAAGGAGAAAGGAGCATACTGAAGCTTGGAGCATCCTCTTGGACACTGCAAAGGGCTTCATCAAACCTTGACACTCAAGGTAACATTAATAGTAAAAGTCATTCTTTTCATTTGATGTTTATGTTTCATGCTTGTTTGGAATTAATTTAATTGTTGTTTTAGCTTAATCATTTAATCATTATTGAACTGCTACTAAGGAGTCCATTCTCCTTAGTAGGTGCTCATTGGCACAAGCTAGGGGTAAAACCCTAGCTACACTCTTCCTCTTCCATGAGAGTTATTCTTCCACTCCAATTCAACCTTACATGACTCATTCCAAGTATATTGACCTTCTAACTAATACTAATAACATTGGGCTTCTTATGGATTCGAAATGAGAAGAGTAGGATGCCATGTGGCATGGCAAATCTAGCTTGTGTGGGTCCCACATCCTCCATGTGTCTTCATGATCAATTGCCACTTTGATTTTACCTTGTATTTATTTATTTAGATCATTTATTAAATATTTATGCCATTCTAATGTGAAAACATCATTTATTATCCTCTTTATTTCAAATCCCAAAGCTTCCACCCCCAACCTAGGAAACTAGTAATTTTCCTCCTTGACAATTATTTGACCCTTAACATCAATTTGGCAAACTCTCATGAATATGGTAATTGGGATTATGCCATTGTGACCCAATTCCAAATTTGGGACATGAAAAATCCTCCCTTCCCAATATTGTTTTTCCTCAAGCAATTTCAAACATGGGTGTTGAAGAACTTGCTTTCTGTATAATTCTTTGAAGTTGCCACTGAGTTGCCCAACTTTGAGTCTTCAAGATTGCATGAATATTTTAGAGAAGAACCACCATGCTTGTTGTTTCACTAATTTGATTAAAATCACTTTATTAATTGGGGAATCCATCCACCATATTACTTGTTTCTCAAAAAAATTGAAACCAATGAGACTAAGAATTATCCCAGGGTCCCATTGCTTGTATTGCACTCCAACAATTAGGAGTGCTCTCCAACTCATACCACCAAGTAAGAGAGTTCATGGATCCCATTTTCTTGTATGCATTCTTCTTGACATCATGAGTACAAAATATATATCATCAAAGTACATATCAACATAATGAAAATGTACATCAAGACAATGCTTCATCAAAGAGTCATGAAAGTTACCTCCAAGCAAGTAGATCACCATTTTCCAAGCGCATACAATCAACAAGTAACCAATCAAATTTGCTCCAATGACATAGGTGAGGATCCCATGTCCTATAATGCTTCTCCAAAAGGATATGATGTGCATCAAAATTCTTAGCCATGTATTCTTTCATCCAAGGAGTGAATGAGGAATCTCCACTGAAATATGAACCAAATAATGAGCAAAAAAAGCAAGGAGACTTCAAATGGCTGAAAGAAGTCTCACCCATACATCCATGAATGTGAGAATCATAAATATATAACAAGGTATGTGGCTTCCAAAAAAAATATTCTTCAATCATAAATCTATTCACCCAAGTGTTGGATGAAGTTCCTCCAACATCAAATAAACCAAGTGTTGAGCAAGAAAAACCATGAGTCTCCAAGTGACTCAAATGCATATCGTAGGTGCATCCATGTAGATGTGCATCATCATAAAGTAACAAATGTTGCTGCTGCAAATGTGAGTAAGAATGTGCTCCAACCATGTCATCATAAAAGGTAAATCTAGGAGTTCCATACTCCTCATGTGGCACCATAAAAAAGAACCCTTTCACCCATACTTCATTGAGACTAATGCTAAAAAACAAGGAATTGTAGGATGTAGGAGAATGAACTAACTCACCCAAATGATCAAAAAGTGCAGAATTTTCACCATGGGAAGGATCCATATGGGTAGTATCATGCAGCTCCTTCACAAGTGTGAAACCTTTATCATAGATTGGTTCCAATGGAGAGGAATCATGCTCTTCTTTAAAAATTGCATAACCTTCATCAAGAGACAATTTAGTTTCCTCTTCCACCACCTCAAGTGTTTGGATCTCTTCAAGTTCATCTTAAAACAAATCAAGCACATTCAAATTTCCACATTTCTCATGATCCACCATGTCATGAGAAACCTCCAAACAATCTACCATTTGACAATCTAAAACATAGGAGGAAAACAGGTATCTTGCAACTTTTCAAGAAGTTGCTCATTTTGAATTGTGAGCTTATGATTATCCTCATTAATCTTCAAGTATGTATTATGTAACAATTCATTAAGCTCAAAAAAATGGTTTTTATAAAAATACAAAGACATGAAATTACCTTTGATGTGGCACATTGCTCTTTGAATCTTCTCTATGTCTTCAAGGAAGGATGTTTCCTTCAATGATGTAGCTCTCCAGCAATAATTTGACACCAATGCTTGAGTGTCATGGAGAATTCTAAGGGACTCTTGGATATTCTTTTCATTCATCTTTAAGGACCCTTCAAGAAAATGAGGCTCTAGTAAATAACCTCCTCATCTTCTTCTTTCTTGCTTGGACCAACTTCATGAAGCTCAAGTGGTGATGGGGAAGTTGATCTTGTTTCTTCTTCAACTGCTACAAGGTCTTCATTTTCATGTTTAATGGAATTTTGGATTGCAGCAACACTTTCAAAATTTATCTCTGTGTCACCAACATAGAGGTGTGAGCACCCATCAGTAGGTACTTCTTCATAGTTCAAGCATCTATCAGTAGATGCTCTTTGGTTCATGTCTAAGGTAGAAGGTGTCTCGAAATGATCTTCCATATTTTCAATAGAATCTTCTTCATGCTCTTGTGATGTCTCTTCCTTTTTCTCCTTCAAGCAAGATGATGCATTTTTCCCCTTGTTTTCCTTAGTATCAATATATTTGGAGTCTCTTTTTGAAGAAAATCCAAAAACTCTCATCCAGTAGGAAATAGATCTATTCTTTGAAGGTTTAGATATTTCACTGCTCTTTTCATTCACACACATATGATTTTCTCTCCAAGGTATTTTACAAGAAGGGCATAAACCTTTCTTCACTAACTCCACATCTTCATTTTTGGGTCTATTTGCAAACAGCTGATTAGCATAGTCTTCAAAAGGCATGGCATTTTTTGTATCTTCCTTCAAAGCAAGATATGCTTGATATCTTTGATATTGTTAGGGCAAAGTTTTATATGTTGCTCTCCATCTTTGTAACTCATTCATAGAATTATCATTTGGTGGTGTGTCATACTCATATTTATCATACATGTGGTCATAATAATAATATTCATTCCTCCAATTGTAAGAAGTGTTGCATGATGGCACCTCTTCCTCAACCCATTCACATTCTGCTTCATATTGTTCATAATCATCTGCATATTCCTCATAAGAATTGTACTCATAGGATTGATCATAATAGTAAGACATGGATGCAACGTATTCTTCAATGCATGATATTAACTCACAGGTGCAAGGACCATGCTCTAATACCACTGTAATGTCCCTTTTTATGAATTTATTAAAATGACACTTTTTCACTTTTTTCCCTAGTTCGACCTTTGACTAGTTTTGATGTCTAGGTATCCAATTTGTTCCAAATGATCCCAAATATTCTGAGAAGGTATATGAATGATATTAGAAATTTATTATGATTTTTAGGGATTATATAGTACCAAAAAAAGACTTCTGAAAACCCCTTTAAGATTCTGGCCAAAGTAGGGAGTTTGACTAGCAATTTCTCTTTGATTAGTATTGGCCCCTTGGTTTCCAAATGACTCCAAATTCTCCCAAATTGATACAGAAGGTAATTGGATGATATTAATACATATTTATAATGTTTATGGATTCTATGGAGTGTTCATATGAATTCTTTAACTCCTCTTTCAAATCTGGTTAAGATAGAGATTTTTACTAGTAAGTTGTGGTTCAAATCCCTTAGGGGTAGATGATGAAAATGACTTTCTAAATGCACTCAATCCAACTCGAATTTATGAATGGAAGTAGGGGAAATATAAAGGAAATCAAAATGAAATAATATGCATCACCATTAAAATTTTAATGTCTGTTATAACTCCCTTAAATCAGATGCAAAAAGACTAGTTTCAACCTTGGGGGAAATGGCATTAAATATTCTTCAAATGGTATTAAACTGATCAAAATGACTCCAAATGGTTAAGTACTGAACATGAAAATTGTGAAGATCATAAATGACAGTAAATGAATCATAAATAAATCATAGGAATGATCTTTCATTTGAATACATCAATACATCATTGCTACACATCAAGGTAGTGGAGAAATGACACCATTCTTTCATTAAAAATCAGATTTATACATTTCCACTTAGAATTTAGACCTAAAACTTTCTGAAGATGAAGAACAAAATATTTTATTCATATTAAAAAATAAATGGGGCATTATAATCTCCCCCAAAGAGTACAATAGCTCACCAAAAACGCCCTCCCTTAAGGATCAAGAATATGCAATGAAAACTGAAAATTGTTGCAGGAGTGAGCTGCACTAGAATAAACCATGAGCTTCCCTATAGCTTAAAACTAAAAATAAGACTCCATTAAATCTCCATGAAATACCTTAATGGCCTTTCCAAACACCAACTTGTATGGGAATCTTTCACCCTCGAAATTGGCTAAGGAAAGAAACTAGTCATCCAGTAGCACCTCTCTCACAAATGCAATAGCAAATTCTAAAAATGATCAAAAGATGCCATTCTTCTTTGTTCATGACTTTTATAAACTTCTAATTTCCTCCATGGGTCGAATTCCTTCCAAGAGATTCATGAGAAATCAAGTTGGGAAGAAATTCCTAAGTATGCCACTTGTCCTTCCAATTCTATCCCTCTCCTTCTCCAAATTTGAATTGGTGTCTCTTTGGATGCCCTAACTCACTTGAGGGACCTATTGGAGGCTATTTTTAGCCCTGACATGTAACAAATGTCATTAGTCATCCCTCAGGTCTGATTTGTATCATAGGTGTCATAGCATCTTCATCATTGTTGTCATAGAACTAGGGAATCTAGCCCAAGTGTCTCACTATCTCCAAATTGCCTCTTCCTCTTCCATGAGAGTTATTCTTCCACTCCAATTCGACCTTACATGAATCACGCCAAGTATATTGACCTTATAAGTTTATAACTCATCCCAATAACATTTGTCTTCTTATGGATTCAAAATGACAAGAGTAGGATGCCATGCGGCATGGGAAATCTAGCTTGTGTGGATCCCACAACCTCCATGTGTCTTCATGATCAATTGCCACTTTGATTTTCCATTGTATTTATTTATTTATATCCTTTATTAAATATTTATCCCATTCTAATGTGCAAACATCATTTATTATCCTTCTTATTTCAAATCCCAAAGCTTCCACCCCCAACCTAGGAAACTAGTAATTTTCCTCCTTGACAATTATTTGACCCTTAACATCAATTTGACAAACTCTCATGAATATGGTCATTGGGATCAGGCCACTGTGACCCAATGCCAAATTTGGGACATGAAAAATTATGACTTTTTTACTTCATTGAACAATGATATTGAGGCTAAGAAACAAGAATTGTAGAAGCTCAGGTAGGAGCATATTGAAACTAATGAACAACATAAAGCTCAACTACAAGAGTTGAAAAGTGAGCATGAAAATTAGTTGAAAGACCTATAGGTACATAATGCATCTCTTCAGCAATAGTTATAGGAATCATAAGTGCAAAATATAGGCTATGTTGAAAACATCACACTGCTTGAGCAACAATTGAAAGATTCAATGGGCATGGAAGCTACTTCTACCTTCTCTAAATTTTCTAAGAATTTAAGGAGCTAACTCTTAAAATAAATGAAGATCATAAGAACCTTTTGGTTGATCTATTTGAATTCCTAAATGACATTCAAGAGATGTATAATGTCTTTGAGCATCATTCTGATATCCTTGAAGGACATAATGAGAGGAGGCAAGAAGCAACTAGGGATATTGAATATGTGGTAGATTGGAATAAGTACATTAAATATAAACCCAAAGATATCCCTGTTCTGGACAACATCAAGTTTAGAAGGATCAGAATCTCTTTGGAGTCATGGGAACATGCATGTGAAACAGTTCAGTCTACCATTCAAGAATCACAAGTAGTTTGTGGTAGGAGGTGGCATGCAACTGACAATTTAATGATCATGTTGGAATTTCCAACCTTGGACCTTATTGAAAAGGCTTGTCAACCTAAGATTACTATCGAGCAGGTTGATGAGAGATATTCAAAATCCAAGGAGTGAATTGAACAACTAGATCATATTCACATTTATGATATTAAAGAATTAATTGAGAAACCCATCAGTTTAGGAATGAAGATCAACCTTTTTCCACATGAATAGCATAAGGCGGTGAAAAGAGAAGTTGAATTTCTCACTTGCAAGACCCAGTTGGCACTTGAGATTGTTAACTATTAGGATGTTGATGATTTCTTAGATGTATGGGCCAAGTGGCGAATTTCCCATGGCAAGTCTTAGATTAATAATATTTTGTAATCCTTGTTTTTATGGGAAAACTGTCTTTTTTTATTTGATGTAATTTTTATTTAAGGGGATTGAGATCTCATAGAAAGGGCGAGGGAGAAAATTACCAAAGGAAAACTCGAGATGCTTTGTTTGCTCGAGGATTTGTAATTTTTTGCGGACTTAATGAAATCCAATCAGTTTCTCTTGGCCATCTCTTTTGCACATTTTTCAAATTTCTTTGATGGATTCTATTTTATCACTTCAATAGTTGGATGAATTCTGTTCTATGTTGCAAATTTTTTGAGCACATCGATCTGTCGGTTGAATTTCTCTTAACATACAGTTCATGTGTTATTATGTGTTAAATGAATTTATTTACTTAACTCATATTATCTTATTCTGCAATTCATAAACAATTGTAATCATATTGATGCTAATTTTTTAATTAGCATATCATAACAGAACAATCTTATGTATGTTCTAAATTCCTTGGGTAAAATTATTCAATAGTTATTGTCTAGTTTTGTTTGAAGCTGAGAAGCACAGATCCAATTCATATGTTTATTAATTGGTGATATACTTATTAAATAATTAAGATATGATTGTTCTGCAAAATCAAATCACATTTTCTAATTCGGATCTAACCCAATTAGATATTTCCTAAAGCTAACACCACTTACCCCTTTGACATAAAACTCTTCCCATTCTTCCCTGGAAGGAAGACAGATCCATTTGAATCCACTGACATAAGTTCCAGCGGAGGCCTGATATCTGCAGGAGTCAGTCACACCAAACAATTTGGGGATAGAACCAGTCTTGCGTAGGGTTGTTTGAATCCTTTCAGATTGGGCTGTCACCTTCTGTTGATTGCCTTCGAACATATTCCAGCATTACATCCGAGGCTTCAACAAATGGCGCTAGATGGAGGGCCATGACCAGTCATGCCTAAACAAAACACTAGTATACCTCCTCTAGCAAGGATACCAGTTTTTACCAGGATCCATACTCAAGCATCCACATATACGGAGCAACTAGTTCAAGATCCAACTATAGTTCCTGCTAATACTATAATAGGACAAGGAACAGGAAGGCCTGAAATTATTTTTGTATCACCTACTAGAGGGCCTCTAACCCTTGAGAAATTAAGGAAAAGTACTCATGATATCACTGCTCGGGTTGAGCAGAGAATTGAAGACAATTGGAACCTGAGACAAATATTATCGCAACAATGTCAAGCCAAAAATTCATAGATTGAAACTAACAATCAAAATTCGGATAATCAAAACATAAGTAATCAGAACACATCTCGATAGGAACTGTTTCCTGACATCCAAATCGAATCATTATTTGAAGAAATAGAACAATATCAGAATATCCCACAACCCAACATTGCATCAGGTGGACCACCACCAGCACCCCCTTCTTCATCTTCATCCTCATTTGAGGAATCATCGGACAAGGATTCATCCACAAGTTCTTCTTCTATAGAAGACATACCAATGGGAGATCTAAAAAATAGACCTTGGTTAGACCAGGATGCTGTATTCATTCCTGGAGACCAGCATAGACTTCCCAAAAACCTAGAAAAATGGCTTCCTAAATTTAATCCAGATGATAAATCTCCTGCTGAAGACCATATTAAAACCTTCATGCCAGCTATTAGGCTAAGAAGTGTGATACATGAAGATGCAGTCTATAGGTTGTTCCCTTATACCTTTGAAGGGAAAGCATCTAGCTGGTATTTCTCCCTAGAAGCCTGATCGATCTCTTCTTGGAATGATTTTGAAGCCCTATTTATCCAAAAATTTGGAGACGATAAAAATCCCAAGGATCTGGTCATTGATCTATCCTCAATGAAAATAAAGGGTTTAGGATTTCAACCAGAGATTCTCCTATTTGAAAAATAGAATCCATATCATTGTTCTTCCTGTAGAGGAATTATTGGTTGCATATTACATTAAAGGTCTTCCTATCCCTATTTCCATGTGGGTCAAGAGAGCTCATAAGGATAAATTGCAGGAGGCTTTTGCTGAATCTATTCAGGTAGAAAAAGACATGTTTTGTTTAAAATATAATCTTGACACTCAATCTGATCAATCTTCTACCTCCCGCAAGAAACAAGAGAATGCTCCTAAACCCACTGTGCAAAATAAAGATCCTTTTGAAATGAATGATATGAAAAAAATTCTGTAGAAGATCTCTAATGAAATGGTAGAATTGAAAAATACCAACACTGAAAATAAAACCAATAACAAAGGGTTCGTAAGACCACCTTTTATGATACCTTACCAACCCCCTCATAATCAAACTCCACCTAATCGAAATGAGGGGTTAAATTCTGAAGAAATCTATTCCATTTATAAGGCTCTAGCTACTGAATCCCAGAATACTCCTGATCACCCTGATGAAAATCCTAAAGAAAACGTGGATCCTAAACCACCCGACGAAGAAGAGGACCAGCGGGTCAATACCATTAGTTGTTTTTCAGAACTTCCTATTGCTTAATAGGAAGATGAGCCTGAGACTATTTTTAATGTCCAACATCCTTATAACACAAGAATCAAAGGACAATCTTCACAGGAATCTTCCCCTTCAACATCCACCCCAAATAAAGGCAGAGCAATAACACAGAAAGAGACTGTCATTCCCGAGATTGAATATAGTTTAGTTGATAACTTGAAAAGGGTAAAGGCTAACATATCTCTTTTTGAACTTTTTAAAATCCCTTCCATGAGAGATAGTTTTCCTAAAAGCATGATTGTGAACAAACCTAGAGAAGTTCAAAACAACAACTTAGAGACTTATTCTAAACCCGGTAGCCAAAATCTAGGTGGAAAGAAAACGCTTCCTTTCTTGCTCACCATCAAAATGTTTAATAGGAATGTGCATAACTACATAATAGACTCAGGAACTTCATCCAATGTAATGCCACTGTCTGTATGCAAGAAGCTGAATGCATCACGGGAACCTTTCCCTACCCAAATAGTTCAAGTTGACCTATCTAGAGTTAGGGTAGTAGGAGAGTTGAAAAATGTTCTTTTGAGATTACCTGCTTACCCAAGAATCCACCAAACCATTGACATAGTTGTTGCTGATATCCCCGTGGAATATGGAATGTGGCTAAGTAGGGATTGGACAGAAAATCTTAAAGGTTATTTCGCTACTGACTGGTCCCATTTATGGATCCCTTACAATGGAAGACCTAATAAAATCAAAATTAGTAGAGATCCATACATGAAACAAATAGTCACTGATTTGAATAATTCCAGTGAACCTGCTGCTTACTTTAGCTCACACATTGAACACTACACCTTTGATACATTCTTAGGGTATTTACCTGCTGATTCATCACCTGCTGAGAATGTTCATAATCAATCTGAAATTGTTATTTTTACTTATGTCCCATTCTCTAGTTCCATTTTACATAATGTCTATAATGTGAATACAAATTTTAGAATAGATTCAAATGCTTGAACTTTGTTCTTTGATGGGTCAAAATATAAAGATGGAGCTGGTGTAGGATGTGTGTTAATAGACCCAAAGGGAACCAAGATAATGATTTCCTGCAGACTAGAGTTTGACTGCACTAACAATATTGCTAAATATGAGGCTCTAGTTCAGGGACTCAGGAAGGAAATCGATCTGGGCGCTCAGGTAATAGAATGCTACGGGGATTCCAAAATTATTGTGAAACAAGTAAGGAATAAAATTCATTGTATATCTCCCCGTTTAATTAATTATCAGAAACTTGTTAGGGATTTGACCAATTCTTTTAGTGCATTCAATATTAAATCAGTCCCTAGGTCCCAAAACTTTGATGCAGACTTATTGGCCAACACTACCTCAAGACTGATTCCTCCAGAAGGTCTGTCTCCTATCACTTTCTCTACTGAGTTAGTGTATAGACCCTCCATCCCTGATAATGTAACAAGTTGGAAAGTTTTCGATGATGATCAACAGATTTTAGATTTCCTCAAAAATCAAGATACCTTCCAATATGTATCCATAGATAAGGCCGATCACGAAAAATCTTTGTCTAACCCTAAATATCCCTCCAACCTTATTCCCAAGTCAGTCATTAATTTAGAGAAGTACTACGACTTGTAGGATAAATTTAAGCATAAAACTAATTACAAAACACATAGTTCCTCTCTTAACTACCAACAGGTTAATCTAGGAATTGATCAAAACTATCAGTTGATTAATTTGGGGATTGATTACTCTCCTAATGAGAGAAAATATTTCATTAAACTGTGCATAGAATTTAAAGATGTGTTCGCTTGGACCTATGACGATCTCAAGGCTTTTGATACCCACAACATGCACCACAATATTCCCATGAAACTTGATGCAAAACCCTACCAGCAGAAACTAAGAAAGACGCATCCCAGTTTGGAACCATCTGGCAAAAAAGAACTGGAGAAATTGTTAGTAGCCAGAATTGTATTTTCGTTCAGACACACACAATGGATTGCAAATATAGTCCCTATTTGGAAAAAGAATGGGGAGATTAGATTGTATGTAGATTTCATAAATCTCAATAAAGCATCTCAAAAAGATAACTATCCTATCCCTCCTATGGAACATATATTACACAAAGTTGCAGGTGCTGAAATGTTTTCCTTGTTATATGGCTTCGCAGGGTACAATCAGGTATTAGTTGCCCTTCATGATCAATTGAAAACCGCTTTCCGAACACCTTGGGGAACATTTTTCTACAGAAGAATGCCTTTTGGTTTGATAAACATCGGCACCCCTTTCTAGAGGGCTATGGATATAGCTTTCAAGGGGTTAATGCATAGTTTTGTTGTTGTTTATCTAGATGATATTACAATCTTTTCGAAAAAGAGACATGATCATCTATTTGCTCTTAAACAAGTATTTGAATGATGAATAAAGTATGGGATCTCTCTGAATCCAAAGAAATCCATTTTTGCTATTACAGAAGGTAAGCTTTTGGGATTCATTGTTTCAAAGCATGGTATGGTCATTGACCCTGAAAGGACATATTCCATAGCCAAAATTGGACTTCCCAGCTCCAGAAAATCCATGCAGTCATTCTTAGGTAAGATTAAAATTTTTAGAAGGTTGGTACCTAATTTTGCACAAATTGTTAAACCTTTACAAGATCTAATCAAGAAGGATGCACTATTCAAATGGTCCGATGCACAGAGAGATTCTTTTGTGAAAATTCGTAGAGCCATCGCAAAAGCTCCTTCTCTGATGTCTCCCGATTTCACTAAAGATTTCATTTTGTATACATTTGCTACTGATTTATCTTATGCTGCTGTCCTGACACAAAAACATGCTGATGACGTTGAGATTCCTATCTCCTTCATGTGCTCCATGTTTAAAGGGGATGATTTGAATCATTCCTAGATTGATAAGCAGGCTTATGCAGTGTATAAGTCTGTAAAGCACTTCAGACCCTATCTTTTGAAATCTAGGACTAAAGTTATTGTCCCTTATGCAACAATAAGGAATGTGTTGATTCAAAAGGAGCTTGGCGAAAAACGTGATCACTGGATGACAACGCTTTAGGAATACGACCTTGAAATTAAACCCACTAAAATCGTAAAGGGACAAGGTTTGTGCTTACTTACTGCCCAGTCTAATGACCCTGTACAGGAACAAAACGAGTGGAATCAAGAATAAAGTACATCTGAAAGTTCTGTAAATGTTACTGCTACACCAACATCTGAATGATATGACGACATTAGGTTTTTCTTACACATGGGTTTTCTCCTCAAACCCTGGATTTTAAAAAGCATATGGCTTTAAGATTGAAGGCTACACCATATCAATTTATTGATGGGGTGCTTTTTAGGAAAAATTATGATGGGATTTTTCTTAGGTGTTTGGAAAAAACTGAAATTGACAATATCTTGTTGGAATTTCATGCAGGACCTACAGGAGGACACTTTTCAGGGGAAAATACTTCCCACAAGATTCTGAGAGAAGTCTATTACTATCCCACTCTATTCAGAGATGCATATGCCTTTACCAGAAAATGTGAAGCATGCCAAAAATGTGCTGGAAAAGTCAATGAAAGCCTGCCTTTCCCCTTCATCCAGTCAGTGTCTAGTTCCCATTTCAACAATGGGGCCTAGATTCCATCAGTCCTATTACTCTTTCCTCCTCCTTGCAACATCGATACATCTTTACAACCACAGACTACTTCACCAGGTGGGTAGAGGAAGTTCCTCTTAGGATGGCCAACACAAAATCAGTGATATTCTTTCTGGAGACTAACATAGTCATTAGGTTTGGGGCACCTGATTTTTTGGTTTTAATAATGCTTCCTACTTCTCCTCTATCAACCTTAACCAGTATTCCCTTGAAAAAGGGATTAAGATTAAATATTCTGCCTACTATTATCCACAGGGAAATGGTTTGGCTGAGTCCTCCAACAAAAATCTGATCAACATACTGAAGAAGATTGTAGCCACCAATCACAAGAATTGGCACACTCAACTGTTGAATGCTCTTTGGGCAGACTGTATTACCCCAAAAGTCACCATTGGAAACTCTCCTTACTGTTTGGTTTATGGTAAGGAGGGAATCTTACCATCTAATCTTTTGATCCCTTCATTAGAATTATCTCATTCAATACAACATGATGACTCTTCTCCCCTTTAGCAAAGGATTGACTTGTTACTTCAATTGGAAGAGGAGAGGGATAAGTCCAAGAATAATCTATATCAACGTTAACAATTAGTTAAGAAATGTTTTGATGAAAAGTCCTCAACTGGTAGGGATTTCATAGTGGGATATTTGGTTTTAAAATGGGATAAACATCATAGATATAAGAATGACTATACCAAATTTCAACGCTTCTAGCTAGGGCCATTCATTGTTACAGAAAAGATTGGCCCTAGTACTATCCGATTACAAACACTGGAAGGTGTCTCTGAAACCTATCCAGTCAATGTTCAACTGCTCAAGAAGTATTTCATATAAGATAAGCATTTGGATTATCTGTACACAGGCGTGGTTTTTTCTTTTCTTTTCTTTTTTTGGATTGTTTGTTTTATTTGAATTTTTCTTTTCTTTGAATCATAATAATGACAAAACATTTGGCATAGGATGCTGATCAGTGCATCTTAGATCAATTCAGTCTAAATATTTGGGGTGGCCATGTCAGATCTACTTTACTTAGTCTATACATGAAGGTTTCCTTTCATGAAAAATAACAGCCAATTTATGAAGAGATTTAATTGATACTTTCCCATTTGAATCACCATCATTATAGATGTCACATTTTGATAATTGAAGTTATAGGGGTAACTAGGTCTTCCTTCCTTATGTTCCATTAGTGATTGGCAGGAAATATTTTTAGCCTGGTCAACCTTTATATGTTTTGGATCCCATCATGATCATCTTGAAATTAAATACACTTAAATAATTGTGAATTGAAATATGGGGGTTCTTATCAAAAGCCAACCCATTATGTTCATAGATTCCCAGTGGAATGACATCTCCACATCTGGTCATCAATCTAGGGAGGTGACTTTCAGCTAATGCTAGAAGGTGGAAGATCCTATCACAGGTTGGACCATTCATGATCCATAAGTATCAGTGAGTAACACTACTAAAGTGTGGTCACCAAGCCATGGTAGTGTCTGGTGATTTACATTTCAATTAATCTTGTTTCTCTTTGTTAAGACAACTTGTTGTATTCAAGGACAGGGGGTCTTATTGCAAGCCATCTTGACCATGATCATGAAATTCATTTTGGACTGAAATTATTGCTATATGGTCACCAAGCCATGATAATTTCTTTTAGTGTCAAAACTAAAGGACAAGGAGTCTCCTTACAGAGTTAGCTTGTTCAGTTTCTAGGTGAGCTTTGTTAATAGCATTGCCAAAACCTTATCACCAAGTCAGGGCAATGGCCTTGTTTCAAAAAAGTCTTATTTGCACATTTTTCAATATATATATATATATATATATATATATATATATATATATAATATAAAATATTTTGAGTAATGCAGTCAGTAAAGACGATAAATAAATGGTTAATAATTCAAGGTGACTCATGATCTAGTGATCTGGAATGGTTGTAAGGTTATTTCTAGGGTTTATCACAAAC
The DNA here is from genome assembly GCA_027924585.1 of Larix kaempferi. Taxonomy (NCBI): domain Eukaryota; kingdom Viridiplantae; phylum Streptophyta; class Pinopsida; order Pinales; family Pinaceae; genus Larix; species Larix kaempferi. Next base: position 5,624,995 of record BSBM01000399.1, on the reverse strand, counting down.
TACCTTCTCATGTTTACATAATGGTTCAAGGATTACCTCTTTACTACTAGGATGCCTTTTTCAAATGAACATCATCTCAATTGATTTCGAATGGGGACATATCAATAATATGAAATGAACTCTGTTGTTTGATTGTGTTGTTGTGAAAACATTTTCTAAGTTGCAGGATGAAACATCTTTTATTCTGACATCTCTCCATCTCAAAAGCTGAAGATTATATTTATAGAGATAACTTCTTCACCCAGCCAGTCTCCATTTGTTGTAAACAAAACAAATCCCATTTTTATCAATGAAAATGGGATCCCCACTATTATTTTTGAAGGTAACTTAGAATTGATTTATCTGTTTTTGGGTGTTTTGATTGTTGTCCTTATCCTTTTCCTATTTCCATTCCTTGATTTTAATGAATTTTGCTTAAAAAACCTTTCTTTTTGTGCGTTTTAAGAGTTGCGGAAAACTTACTTTTTCTTCAAATTATATTGTTTCCACAACCCTCGATCCGCAATCTGCAATCCGCAATGCAAATTGCGGATGTTGAGAATTTTCGAATAACACATTTCTTCTTTCCGCAATCCGCAACCCATCAATTTGGATTGTGGGTGTCGGGAAATCTTTTTATAAAATCAAATTTTGGTTCTGCATTCCACAACCCACAAATTGGGGATTGCAGAATGTGGAAAGCACTTCGTTGTTCAAAATAACATTTACGTTTCCGCAACCTGCAACCTGACAATTGGGGATTGCGGAAATTGTAAACCATAATAAGCGAAAGCGAAATGTAGACCCGCAACTCGCATTGCAGATTGCGGAAAGATTGATTTTTCCCATATCTTTTCGCCTCTCCATTTTTCCATTCGGTTTGCGGATTGCGGAACATTGAAATACTTAAAGTTCAAACTTTTACTTCCGCAACCTACAACCCGCATTGCGGATTGCGGAAACCTAAAATCAAAATCACAATAAATTCACTCTCGCATTTGTTTTCCTCTTTTTCGCATTTTGAATCTGAGCCGTCAATTCATTTAAATTTTACAATATGGATTTATCTCACCATAGTTTAAATATTTTGAATTTCCACGATTTTTCTACTGTTTTTTAAACTTGCAAATTTCACTTGGGAAAAAGATTTCACTGCGGATGTTTTACCATATTTACCATTTTACTCCCTTCTTCAATGCAGGTTGGTTTTCTAGTACTTTCATCCTCATTTTTTGATAATTCTTAGTTAAAATTAGTTTTGTTGATTTTTTTTCCCCTCATTTTATTAGATTTTCAAGTTTTCCAATCATGTCGAAAAACACCTACTCGAAAATGGCCCTAAAGGAACTTAAGAACAAAGACCCAAACAATGGAATCCTCTCCGATACAAATGGCAGGGTGTATGAAACCTATCACTTGGATTGGTCACGCATTTACTCCATTTTTGACAATGATGACCTATCCAAAATTCAACAAAACTAGTCCTCCTACCTAAACATCATCAAATCCCAATTACACACCATTACAGCTAGACCGATGCTCACGCCTTACACCGATGTTGTCAAATGGATAATTGACCATGTCCACCCGCTAGACTGCTCTTTCAATGGTAAGGATGGGGATCAATTAACTTCTTTCCGGCTTGAAGTGTTTGCTAGAGCTTATTCCCTAAGGAAACTCGACCAGCTTCTAAATAAGAAATTCCTAGATTCCGCTGCAACCCAATTCAATTTCGAGGAAATGCTTAGGTCATGGATGCATAAACCTGCAAGCTTCATGCCCAAGGCCGACAAATCCTATCCCATCTCCTGGTTTAAAGATCCATTTGCTTTGTTGGAAGCCATGCTCTGCAGATTATATGGTTTACCAGATTGTTTAGTGTTCAAGGACGAATGGGCACCCCTTTCCCATCATGTCCTCACTACAGGAGAATAATTTAATTGGGCTAAAGTTCTATCAATGGAACTCAAGACTGCGATTGAGAAATATCAGAAGACCCCAGCTTCCAGAAAATTTACTTTCTTCTACTCGGCTGATGTGATGGATGTCTTTTGTTTGGATTTTTCAGTTTCCTTCCATGGGATGGAATTGGACTCTGTTTGCACCGCCTGTTCATATTTATTGTTTTGTGCTGTGGAATGGAAATTTTATGCCTCTAATATATGATATTTTTGACCATTTTGTTGGCTCAATTCATCTGATGATCTTCAAGGAGAATGATCCCAACTTCTCCCCAAATTCCAAGGCACTTTTCTCTGCCATGGGTGACTGGTATGTGGGGGAATACTTCTCTTATGTCAGGATTTGGGGCAGTAATACATCCAATATACTGCCCAGAATTGTACCAGATAGGTTGCTACTAGAGGAAATATCCTTCCAGACAGTCACTGATGGTGTGTTCCCTAAATTGACTGGAGCCAAAAGAAGAGGTTGGACTAAGTTCCCACTCCATCTTGGACCTCTAGTAATTCAAAATTCAACCCATGCTGGATTACTTGGTAAGAAGATTGCTATCCTGAAACTTGGGAAAGATCCAAAGAGAATGCATGATCCCAAATCATTTCTGGAAAATCATTTTGCACAAGAGCACATGAAAAGTGTTTATGCTCATCAGACTGACCCAGATGACACAATCTACCAAGGAGTTGAATCATTTGATGAGGTATTGAACAAGACTTCCTCTCTGGAAGAAAATAATTTCATCTTTAAGTATCAACAAGAGCTCAAGACTAAGGTCTTGCAATACAAAAAATTCGAGATGTCACTTGATGAAAAGGTTCAGAAAGACAAGGCAGAAAAGGAAGCTCAGAAAGCAATAACCCCTCTCTTGATAACCTACCGTGATGATGATAAGGGTAAGGTTCCTATTGAGGACACACCTCATCCCAAACCTTTATCTAACCTCAATGCCTTGATCCAGTTTGCTGCTGAGATGAAAAGGGAGTTGGCAATGTTGTTGTCGTCATTGGAAACTCAGACTGTTGCTGCAACAACTCTAGCCAAAAAGAAAAAGATTGAAGTTACAGTACTAGAGGTAACAATGCTGCATATAGAAGATAGTGATGTGGATGATGAAACCCTCCCTTCCAAATTTTTATGCCCAATTTCCTTTCCTGTCACCCTGCAAGAAGTTATTTCTGTTACCCCTACCTCTTCTGATCCTTTGGAGATCATAGTGATTGATGTCTCTCTTCCTGAGTTTAACTTCCTAGAGGTCACCATCGCCATATTTATAACCTCTTCCATAGCATAAAAAATTTAAATTGTTTCACTCCCATCTCATCGCCTGATATCATAGCTCCTGCACTCACATCAACTGAACCATTGGTCATCCCTTTGGTGACTTCCCAAGAGTCAGACACGGCTCTAACCCCTCTTCCACTTACGTAGGATGTTGAAACCCAAGTCCCTACTATTGGTTGTGGAGCCAGATATTCTAGTCTCATAGATGATATTGTCTTAGCCGTACATCTTAGAGGACTATACACTCATTCCCCTACCTTGGGGTTTAGGGGCAACGCCTCGGAGAAAAAATTTTGGGGCTGTTTTCGCCAGCTGTTTTGCAGGCCCATGGTTTTGGGTATCCCGTGGTATTTTTCCCATTGTATTTTCCCTATAAAAGAAAGACATTGTAATATAGCTAGGGTTGATATATTAGGTTTTATGCATTGTAAAGATCTCTAAGATCAAGAGAGAGATTGTGAAACAATGAAGAGGAAGTGTAGCGGCTGTGCTGCATGATGTATCCCTTGACTTTGCTGGACGGAATAATAATAAGGACTGGAAACTTCAGTGTGGATGTAGACCAAGTTGGGTGAACCACGATATATCTGTGTCTCTCTTGTAATGTGTATGTGTGATTATATTTGCATTTCTGTTTATTGTTATTGCTCTGTGATCCTATTTTTCTAACAATTCGTATCAAAGCCAAAGGTCTATTTGGCAGATAAACCCGCATGAAGCTAGGGTTTTTGGTTCAAGTGGGAGCAATGGCAGAAGAATGAAAGTTTAAGGTTGAGAAGTTTAATGGCCAAAACTTCCAGTTATGGAAGCTGCAAATGGAGGACTATCTGTGCCAGAAGGATCTATTCCTGCTGTTGGGAGGAAGAGCAAAGCAGCCAGCGGCTATGAAGGATGAAGAATGGGAGGTTCTTGACAGAAAGGCTCTGGGAACAATACGGCTGAGCCTGGCTTCGTCGGTGGCTTTCAATATCTCAAAATAAATGACAACGAAGGGTTTGATGAGTGCATTGGGTAAGCTGTATGAAAAATCCTCGGCCTCCAACAAGGTATTTCTAATGAAGCGTTTATTTAATATTAAGATGTCTGAAGGTGGATCTATTACTGATCATTTAAATGAATTTATTACAGTTACAAATCAGCTAAGTTATGTAAGTGTGAACTTTGATGATGAGGTTAGGGCTCTTCTAATCTTGTGTTCATTGCCAGAAAGTTGGAATAGCTTGGTCATGGCTGTAAGTAGCTCTGTCTCTGGTTCAAACACCTTGAAATTTGATGATGTTATTGGTGTTATTCTTAGCGAGGAAATGCGAAGAAAAAGCACAGGTGAGACATTAGGTAATGCGTTGACCATGGAGAGTAGGGGAAGACAAAAGGAGAGAGGAAAGAGCCAAGGTAATCGTGGAAACTCTAAAATGGGCAGATCTAAGTCCAGACTAGGAAAGATAGAGTACTGGAACTGTGGAAAGAAAGGACAGCTGAAGAAAGACTGGAGATCTCTAAAGAAGAGAGGAGATGCACAGAAGGAAACTACCTAGGAAGCAAATGTAGCAGGTGATGTGTTACAAGATGCTTTGATTCTTGCATTAGATAATACTAGTGATTATTGGGTAGTAGATTCAGGAGCTTCATGTCATGCTACACCCCATAGGAAATACTTTCATGAGTATGTTCCTGGTGATTTTGGACATGTTTTATTGGGTGATGATGAGCCATGTAAAATTGTTGGAATAGGTAAGGTATGGATAAAAGTTAAGAATGGAACTGACTGGTTGTTAAAAGATGTTAGGCATATTCCTGCTATGAAAAGAAATATGATCTCAACAGGTCAGTTGGGAGATGACGGCTGTCTATCTACATTTGGAGAAAAGTGGTGGAAGATCACTAAAGGATCAATGGTGATAGCAAAAGGAGATAGGGTAGGTACGTTGTATTTATGTCCTCATAATACTGACCATTCTATCTCTTTAGCTTCCACAAGAACATATACAACATTATGGCATCATAGGCTTGGCCACATGAGTGAGAAGGGGATGCAGATTCTCCACTCAAGGAAGTTACTGCCGGATTTGAAGCAGGTAAGTTTGGAATTCTGTGAGAACTATGTTTATGGAAAACAGAAGAGAGTCAAATTTCTCAGGGTTGGGAAACAGAAGAAGAATGAAAAGTTATAGCTTGTTCATACAGATGTATGGGGACCGGCTCAGGTACAATCTCTTGGTGGCTCTCATTATTATGTTACATTTATTGATGATGCAACTAGGAAAACTTGGGTTTATTGCATTAGACAGAAATCTATTGTGTTTGCTACTTTTAAGAAGTGGAAAGCTTTGGTTGAGAATGAGATAGAAAAAATGCTAAAGTGTCTCAGATTTGATAATGGAGGTGAGTACTGCGGTAAGGAGTTTGATAGTTACTGTTCATACCATGGGATTCGTAGAGAGAAGACAGTCCCAGGAATACCAGAAGAAAATGGTGTGTCAAAAAGAATGAACAGAACGATCATGGAGCATGCAAGGTGTATGAGATTGCATGTAGGGTTTCCCTTACAATTTTGGGTGGATGTTGTGAATACTGTTGTTTATTTAATAAATAGAGGACCTTCAAGTGATTTGGATGGTGGTATTCTAGAGGAAGCATGGACAGATAAAAAGGTAAACTACTCATTTCTGAGAATGTTTGGTTGTGAATCATTTGTCCATATTGATAAAGATAATAGAACAAAGCTTGAATCTAAATCCAAGAAATGTACCTTTATTGGATATGGGGTTGATGAATTTGGTTATCGTTTATGGGATTATGAAAATAACAAAATCATCAAGAGTAGAGATGTGATATTCAATGAAAAGGTCATGTATAAAGATCAGTTGTAGGGAAATAAATAGGAAAAAGAAAACACAGAGTACACAGTGCTTGATGAAATTAAAGAAAATGAAGTTCTGAAGGTGCCAGAAAATCAAGAACAGCAGCAAGTACCTGAAATGCCTGCAACTGTAACAAGATCTAACAGGTTAAGTAGATTCCCTGAACGATACTCTCCTTCAATGTATTATTTATTGATGACTGATTCTGGTGAACAAGAATGTTATGAAGAAGCAATGCAGGTGGAAACTAGAAATAAGTGGGAGCAAGGCATGAATGAGGAGATGGACTCATTGGTAGGAAACCATACTTGAGATTTGATTCAGTTGCCTACTGGCAAAAGAGCATTGCAGAACAAATGGATTTACAGGTTGAAGGAAGAAGAAGGAGGTAAGAAGCGGTACACGGCCAGACTTGTTGTAAAGGGGTTTGCATAGAAGAAAGGTATAGATTTTGATTAAACATTTTTTCCTGTTGTTAAGATGACTTCAGTTAGGACCATCTTAAGTCTAGTGGTGGTAGAAGATTTGCATCTTGAACAGTTAGATGTAAAAACAATCTTCCTCCATGGGGATTTGGAGGAAGAGATATATATGCAGCAACCACAAGGGTATGAGGTCAAAGGGAAGGAGAATTTGGTGTGCAGGTTGAAAAAGAGCTTGTATGGCTTGAAGAAAGCTCCAAGGCAGTGGTATCTAAAATTTGACAGGTTTATGACAGAACAAGGTTATAGTAGATGTCATTTTGACCACTGTGTTTATTTCAAGAAGCTAGAAAATTAAAGATATATTATCTTGTTATTGTATGTGGATGACATGCTTGTTGCAGGGTCTAACATGCAGGATATAAATGTACTCAAAAGGAAGATAGCTAATTCGTTTGCGATGAAGGATTTGGGTGTTGCAAAGCAAATCCTTAGTATGAGAATAATGAGAGACAGAAAAAAATCACAAATTGACATTGTCTTAGAGTGAGTACATACATAAGGTGTTGGAGAGGTTTAGAATGCAAAATGCAAAACTAGTTAGTACACCTTTGTCCAACCATTTCAGTCTAAGTAAGGAAATGTGTCCCAAGACACAGGAAGAGACAGACTACATCTCCAATATTCCCTATCAATCAACAGTTGGCAGCTTGATGTATGCCATGGTGTGTACAAGACTAGATATTGCACAAGCAGTGAGAGTTGTGAGCAGATATATGAACAATCCAGGTAAAGAACATTGGAAGGTGGTACAGTGGATTCTCAGGTATTTGAGAGGTACTACCACTCAGGCATTATGTTTTGGAGGTTCAGACATTGTTCTACAGGGATATGTTGATGCAGATATGGCAGGTGATAAGGATAGCAGGAGGAGCACCACAGGGTATGTGTTTACTGTAGGTGGAACAACAGTAAGTTGGATTTCAAAACTACAGAAGGTTGTTGCACTTTCAACAATGGAAGTAGAGTATGTTGCTGTTACAGAGGCTAGTAAAGAGATGATTTGGCTGCAGAGGTTTATGGAAGAATTGGGTAAGAAGCAGAAGGATAGCAGGTTGTAAATTGATAGCTAGAGTGTCATTCATCTTGAAAAGAACTCAACATTCCATTCCAGGACTAAACATATACAGCTCAAGTACCATTTCTGATCCGAAAACAAGATCTTTGCTACTCTATGACGTTAACATGAATTGCATAAAGAGCATGAATGAAGCTCACAAATCCATAAGAAGAGAACCAAACAGCATAGACAATACACACGTAAAGACAACAAGTTGATAACGGAGTTCGTCCAGGATGGACTACGTCTCCGGGCCTGCTTCTCAATAGGAGGGCCGATCTATAATCTCAGCATAAAGGCAAAATACATGGCAATAATACAATGATACCTTGGCGACAATGGCCAGGAAGAGAACCGCTGCCCAAAACACAACAAGACTGCTTCCAGCAACTCTGAAGCCTGAAGACTGTGTAAAACGAGTATAAACACTCGTACCTTCCTCCTGCAGAGCTACACAATCTCCCTTCTCTCCTTTAGCTACAAAGTCTCTACTCCAAAGCATGAGTGGGAAATGGAAAATGAATGGGTTTATATAGGTTGGCTTTCCCTTCTTCGCATGACTCTCATGGATTCCTTTGGTTGCAACTAATTTGCCTATCTTGGCCTTGGTTACAACTTCCCTAAGTTGGTTTCCATGTGGTTGGGCTTTTAAGAACATAAACCAAAAATATGGTTCATGCCCACATGTCCATGGGTTTTCACATTTAGTTACTTCCCCATAATGACATTTACAAAATCCAACAATAATCCATTACATACCAAAATACTTCTTTTAAATAGCATGTTGGTTCTTTTTTTCAACCATAAACCAACTTGTTACAACTTCTTTACAAATATGGCATGTTTGTTTTTGGTTACAACCATGCATTAACTTCATAACTCAAGGAATAAAATAAATGAGTAATATGTGAGTAATTTTTCCACTCACTTCAAATATTAATCATTTTACAATTTCTCATGAGTAAATGCATGAATTTCCTAAAACTCATTTCAAGCACAAATGCATGCATGCTAGTCATCATGCCACTTCATCATGCCATGTCACCATGCCACATCATCATGCCATGTCATCATGCCACATCAGCATGCCATGTCATCATGCCACATCATCATGCCATGTCAGAATGCCACATCATCATGACACATTATCATGCCATGTCATCATGCCACATCAGCATTCCATGTCATCATACCGCATCATCATGCCATTTAGCATGCCATGTCATCATGCCACGTGTCACCTTGTGATTGGTCTGTACTGTATGGATGCCATGTGTCATCCTATGAGTGGTGCCACATCATCATGTTTGTACAGTACGGATGCCACGTGTCACCTTGTCAGTGGTGCCACGTGGCACCTCTTTTTGCCAAATTTGCCTGTTGACCTTATGGAACATAACGCGATAACTTTCTCATACGGAGTCCGTTTGAGGTGAAACGAACGCCGTTGGAATCGTCTCAATGAGCCCTTTGATATAGTGTTAGTTTTGCTGAGATTGGAGGACTTCAAAATTTTGCCTTCTTAGATCCTCCTGGATCATTCCTCCCCACTGAGAAGCTTTTGGCCTCCAAAAGCCTTTACTAATCAACAGATAGGTGAGGGAATCGCTCCCTCACTTTCTCCTTCTCAATCCACTTGTCTTTGCTTGGATGAGTGCCTATGATGCCCACTCGAAGATAATCAACATCACCTCTGCGAGAAGTCCTTGTCCTTCTGTCCAAGATGACATCTTCCTTTAGCTCATCCATGTACTCAGGAGCAAATTCATCAACTGATGGCAATGAGACATCCTCCCTTTCATCCATGATCATGGGAGGCTCATAGAGTTTCAAGTTCTCCACATTCACCACTGAGTAGATCTGCATGTATGGTGGTAGCTCTAAGCGAAAAGCATTCGTCCCAATCTTCTCCAAGATGGTGAAGGGACCATATCTAATATGCTTGAGCTTCTTGCCTTCTCCTTTCATCCTCTCCTTGCTGATGTGAAGCCACACTTGATCTCCCACCTGAAATTGATGATCAACTCTATGCTTGTCATGGTGAGCCTTGTACTGGGCTTGACTCTTCTCCAACTGCTCTTGCACTGCTTGATGTACCTGTTGAACTCTTTGAATGAACCTGCGGGCTTTGTCTTCATCCTTGGAAGCGCTTGAATCAACCTCTCTCCCATAAGTCAAGTCCAATGGAGTCTTTGGCAAGTACCCAAAGCATGTCTCAAATGGCGAGCTCTGAGTGGAAGAATGCATAGCCCTGTTGTAGGCATGCTGCACATACTGGATCTGTTCATCCCATAACTTAGGATGCTTGTTGAAATAGCCCCGAAGCAAATGGACAACTGTCCTGTTGACTACCTCTGTCTGTCCGTCAGTCTGTGGATGGAAAGCGGTGCTCCTCTTCAGCTTGGTGTCCATCATACACCATAACTTTGTCCAAAATTCTCCAAGGAATCGGGAGTCCCGATCCGAGATAATGGACGTAGGAAGTCCAAAGTGAACCCATACATGCTGAAAGAAAAGAGAAGCAGCCTGCTCTGCAGTGACCTGCTTTTTACATGGCATAAGAATACACATCTTGCTAAACCTATCCACGACCACATACAAGTAGTCATGACCCCTCCTAGACATAGGCAAACCCCCCACAAAATCCATGGAAATGCTTTCCCAAGGATGGGAAGGAACAAGAAGTGGTGAGTACAGCCCCAATTTTCTATTAGTGGTCTTACAAGTAGAGCACATCACACACCCCTTTACATATTTTGTTACAATGTCTTTCATGCGAGGCCAATACACAAGTCTTTGCAAATGAGCCAAAGTCTTACCTACCCCAAAATGCCCTGATACAAGAGAAGTATGAGCTTCTCGTATTACATGGACTCTTTCACTGATAGGAACACATAACTTGCCCAAATGATAGAGCAACTTTCCCTGCAAATAGTAGTCTTCCACCTGTGTGCCATTGGTTAGCTTCTCATAAATCTCCTTGAAATCATCATCAGTAGCATACTGCTCAATATAACTTTCATGGGACAAAGAAGCATTTTTCAAAACAATAGATGCAACAATAGAAGGTCTAGAAAGCATATCTACCACTTTATTACTAGTACCCTTCTTGTACTTGATAACTGCGGACAACCTGTACATGCCCACATTAGGAAGAGGGGCATCCTGCTGGAGATGAATATCATGTTGAATCTCCCTTTTGGGAGGAAAACCTGTAGGTTCCTAAAATATTTCATCATAGTTAGCCACAATATCAATCATAGCCTTCTTATGAGAAGGATCACAACCTTTGAAAGCATCGGATGCTTCGGCATCTTTTGCTCTCACAACCATGAGCATGTATCTCTTATTAGTGTTGATGAGTCTCTTCATCTGTCCTGCACTAACAAGAGTGGTGTTAGCCTTCATACTGTGAGCTCTCACAATGTACTCCACCCCATTTTTGGTGATATGGTACTTGTTCTCATGACGAAAGAATACTGCTTGTCGATCATACAAGTATGGGCTTCCCAATACGATACCGCAGATGTCAAGAGGAACAACATCTAAGTCCACCTCATCGATCAACTTTGAAGCAATTGCAAACCTTAACCTGCATTGCTTAGTCACCTGTAGCTTAGCATTATCACATACCCATCCAAGAGGATAAGGCTTGGGGTGAGGTTTAGTCTGTATGCCCAAATTCTTAACAACTGATTCTGAGATCAAATTTACTTGAGAACCCGGATCAAATAATGTTTCAATATTTGTATGCTTAGACACAACTCTGATGTGAAACAACTCACTTCTTCTTTTATCATTTTCTTTAGAAACATGAGTAGAACTTGAACCAGTATGAGGAGTTTTGTTACCTTGCATTCCCACGGCTGTAATCCTGGTTTCATCACCTGAGTCGGAACCCAAATCTTGTTGCGTTGTTGCAACGGTCTTTTTCTTCTTTTTGCCTCCAAAATGCTTTGGCCTTTGTTCAGGATGCAACTTCCAACAACTTTCTTCATCATGCCCATCAGTGTCACAATGGTTGCAATGGAGCTTTCCTCCTTCCTTCTTGGCAGTAGCTGTCTTCTTGCTCTTGTCTTTTTCCTTGAACTTGTGGTTGTTGTTGTGCTTGAAAGGCTTCTTCTGATGGTCTTCTTGCAAATGATTCCCCCTGCTCTCAAGATGAGTAGCCTGAACACTTGCTTCATCCACACTAGTAGGATTCAACAACAACAAAGTATGGCGTAGATAATGATGAAGAGCACCAATGTACTTCAAAAGAGTGTCAGGAGAATCTAAAGCAATATTCAATTCTAAAGCTTTCTTTCTAAATTCTTCAGTAAAACTCTGAACACTCTGACCCTTTCCTTGTCTAAAACTTTTCCAATCCATCATTTCCTTCTGAACATAACCCAACGGATAAAATTGATTACGTAAAGCAGAAATAAAAGCAGACCACGATGAGAGAAGATTACCCATTTGTTTGCTACCTTGCTGAAGCTTGCTTTCCCACCATACAAGTGCAGTGCCTGTCAGCCGAAGTGAAGCCAACTGAATCTTCACATCTTCTTCTTCGATCTGCTGGACTCGGCAATAGACCTCAATTTGCCTTATCCAATTGTTTAACTTCTCTGCATTCGCTTCCCCATTGAACATGGGCAAATCAAACTTCACATCGAGCTTCAATAAGGGCTTCTTTTGAGGATCTTTGTGAGGAACCTTGGAATGCTGAGAATGAGATGAGGAAGAAGCACTTGAACTTGTGCTTGAAGCTGAAGGTGAAGATGGAGGCTCAGGAGGCTCTTCGCCACCTTCCCCTTGGTTAACTGAAGCGTTGCCTTCGTCCTTCACTTCTTTGTCTTCCTTCTTTACTTCACTGCCTTTTCTTTCTTTTTCCATGCGTTCTTCATAGTCTGCAAACAACTTGTCTACCTTGTCGGCCATCATATAGAAGACCTTGTGAAAGTTTGCCTCCATCTCGATGCGGGCATCATTAGCATCCATCTTCCTCCTTCGGTGTGCACGTCCGATCTCGGAATTGTAAGGCTCTAATGTACCCTCACCAGCTTGCAGTTTAGCCCTCGTGAGCATCCACACTCACAATCCAACGTCAAATAGACCTGCTCTGATACCACATGATCCGAAAACAAGATCTTTGCTACTCTATGACGTTAACATGAATTGCATAAAGAGCATGAATGAAGCTCACAAATCCATAAGAAGAGAACCAAACAGCATAGACAATACACACGTAAAGACAACAAGTTGATAACGGAGTTCGTCCAGGATGGACTACGTCTCCGGGCCTGCTTCTCAATAGGAGGGCCGATCTATAATCTCAGCATAAAGGAAAAATACATGGCAATAATACAATGATACCTTGGCGACAATGGCCAGGAAGAGAACCGCTGCCCAAAACACAACAAGACTGCTTCCAGCAACTCCGAAGCCTGAAGACGGTGTAAAACGAGTATAAACACTCGTACCTTCCTCCTGCAGAGCTACACAATCTCCCTTCTCTCCTTTAGCTACAAAGTCTCTACTCCAAAGCATGAGTGGGAAATGGCAAATGAATGGGTTTATATAGGTTGGCTTTCCCTTCTTCACATGACTCTCATGGATTCCTTTGGTTGCAACTAATTTGCCTATCTTGGCCTTGGTTACAACTTCCCTAAGTTGGTTTCCATGTGGTTGGGCTTTTAAGAACATAAACCAAAAATATGGTTCATGCCCACATGTCCATGGGTTTTCACATTTAGTTACTTCCCCATAATGACATTTACAAAATCCAACAATAATCCATTACATACCAAAATACTTCTTTTAAATAGCATGTTGGTTCTTTTTTTCAACCATAAACCAACTTGTTACAACTTCTTTACAAATATGGCATGTTTGTTTTTGGTTACAACCATGCATTAACTTCATAACAACTCAAGGAATAAAATAAATGAGTAATATGTGAGTAATTTTTCCACTCACTTCAAATATTAATCATTTTACAATTTCTCATGAGTAAATGCATGAATTTCCTAAAACTCATTTCAAGCACAAATGCATGCATGCTAGTCATCATGCCACTTCATCATGCCATGTCACCATGCCACATCATCATGCCATGTCATCATGCCACATCAGCATGCCATGTCATCATGCCACATCATCATGCCATGTCAGAATGCCACATCATCATGACACATTATCATGCCATGTCATCATGCCACATCAGCATGCCATGTCATCATACCGCATCATCATGCCATTTAGCATGCCATGTCATCATGCCACGTGTCACCTTGTGATTGGTCTGTACTGTATGGATGCCATGTGTCATCCTCTGAGTGGTGCCACATCATCATGTTTGTACAGTACGGATGCCACGTGTCACCTTGTCAGTGGTGCCACGTGGCACCTCTTTTTGCCAAATTTGCGTGTTGACCTTATGGAACATAACGCGATAACTTTCTCATACGGAGTCCGTTTGAGGTGAAACGAACGTCGTTGGAATCGTCTCGATGAGCCCTTTGATATAGTGCTAGTTTTTCTGAGATTGGAGGACTTCAAAATTTTGCCTTCTTAGATCCTCCTGGATCAATTTCATACGCTCTGTTCTGGAAGATGAACTGTTGAGGCTGGAAAAGATATGTACTAGCCAGAATCCTGCAGACATGTTCACAAAGGTAGTGACTAGAGAGAAACTGAGTTCCTACTCGGTTTCAGTTGGCCTTCTAGCATGAAGGTGAAGAGGAGAAAGTTTCCAAGTCCAGGTCCAACACGTACAACAACGGTGGAGTTGTTGTGATCAGTATCCAAGTGGGCGATTGTTGGTTGTGGAGCCATATCTTCTAGTCTCATAGATGATATTGTCTTAGTCGTACACTCGAGAGGACTGTACACTCATTCCCCTACCTTGGGGTTCAGGGGCAGTGCCCCCGAGAAATTTTTTTGGGGCTGTTTTCGCTAGCTGTTTTGTGGGCCCATGGTTTTGGGTATCCCGTGGTATTTTTCCCATTGTATTTTCCCTATAAAAGAAATACATTGTAATACGTCTAGGTTTGATGTATTAGGTTTTATGCATTGTAAAGATCTCTAATATTAGGAGAGAGATTGTGAGACAGTGAAGAGGAAGTGTAGCGGCTGTGCTGCAGGTTGTATCCCTTCACTTTGCTAGACGGAATAATAATAAGGACCGGCAACTTCAGTGTGGACGTAGCCCAAGTTGGGTGAACCACGATATATCTGTGTCTCTCTTGTAATGTGTATGTGTGATTATATTTTCATTTCTGTTTGTTGTTATTGCTCTGCGATCTTGTTTTTCTAACACCTACTATACCTATAGAAGCACCTATGATCCCAATTTCTGTATCACTCCCAGAAATCATTGCTTTATCCTCTACTTCCTCTTCTTTACCATCAGTATCCAATATAATTTCTCCTTCCAGCTCCACCACCCAAATCACTATTCCTATTCCAACTTCTGCTACATCCCAAACTATGCCTTTGGTCACAACATATGATGTGTCTACTTCCACAGTGGACATAGTAGCAGATTTTGGAGAAGATGTTGTGGTTTCCTTGGGATAATATTTCTACAGTAGGTCAGAGAGAGTAGTAGTGAAAAGGGGTACTAAAAGACATAGGGAAGGGACTATGATGCAGGGCCCCGTTCTCAACCAAGTCATTTGGAAGAAAACATCCACTGATGTACAACAAGAAGCACTTGAAACTGCTGCAACAATGGGAGCCTTTGTAGGGGCCAATTATGACTCTGTTACTTCATTGAAAAAGGAGATTGAGGCTAAGAAACAAGAATTGCAAAAGCTCAGGAAGGAGCAGACTGAAACTAATGAACAACATAAAGCTCAACTACAAGAGTTGAAAAGTGAGCATGAAAATGAGTTGAAATACCTACAGGTACAGAATGCATCTCTTCAGCAGTAGTTATAGGAAGCACAAGTGAAAAATATAGGCTATGCTGAAAAGATCACAGTGCTTGAGCAACAATTGAAAGATTCAATGGCCATGGCAGCTACTTCTACCTTCTCTAAATTTTCTAAGGAAGAATTTAAGGAGCTAGATCTTAAAATAAATGAAGATCATAAGAACCTTTTGGTTGAGCTATTTGAATTCCTGAATGTCATTCAAGAGACATATAATGTCTTTGAGCATCATTTTGATATACTTGAAGAACATAATGAGAGGAGGCAAGAAGAAACTAGGGCTATTGAAGATGTGGTAGTTTGGAAGAATTACATTAAAGATTAACCCGAAGATATCCCTATTCTGGACAACATCAATTTTAGACAGATCATAATCTCTTTGGAGTGATGGGAACACGCATGTGAAACAGTTGAGTCCATCATTCGAGAAGCACAAGCAGTTTGGGGCAGGAGGTGGTATGCAACTGGAAAATTAATGATCTTGTTGGAATTTCCAGCCTTAGACCTTATTGAAAAGGATTTTCCACCTAGGATTACTATTGAGCAGGTTGATGAGAGATATTCAAAATCCAAGGAGCGAATTGAACAATTGGATCATATTCACATTTCTGATATTAAAGAATTAATTGAGAAACCCGTCAGTTTAGGAATGAAGATCACCATTTTTCTGTGTGAATGGCATAAGGTGGTGAAAAGAGAAGTTGAATCTTTCACTTGCAAGACCTAGATGGCACTTGAGCTTGCTAAATATCAAGATGTTGATGATTTGTTAGATGTATGGGCCAAGTGGCGAATTGCCCTTGGAAATTCTTAGATTAGTAATATTTTGTAATCCCTGTTTTTATGGGAAATCTGTCCTTTGTTATTTGATGTAATTTTTATTTAAGGGGATTGAGATCTAATAGAAAGAGAGGGGGAGAAAATTACCAAAGGAGAACTCGAGATGCTCTGTTTCCTTGAAAATTTGTAATTTTTTGCAGACTTAATGAAATCCAGTCAGTTTCTCTTGGCCATCTCTTTTGTACATTTGTTGAATTTCTTTGTGTTAAAATTCAATATGCTAAGACAGAAAATAGCAGCATTACATTCCATTTCACAATAATAGCATATACAGGATCACTGAAGAAACGACAAGCATAGCATAAACACAAGAGACACAGATTTATCCTGGGAAACCCTCATGGGGTAGAAAACCCAGTAAAGCTTCCTCAATATAGATGACCAGTAATATACAAAGATGCAAACCAAAGACATGATCTCCTTCTCCACCGTAGCAGACCTCTCCTCCAAAAGTGCGCCTCCCTTTAATGAGTGAGTGTGTCAAATGAGGAACACACCTCCTCTATTTATACACTTCACTGATATGTATTTTACACAAGTACACGTAGGCTCGTATTTAACCAATGGGTTAAATACCCCACTACAACTAACTGGGACGACCCCTCTAGGGTGGTCTAATAACCCTTTGACCCACATAACACATAAAGGGCCGACCTCCACTAGGGAAGTCTAATAACCCGAGTTACCACATTCTGACGGAGGAATAAACATCTCCGGATATACAATAAGATCTTTACGGAGGAATGAAACATCTCCGGAATAATAAAGTACAATTATAATATTCTTTGAAGTTACAATATCTCAACACTCCCCCTTAACAAGAAGGATATTATAACAGCACCTGCACGAGCAAGGAGTCATCAACATCATACATGATACATCTATAAATCATTGGAAGCTTTCTCAACATCATCAGTAACTCAACCAGTTACTAGAACGTCTTCAATACTGGAACATCAACATCATCAGAGTTGATAGTACTCAATCATCAGCATCGTCAACACACGATCAACAGCATCGTCATCATACGATCATCAGCATCACGATCAACATCATCATCACACGATCAATAGCATCATGATCAACATCATCATCACACGATCAACAGCATCATGATCAACATCGTCATCACATGATCATCAGCATCATCATCACACGATTATCAACATCGTCATCAGCATCACGATCAACATCATCATCACACGATCATCAGCATCGTCATCGCACGATCATCAGCATCGTCATCACACGATCATCATCATCGTCATTACACGATCATCGGCATCGTCATCACACGATCATCAACATCGTCATCACACGATCATCAGCATCGTCATCACACGATCATCAGCATCGTCATCAAACGATCATCGTCATCGTCAAGGAATGATGTAAACCAGTCATGTACCTTTTGAACCGAAGTCCAGGGACGATCCAGTCCTATCATGTTCTCGGAGACCTCACGTCTACGGCTCAATTTACAGGACCAAAGTCCAAGGATGATCCAATCCTTCACCGTGCTTTTAGGACCTACGTCCAAGGATGACTTAATCCTCAACCGTCCACCAAGGACTTCATTCTCGAAGACATACGTCTACGGCTCTTCTTTCGGACTGAAGTCCAGGAATGATCCAATCCCTTCATTATCGAAGACATACATCTACGGCTCTTCTTTCGGACTGAAGTCCAGGAATGATCCAATCCCTTCATTATCGAAGACATACGTCTACGGCTCTTCTTTCGTACTGAAGTCCAGGAATGATCCAATCCCTTCATTATCGAAGACATACGTCTACGGCTCTTCTTTCGGACTGAAATCCAGGAATGATCCAATCCCTTCATTATCGAAGACATACGTCTACGGCTCTTCTTTCGGACTGAAGTCCAGGAATGATCCAATCCCTTCATTATCGAAGACATACGTCTACGGCTCTTCTTTCGGACTGAAGTCCAGGAATGATCCCAATCCATTTATTATCGAAGACATACGTCTATGGCTCTTCTTTCGGACTGAAGTCCAGGAATGATCCCAATCCCTTCATTCTCGAAGACCTCACGTCTACGACTCTCTTTAGGACTGAAAGTCCAGGGATGATCCCAATCCCTTCATTCTCGAAGACCTCACGTCTACGGCTCAATTTAGGACTGAAAGTCCAGGGATGATCCCAATCCCCTCAACTGTCCACTAAGGACTTCATTCTCGGAGACCTCACGTCTACGGCTCTCTTTAGGACTGAACGTCCAGGGATGATCCCAATCCCTTCATTCTCGAAGACCTCACGTCTACGGCTCTCTTTAGGACTGAAAGTCCAGGGATGATCCCAATCCCTTCATTCTCGAAGACCTCACGTCTACGGCTCTCTTTAGGACTGAAAGTCCAGGGATGATCCCAATCCCCTCAACTGTCCACTAAGGACTTCATTCTCGGAGACCTCACGTCTACGGCTCTCTTTAGGACTGAAAGTCCAGGGATGATCCAATCCTTCAATCGTTGGATGAATTATGTTCTATGTTGCAAAGGTTTTGAACACATCGATCTATAGGTTGGATTTCTCTTAACATACGGTTCATGTGTTATTATGTGTTAAATGAAATTCATTACTTAACTCATATTATCTTATTCTTTAATTCATAAACGGTTATAATCATATTGATGCTAATTTGTCAATTAGCATATCATAACAGAACAGTCTTATGTATGTTTTAAACTACTTGGGTAAAATTATTCAATTGTTATTGTCTAGTTTTGTCTGAAGCTGATAAGCACAGATCCAATTCACATGTTTATTAATTGGTGATATACTTATTAAATAATTAAGATCTGATTGTTCTGCAAACTCAAATCACATTTTCTAATTCTGATATAACCCAATTAGATATTTCCTAAAGCTAACACCACTTACCCCTTAGACATAAAAATATTCCCATTCTTCCCTGATAGGAAGACAGATCCATTTGGATCCACTCACATAAGTGCCAGTGAAGGCCTGATATACGTAGGATTCAATCACACCAAACAATTTGGGGATAGAACCAGTCTTGCGTAGGGTTGTTTGAACCCTTTCAGATTGGGCTGTCACCTTCTATTGGTTTCCTTGAAAAATATTCCAACATCACATCTGGGGCTTCAACACAAAGGAACATGGAACTATGAATAATGGACAACATGTTAATGATAATATTGAAGAAGATGATCGTATTGATAACATAGTTGAAGATGATGGTACAAATACATTGATCCATGATTTATTTAATGTCACGTCCCCTCCCGTCAATCTAATGCAAGGGAGGAAACATGACCAAACATACCGGGCTTATTGACAATCTTAGCCTCATTCATTAGTAAGAAATTTATGGATGAATAGAAACTTATGCGTGCAGATCATTCTTAATAAATACAACAGAATTACACACTATCCACACACCATTTCATCATGCATTCAGCGTATAACCATCAGTAATTAATTAAAACATTGCAGAGCACAGAATTAATATAAGTCAAACCACATGAATACTTATCTTGAAATGTAGTGCAAAATCATACTCAATATAAACACAACGAAATAATCATAACAACACACACGCAAAAGGGAATACTTTAGCCTATTTCTTCCAGGTAGAATAATGAAACAATCATACAATAATCAATCCCATTCTCATGCTATGCACAGGATTCATGCCAACTAGATTAAGATAATCATATCATTCAATTAACATGAATAATTAAACATGCAGAACAGAACACAGAATGATCACAATTTAAACCATAGAGAATACTTATCTTTAAGATGAAACTGTCCAACAACTGGCTCTGTGAGAGAAACGTTCCACCCAACCATAGATCTCTGTCCATCCTATATTCTTTCAGCTGAGAGATCACCCCCGATCTGAGATGTGTATCCACTAAGGAGGAACTAAACAGGCTCACTTACAGCCATGGTTTCACTCAAACAATCATGCTAAGCCAACACACAATTGGGTTTATCAAGCATGCCATAAAAAAGGAAGAGGATGCTCAGCTAGTGAGCTTAAACACAGAGCTACAGACATCTCAAGATAAATTCAAGCAATCCAATCCTCTGTTCAAACATTCACACTTGGATTTCTCACAATTCTGTCATAAAATAACTCAATCCCGTCACTGGAATCCTGGTCTATAAAAAATGGGTTTTTCTATGGATTTCGGGGTATCTAATACTCTCAAATTCGCCCCAAGGTTCATATCTATGGATCCCCCATTGGATTTTATTGTCAATACCAAATTCTGGGCGTTTATGGCACTTCAAAACGTGGGTTCTTGCAAAGTTGCGATTTCTGTTTTTTCTCACTGCTGGGCATTCGTAATCGATCCAAAACTCATGCTGGGATGTTCAACCATGGAATGGGAATGAGGAAAAACCAATTCCCATGAGGTAGAGTGACTTGTGGGTCAAGGAAACAGATCCCATACCCTGCCATACGAATTTCTGGGCTGCCCATGCTCCATTGAAGCCATGGACTGATTTCTTCAACAACTTTCTTACACAAAATTAAATGCTAGCAAATAAAGTCAAATGGGTTCTCAATATGACATTTGGAAGCTTATGGTTCAATCCCACATCCCCCTCACCACTCCCTAATGGATACACATGGACCCTTTTCATTAGTTGCTTCCATAGCCAATTTTGGTATTTTATTGCATGATGTTTATTTACGTCATTTTTACAATGTTCCATGGCTAAATAGCACATGGGTAATGATGAGTCCCCATTTCAGGTATCTGATAGTTTCTTTTTCCACCAGAAAACACAAGAGAGGTTGAAAGGATACACTCGTTAGTGGGGAAATGATTTACCTTAATAATTTAATGAAGTGTTTATAAGATTATTTTTGTTATGTTTTAAAAAGCGTTGCTATGAGCTAATTGCATGTAAAATGAGGTTGGATGAGCAGGTGTAGGTGTACTCAAGGATGACGCGTGAATCAAGTGGAGAACTGGAAGCACATCACCAAACTCAATGCCTTTTTCCTGATTTATAGAGAACGAACTCCTGTTCAAAAGTGAATCAGCAGTTAGACATTTTTGTTAGGTTAAAGCATTAGGATTTTATAAATATGGACCTCTCGGGTAGCGAGAGGCCCCTACTGCTATTTCAAAGAATTATTGTTTTCAGTTTTAGACTATTACGATAGTGTATTCCATACCTGGTTTTTAATTGATGAAGTTTTGATTTTAAATAAAGATTTGATGTTATCTATGATTCAGCGGTTATAAGTTCTTTTCAATCTTGAGTACAGGTTGGAGAGGGCCCCTCCAACACGTAAGTTAGGAGATCTTGCAATACAGGTATTTCTCATTATGTGTTGTGCATTGATTGAAATTATATTGCAGATGAGAGTATTTTAATTAGTGTTAGATAATACGATTTAAATTCTGTAGTGGTTGATCACTTCTTATTCCGTAGTTCATTACAATGCATTCCGTAGTATGATAATGTTGTGTCTGTAGTCCTGTAGCAGCGTTCTGTTGAAGCATAATGAACACCCATTTCTCTATGTACTTTCATTTATTTCTGCAGCAGCAATCTAGATCTTCAGCCTATGTATTCGTTTCACTGTTAGAACTGTTTATAGAGAGTGATTTCTTTCAGTATTTATTTATTACATGATTTAATTAAAGATTGTAGCATTAGATAATGGTATTCTGAAATTAGCTTTAGACTTAGATTATGTTAGATCAGACTTCGAGTTTTCTGCATTCAGTTTATAGTGAGATTAAAGATCAGACTTTCATTACTTTAGAGTAGAGTTGTTATAATTCCAGTATCCAATTTCATAGTATAATTTTTATTGTCTACAGCAAGTTAGGTCTTAAAAATAGATTACTGTTTTTTGCACTCAATTTCTTATCCAAAGATTTTCTTCTTTCAGTATTTGATTTCTTAGCATAGGAATTTCTTTTCCATAGATTACAATCCTGTTTACAGTTCATTTAATCTTTCTTAGGCAGCTCTTTAAGAACATTGATACAATCACCTAAACTTTGACAAAGACTATCCTAGAAGAGCACATACAGTGCCAGTGCCTCTAAAGTTTGTACGTCCCCTGGTTTGATAATTAAAGTAGGCTCTTAGTACATCTTCCCTCATTAGGCATCCATATTGGGATCTCACCACTTTTTGGCGCCATTGTCGGGGAGGTGCTAAATCTTTTAGGAGACATCACCTAAAAACAACACACAAAAAAAACAAAAATCACATAAAACAAAAACATAAATACTTTTTTTACTAATGAATGCCTCGTCGGCAAAGGGATAGGTTTGGACGCTTTCTGCCTAAGCATCCCATGAGCAACAACGGTAATAACAGTTCTGAACATTCTCAGTTTGAACTCTTACACTCTGAAAATGAAACTAACCCCACATATGATCCAAACAGAGACAACTTCACTACCAGTTTCAGCTCTAACACCACAATGGCAAAGGAAGAGGAGGAACCTAGGGAGCTTTTCACTGTTCCCATTAGCATACCTCTTGGAGATGCCAGAATGAAGAACATCAATCCTAATAATCTACCAAACTTCCATGGTTTGACTTCAGAAGATCCTGACACATTCCTTTTTGAATTTGAGGTAGTTTGCAGATCATTTGATTACACTACTAATGCACAAAAGCTAAGGCTTTTTCCTTCCACACTAAAAGACCTATCACTTCGGTGGTTTATGAGCCTTGAAGGGAATAGTATCTTTAGCTGGGATAAAATGAAACATGCATTCTTAGAAAAATATAGGGACTACTACAAGGCCAAAGATACAAGGGATGAAATCTTTAGGATGCAACAAGGAGAAAGAGAGTCATTAGAAGATTATGCCCAAAGATTTCAACTCAGCTACAAACGAGCCAGTCATTGTACCTTGGATCCTGAATCACTAAAACTTGTCCTTCTTAGAGGTGTAAAAGAGGAGAATTTTGAAGTCTTAAATCTTCTAGCAGATGGAGATATATTCCAGAAATCTTTTGACCAGATCCTGCAAATATTCAAAAACTACTCTAGATCTAGGAAAACTAAGAATGGGACAAGGGATACACACACATCTACTGGTGGATCAACATATTCAGGACCAACACTTACAAAATCTGATTTAGGAAACCTGCTAGACAACATGAATACTGACATCCTACAATCTCTGGCCATGCAACTTGATGCTCTTCAAATAAAAAAGAAGCAGGATAAAATTAACCAAGCCTTGGCAGTATTCTGTCCTCGCTGTAGAAAAAAACATGAGAAGGGGCAGTGCACCTTGAACACAATATAAGTATGTGGTCTCTGCACTGACGACTATTCCACTGATAAATGTCCCCTCTTACCCTCATGTAAGGTGGCTATTGAAGACCCAGCAGCTAAAGGAGCAATAGAACAGCTCTGTTTTATAAATCAGAGGAGGAATAATTTTGTTAGACCATATCAACAGAGCAATCAAGCCTACTATATTCAAGGACAACCAAATTGGAACTCTGCACCAAATCCATGGAAAGCACAGCCAAATCCAAACCAATGGCAACAAAATCAACAAACATATCAACCATCCTATCAACAACTGTATTATCCACCGTCTTATCCTCAATACCCCCCACCTTTTCCAACCACCACAAATTATGCAAATCAATACCCCCATCCATCAAATTGGAGGGCACCATTACAACAACCACTTATTATGCCACCCCCACAACCTGAACCACCCCTCAAACCTCCACCCATTCCATCCCAACCAATCCCAAATCCTAAGAATAACAGACCTCCACAACAGCAATAGACATATAATGCTGATATCACACAATTCCCTACCTATGTTGTAGACACCATAGAAATAAACAAAATAAACCTGCGATCTGGAAAAACGTTGCAGAATACATCTCCACACAACATCCAACAACCTGAAGCTCAAGAACAAATAGTAGAACCCTATGTTCAACATCCATATGAATCAGACCCTCCTGAGGATGAAATCCAACCACTCCCACGCAACAGAAACCCTCCATTTCCAGAAAAAACTAGTCTGAAGTACAAAAGAAGAGGAAGAGAATACAATTTTAAATGAATTCAAGCACTTAAACATCCAAATCATGATTTTACAAGCCATAAGGGATGCTCTCATCTACAACAAATTTATTAGAGAGAATTGCCTAAAGAAACTAGGAAGGAGGAAGCGTGACCCACCAACTATAAATGTAGTGGGACAATTGGCCGATTTAATGCTGGGTGTCATAATAAACCCTAAATATCTTGACCCTAGTAGTCCTGTAGTAAACGTCACCATAAATAACAAGCAAATAAATAAAATCTTAATAGATTTGGGAGCTACGATCAATGTCATGACTAAGGAAACCATGTTATACCTGGGACTCCAATCAATGGTCAGACCAACCACAACAGTACTCCAACTAGCAGACACATCCACTGTGAAACCCGAAGGAATGCTAGAAGACATTATGGTCAATATTGAATCCTTGGAATACCCAACTGATTTTATAACCAACATAGATCCAAATCCTAGTCTCTATCAAGCACCAAGAGGGATCAAATCTCTCGAGGTGCAAACCTCTCATTGAATAACTCATTGAGTGCAATACCTGAGCCATCTAATCCTAAACTCTAAAGTCTCTAGTTTAAGTCTCATATTTACTTCTTACTTTGTATTATTCTTTTTTGTTTATGTCCAACATAATATTTATTACTTTTTACTTTGTATTATTTTGTTACTCGACAAACACTCTAAAATCTCATATTTACTTTTTAGTTTTTATTAAAAGTAAAAAGTAAAGTCTCTAGTTTAAGTCTCATAATTACTTTTTACTTTGAATTATTCTTTTTTGTTTATGACCGCCATAATATTTATCACCTAATCCTAAGCTCTAAAGTCTCTAGTTTAAGTCTCATATTTACTTTTTACTTTGTATTATTCTTTTTTGTTTATGGCGGACATAATATTTATTACTTTTTACTTTGTATTATTCTTTTTTTGTTTACTTATTATTATTTTGTTACTAGACAAACACTCGACAAACTCAACAAACACTTACATGTTATAAGATCTCCCTCATACTGGGCTGTAGAGTGCCTCTCGGCACAATAATTGAAATCAAAAGCAAACTTAGTGGCTATCCAATTATACTAGGTAGACCTTGGTTAGCAACTGCAGGCGCTTACATAGGTTGCCGATCAGGAAATATGACAATCACCAGTGGACATGCCAGGAAGAAAATCACAATCTACCCACCAACAATGAAATCTTCAGAGTTAGAATATCAAAATTGGAGTGATTATTACCAGAACACACCAAATCACAACCTCCGACCTATCCTAACAATTGATGCTGCAATATCACTAAAAGAAATAGACGAAGATGGCCATATAGATAGATTTATACAAAATGTATCTTCTAACAATCATGTTGTTCAAGAATTTTGTTCCACAGAAACATGTGACAGTTCAAAACAGAACATGGATGACTTATGGACAGAAGTACTGGAATAAGAGATTGAAAAGGTAAAAGTCATGGAAATTCACCCTGGCAAAACAGTCAACATAAATTCCAATTTGGAACGAGAGCAAGAAAGGAAATTAATGAAGATACTAGAAGAACAAAGTAAATCATTTGCATGGACATATGCAGACATGAAAGGAATACATCCTGATATTTGCAAACACTACATTTACATCAAAGAAGGTTCTACTCCTATCAGGCAACCACAAAGAAGGCTGAACCCTGCATTAAAAGACATAGTCAAAGTGGAATTACAAAAGTTATTAGATGAAGGGTTCATCTATCCAATATCTGATAGTGAGTGGGTCTCACCACTAGTTATAGTACCCAAAAAAGGAGGCAAATGGAGAATTTGTCAGGACTACAGAGAGTTGAATAAAACAACCAAGAAAGATCACTTTCCACTTCCATTTATAGATCAGGTGCTAGACACATTATCTAGAAACAAGTATTTTTCATTCTTAGATGATTTCAGTGGGTACAACCAAATTTTAATACACCCAAATGATCAAGATAAGATGACCTTTACATGCACACGGGGAACTTATGCCTATAGGGTCCTACCCTTTGGTTTATGTAACGCCCCAGCAACATTTCAAAGATCCATATTGAGTATTTTCTCTGATTTTATAAATGACAAAATGGAAGTCTTCATGGATGATTTCACACCCTATGGACATGACTTTGACCAGGCATTGAACAATGTTGAATTAGTATTTAAAACATGTATTGAAATGAGCTTATGCCTAAGCAATGACAAATGCAGGATGTTAATGGAAGAAGGCATCATTCTAGGACATCATATATCACAAAGAGGGATAAAGGTTGATCAAGCCAAAGTCTTAGTAATCAGAACACTGCCACCACCTGTCAAACAAAGGGATGTGAGAAGTTTCCTTGGACAGATAGGGTACTACAGAAGGTTTATTGAAAATTATAGCAGAATTGGTGCCCCAATGTTTGCACTTCTCACAAAAGACAATGAGTTCATATGGACAAGTAATTGCATGACAGCATTTGAAAGTCTTAAGCAAAAAACAATCACAGCACCAGTACTCCAAGGACCAAACTGGGAAATTCCATTTCACATCCACATAGATGCATCAAATAAAGCCATCGAATCTGTGCTTGCACAAGAACGAGACAAGAAACCCTATGCCATATACTATATAAGCAAACATTTGGCTGGGGAAAAACTCAACTACACAGTCACAGAGAAGGAATTCCTGGCAGTCATACATGCAATCAATAAATTCAGGCATTACATCACAGGATACCAAAGTTTTATCCACACTGACCACTCAACAATCAGATATCTTATGAACAAGCCTAATACTAGTGCACGAATTATTAGATGGATGCTACTTCTACAAGAATTTGACATTAATATAATAGATAAACAAGGCAAGCATAATGTGGTAGCCGCCTTTTTGTCAAGAGTCACACATGGAAAAGATAATGAATTGGTTCAAGATAACTTCCCTATTGAGCACCTTTTTTCCATATCAACAAGAAGCCCATGGTTTGCTGACATATCAAACTATTTAGTAGCTGGGAAGTTTCCAGAACATTACAGTTATAAAGAAAAGACAAAAGTAATAAGACAAAGTGCAACATACACATAGATAGAAGGCATGCTTTTTAAACAGGGACCAGATCAAATACTTAGAAGGTGCATTAGGGAAGATGAAGTACATGACATAATGCATGCCATCCACAATGAAACCTGTAGAGGACACTATGATACAAAAAGGACATCCTACAAGGTCTTGCAAACAGGGTATTATTGGCCAACACTACACAAAGATGCTTATGAGTATGTGTCTCACTGTGACGACTGTCAAAGAATGGGGAAGCCTACACAAAAAGAGGAAATGCCTCTTCATCCACATATCTCCTTAGAACCATTCAAGAAATGGGGATTTGACTTCGTTGGTTCAATCAACCCACCATCAAATCAAAAGAGCTACATCCTAGCATGCACAGAATACCTTACAAAATGGATAGAGGTAGCAACACTAGCTGCAGCAAATGAAAACAATGTGGCAAAATTCTTCACTGAGCAAATCTTCCACAGGTTTGGTGTTCCAAGGGAACTAGTTTCTGATCAAGGACCACAATTTACATCCAACTTAATAGAGGACCTATTGAAAAAAATAAGGTTAAACATAGACAGTCCTCTTCATATCACCCTCAAGGAAATGGTCAAGCAAAAGTCACCAACAGAGAATTAGAGAGGATTCTAACAAAAACAGTCCAACTCCACAAAAGAGATTGGGTTGACAGATTAAGTGAGGCAGTTTGGGCCTATAACACCACATGGAAGACAACAACAGGATTCACACCTTATGAACTAGTCTATGGAAAAAAGGTCATGCTGCCAATCGAATTTGAAATAAAGACATTAAGAATTGCAGCAGATTTATGTTAAATTTTGAGCATTAATTCACAATACTCTAGGATATTTGCTGAGAGAATAACATATACAGTATATCAATGCATGACAATCACAATAAGTATGACAAACATCACAAGAATCAAAAGCATAAGAGACAAGAGACACAGAGTTTCCGTGGGGAAAACCCTAAGGTGAAAAACCCCACAACTTCCTCAGAGATAGAGAGAGCAATGGCTCAACCAAAGTACAACCAAAATATACTGAGATAGTCTTCTAGTAGAAGGTGATCCTCCTCCTCACTAGTACGCCACTTTCTAAGTGAGAGTGAGTTACGTTTCCGAATGAATAAAATAGAGATCTCCGATCTCTATTTATACTAACCTTTTTTCCTAGTGACCTTATGGGGCCGACTTGTCTAGCTAGGTACATCCACATTATAATATATATAATTCAGGGCCGACCCCACATGGTGGTCTAATAACCCATCGACAAGTACACACACTTGCGACACTTGTCAATCCACATGACGACACTTCCTTATAGAGGAATGACACATCTCTTATAAGGGTACAATAAATATATATAAAATACATAGATGAAATACATTCCGAAGTTACATATACATCAACACTCCCTCTTAACTAGGAAGGTATTTCTTGACACAGTTCTGCTAGATAAGTCTTCTTCTCAGGATCATCGTCACTGCTGCTTCTATCTCAACCAATCTCTGACTCTACTCGTCATAGGAAGTTCTACAGAGCCAGTCCTTTTTCATACTGGATGTAGGCCCACCACCTGCAGGTCTTCATCATCACTGGCCATACTGTGGAATTCTCAAGACTTATTACGTGCATCACAAAACCTGGCTGCAGCATCCCAGGCTATTACGAGCACACAACTCTACCTGTAGGATCTCCCAGGAGCACATTACATGTGACCCATCACAAAACTTGGCTGAAGCATCCCAAGCTGTTATGAGCACACAGCTCTACCTATTGGATCTCCCAGGAGCACATTACATGTGATCTCACCACAAAACCTGGCTGAAGCATCCCAAGCTGTCATGAGCACACAGCTCTACCTGTCGGATCTCCCAGGAGCACATTACATGTGGTCCAGCACAAAACCTGGCTGAAGCATCTGAGTCCTTGTTCATCCTGTCTAGATCTCCTAGGAGCAAATTACATGTGGTCATGGAAAAACCTGGTTTAAGCATCTGAGGCCTTTTTCATCCTGTCCAGATCTCCCAGGAGCAAATTACATGCCATAGGACAAAACCTCGCAAGAGCATCTGCCAGATATCCCAGGGCACAAATTACATGCCATAGGCAAAACCTTGAAATACTATCTGCAGATCTCCCAAGACACAAATTATATGTCCTCCCAAGCAAAACCTTAAAAGAGCATTTTCCAGATGTCCCAGGGTACGAATTACATGCCATAGGAAAAACCTCGAAAGACCATCTTCAAATCTCCTAGGGCACAAATTACATGCTTATCTGCACAACCTGTTCCATGGCCACAGAGTATCATCTGATACTCATCATACATCATCCTGATGTACACATGATCACCCTGATCATCATCACTGCAACATCCTGCTGCATGTCATCTGGAGAAGCTCGTCATCCACGATCATCCTGATCATACAATGCATCCATCTGATGCACACCAAGTATCTACCTGATACATATCATCATACATAGTGTATCCACTTGATACATAGATACATGATCCACACAATGTATCCATCAACATACATGATCTACCTGATCATACCTGATACATATCAATATACATGATCTACTTGATCATACAATGTATCCACCTGATACATATACAGATACATGGTCCAAGCATCCAACATGATGCATATACAAAATACATACAGATGATCAAATCGATCATACCCAGCATCCAACATGATTCGTACATACATATAAATGATCCAACTAATCATATCCAGCATCCAACATGATGCGTACATACATATACATAAAAATGATCCAACTGATCATATCCAGCATCCAACATGATGCATACATACATATACAAAAATGATCCAACTGATCATATCCAAGCAGAAACCAGAACATCATCCTGATGCTCATCATCCAGCGCTTACATCCACAGCCATGTGAAGGATCCTCCTTCCAACATGCTTGGAATGTCTTCAACAAATGTGTCCATCACTTCTTCCTTGAAGTGTCATCAATCTGAAGAACGCCAAGCCTTTCCCTAAAGCACTCGAACTTCACCCTGTCTAGTGGCTTTGTCAGCACATCTGCAATCTACTCGTCCGTCGCAACATACAGGAGCTCCACAGCTCCTCTTTGCACCATATCCTTGATATAGTGATATTTGATCTCGATGTGTTTTGACTTGTCATGAAACACTGGATTCTCAGACAGCTTCACACAACCCTGGTTATCACAAAAGATACCAGTAGCATCCAATGGGAGATCAAACAACTCAGACAGTAGCTTCCGTAGCCATACTGCCTCACAACTAGTTGAACAGGCTGCAACATACTCTGCCTCAGCTGTACTTAGTACTACGCAAGACTACTTCCTACTCAACAAAGATATCACACCTGATCCCATACTGAAGCAGCACCCAGATGTGCTCTTCCTATCTGTAGCACTGCCAGCCCAATCTGAATAAACATAACCCTGTAGGTTAACTTTTGATTCGCTTCATACTTGAGCCCAAAATCCACTGTACCCTTCAGGTACCTCAGAACATGCTTTACAGCAACCAGGTGAACACTCCTCGGATCGGTCAAGAACTGGCTCAATGTATTTACAGCAAAGCAAATATCTGGTCTCGTGTTTGTCAGGTACATCAAGGACCCAATCATCTGACGATACATAGAGACATCAACCGGCTCAGATGAAGCATCGCATAGAAGCTTCAGATTCGATGCCATAGGTGTGGCCATGGCCTTGCAATCCATCATCCCGAATCTCTTCAGGATATCTACTGTGTACTTCCCTTGACCAAGGAAGATCCCACCTGCACTCTGCCACACCTCCATACCTAGGAAATAGTGCATCATTCCCAAATATTTCATATCGAATTCAACAGCAAGCTTCCTCTTAGTATCTGCAATCAGTCTGTCATCTCCTGTTACAAATAAGTCATCCACATACAGGAGTAGAATCACAGGATTCCCTTCCTCAACCTTGTAGTAAAGGTTGGAATCCGCTTTACTCTTGGTAAAGTCCAAACTAGATAGGAAACTGTCCATCCTACCATACTAGGTTCTGGGAGCTTGCTTCAATCCATACAAGGCTTTCTTCAATCTTCACACATGTGACTCCCTATCATGTATTTCAAAACTGAGTGGCTGTTCCACATATACTTCCTCTTCAACTACACCATTCAAGAAAGTAGTCTTGACATCCATTTGGTGTATTTTCCATCTCATTGCTGCAGCCAGGGCAAGTACTATTCTGATGGAAGTATACCTGGCTATAGGTGCAAAAGTTTCTTCATAATCTATTCCCTCTTTTTGAGAGAAGCCACGAGCTACGAATCTTGCCTTGTATTTCTCTACACTGCCATCTGCAGCATGCTTGATTTTGTAGATCCATTTGGAAGTCACAACAGACTTCTCTTTAGGTCTTGGGACAACATCCCAAACATCATTCTTCATTATTGATTGGTATTCCTCAACCATGGCATCCTTCCATTCTTTCTTTTCTGCTTCTTATTCATAACTGGAAGGCTCTTTGTTCATAATGTCACAGAGTAAAGCAACATAGCTGGTATGTGATTTGGTTCTCTTCTTTGCTCTATGTTCTTCTTTTGGAATGCCAAATATTTCTGCATCTTGAATGAGCTCTCTAGCCCATGCGTGTTTCCTCTTGTGAGAGTTATCCTCACGGGGTGGATCTATAGGTTCTTGTGGATCTTCAAACTCACGAACAACTTTTGGAACTGCTTCAGTCATGGTAGTGTCTTGAAATATGGTTTCCTTAGGTTCTTCATAAACTTCGATAGGTGCCTTCCTTGATTTGATGAATGCTGAGTTTTCATCAAATGTTACATCCCTGCTGACATCAATCTTCTTGAACCTTGGAAAGTATATTCTGTAAGCCTTCGAGCTTTCACTGTAACCCACAAAGATACCCTTCTTTCCTGAAGGATCTAGTTTAGTCCTCTTTTCTTTTGGGACATGAGTGTATACTGGACAACCAAATATTCTAAGATGGCTGACTTCAGGTTTCTTACCAGAAAAGACCTCTTCTCGTGTCTTGTTGTCCAATATCTTGTGGGGTGTTTTGTTCTGCACATATACAGCTGTTCTAGCTGCTTCTGCCCATAGATGCATAGGTAGATCCTGGTCATGGAGCATTGCTCTTGCTGCTTCCATGATTGTTCTGTTCTTCCTTTCTGCAACTCCATTTTGTTGTGGATTTTAAGGAGTAGTCAACTCCCTCTTAATCCCTGAATCATTGCAAAGCTTCTTGAAGTCACCCGAGGTGAATTCTCCACCATTATCGGATCTGAATGTTTTGATCTTCTTGTCATTTTGATTCTCCATCAAGGTTTTGAATTCCTTAAACTTATCAAACACCTCATCTTTGTTCTTCAAGAAGTATACCCAAGTCTTCCTGGAGAAGTCATCAATAAATGAGACATAGTAAACATACCCACTCAGAGAACTGGATGACATAGGACCACATACATCTGAGTGGATGATTTCCAGGATGTCTTTTGCCTTGCTTTCACTGCTTGGGAAATCCTTCTTAATGTTCTTACCTTTTGCACATCCTTTGCAAACACCTTCATGTTTGGTCTTGATTTCAGGAAGACCCTCTACAGCCTTGCTTGCAATTGGAAGTGCTCTATAGTGCATATGAGCAAGTATTCTATGCCAAAGTTCACTTGGCTCCATGGATTCATGCACCATGGCATGTTCAGGTTGTCCCTTCAATTTATACAAACCTCCTCGTTCCTCTCTAATCACTACTGCATCATCCATGGTCTTTCCCTTAGGCCACATTAGGACTTGGCCATCCACAAATGCAACCCTCATACCTTTTGCATCCAATGCAGAGATTGAGAGTAAGTTCTTCTTGAGCCCAGGTACATAAAGAACTTCTTTCATCTTGAAAGATTTTCCAGAATCTAGGTTGTAGGAGGCTTCACCACTTCCTTTGATTGGGTATTGATAATCATCCCCAAGTTTCATTTTATGGGGTGATTCATGTTTAGATAGATTCACAAAATATTCCTTAAACCCAATCATGTGTTTGGAAGCCCCACTATCAATCAACCAATCATTACAACCATGGGAGATGGTACTTGTGAGAGAAGAGATTAGAACATACTCTTCTTCACTTGATGAGTTATCATCACTTTCTGCCCTAGCCTTCTTCTTGGGTGGTTCATCATCCTCGGCAGCATGAGCATGAAACCTTCTTTTGCTGCCCTTCTTGTTGTTGTTGGAGTTGTTGTTGTCCTTCTTGTTCTTGGGACAATTTATGGCAATATGTCCTTTCTCATTATAGGTGAAGCATATTCTTCTTTCTTTGAAGTGATGTGAAGATTTCTTGGAGTGAGATGGCTCTCTCTTGGACTTCCCTTTCTTGGTGTGAGCTGTGAGAGCTTGATCTTCATTCCCCGTCTTTTCTTCTCATGCCCCAAGCCTTGCTTCTTCTTGTGAGCATTCTTCCCATAGTCTACTGAAGGAGATCAACTTCTTCCTTGCACAAATTCCTTGGATAAAGGAATCCCATGACCTGGGTAGGCCATTTAGAGTGGTCATCACCACTTCACCATTGTCCACCATTTCATCCACTGCTTCTAGTTGTTCCTTGATCTGGGAGACCCTTGAAAAATAAGATTGAATGGTTTCCCCATTCTGAAATTTTACTCCTTTCAATTGGTTCCGTAGGGTCATCTTCCGATTTATGTTCTTCCCTTCAAATAGCTTGGTCAAAGAGTCAAACATCTCCTTGGGTGTCTTTAGAGAGGACACATGGGGTATGAGATGATCTTTAATGGAATCAGCAATGATTCTCTTTTCCTTGACCGAGTTCTTCTTATGCAATACCTTGGCCTCTTCATCCTTTGGGATAGGGATGTCTTTTTTCACATATGAGTCCAACTCAATCTCTTCCAGGATTAACCCAATCCTATACTTCCAAGCTCGGAATTTATCAACTCCTTCAAGCTTATCCTCAAGCTTGGTGTGGTGAGACATCTTAAAGAGTACTTCAAATGGAAATAGAAAAGATTTAGATCTTACCACTAGAAATGCTGAAAACTGGATCTGGTCCCGGATTAGGGTTTGTCGAAAAAACCCTAAAAATTCAAATTGTGAATTTAAAATTTCTGAAAGGATAGAAAGATGCACTTTGATGAGCTGATTAGCCTGGTGCATTCAGAATTCGAGATCAGCAAAGTTTTACCCTTTAGATTTGATCTTTTGTCCTCCTGGGTTCACTAGGGAGAGCCCTGAATTATGGTTTGAGTTTCCCGGAGATCTACCAAGCCAAAAATCTCAATCCAAAGGTCTAAACTTCAATTTTTGCAAGGGGTTTCCATCTATGTCTTCAGATTCCAAAAATTCCTATTTTTGTGGAAACCCTAATTTTTAGGGCCAAATCTGAAAATGCTCAGAATTGAATTCTGATTGGACAGATAGATGCGCTTTGATGAGTAGAGTCAATCTATTATACTGATTTTCCAAAAATTGTGGAGAGAAACCCAATAAACAATAAACTCAAGTTTTCGTCACTGCAAAATGTCTTCTTCTCAGGTTAGCTCTGATACCATGTTAAATTTTGAGCATGAATTCACAATACTCTAGGATCTTTGCTGAGAGAATAACATATACAGTATATCAATGCATGACAATCACAATAAGTATGACAAGCATCACAAGAATCAAAAGCGTAAGAGACAAGAGACACAGAGTTTCCGTGGGGAAAACCCTAAGGTGAAAAACCCCACAACTTCCTCAGAGATAGAGAGAGAAATGGCTCAACCAAAGTACAACCAAAATACACTGAGATAGTATTCTAGTAGAAGATGATCCTCCTCCTCACTAGTGCACCACTTTCTGAGTGAGAGTGAGTTACTTTTTCGAATGAATAAAATAGAGATCTCCGATCTCTATTTATACTAACCTTTTTTCCCAGTGACCTTATGGGGCATGATAAGCACCTAAAAGATAAGAAGTTCAAGGAAGGTGATTGGGCACTACTCTATGATTCCAGGTTCCACACATTCAAAGGAAAATTAACAACCAGATGGCTAGGACCTTACATCATTGAGCACATCTATGAAAATGCAGCAGTAAAAATTATTACAATAGATGAACAACAGTTTCCAATGATAGTGAATGGACATCGACTCAAACTCTACCAGAAACCACAGTCAAAAGAAGAGTTTACATGAGTACTCTACCAAAAACAACTGATGCTGATATAAACTATCAAAAAGCATTGAAAAATGAATGAAAAAGAAAGAAAAATGAAAAAAAGAGAGAAAAAAACGAAAAAAGAAAAAAGAGAAATGAATGTAAAAATTGATAAAGAAAGTAACAGGCCAAATTACAGGGCCACGTATATCATTATGAAGATCCAGCATTACTATTGCAAAGAAAAATAGCAACCACAATTCAAGCAAGCCAGGAAATTCTCAAATATTTTCAGCAATCAAGCGAGCCAGATATGCATTCAAGAGAGCTAGCAAAATTATCTACCACTACAAAAACAATCTGAGCACACTCTTCATTCAACTCTGCCATATAATCACCAGAGCCTGACCATACTTCAAGTGAGCCTACAATTGATTCAAGCGAGGCTGCCATTTAGTTCAAGTGAGCCTACAATTGATTCAAGCGAGGCTGCCATTTATTCAAGTGAGCCAGACATTCATCCCAAGAGCAGCAACAACCAATCAAATTCATACAAGCATTAACAAAGTCAAATCACAAATGGCACGAAAAAAGAAAATGCAGAATGCACATAACTACTGACACACCAACTATTACTACGGATTACACCGAACTTGCTACAACATACAACACACATACAAACCAGAAAAAATCATGAACTCATGTATGCTAACAAAAATATAGCAAGGTAATCTCTCAACATTTTCATTTTATTCTTAAGGTCAAATCATTTTGCCCAAAACGGTTATATTTTAAAAGCTGAGGATAGCTTTTCGATAAAGTCGGGGGGAAAGGTTCAGATTACGAAATCATGATTGCACATACTCGTCATTTCGACAAATGATGAATTTGCATATAACCACCATACTTCGAAATCATCGAAGAAGAAGTGCAAGGTACAAGCATAAAATGAAATAAAGAGCTTGATCATGAAAGGGAATGGATCAATCAGCAAGTACAATGAAGAATGATAAGGATAAGTGCGGAAGAATAGTTAAGTAAAGTTGCATGATCATCAAACAAAATCTTAGCACTTCCCGGAAGCCAGCCATCAGAAGTGAGTGTGTCATGCAGAGCCTATAGTCAGTCTAGACCAGTGAGGTAAAAGACACATTCAAAATTGGTTTTTGTCGATTGGAGAAGAGATTTTAAGATGATAAAAGGATTGAAGAAGAGTGAACCAGAGGAGCACAACGCCATCTACCAGAACCTGCGAATATTAACAACCATCTGCAGTGCAGGCTGGATGCCTTTCATTCTAGGACTGAAAGGGTACAATACAGGGGTGGCTTTGCAGTTTGTGAAAAGTTTTAAACATATTAAGGATGAACAGTACGTCACCCGAGTGAAGGGGTTATGTATAAAGTTGGATGAGGAGGTAATTACCAAATTCACTAGTCTATAGAGAGGTTTGTATTGGAGTAGGGATGATAGGGAGGCAAACCATGAAGCAAAAACAACATTCTTCAAGCAAGGAGAGGTCTATGACGAAGACAAAAATGGAGTCAAAAGACTCTCCATGCTAGCGCCATGGGAGGACGTGGCTGAAATTGTTCTGAGGTACATCACATGCTCTGGTAGGTTAAGCTATGTTCCCATGTTTCATTTTTGGATCGTGGAGCTGTTAAGACACAGAACCCATCATCCACCAAGCAACAACATCAGTATTCCAGTTTACCTACTCCAATCCCTAGCATAAATGAGCAAGAAGGTGGCTAAAGGTAAGGAGGATGCCTTGGCCCATCATGGGCTAATCAAGTTAATCATTTGCGAGGAATTAATGGCGCAGGTACTAGAGCTTTCGTGGGAAGAATTCATGCTGGTATCTGCTGAGGATGTTCAAAGGATGAAAAGTACACCCACAGCTAGCATACCACTAGGAGCAATGAACGCAACCACCTCTGCATCAGGGGCGAAAAGAAAGATTGTCTTGGACCATGTGGCAGAGACCCTGGTGAAAATCAAACATTCAAGAGAGGACTCCCCCAAGGCGAACCCAGAGATTCCTGCCAAAAATCAAGAGCCGAAGAGAAGAAGCAAGAGATTCACCCAAGCATCCTGAATCCGAGTTACCAAGGAAAAGAGTAGGGAACCCAGTCCAATAGTTCAAAATGTGTCGGATGGGGACGATGATCATTGGGTCGATCAAAAGGATCCTACTACAGAAGAGGAGGAGGATGAACAGGAAATGCAGGATGAACAGGAAGAACAGGAGGAGGAAGAAGAATAGAATGAACCAAAAGAACAATTCAACCCACAGGGGGACCCTCCTGAGCATAATGAAAACCCTGGGGTTGTCAATCAGCTGGCTGAAGCACAGGAAGAATTAGAAGAGCTCAGAAAGGAGCTGGCGGCATTAAAAGTTGGATCAGCAAACCAGACAGTATCACCCCCGTTCTCATCTGAGAAGACACAAATTCTAAAGATGCATCATGCAGGGGAGCTAAGATTGGTGGAACAGAGAAATTCAACACTTCAAGAAAAGTTGGCTGGGGCACAAGGGGAACTAGCCAAAAAGGACCAGGAAATTGTTCAATTGAAGCATGTCTTGGCTACTACCAATGGAATATACAGTAAACTACTGGAGAATAGGCCACCTTCAGCAATATATGCAGTTTACCTACAAGAGAAGTGGGGAAAATTCCAGCTCCAAAGGTTGGCACAGGGACTCCCAATAGAAATCAAAACACCTAGGGAATTTGTGGATGCATCTCTCAAGGCCACAGAATTAGAGAAGGACCGGCTCAGTGAGTTTTTCCTACACAATTTTGTATCTCCTAGCTCGTCCAACTGGTCGCCAAACCCTTACATGGGAGGTTTATAGTTAAGGGCATTATGTTCTTGGATGAACAATGAAATTGAACGAGCACAGGACTACCACATTTATGTGGTAGCAAAATGGAAGACCCCATTATGGATCAGGGCAGAAGCATCTCACCCTAAAAGAATAATCTATCACCACAGGAATCTCACCATAGATGAGGAACTGATCCCAATTCTCCTTGAGAAACAACAGGGGGCAGTGGGTCACTTTGATCTTACTCTTTAGAGCACACATTAGGAGGTTCAGGAGGCTATTGGTGAAAGATGGCACAGAGTGGAAAGTGACCTAAAAATAAAAGAACTTCACTCCCCTGCCAGACTAGAAAATGCTCTCGTAAAAGCCAAGTTCTACAGAGAGTCATTAATAAAGAATCAGCTTAGGTGGATAGGGATGAGGCTAAATCCCCCATTCTTCCTCTCTCTGGTCATTAAGGAACAGGTCAATGAGGAAGAAGAAAGGGGGGAATGGATCAAGGAAGATCAAAGTATGGGCTACCACAGACAGGCAGGGACCCCCAAGGTGACAGCATGGGACATTAGAGATGTCATTAGAGAACAGAACATGTCACCCAAGGATGGGTGAATCCTTCAAGCATGGGGGAGATGATGAGTCCCCATTTCAGGTATCTGATAGTTACTTTTTCCACCAGAAAACACAAGAGAGGTTGAAAGGATACACTCGTTAGTGGGAAAATGATTTACCTTAATAATTTAATGAAGTGTTTAAAAGATTATTTCTGTTATGTTTTGAAAAGCGTTGATATGAGCTAATTACATGTAAAATGAGGTTGGATGAGCAGGCGTAGCTGTACTCAAGGATGACGTGTGAATCAAGTGGAGAACTGGAAGCACATCACCAAACTCAACGCCTTTTTCCTGATTTATAGAGAATGAACTCCTGTTCAAAAGTGAATCGGCAGTTAGACATTTTTGTTAGGTTAAAGCATTAGAATTTTATAAATATGGACCTCTCTGGTAGCGAGAGGCCCTTGATACTATTTCATAGCATTATTGTTTTCAGTTTCAGACCATTACGATAGTGTAGGCTAGACCTGGTTTTTAATTGATGAAGTTTTGATTTTAAATAAAGATTTGATATTATCTACGATTCAGCAGTTATAAGTTCTTTTCACTCCCGAGTATGGGTTGGAAAGGGCCCCTCCAACATGTAAGTCAGGATATTTTGCAGTATAGGTATTTCTCATTATGTGTTGTGCATCGATTAAAATTATATTGTAGATGAGAGTATTTTAATTAGCGTTAGATAATACGATTTAAATTTTGTAGTGGTTGATCACTTCTAATTCCGTAGTTCATTATAATGCATTCCGTAGTAGATAATGTTGTGTCCGTAGTCCTGTAGCAGTGTTCCATTGAAGCATAATCAACACCCATTTCGCTATGTACTTTCATTTATTTCTGTTGCAGCAATCTAGATCTTCAGCATATGTATTCATTTCACTGTTAGAACTATTTATAGAGAGTGATTTCTTTCAGTATTTATTTATTACATGATTTAATTAAAGATTGTAGCATTAGATAATGGTATTCCGAAATTAGCTTTAGACTTAGATTATGTTAGATCAGACTTCATGTTTTCTGTATTCAATTTACAGTAAGATTAAAGATCAGACTTTCATTACTTTAGAGTAGAGTTGTTATAATTCTAGTATCCAATTTCATAGTATAATTTTTATTGTCTACAGCAAGTTAGGTCTTAAAAATAGATTACTGTTTTCTGCACTCAATTTCTTATCCAAAGATTTCCTGCTTTCAGTATTTGATTTCTTAGCATGGAAATTTCTTTTCCATAGATTACAATCCTGTTTATAGTTCATTTAATCTTTCTTAGGCAGCTCTTTAAGAACATTGATACAATCACCTAAACTTCGACAAAGACTATCCTAGAAGAGCACATACAGTGCCAGTGCCTTTAAAGTTTGTACGTCCGCTGGTTTGATAATTAACGTAGGATCTTAGTACAACTGCCCTCATTAGGCATCCATATTGGGAGCTCACCAGGTAACATAATATCTAATACTTTCCTTTTAAATAAAATTCGAGCATCCACTAGCAGGGCCTTGGCCTTGAGCTTCATGCTAGGAAAACATACATCACATGTATACAATATTTACATTAAAATCTAATATATCATAAGGGTCAAAATGGGGTATTAAAATCCCCTCCCCCTTAGAATAACACCGTCCTCGGTGTTCCAATACTTAGGAATACATATATAATTACACGTCTAAAATTTTCAATTTTTTTTTTTTTTTTTTTGCAGATCTACCCTGCATTCTATCCTTTACTTTGAACTTTCAGGACCAAGTCCTTTGGATTCCACAAACTGCTCCTACTGGTTCTGACCTTCTAGCTCATCCACAAGTCTGAAAGATTTATGACTGCTACCCTCTTGATGTTCCTTTGTTGGGAAGTTGCGGAGGGAATGATTCCCTCCACATTTCCAACATTTCATTGGCTGCTTTATCTTTTCTTGCTCAATTTCCTTTGAGTCTTCCCACTTGGAACGTTTCTAAGTGGATTGATTGGATGAATGTCTCCTCATTGATCCATTGCCCCTTCCTCGGTTTATTGTTTCCAGAATTAATTTTACTTGTCTTTGCAGACAAACAGAGTCATGCAAAACCTTATGGTTCATCTCATTCTACTGCTTTTGTAGCTTGAACGGTTCTCCAAAATTTTCTTGGGTCTTGGCAATCGTTTGAATAATATTTTCAGCCAAATCCAATAGCTTTTTATTTGTTTCCATGGCCAATGTATACATCATCGCACTCGTTTCTTGCTAGTACCACTATTCTGTAATAGCTGCAACCAATTAAATTCCACTTCTCACCTGTGCAATACATCATTGCAATTTCTGTTAGGCCAAGCATAATGGAAACATTAAAATCAGTCAATTAATTTCCCAATTGACATGGATAGTCCATGCTTTATCCATGAGACTTTCATACTTTTCATGCTTTCGCAACAGGCACACGAGCTCATTCATGTCCATTCTTTCACAGGGAATTAACTACTTCAGCATTCAAAATTTATTTCAAGCAAATAAACACACTCTACTTTCAGCCATAACATGCATTCAACAATTTTTTGTTTTTATAAATGCATCAATAAAAAGGAAAGAGAGAGCAGTAAGAGTTTTCTCCTCTTAGTCTTGTTCCATTCTGGAACCCACACCACCACTATGGTTTTCATGCTCCTAGCCTCTTTCACTTCAACGTGAATGCTTGACCTACCCTTCTTGGCTATGACATTTAGTGTCTATGGTCTATTCCATACCTCTCAACCATGGAGTCCCTGTACATGGTTTGTCTACAACTCTTGGCTGCTAGGACCCACACAGTCCCACTAGCACCATCTTTCATTACTGTTCATGCTGAGCTCTTTAGGATGGTCACATGTCCACATGCATCCCTAGGATGCCTTCATAGTCCTTACTTCCAACAATACCTACACTCAAACATTGAATCAATTGACATGTTTAGTTTATTTTCATAGGGTTTATCTCTAAACAAGAGTTTAAGAAATCATAACTAAATCATATACACATGTATATTCATAAGAAAGAAGCTGCAAGATAATCAAATACTTATCTGTATTGTGCATTTCCTCTTTGGTCCACAGGGTCCTACTTTGCTTTGCAAGCCTTGGGATCGCCTATGGACTTGTATGTTCGGACAACATGTAGGCTGCTCCACAACATCAAATAATTAATGTCCAACCAGTACACCTTCACGCCGACTTGGAAGGAAACTTCACCACGACCATTTCTAGGTTAAGGCTCTACTATGGATCCATAGGCATATAACAACGCTTTCATCAACACCTTCACAACCCTTCATCAAAATCCCCACAACCTCCACAACATCCTTTCATACACATTAACCCTTCCACCACAACCCCTCACAACAAC
Source organism: Larix kaempferi (assembly GCA_027924585.1). NCBI lineage: Eukaryota > Viridiplantae > Streptophyta > Pinopsida > Pinales > Pinaceae > Larix > Larix kaempferi. Next base: position 5,582,520 of record BSBM01000399.1, on the reverse strand, counting down.
CTTTTACTTTGCTTCTTTAGTGTGCAGCACCAAATTGCATCTGTTGAAGCTGGAAACACAAGTAGTATAGGCAAACTCATCAACGTTGTTGCTCTAAAATTGTAACCATAATTCATAGCATTCACTATCAAGTATTGAAACACCAGAAATGCGTCCACTCCCTAGGGTGTAGTCAATATTGAAAACCCTATCATGACCCGACATCGGGGAAGTGTGCACCCATTTACGATGTGAGCCATGTAGGCCCTACTCATACTCAAGCAGTCTTCCATAATGGAAATAAAATCAAAACATGCTCTGCATATTGACTCTAACAATTAGACATGCATATTCTTAGCTAGGGTCACAGAACACTTATCCATTTGCAAATGTAGTCTTTCTTCATTAATGAGGAATGGGGGCTCCTTCTCTGAGTTGACAGTCCCTCGGTTTGCTATCCCAACTCCTTTTGATGTTACATAACCCTCATATGTCTTACTGACATAATATTTACCATCTCACTCATATTGTTTACCAATCATGCAGTGCAGATGGGACATTATCAAAATATCTAATGGCGTTTCACCCGAAACCCATTTTGAAGATATGGAATCCTTCCCATGAAGTTTGGCTTCTACAGGCCCTCTCTCATGGTCTTACTGCAATGTGTCTTCCTGGCACACTTATTAAATAGCCAAACCGTCAGCAACATTTAACAATAAAATTAAAATCTAATTCTTTCATAACCAATCAATGGCACTAATAATTAAATTCAATATGAATTTACAATTCTGTCTACTACAGAAATTGATTTGCTTAGCAATGAGGCTATCCTCATATTGTTTGTCTCTTGTAAGTGGCACCACTCTTCCCATTATAATTTTATGTTTACTATCATAACATGAACATCCACTTACAACACGTCTTACTGACACAATTCTATGCAAGCCAACAATGATTAGTAATTATCAGCAAATTCTCAAATTTGAAATATACAAGTCCAAATTGACAATTTGTTCTACACATAAACTATTTTTACAACCATGAGACCCTTCTCATGAGGTTTGGCTCTTTCACATGGTAGATTCCATCCTTCGTCATGGACTTACCCACATTTCCATGCCCAAAATAATCTACCTGAAATTTGAACGTCAATCAGCCAAACACTTTGTAAGTCTTTATGTATATAATATTTCATTGTTGCAACCATCACTAAAGCATTTTCAGAATTAGAACACTCCAAAATTCAAACACTTCCAGCTGTTAACATATCAATATCACCAAAACTTATTTACTTCACATGAATCATTATCATACTAAAATTGCAAGGTACAATCACATCATTTATGCAATTTAAATGAAACTTTCGATACTCATTATTTCATAGTCATATCATTTATAAAACTCTTCCCTTCCGCAGAGTATTCTGGCATCCCATTGATCATGAATGCCCTGTTCATGCACTTACTATTCTGCATTCATAAAATCCCATGAAATGATCCTAGAATTATCATCAATTCATCATCTCATTCATTATTTAGTTTGCAATAACACACCCACCATCCCTATGCATTCATGCAATGCATCACAACATGTGCACCCACACCTATGCATGCACATTTACAACATTTACTCAAACTTTTCATATGCATCCACTCAATGCATAACTTCAAGATTTATAAAATCTCTTAATGCATATCCACTCAATGTTACCTTGTATTGATTCATGAATACTATGCATTCAAAAATATTATGGCCTAACCATGACTACCTCATATAGGATGCATTACCATAATCAAGACCACCAGTCCTCACTTGTTTTGGTTATTAAGCTCATAACCAACATACATAGGGCATGATATATTTTTATATGAATGTAGTCTAAATTTCTAAACAGTCACATGGTATGAGACCTCTTGCCTTCACCACTCCATGCTCCACCACACTATGGCAATATGCCATTCACTTGAATGTATTTCAATCCTAAATGCATACCATTCTATGATTACTAAATATGGTTCAATGGATTCTTACCCAATCCCCTTTCAACACTTATGCAATCATCGTAATTAAACCACTACCTGCATGGCTCCCATTTACACTCTTGATGTTATCTGATTAGTTAGTATTTTACAGAAGATTGCAGAATTCGCCCACCAACTTCTTGATCATGGATTTGTTGCCTTATCCTTTTCTTCATAAGGTTGCTGATCACATGCAACAACATCATCAACATCTTCAGCCATGCTCCTGTTGTCTTTGGTCCTACCACCAATATCAACACCAATAGTGATTATCAACCACAATATTTACCATTAGTGGTTTATTGCATATATAAAATCCCACTACTTTTACCAATATGTAATATGCGTGCAAAAACATATTCTCATGCACTGTGCATTGTTTATTAACATGCCAACTAGTGCATATTCATTCCTTCCAACTAATTTCTTGTATTTTCAGTATTCTCATGCCATAATTGTATGTACATAAAGCTTATAAAATATAAATACAGTTAGCAAGACAGGGGTTAAGGAATTCTCCCTTTCCAATCCCTCATCTTTGCATGGACTTCCTCTTCCTCATCATAGCTGGTTCGATTTCATGGTCTCTAGCAAATGCACAAGGATTTATTAGCTATGATTTTCTCACCAAACAACAATTGAATACATATACTTATGCATAATATTCCAACTCGCTACTTTCCAGGCATGCAATTCTAGAAATTGCCCATATTGACAACAATCTTTGTCAAAACAGCCACTCGCACTTTTCTGCTCTGCATAACTATGAAGTATGATAACCTCCTTCAAATTTTGTCTATGCACCACTGTTTCCTGCTGGATAAGATTTCGAATGCCTATCCACATGCTCCATTCTAACTTCGGGTGTGGGAATTACATAAAAAATGACAACTTTTACCAAAATTCTGCACTTTTACACACTACTGTATTTTGGTCAGGGATGCCAACTTCAGCCACATGTAGAATCAAATCTAGGAAGATTCAGGAAAACGTTTCTATCGGGCGAAGTTATTCCATACAACAAGGAACACTCAACAACTCGCAGATCTATGTTCCGATGCACCATTCATCCTTTATGAATTTCTGGGTTTGACTACTTTTCACTTTTAACATTTTTCCAAAATTTCAAATTTTTGGGCAAAAAATGACTATCTCCCAAACTGAGCATTTCTGGAAAATCTCTGTCTAACAGAAAATGTCCGTGTTAATGAGACTATGAAATGTTGAGTTCAATAAATTTCTTGAATCCTTCATCTAAGGTCACTTTCCTCCACTGCAAGCTTTTCAAAATCCTCCAAAAGTGGTCCGGAATAGTGATTTTTGGCCTTCCCACTCACCCCGATTCCACATCCTTTGGAGTTTGGCTCCAAAATTCCAAGCTTAACACTGTTCCTGCTCCATGACTGCTCCATATAAGTTTCAACTCAATCCGACCTTCTTTCAAGCATCGAGACACTGATTTGTAAAAGCCATTAATCCCAAATTTATGCCAAATTGGAGCATAATGGGATCGGGATCCTCACTTGTTCATTCATGGCTTCCGTTAATGGCCTCAGAACGCCACTGACCTCATCCAATTCTGATCCCGCATGCTCCTATAATCCAATAATCAATTTTTGGGCTCTCTATTTTTTTTTGACCCTGAACCCGAAACCCGAAACCCGAAATCTGAAATTGTGGGTGCGGAAAACCAAAACGCAATTTTCAAAAATTTGCGTTCCCGCAACTTGAAACCCGAATTATGAAATCCGCAATTGCGCAAAACCAAAATGCAATTTTCAAAAATTTGCATTCTCGCAACTTGAAATCTGAAATCCTGAAATTGCGGGTTTGGAATTGCAGAAATCCAAAACACAATTTTCAAAAATTTGCATTCCCGCAACCTGAAATTCCGAAATTGCCGGTTCGGAATTGCGGAAATCCGAAACAAAATTTTCAAAAATTTGTATTCCCGCAACCTGAAATACAAAATCCTGAAATTGCGGGTTCGGAATTGCAGAAATCCAAAAAGCAATTTTCGAAAATTTGCGTTCCCGCAACCCGAGATCCCGAAATCCACAACTGTAGAAACACCTCCGTTCCTGCAACTTGCGGGGTTCATATCTCTTTCGTCCCTTAGCCAAATGAGACGAGTCTGGTACCGTTGGAAATCTCTTGTAGAGCTCTATGCACCTGTGTGGTCCTCTGCCCCATCTAAGAAATAGATTCTTCCATTTTTCCATTCCAAAATGACGCCCCAACTTCACCAATACCACGTTAAAACATTCATTTACTTGTCTGCAAACTCAGAGTTTGGCCTAAGCAGTCCCAGTTCTACAACATGGGCTTTGATAACACTCTGTCACATCCCCTCTCGTCAATCTGGTGCAAGGGAGGAAACATGACCAAACATACTGGGCTTATTTGACAATCTCAGCCCCATTCATTAGTAAGAAATTTATGGATAAATAAAAACTTATGCATGCAGACCATTCTTAATAAATACAACGAAATTACACACTATCCACACACCATTTCATCATGCATTCAACATATAACCATCAATCATTAATTAAAACATTGCAGAGGATAGAAATAATATAACTTAAACCACATGAATACTTATCTTGAAATGTAGTGCAAAATCATACTCAATATAAACATAACAGAATAATCATAACAATACACACGCAAAAGGGAATACTTCATCCTATTTCTTCCAGGTAGAATAATGAAACAATCATACAATAATCAATCCCATTCTTATGCTATGCACAAGCTTCATGACAACTAGCTTAAGATAATCATATCATCCAATTAACATGAATAATTAAACATGCAGAACATAACACAGAATGATCACAATTTAAATCACAGAGAATGCTTATCTTTAAGAAGAAACTGTCCAACAACTGGCTATGCGAGAGAAACGTTCCATCCAACCATAGATCTCTGTCTAGCCTATATTCTTTCAGCTGAGAGATCACCCCCGAGCTAGGATGTGTATCCACTAAGGAGGAACTAAATAGGCTCACTCACAGCCATGGTTTCACTCAAACAGTCATGCTAATTCAACACACAGTTGGGTTTATCAAGCATGCAATAAAAAAAGGAGGAGGATGCTAAGCCAATGAGTTCAACCATAGAGCTACAGACATCTCAAGATAAATTCAAGCAATCCAATCCTCTGTTCAAACATTCACACTTGGATTTCTCACAATTCTGTCATCAAATAACTCAATCACGTCACTAGAATCCTAGGCTATAAAAACTGATTTTTTCTATGGATTTCGGGGTATCTAATACTCTCAAATTCACCCCAAGGTTCATATCTATGGATCCCCCATATGATTTTACTGTCAATACCAAATTCTGGGCGTTTATGGCACTTCAAAACGTGGGTTCTTGCAAAGTTGCGATTTCTGGTTTTTCTCACTACTGGGCATTCGTAATCGATCCAAAACTCATGCTGGGTTGTTCAACCATGGAATGGGAATGAGGAAGAACCAATTCCCATGAGGTAGAGTGACTTGTGGGTCAAGAAAACAGAGCCCATACCCTGCCATATGAATTTCTGGGCTGCCCATGCTTCATTGAAGCCATGGACTGATTTCTTCAACAACTTTCTTACACAGAATTAAATGCCAGCAAAGAAAGTCAAATGGGTTCTCAAGATGACATTGGCAGCCTATGGTTCAAGCCCATAGCCCCCTCACCACTCCCTAGTGGATACAGATGGCTCCTTCTCATTAGTTGCTTCCATAGCCAGTTTTGGTATTTTATTGCATGATGTTTATTTACATCATTTTTACAATGTTCCATGGCTAAATAGCACATGGGTAACATAATATCTAATACTTTCCTTTTAAATAAAATTCGAGCATCCATTAGTGGGGCCTTGGCTTTGAGCTCCACGTTAGGAAAAAATACATCACATGATACAATATTTACATTAAAAACTAATATATCCTAAGGGTCAAAATGGGGTATTACATTTAATGTTAGAATGGATGATGATGATGATGATCATGAAAATGATAATTTTGATGATATTCATGATTTACCTCTTCTTGAGAAGGAATATGAACCCCTTTATGAGGGCTCCAACACAAATCTTCTCTCTGCTATATTGTTGATAATAAACTTGAAGGTGATGAATGGTGTTTCAAACATATCAGTCACACATATGTTAAGGTGTGTAATATATTCCATCACGTAATATATATGATCGCGCTAAAGGTTATCACTGTTTGTCTAATAATTTTATTGTTAATTCATAAGTCAAATTAATATGGATGGAATGTGTTTCATTAATATTATTTATATATTATGTTAACTAGATTTTTATTTTAACTTGTTGTAGCTTGATAGCTGAATTTTTGTTACCACCGTCAAATATTTTACCTTGCACATATCGATATTTATCTGCTATCATGAAAGAAATTGAAATGCAGTATGATGCAATTCATGTATGCCCCGATGACTATGTTATATATTATAAGCAACATTAATTTGCAACAGAATGTCTGGAATGTCATATCAGTAGATATCGAACAGATCAAGTAACAAAAAAGGTGCCTCGCAAGGTTCTTCGTTATATTCCCATTAATCCACATTTTCAACGACTGTTCAGGTGTAAAAACATAGCGCAATTTATGGATTACCATGCACATAACAAAATTCAAGATGACATTATTCGAATGCCTGTAGATGGGTCTGCATTTAGAGATATGGAGGAAAAATGGCCTCACTTTAAAGAAGAACCTCGTAATCTTAGGATTTCTTTGGCAGCAGATGGTGTCAATCCATTTGCAGAGATGAGATCCGTTTACTCGGTGTGGCCTATTTTTGTTATCAACAATAACATTCCTCCATGATTTTCAATAAAGAGGGAGCACATAATGTTGTTGATGATTATTCGAGGTATATTGTGTCTACAACTTTGTTTTTAATGTAGTGGCATCTTATTTGTCATATTTTGTTGCATAATGTCATATATATATTTTTTATTTTTATCTTGTGCATGGTTTATTTATCTAAATGGTACTCATAATTATATATTGTATATGCTCAAATAATCAATCAGGTAAGTACCAAGTTAAAGATATGAATGTATATATCGAACCTCTTATTGACGAGCTACTAAAGTTATGGAATGGCATCAATATGTATGACATATCTAGACCAATACAACAAAGGCAATTTCAATTCCATGCAATGATTGTATGGACAATACATGATGCCCCATGGTTAACCCATTTTTGCAGTTTGTAATTATAAGTTCCACTTTAATTGCATTTAATTTTATGAACTAGTTAATATACTATGCATGCATGTTTTTTTAAATAATCCATTCATTTTATATATAATTATAATTGACATAGATAATCCATCTCTTTATGTAGGTCTTCAGACAAAGGGGAAATTTGCATGTCTAGTTTGTGGTCCTAAGATCAAATATCGTCGTTCAAAAAGCTTAGGAAAGGAGGTGTTTGATGAGTATAGGAACTTACTCTCTAAGAATCACAGGTATCGAACTACCGGAAAACATCTGTTCAATGGGAAGCAAGAGACTGGATTAAAACCGCAGAGAATAACACCTCACCTATGGAATTTGCAATGTAATAGAAATTGTCAAGGTACGTATGAATATTCATATATGAAATGTTATGTATTTTTTTATTTTTATTTTGTGTTGTTTACTGTAATTGACATTAATTTCTGTAATTTCTTTATAAACTACGATTCATGATGACCGTCATGATCATGAAGGCATTAATGGGATTCCATGAGGAATGAAAAGTTATCCTAAACAATTCAGTAGGTTTCCCTACTATGAGCACCTATAAATTTCTCATTTGTTTGATACAATGCATATCGGAAAGAATGTGACTGGAACATTATGGAGAATATTGGATGGAAAGAGTGAGAAAGATAAAATTGTCAAAATTTGCAAAGACATTCAAGAAGGAAACCATGCAATGAAAGATGTCATTCAATTTCATAGAAATAGAGACCAAATTAATATAAACTCACTTCCATGGATGTTAACGGAGAAACAAAGTAATGTTGTAAAAGAAGTATTGTAAAAAATTAAATTTCCCACCGAATTTTGTGCGAACATGAAGAATATCATAACAAAGAAAGGTGATTTTGTGGGGGTGAAAACACATGATTGGCATGTCTTCATGAAGGTAATTATTATGGTATGCATATAATTATTGTTTTTTTTTGTAAATTCCAGTGCATATTGTTGTTATTTTGTTTGTTTACTCTTTGTTTAAAAAATGAAACGATTTGTAAATTGTTACAGTATGTTCTACGTCTCTCTCTCCCAGAATACTTCAACAACAATGTCAAACAAGTTATATATAATCTTTGGAAATACATGAGGTAAGTAGTGATTTTTTGCATGCGCTTAGTGTTTGTTTAATTCATCGTAGAACTTATATTTGATTTTTGTGCACTAATTCATGTTATGTTATATAATTTTTTTGTTGTTAAATATCGTGATTGGTTTGCGTCACTTGTAGATGGTTTTCATCTAAAGAAATCCATAAAGAATATATAAAGCATTCAAGGAGATAAATTCCTCGTCTCATGTGTGAAATGCAGAAGCATCTACCTTCGGCATTTTTCAATGCACAAGAACACTACCTCGTACGCCAAGTTGATTAGATTGAATTGTGTGGACCTGTACACTCAAGGTCCATGTGGATGGTTGAGAGGCACTTGAAATTTTTTAAGGGTTTGGTTAGACAATGAGCATGTCCTGAGGGTTCCATGATGGAAGGATATATGGTATACCAAAACATACTATATATTAGTGAATATATTCCTAACTTAGCGTCAAAGCTCAATTTACTTTGCATTTGTGATCCAGACTCCAATAAAAAATTAGAAGGGGATTACCCGAAGGGGAAAGGTAGATCGAGGAAGGTGAAAGGTAATTATTAGCTAGTGGAGATTAATTAATATAATACATTTGACTGTTGATTTTTATGTATATATCATACATATTCTATTTTTATATTCAATATGAATCAATTAAGAGTGTATACTTTGTTAAGTGAATATACATTTGTATTAAATTTTAATTTTATTTTCATCAAACACTTCGTTGAGAGTGGGATGGACTTCATTTATACATTGCAAGCAATCTCGATTGGATGAAGGTATGGATTGAACGATGTGAACAATCTGGTCATGGCATATCATGGGAAGGTGTGGCTTCATTGGTTAAAGGAACACATTGCAATGGAGATACCAATCTTACACAAAGGGAAATTGATTTAGCATATGGTTTAAAAGATAAGTAGGCAAGCATATTAATCAACCACGCTATTTTTTTTTTTTGCAAACATATTGATGTACACGTTGATTTTTTTCCCTGTATGGCATAAACATGTACTTAATCATAAATATTGTATCGTTATGTAATCTTTATGTGTATGGCTTGTTGTAGGTAAAACACCATAAGGCTATGTGGTGCAATGGATGTAGATATCGTATAAAAAAGTTGGATGAAACGAAGAAAACATCAGATTGTGGGATATTTGCAGTCTTTGAGGTGACCAATGTTTCCTCTAGAAGTGATAGACATCCAGAACTCTTAGAAAATCGATACTATGTGTATTTTGAAGATATTCTTCAGTGTGACTTTAACTCCTTCAATGTAGTTTTGTTCACTGTCAAATGGTACAGGTTACGATTAAATCAACGTGATCTCAATAAAACTATTATTGAACATGATAATGGATTTACCATGGTTAATACAAGGTTTTTTGAGCCAGGAACAGAGCCCTATGTTCTTCCAAGCCAACGTGAACAGGTAATTTACTCTGAGGTTCCAGGTTGAGGGGGTTGGTAATTTATTGTGAGACACTATCCAAGGGGAAGTCCGGTAAATTATAACGTAGACGTCGGTAATAAAGAGGGTCTCGAAGAAGAGGACAATGTTGAATATGATGAACATGAGTTAGATGATAATGTTTCGGAAGAAGATGTCAAAGAATTGGTTGAATCAGATGGTGTAGCA